>CM071840.1:41912536-42554838 GCA_036507285.1 Trichosanthes cucumerina
TGAGATTAATGTGGCCTAAAAGAAGATGCCAAAGATGGGCACTTTCTTTTGGAGAAACTTTTAATCTCTTAGTTCAGCGTTTCAATTTTATTTTAAACAATTCGGTGTTCAAAACACTTTTGACCGAATTAGGGTTCAAAACATACAAATTGCTCTCAAGCGAAGCGAGAACAAATCAAATTTCCATTTCGAGAAATAAACGCTTTATTACTCTTGAATGAAACAAAATTTTTGGTCTAATAATAGGGAAATAGAAACTAGGTTTCTCAGAAACCCGTGAACTATGTACATATTATCCAAATAATAAATACGCCCCGCCAAAAAACGAGTTCACCATGCCTATTATCGCAACCGAGACAACTTCTCCGAGATCCAACCACGAGTGTTATCTCACCCTCTTGCACTTACCCATTTTGCGGAACTTAATCCTTGAAAAGAAGAGCAAACATGGTTAGTGGCGCTGAATCCAATATCCAAACAGAGTCATTACTCTCCACTAAACAAGTTTTCGTGACAAGTAAATCACATTTACTGTCATCTTCTTTTCATCAAGGAACTTGGGACAACTCCTTTTCGGTGTTTGTCCTCATTGCAAGAGAAACACTTTCTCGCAACATCCTTGATTTTTTTTCTTTTAGAGCGGGCAGTGTATGTCAACCTTAACTTCCTTCAACTTCTCCTTCTTCCCTTAGGGCTGAAGAGTCTACAAACTTTATCCTGCAGGTCATACCCCGTGAAAAGGTCTTAAGGCAACACTTGCCTCGACTTCCCGTCCCTAGTTTGCACCAAGGTGAAAGGTTTGTAGATTGTTGAATAGGATCATGTTGAACAAGCACACTGAGGACCCTCCTCTGTGAGCGCGAACTCTTGGTCGTCATTTACCAAAATCGTGTCTATATTGTTATTCCACGAAATACTATCGCCGACTAACTTAACGGAAGCTAAAGGGGCGTTAAAAGCATTTGACATTTTGTTGCTGAAATAAAATGAAAAACTTTGTATTAGTCTCGCAACAACTTTTGAAAATCCAATCGAGTTTTAGCAAATTTTTATCCTATGATCCCTAGGTCATTCAAAAATTTGCAATGATACCCTAAAGTTTTAGAATGACCGCCACCGTAGGGTAGACAAACCCACTCCTCCTCTAGGACGAGACTCTCTCGATCAGACCCTAATCCCAGAATAACTCTTATTCCATTAGGCGTCCAATTACCATTGTTCGGTCGAATTCATTAACACTTAACGAATTCCGTGAGTGTCACCCTCAATCTTTAAGTTTCCAAGCATCAGTCCAAACAATAGCCACCGAAGGGTGAACCAAGAAAGAAAACCAACCAGGAAACTGTATCCCTTTCGAGAATTCACGGTGTTCCGACTCCCATGATCAAGGCCCTCCGAAGGGATTGTCTGGTCCAGGCCAAACTAGCAGGCAGATCATAGGCGTCTCACGGTGTGAATCGAAAGAAGAGACCGTGGGTCCCGTTTTCACTGGTCCTGCTCCCACTCACTATAAGTACTCTCTCCATTCACGTTGATATTGACCCATACAAATGCCACCCGTAGGGGGACGCTCCCATTTGCGCCACGAGGCCGAGCATGGATCTCACGGTGCGAACTTTACGGAGATATGTGGATGGAAAAATTAAATGTATCTCATACACTTTATTTTCTCCCACTCAACACTTTAAAATAATCGGGATTGACCTAGATAAACCGGCTAAAATTTACCTAAGTCTACCAATATAACTCTTATATTGGATTAGCCTAAGTCTATAATCACATTATTGACTTAGGTCTATGTGAGTAAATTAATTAACTCTTAATTAACGGCACTCACGAGAATATAACCTAAGAATCTCCGGACCGAATTCACTCCCAGATCGGTTTTCAGGTAGGGGTGTTCCGCAAGCGTCAACATAAATACCCCAGCCTTAGACAAAACCTTCCTTAGACAGAGTTACTTATCAGTCTCCATTCAAAGGCATATTTGATTTCCTAATTCTAATCTTATTAGAACTAAAAAACCTAAGTCTAATTATTCAAGTTCTAAACCATTTAAAACTAATAATTAACTTAGGTTACATGCATTTCTATGTTATAGTGCTTGATCATTCATCACATGAATAATACTATACTATAACATACATTCATCACATGAATTAAATGCATGAGCATGCTTTTAATTTAAAAATATAACACTTATATTAAATAAATTAAATCATGCAAACATTATATTATAACTCTTATAATATAATCCTATCATGCATACTATATATTATAACTCTTATAATATAAATATGATGCATGAAATGTTTAACCTAAGGTGGGATTTTAAATCTATATGGCATACTCTATGCACATAGAAATAATTAAATCATACATCTCATGCATAAAATAATTAAATAGCAATATTGGACCGATTTTTGGCACCCTAGGGACACAAAAATTAAATTAATTAACATTTATATAACATTTATTACAAGATGTGAGTGAACTATCCCGATTTATTACAAGATTATGAACTTTCGAGTACAAAAGTTTTTAAGGAGGGAAGATTGTAACGCCCCGAAATTTCCAGGTACATTTTAGGTTGTGATTTAGGTTAATGTAATGGAAATTCAATTTATTGAGCCTTAGGGCTTTGTATTTTATTGAAAGGCTTTGTAAATTAAGAATTTTGTGTAATTGAAGATATTTTGAGGACATTTAATTTGGCTTAAGGGCATGCTTGTGGTTAAAAGGAAGATGGAAGGGTATTTCTGTAATTTTGAAAGAAAGTCAAGGTAGGGTTTTTATCTTTGAATCACGCATATCGAGGCCTCTTCTTCTCCATCCCTCCCTACCTTCACGATGGAGCAGCCGCCGACCACACCTTCTTTGTGGATCACGTCGTCGGCAAACCAACTCCAATCCCGGAAGCCTTCCTCCGAGAGCCCCACGCCGTCGTCACCCACTGAACCCCGCTGGACGGAAGCCGTCGAGTCAGCCGCTACTCGAGTCGATTACCGTTGCTCGGATCCTCGTCGTGTCGTCTGACGTCACGCACGCAGCCTCGCCGGAGGAGTCAGTCTCGCCAAATCAAGTGTCAAACGGCTGGTTCCCGTTGTGAGATGGTCGGTTTTGATCAGATCAACGGTGGAGTGTCCCGGTCACGCGCCGCCGCCGGTCGGCCACGCGCCGCCGTTCGTCGAAACTTGCCCGGTCGCATCCGTTCCGCCTCCCGAGTCTGTTCCAAGCCTCCATTTGTGGTAACTCGACCTGACTATTATTGAATTCGAATAAGTTTATTTATATGTGTTCTAATTAGGAAATTGGATTGAATTTAGATAACTCAAGTCTCAAGCACGATTGAGAGGAGCTTTGAATTATGAGCGAAACTTTAGGAGTTTCAAGCTAAGGCTAAGGTAAGGGAACCCACGC
Organism: Trichosanthes cucumerina; assembly: GCA_036507285.1. Classification (NCBI taxonomy): domain Eukaryota; kingdom Viridiplantae; phylum Streptophyta; class Magnoliopsida; order Cucurbitales; family Cucurbitaceae; genus Trichosanthes; species Trichosanthes cucumerina. The sequence continues at coordinate 41,915,957 of CM071840.1, forward strand.
CAACCCTAAAATTTAGCAGTTAAAGACTTGTTTGAAAAATGCCATGTTCAGCTTGAAAAGTCTGTTTTAAATGTCATGTTCCGTTTGAAAAGCCCTTTATAAATGTCATGATTTGAATGAAAGGTTCGTTTTAAATGCCATGATCTGGTTGACTTGATATTTATCTGAGAGGCCATGAATTTCATGTTGTAGTTGGTTTAAGATTGAACATTTTGACTTTTATATAACTATGCCATGAAAATTTTGCATGAATGTTGTTACTATTTCAGTTGGGACCATAAGAAAGTACTTTCAAAAATGTTTGCGAAGGCTGTGGTGAAATCTTCCTGATGATATTTATTATATAAGTTATGTATGAGTTAGAGTCGACTCGAACTAGAGGCCATGATTCGGGAGACCTTAATCGTCCACTAAAGGCCGAAGAGAAATTAAAAAAAAAAAAAGAAAGAAAATGCTTACGAAGGTCGTGGCGGTTAAACTTCCGTATATATATATGTGTGTGTATTTGATGCTATGCAAGTCACAAAAGACTTAGAGTCGACCTAATCTAAGAGGCCATGTATCAGGAAGTCTTAATTTTCCCACTAATAGCCAAAGAGAAAAAGCCATGAAATATGTTTTATTATGTGTGGGTCCCATATAAAGCCATGGTTCGTTTGACAACTTGTTTTCTTTTTACCCCGGTAGTAAGGATACTTACTGAGTATTATTTCATAATACTCACCCCTTTCTTTTAAAAATGTTTTCAGGTAAAGTAAGAACTTACAGGGCGAATGACGGGAATGCGTTGCGAAGGCCATGGGAATAAAAGTCATGTCTTCCGCATATTTTAAACTTTGTTTCATGTTTTAAGTTTGCTCTCATTTAAAATTCTTTTGTCAAGTGTTGAACTTCATTTGAACAGAGGCCAAAGTTGAGTTTTTCCTTATTTTAGTTTGAGTGAACCTTATTTTTAAATGATCGTTTTTTTTGGGATCCCAATAAAGAAAGTATTTTGTTCTCTGTTTACTTCTTGACTCTTTGTTTTTGGCCTCAAATGAATGCATGGTTAGTAACGACTCTAGGAAAAGAGTCTTGAAAAGTAGGGTCGTTACACCTTTGATGTCGTCAACCATTCTCGATCTGGGTACAATATTAGTTATTTTGGCATATTAATGGGCTACCGGTCTCGTTCTCCCGTCAACCCCCAAATCATTTTAACGAGACACTTGATGACGTCGTAATATCGATTACAGTGACAACCCAGTTACCTTTGTCGTATCAGTTACCGACTACATACTATCTCGATCTCGTGCATCCGCATCGTAATGGGTGTCATACTTACTCCCACTCTCATTCAGATAATAATAGCTAACGGGCGACCATCTCTCTCGATCTATTGAACATGGTCGCACGATCGACCTCAACCAGCGAGAACTAACCCGTTTGGATTACATACTCTTGATGTATAGTGGACTGAAAGTTGAACAACCTCGATTGCATTTCTTAAAGAATAATCCCTAACCGTACCTTAATAGTGTCCGATTTGACCCGGTTGAACGGCTAACTATCTTCGACGGTGGGAGGATTCTTTCATCTCCTACTCTCGAACCGGCTGTATCGAAGGGGATCGAGTATATAGATGAGGCGACGACATAGTATCTATATTTAATTAATATATAAGGTGATTGTGGGATTTTTACATTAATAACTATTAATTACCACAACCAACCTCCATCGTAATGGGTGACTATCCATCTAGTCGATGTTACCGGACAATATAAGATTGCATATTATTATGAACTATCACTCTAGGTCATCGATAACTGTTGGGATTTATGCCCTAAACTTGTGTAATTTTGATCAATTAAATAAAAGGTTATTTGTTTTGATAGAATTACAGTCTTGCTTTATAAATCTAATAAACTAAGCTCCAAGGTTATAACATATATCTTGAACATCAGTGTAGTGGACACTATTTTGATTGTGTTCAAGAATATAACCTAAATGATCTATGGTATAAGAATAAGGTTGGAAACCTCATTCTGGAAACACCATGGATGCGACCCATTTTGTAATTAGTACAAATGAGGTAATCCAACTCATTCATGTAGTTGACATGCGAGTGGGGGCATCTTGTATGAAGAGTTCATACAAGAACGGACCACAAATTATTAGTCTAACTAGTGTAACACCGTTAACAGGATAAGACTAGTAATTTATAGATGGTCATTAGTGACTCGACTTTGAATCTCGAGCAAGTTAAGAACTCCACGCTTATAGGGGTTTGTCCTTAGACTAGTATGGGTGAGAGTGGCCTGTAGCCGACTCAATAAGCCTAACTTCTCAGGGACAGAACCTCGTAGGTAGCTGGGAACTTGACAGTGCAAGATGGAATTCACTTATTCCTACACTAAAGAATTAGATAGGTTGTTCCCTTAAGAAGCCGACTCGTGTCTTGAACAACGGGCCCACCCCTCTATGAGGGTATGAGTCTAAGGTGGGACCTTAGACTTGTTGTTCATTAGAGGATCAGTGGTGCTTAAGGAACAAAGAGGTAATCACAAGGGTAAAACGGTAATTTGACCCAGCTTTAATTACGAACAACCTGTGAAGGGTCGACTCGTGGGTAATGACTATATCAGTGGACACAATATTATCTACAGTGAGAAGAGTGGAGGTACAAGTCTATAGTGGAGTGACTTGTAGTTAATGAATATTGATTAACTGGATCAAAGAGTTTGATCAGTTAATCTCATATCATTGCAGCTCATGAACTGTAGGTCCATTAGGTCCCTCCGTTGGCTGAACATGGTAATATTGAGGGTATAAAAGTTAGGAATGAAATTGAAATGTTCAATTTCATATATGAGATGTCATATAAATTATATGTGATATAATATATAGTTTTAATGTGAATTGGATTCACATATTAACTATATACTAAAGAGGGAATGAAAGAGAGATAGGATGGTAATTTCCATCCCTATCTCCTTATAGTTGCATAAGATGTAACTATGAAGTTAACCTAAGCCTTTGTTGTGTTGTTGGAAAGGTTCCAAGAACACAATCCTCTCTCTCACAACATCTCATCTTACCTAATGGGAACCCACATTCCCCCCTCACCTAGAGAACAACAGAGAAGATCCAGTGGTCGTATCTTAGTTCGTTCGTGTTCCAATTGCTGAGATCGTTATCGTGGGAGAAAGGAGCGCTAGAAGAAAGGTTCTTCAAAGGTACAACCATCTAGTTTTATATGTTTAATCTAGTTGTTTTCGTTCTTGAATGAAATCGTTGTAACTAAATCGAGAGAGCGCGATTCACAATCGCTTCCGCTGCGGGATTCAATTCCCTTCAATTGGTATCAGAGACGTTCCGCAAAGCACAATTGCGTTCTGGATTTTTCAAGAACGAGGTGAGATTTACTGTTTTGCATGAGATGTATGAACGGTTTGCAAATTAGATGTTTTCGATTTTGGCACTTAGATTTACAATTTTTTCCATTGAATCGTTCAATGTAAGAGCCCAGTGTTTTTGGAAAAATTTAATTGTAAATCGAGTCTGTAAGTCCATGTCGATCGAGGCAAGATGGTTGCTGAGAAGATCAGAGCGAAAACGAGCAAGGAATTGCAGATTCCAGGTGTTGTCTGTGTGTAGCGTTGGAACGCTATTCCTTGGCGTTGCAACGCTGCGCTTGCGGAAGGAGCGCACAGGAGACGACAGCGTTGCAACGCTGCTGATGAGATGTGTTTGTTTGTGCGAGAAGAGGACAAAGCTGCGGCGTTGCAATAATGTCGTATCACGTCGCTGTACGCGCCAGACGCGTTCGCAGCGCAGCAAAGCGAACAGCGAGCGTAAATGTTTTTTATTATATATTAAATATAAAAACGTTTTATATTTAATTTATTTTTAATTAATTAATTTTAATTAATATAATTAGATTATATTAATTAAAATTAAATTTAGGGTGCCAAAATTGGTCTAATTTTGCTATTTAAATTATGCAATTGTTGTGTAATTATTGTCATGCATAATGTATGCTTTTATTTTATAAATCTCACCTTCGATTAAGCATTTTCATGCATCATTTATAATATAAAGAGTTATATTATATAGTTTGCATGAATAATTAATATAAAGTTGTCATATTAATTTATGGACAACATTGACATGCATTATATATCATGAGATGATTATGCTATGAATTTCTTATTATTCATGTGATGAATGATCAAGCACTATAACATAGTATGCATGTCACCTAAGGTTAATTATTAGTTTTAAAATGTTTAGAACTTGGAAATAATAGACCGTAGGTTATCTAGTTCTAATTAGATTAGAATTAGGAATCAAGTAATTTATAAGTTATGATTAAAAGAGGAACTCTGTCTAAGGAAAGTTCTGTCTAGGCTGACGGAAATGGAACACCCCTACCTGGGAACTAACCTGGAAGTGAAATTTAATCAGAGAGTTTATAAATTACAGTAGCGTCAGCGGGTTTATTAAGGGATTAATAAACTAGAAATCCTAGGTTTAATATAAAGAGTTATATTAACAAACTTAAGATAAAATCAATATAAGAGTTATATTGATAGAGTTAGGTAAAACCATTAGCTGGGTTTTAACCTAAGTAAGATTCCTATAACTTTAAAGTATTCAGTGGGAGGAAAAGTGTATGAGATACATATTTTCCCACCTACGCTATCTTCGGGAAGTTCATACCGTGAGACTCATACTTGGCCTCGTGGCGCAAACGGGAGCGTCCTCCTTCGGATGTGTTTGTATGAGTCAATATCAAGGTGAATGGAGAGGGTACTTATAGTGAGTGAGAGCAGGTTTAGTGAAAACAAAACCTACGGTCTCTTTTATCGGTTTACACCGTTAGACCACTATGGTCACCGCTAGTTTGGCTCTGGACTGGACAAATCCTTCTCCGGAGGAGGGCTTGATCATGGGGATCGAACACGATGAGACACACGAAAGGGATAAATATTTTCTTAGACTATTTTTCAATCTAGTCCTCCCTTCGGCGGATTTTATTGGATGGAGACTCTGGGATCTAAAGACAGAGGGTTACACTCACGGGGTACATAAGTTGTGTATGTATCCTGACCGAAAAACAATAACTAAAACCTATAGGAATAAGAGATATTCTGGTATTTGGTTTTGGTCAAGAGTGTCTTGATCCAGAGGAGGAGTGTTTTTTATTACCCTTCGGTGTCATACATTCAAAACCTTTGGAGTATCATTGCAAGTTATAAATGACCTAGGAATCATTTTGATAATTAACTAAAACATGATTGGATTAGAGTTATAGCAAGAAACTCATACAAGTTTGTTTGTAAATTTTTAGCAAAAATGTCTAGCTCTATAATTTTCTTATTGAGTGCGCAAAAGTTAACCGGAGAGAATATGATGACATGGAAAAACAGACTCAACACTATATTGGTAGTGGATGATCTGATGTTTGTGCTAACTGAGGAGTGTCCTCAGGTGCCAGGCTCGAATGGGTCACGAAATGTTCGTGATGCATATGATCGATGGATCAAGGTCAATGATAAGGCCAAGGTCTATATGCTGGCAAGTATGTCTGACATATTAGCCAAGAAGCATGAGGGCATGATTACCGCCAAGGAAATCATGGATTCCGTCCAGGGTATGATTGGACAACAGTCCACACAGGCCACACAATGCCCTAAAGTACATATTCAACACAAGGATGCCAGAGGGTACATCTGTTCGGGATCATGTCCTAGATATGATGGTTGAAGGGAATGAGAATCCCCGCACAGCGAAAGACGATCGAATCGTCGTGGTATCATCATGCAACATGCTTATTAAAATTGATCTAACTATTAGATCTAGGCTAAACATGCTAAATTGTACATCAAGAAGAACATACTTACTTGTTGTAGACGAATTCAGTAATCTCTCCTTGTTGATAACGAACTCTTCGTGCTCCTTGATCTCTACGAACTCTTCCCACGATCAGATCCCAAACACTACCAAATGATCTTCTTGGTTGTTCTCTTTTGGAGAAGGGAAGTTGGTGGGAACTTTTGTGTTTTGGAAAGAGAGGAGAAATGAGAGAGTGGAGAGAATTAACTTTTGGATTGTTAGGTCAAAATCCAAAAATGAGAACTTAGCTTCCAAAGCTTCCCAAAACCCTTTTGCAAAGGCGTTTAAATAGTGGAATGATGAAGTTCAGAACTTCACATTATTACCACTTTACCACAATCATAGATTATGTAAATCTCATTTACATAATTATATAATATAAGATATCTTATATCTTATGTTGCAAATCTCATTTGCAATAATTGTGGATTAATTAAATTGAATCACATTCAATTTATTTTCTCTCTATCAATTTCTCCAATTAGCCTTTAATTCAACAATTAGGCTAGCATATTGTTTATTATGAATCTCATCAATATTAAACTATATATTATATCATCTATATCTCATATAAATGATATAAATACTCTTAAAGTGAAATTGAACACTTCAATTTCATACCAAAACATTAACCCTTCTTTTATCCCAGATTGAGCCAACCAAGGGACCTAATGGACCTACACTGACGGGCTCCAATGATATGAGGTTAACCAGTCAAACTCTTTGACCCGGTCAACCAATGTTCATTAGCTACAGTAACACTCCACTAAAGCCTGTAGCTGTACTCCCATCAGTGTAGAATATTACGTGTCCACTGATATAACAATGCCCATGAGTCGACCCTTCACAGGTTGTTCGTAGACACGGCTGGGTCAAATTACCGTTTTACACCTGTGTCTACATCTTGTTCCTTAAGTCCCCACTGCTCCTCTAATGAACAACATATTGTGATGGTCCAACCATACACAACACCCTTCTCGGGCCAGTGAGAAGGTGGGCGCCTGTTGTCCAAGCCCTGGATACAACACTTAAGGGAACAACCCCTCTAGATTCCCTATAGGCGGGAACAAGTGAATTCCATCTCGCGTAATTAGGTTCCCAGCTCTCTACTTGGTTCTGTCTCTGAGAAGATAGGCATATTGGGCAAGTAACTGAGACTACCCTCACCCATACTAGTCAAAGGACAGACCCCGGCAGACAGGAGTCCGTAATACGCTCAGGATTAAGGTTGAGTCACTAATGGTCATCTATGAATTTATTAGTCTTTACTGTCAACGGTGTTATATCAGTAAGTCTAATAATTCACGGTCCGGTCTTGTACAATCTCATTGTACATGATGCCCCCACTCGCATGTCAACCACATGAGCGAAGTCGAGATCACCTCGTTTGTATCTAATACAAAGCGGGCGCATCCACGGTGTATCCGTGGATTAGGTCTCCAACCCCATCCTTATATCAGATGGACCGTTCGGGTCATTAACTCGAACGTGATCCTCCTTGTGTGTCAACTACACACCGTTCAAGTTCTAGTTCTCTCATATATTCAATGATCCTGGAGCTTAGTTTATTGGAAAGGTTTAAAATATTTGTGAGACACAAAGTGAAGAAATGAATAACTCTTATTAATTTCAAAACAATATTTTACAAACACGAGATTAGGAAAGAAAACCCAAAAAACTCCTACTTGGACTAAGCTAGTGGAGAAGGTACATTTCCAAAATGAATACAATAAACTAGGACATTGAATACCCATTTACACATCTCCCACTTGCCCTAGTCAGGAAGCTCTCGAATACCTAGACTCTCTAGGTGACCCTCAAACACTTTAGTCGTGAGGGGCTTTGTAAATGGATCAGCTACATTGTGCTCCGATGCTATCTGCGTGACTGTCACGTCTCTGCGGTGCACAATTTCTCGTATCAGATGATACTTGCGCTCAATGTGTTTACCTCTTTTATGGCTTCGAGGCTCATGTGAGTTGGCTACTGCACTACTGTTATCACAGAACAACGTGATTGGTAAGTTCATATTTGGAACAACTTCCAAATCCGTCATGAACTTCCTTAGCCAAACAGCTTCCTTTGCAGCTTCACAAGCCGCAACATACTCTGCTTCCATAGTGCAATCAGCGATGCATCCCTGCTTGATTCTTCGCCATACTACAGCTCCTTCATTCAAAATGAAGGCTGACCCCGAAAAGGATTTCCTAGAATCCTTATCGTTCTGAAAATCCGAATCTGTGTATCCTGTAAGGATCAAATCCCCACGACCATACACTAAGCTGTAGTTCCTCGTTCTCCTAAGATACTTGAGGATTGTCTTTACTACCATCCGGTGATCTAATCTGGATTGGGTGATATCTCACCGACAATTCCCTCTTGCATAATGAGATGTCGGGCCTAGTACACAACATTGCATACATCAGGCTCCCTACAACTGAAGCATATGGAATGCGTCTCATATCCTCAACATCTTGAGGAGTGTTAGGACACTGATCCTTAGACAAGTGAACCCCATGCCTAAAAGGCAGCAAGCCCTTCTTGGAGTTCTGCATCTTATATCTAGACAACATCTTGTCAATATAAGACGCCTGAGAAAAGGCTAGCATTCTGTTTTTCCGGTTCCGGACTATCTGGATACCTAGAACATACTGAGCTTCTCACAAATCTTTCATTTGGAATTGTGAAGCTAGCCACTTCTTAACGTCAGTAAGAAATTCTACCTCATTCCCAATGAGAAGAATATCGTCCACATAGAACACCAAAAATGCAACAGTTTTGTCAACGATTTTCTTGTAGACACAAGGTTCGTCGACATTTTGATCAAAGCCATAAGATTTGATTGGTTCATCAAACCTTGTATTCCAAGACCTCGAAGCTTGTTTCAGTCCATAAATGGACCTATGAAGCCGACAAACCTTTTGCTCTTGGCCTTGGGCAATGAACCCTTTGGGCTGGTCCATGTAGATGGTCTCATCAAGTTTGCCATTCAGGAAGGCTGTCTTGACATCCATCTGCCATACCTCGTAGTCATAATACGCGACGATGGCCAGAAAGATCCTAATTGACTTTACCATGACAACAGGTGAAAAGGTCTCCTCATAGTCAACCCCTTCAACCTGGGTAAAACCCTTTGCCACTAGTCGGGCTTTGAAGGTTTGCACCTTCCCATCTACGCCACGTTTACGCTTGTAGATCCATTTACAACTAATAGGTTTTACCCCATCCGGTTGATCCACAAGCTCCCAGACAGAATTGAAGTACATAGACTCCATTTCTTGGTCCATAGCTTTAATCCACTCGTCTTTATCAACATCACCATTGCACGATCATAGGTCAATGGATCCTCACGATCATCGTCGGGAGGCGACAAGCGAGGTTTCGGCTAAACCCATATAGCGATCGGGCCGTCTCACGATCCTTCCACTACGTCGAGGCATTCCCAACTCTTGGGAACGGATTTGACTAGACGTGCTAGGGTCAACAACGCTTGCTGACATACTAGCTCCATCAGCAACTCTTGCTGATGTACTGTCCATTTCATTCAATACAATTTTAATTCTTGGTAAATGATCCCTGATGTGGTCTTCCTCTAGGAAAATGGCGTTTGTCGACACAAACACCCTATTTTCCTTGGGATCGTAAAACAAACCACCCCTAGTCTCTTTAGGGTAACCTACGAATAGGCACAATTTCGAACGGGGTTCCAACTTTTTCGTGTTTGACACCAACACATGGGTCGGGCATCCCAAAGTCTCAAGTGATGTAAAGCGCTTTACGTCCACTCCGGAGCTCAAAGGGTGTTTCACAAACACTCTTTGATGGAACATTGTTCAAAATGTATACCGCAGTCTCTACTGCGTACCCCCAGAAAGAATCAGGGTGACGAGCATAGCTCATCATAGACCGAACCATGTCCAACAAGGTTCTGTTTCTCCTCTCCGATACACCATTCTGCTGTGGCATACCAGGTGCTGAGAGTTGGGACGTAATTCCGTGTTCTATCAAATAGTCCTGGAATTTAGTGTCCATGTACTCTCCACGTCGATCCGATCGAAGTGTTTTAAGCGATTTTACCTAAGAGGTTCTCAACCTCAGTCTTATACTCCTTGAACTTTTCAAGGGTTTCAGACTCCTTATTCATTAGGTAAATATACCCATATCTGGAGTAATCGTCTATGAAAGACACGAAACTCATAACCGCCCCGAGCTTTAACATTCATCGGGCCATAAAGGTCAGAATGTACTAACTAGAGAGACTCTTTGGCTCTATATCCTTTTCCACTAAAAGGACGTTTGGTCATTTTGCCTTCAAGGCATGACTCACATACTGGTAAAGAGTTTTCTTCCAACTCGTTTAGAAGTCCACTCTTCACTAGTTTCTCAATCCTATTGAGATTAATGTGGCCTAACCGTAGATGCCAAAGATGGGTATTTTGTTTTGGAGAAATTTTTGCTTTCTTAGTTCGTGTTTCCGCAGTTTTAAACAATTCAGTATTCAAAACACTTTTAACCGAATTGGGTTTTAAAACATACAGATTATTTTCAAGTGAATTTGAACAAATAACATTCCCTTTGAAAGAAATAAACGCTTTATTTAATTCAAAAGAAGCGGAAATCTGATGTTCAATTAGCAGGAAATAGAAACAAGGTTTCTAGTAAACCACGGAACTATGTACAAATTGTCTAACAATAAGTACTTCCGCCAAAATTCACTTCAGTGCCGATTTGCAGCGAGAGACAAGCTTCCCAGATCCAACCCGTAGAGTCACCTCACCCTCTCGCGATGGTCGCAGAATCAATCCACGAAAAGAAGAACAAAGCGTGGTTAGTGGCGCTGAATCTAATATCCGGGAAGAGTCGTTACTCTCCACTAAACATGTTTCTACCACAAGTAAATCACATTTACCTTCGTTCTTCCTCTCGGCCAGGAATTTGGGTCAGTTTCTCTTCCAGTGTCCGCTTCCATTGCAGTGGAAACACTTTTCTTTCTCTGCAACCTCCTTGACCTTCTTGCCCTTCTGGGCGGCAACTCAGTCAGTTTTACCCCTCTTCATCCTCTTTTTCCCTTTCGGGCGTAAAGGAGCAACATGTTTTGTCCCAGAGGTCGAACCCTTGTGATAAGACCTGTAGGCAACATTTGCCTCAGATTCCTCGACCCTGTTTAAGGACTGGAAATTCTGTAGCTCATTGAGGAGGGTAGTCGATTGTAGCTAATTTTGTTCATAACAACATTGCTACTTAAATCGAAAGAAACTCTTGGAAGAGTCTCCATGATAAAACTGACCTGGCTCGACTCGTCGATCGAAGCCCCATTCATCTCGGCTAGATTAAAGCGGGTCATTATGTCTAGAACATGTTCACGGACAGATGACCCCTCTTTCATCCGAGCGTTGAAAATGTATTTGAAGCGAGTCATGCGGGGACTGAAAGAAGCATTGTCCAAACATTTCTGCAAGGACTCCATGATTTCCTTAGCGGAAACCATCAGCTCATGCTTCTTTGCCAAAACATCAGACATGCTGGCAATTATGTAGACCTTGGCCTTTTCATTGGCCCTGATCCATCAATCGTACGTATCGCGAACAACTCGCGACGCGGTCGAGCCCGACATCTGAGAACACTCCTCAGACAACACGAACTTTATGTCGTCAGTCACCAAAATTGTATTGATGTTGCTTTTCCAGCTCTGGTAATTATCTCCCACTAACTTATCGGAAGCAAGTAAAACTATAATAGCGCTAGACATTTTTAGCTGAAAATTTAAGAAAAACTTTGTATTAGTCTCACAAAAACCTTTTGAAAAACCAATCTAGTTTTAGCAAAAATGTTTCATGTCCCTAGGTCATTCAAAATTTTGCAATGATACCCTAAAGGTTTAGAATGACTGCCACCGAAGGGTGAACAAAACATTCCTCCTCTAGGACGAGACTTTCTCGATCAGACCCTAATCCCAAAACAACTCTTATTCCATTAGGCATCCAATTACCATTGTTCGGTCGAATTCATTAACACTTAACGAATTCTGTGAGTGTCACCCTCAATCTTTAAGTTTCCAAGTATCCGTCCAAACAATAGTCACCGAAGGGTGAACTAAGAAGGAAAACCAACCAGAAGTCAGATCCCTTTGGGAATTCAGCGTGTTCAGGCTCCCATGATCAAGCCCTCCGAAGGGATTGTCTGGTCCAGCCCAAACTAGCAGGCAGATCATAGATGTCTCACGGTGTGAATCGAAAGAAGAGACCATGGGTCTCATTTTCACAAGTCCCGCTCCCACTCACTATAAGTACTCTCTCCATCCACGATGATATTGACCTATACAAATGCCACAGAGAAGGGGCGCTCCATTTGCGCCACGAGGTCGAGTATAGATCTCACGGTGCGAACTTAAAAGAGATTTGTGGTTGGAAATTTAAATGTATCTCATACACTATATTTCCTCCCACTCAGTACTTTAATCTTAATAGGGATTGACCTAGATCATTAGCTAAAAATTACCTAAGTCTACCAATATAACTCTTATATGGTATTTAGCCTAAGTCTATAATCACATTATTAACTTAGGTCTATGTGAGAAAATTAATTAACACTTAATTAACGGCGCTCACGTAAATATAATCTAAGAATCTTCGGACCAAATTCAGTCCCAGGTCGGTTTCCAGGTAGGGGTGTTCCGCAAGCGTCAACTTAAATACCCAAGCCTTAAACAAAACCTTATTTAGACAGAGTTACTAATTAGTCACCATTCAAAGATTATATTTGATTTCCTAAAATTCTAATCTAATTAGAAAATTAGAAAACCTAAGTCTAATTATTCAAGTTCTAAACACTTTAAAACTAATAATTAACTTAGGTTGCATGCATTTCTATGTTATAGTGCTTGATCATTCATCACATGAATAACTATATACTATAACATAATAATCATTCATCACATGAATATAAATGCATGACCATACTTTAATCTAAAAAATATAACACTTATATTAATTAAATTAAATATGCAATTAATTACATTATAACTCTTATAATATAAACTATCATGCAAACTATATTATAACTCTTATAATATATATGATGCATGAAAATGTTTAACCTAAGGTGGGATTTTAAATCTATATGACATACATTATGCACATAAAATTAATTAAAATATACATCTCATGTATAAAATAATTAAATAACAAAAATGGACCTGTTTTTGGCACCTAGGGGCAATTATTTAATTAAAAAAAATTAATATAACATTTATATTAATAATATTTAATAAAATAATTAAATTAATAAATTAGAAAATGTTTTAATAAAAAAAACTGAAAATAATTAATATAAAAAACTGAAAAACGGCACGTTCGCGCGCATTCACTCTGCAACGTACACAGCGTTGCAATGCTGTCGCCCACAGCGTTGAGGCGCGTCCTCAACGCCATCGTGCTGCAGGGCCCTCGACCGCAAGGACGGCGTTGAGAGCGCCGTTGGCGCGCGTCTCTCACGCCATCGGCAGAGCGACAAGCTCCTTGCTTTTGTCCCGATTTTTTTTGTTTTCGCTCGATTTCTTCACAGCAACTCTTGCCACGAACGACCCGGACTTACAGACTCAATTTACAACAAAATTGCCCAAAACAATGGGCCCTTACATTGATCTCATCAACATAATTGTAAATCTAATCTAGTGCCAAAAAACCAAAAACATCCATTTCGCAAACCAAACATTCATCTCATGAAAACATGGTAAAATACCCACCTAAATCTTAATAAAACATTGTATAGATGAATGACCATAGAAATGGCTCTGATACCAATTGAAGGGAATGAGAATCCCCGCGCAGCGGAAGACGATCGAATCGTCGTGGTATCATCATTCAACATGCTTATTAAAATTGATCTAACTATTAGATCTAGGTTAAACATGCTAAATTGTACAGCAAGAAGAACATACTTACTTGTTGTAGACCAATTCAACAATCTCTCCTTGTTGATCACAAACTCTTCGTGCTCCTTGATCTCTACGAACTCTTCCCACGATCAGATTCCAAACACTACCAAATGATCTTCTTGGTTGTTGTCTTTTAGAAAAGGGAAGTTGGTGGGAACTTTTGTGTTTTGGAAAGAGAGGAGAAATGAGAGAGCGGAGAGAATTCACTTTTGGATTGTTAGGTCAAAATCCAAAAATGAGAACTTAGCTTCCAAAGCTTCCGAAAACCCTTTTGCAAAGGTGTTTAAATAGTGGAATGATGAAATTCACAACTTCACATTATTACCACTTTACCACAATCATAGATTATGTAAATCTCATTTACATAATTATATAATATAAGATATCTTATATCTTAGGTTGCAAATCTTATTTGCAATAATTGTGGATTAATTAAATTGAATCACATTCAATTTATTTTCTCTCTATCAATTTCTCCAATTAGCCTTTAATTCAACAATTAGGCTAGCATATCGTTTATTATGAATCTCATCCATATTAAACTATATATTATATCATCTATATCTCATATAAATGATATAAATACTCTTAAAGTGAAATTGAACACTTCAATTTCATACCAAAACATTAACCCTTCTTTTATCCCAGATTGAGCCAACCAAGGGACCTAATGGACCTACAGTGACGGGCTCCAATGATATGAGGTTAACCAGTCAAACTCTTTGACCCGGTCAACAAATGTTCATTAGCTACAGTAACACTCCACTAAAGCCTGTAGTTGTACTCCCATTAGTGTAGAATATTACGTGTCCACTGATATAACCAATGCCCATGAGTCGACCCTTCACAGGTTGTTCGTAGACAAACTAGGTCAAATTACCGTTTTACCCCTGTGTCTACATCTTGTTCCTTAACTCCCCACTGCTCCTCTAATGAACAACATATTGTGATGGAGAGTAAAACTGTTAAAACACTTCGATCAGATCGAGGTGGAGAGTACATGGACTTAAAATTCCAGAACTATATGATAGAACATCCTGGCACACCACAGCAAAACGGTGTATCGGAAAGGAGAAATAGAACCTTGTTGGACATGGTTCGATCAATAATGAGTTATTCTCATCTTCCTAGTTCCTTTTGGGGTTACACAGTTGATATGAACCAAGGCATCTCACGAAGTCGCATTAAATGAAGTCATTCATGGAAGTTTAACATAAGTCGCATTTAATGAACTCAAGTGCAACTCATCATTTATTAAAGAAAAACAAGCTTCATTTATGGGACAAGGACTTCAAGATACTTCAAGATGTGCTTCATTTACTATTGGAAGGTTACAAAGAGTTACAAAGCTAGCAAAGAGTCACCATTCTCGGATTTATGGCTAATTTGATGTAAATTTCAGTTTTAAACTCTTGTTTTCAATGTTTTAGGTTACAAAATAGTTAGTGGACATTATGGTATTGATGAGGATGTAAGTTACAACCCTTAAACTACCATAGGTTATCTTTAGGTTTAATTTTGAAGGCTATAAATAGCCACACATGTAATCCATGGAAAAGAGGAAAAAGATTAGAAAATGTAATCAAAAGGAGCCTTGAGCTTTTTTATAGCCTTGTGCTATTTCTTTGCAATTCTATGTAGTTTAGGTTGCATGCTAGAATCATTCAAGCTTGACTTGATCAATCTTGCTTGTGGAGTGATTCGAATCTCATACAAGTTCTCTTGCCTTGAGATATTTGATCGACAAGGTAATCCGGTTTTACTTTTCCTTGAGTTGATTTTCAAAATTGGTTTTGGGGTCTTTGAGATTGAGTTATCTAAAGGTCTTGGTTCTTTAAACAAGGTTGTTAGATCCAATTGTCAAGGGTTACTTAACATTTTGATATTAGAATCTTTGGCTTCTTTGATTTCATTTCGATTTGGGTTTTTTTTGGATTTAGATCTAATAGTCTTGTTTGTTTTAACAAGGTAGATTAGTATTTTCAAATTCCTCCTTAAATTTCTCATCAACAGTGGAGACTACAGTATACATTTTGAATAATGTGCCCTCAAAAAGTGTTTATGAAACACCTTTTGAACTCTGGAAAGGACGTAAAGGTAGTTTATGTCACTTCAAGATATGGGATTGTCCAGCACATGTGCTTGTGACAAATCCAAAGAAGTTGGATTCACGTTCAAAGTTATGCCTATTCGTAGGATACCCAAAAGAAACAAGAGGTGGTTTATTCTATGATCCTAAGGAAGATAAGGTTTTTGTGTCGACAAATGGCATTTTCTTAGAGGAGGACCACATAAGGGACCACAAACCAAAAAGTAAAGTTATGTTGAGTGAGTTAGACGGAACAATAGCAAAGGTTGCTAATAAAACTAGTACGTCAACAAAAGTTGTTGATACTAGTTTGTCTAGTCAAGAGAGCCCATCTCAAGAGTTGAGTATACCTCGACGTAGTGGGAGGGTTATAATACAACCTGCCCGTTACATGGGTTTATCTGAAACCCAAGTTGTTATACCAGATGACAACTGCGAGGATCCATTGACTTATAATCAAGCAATGGGTGACAAAGACAAAGACAAATGGGTCATAGCCATGAACCAAGAAATGGAGTCTATGTACTTCAATTTTTTTTGGGATCTTTTAGATAAACGTGATGGGGTAAAACCTATAGGTTGTAAGTGGATCTACAATAGAATGCGTGGTGTAGATGGAAAGGTGCAAACCTTTAAAGCTAGACTAGTAGCAAAGGTTATACCCAGGTTGAAGGGGTTGACTATGAGAAAACCTTTTCACCTGTTGCTATGTTAAAGTCGATACGTATCCTACTTGCAATTGCCGCATATTATGACTATGAGGTATGGCAAATGGATGTCAAGACAACCTTTTTGAATGACAATCTTGAGGAAAACATCTACATGGACCAACCCAAAGGGTTCATTGAACCAGGACAAGAGCAAAAGGTTTGCAGGCTTAAAAGGTCAATTTATGGACTGAAACAAGCCTCTAGGTCCTGGAATATAAGATTTGATGAAGCAATCAAATCTTATAGTTTTGACCAGAATGATGATGAACCTTGTGTCTATAAGAAAATCATCAATAATTCTGTCGCATTCCCAATTCTCTATGTGGATGATATCTTACTCATTGGGAATGATGTAGGTTATCTTACTGACATCAAGGAATGGCTAGCTACGCAGTTCCAAATGAAAGATTTGGGTGATGCGCAGTTTGTTCTTGGGATCCAGATTGTTCAGAACCGCAAGAATAAAACACTAGCCTTGTCTCTAACATCTTACATAGACAAAGTGTTGTCAAGGTTTAAGATGCAAGATTCCAAGAAGGGCTTGTTGCCTTTTAGACATAGAATCCATTTGTCTAAGAAACAGTGTCCTAAGACACCTCAAGGAGTTGAGGATATGAGACGGATTCCTTATGCATCGGCTGTTGGGAGCCTAATGTATGCCATGTTGTGTACTAGGCCTGACATTTGTTTTGCAGTTGGGATGGTCAGTTGGTATCAATCCAATCCAGGACATGAACACTAGACAGCGGTTAAAACAATCCTTAAGTATCTTCGGAGAACAAGGAACTACATGCTTGTGTATGGAACTAAGGATCTGATCCTTACAGGATAGACGGATTCTGACTTTCAGACTGATAAAGATTCTCGGAAATCTACATCTGGGTCAGTATTCACTCTTAACGGAGGAGTTCTAGTATGGTGAAGCGTCAAGCAAGGATGCATCGCTGATTCCACCATGGAGGCCGAATTTGTAGGAGATTGTGAAGCAGCTAAAGAGGTTGTTTGGTTAAGGAAATTCATGCTAAATTTGGAAGTTGTTCCAAATATGACTTTGCCCATCACGCTGTATTGCGATAACAGTGGTGCAGTGGAAAATTCGAGGGAACCCCGAAGTCACAAGAGGGGAAAGCACATTGAGCGGAAATATCATCTCATCCGTGAGATCGTGCATAGAGGAGATGTGATTGTCACGAAGATAGCCTCAGAGCACAACATTGCTAATCCTTTTACAAAGGCTCTCACGGCTAAAGTTTTTTAGAGTCACCTAGAAGGTCTAGGTTTACAAGTCGGCTAAAGTTTTTTAGAGTCACCTAGAAGGTCTAAGTTTACAAGTCTTCCCCAACTAGGGCAAGTGGGAGTATTTTGTACAAAGGGGTTTAAATGCCCTAGTTTATTGTATTTACATTACAGTAATGTTTTAGTTCTCCACAAGCTTTAGGTCAAGTGGGAGATTGTTGAGATTTATGTCCTAAACTTGTGTAATTTTGATCAATTAAATAAAGGGTTATTTGTTTTGATAGAATTACAGTCTTGCTTTATAAATCCAATAAACTAAGCTCCAAGGTTATAACATATATCTTGAAAATCAGTGTAGTGGACACTATTTGGATTGTGTTCAAGAATAGAACCTAAATGGTCTATGGTATAAGAATAAGGTTGGAAACCTCATTCTGGAAACACCATGGATGCGATCCATTTTGTAATTAGTACAAATGAGGTAATCCAACTCATTCATGTAGTTGACATGCGAGTGGGGGCATCCTATATGAAGAGTTCATACAAGATCGTACGCAAATTATTAGTCTAACCAGTGTAACACTGTTAACAGGATAAGATTAGTAATCTATAGATGATCATTAGTTACTCGACCTGAATCCTGAGTAAGTTAAGAACTCCTACTTATAGGGGTTTTTCTTAGACTAGTATGGGTGAGAGTGGCCTGTAGCCGACTCAATAAGCCTACCTTCTCAAGGACAGAACCTCGTAGGTAGTTGGGAACTTAATTGTGCAAGATGGAATCCACTCATTCCTACACTAAGGAATTAGATAGGTTGTTCCCTTAAGAACTGACTCCAGGTCTTGAACAACGGGGCCCCGCCCTCTATGAGGGTATGAGTCTAAGGTGGGACCTTAGACTTGTTGTTCATTAGAGGATTAGTGGTGCTTAAGGAACAAAGAGGTAATCACAAGGGTAAAATGGTAATTTAACCCAGCTGTAATTACGAACAACCTGTGAAGGGTCGACTCATGGGTAATAACGATATTAGTGGACACAATATTATCTACAGTGAGTAGAGTGCAACTACAAGTCTATAGTGAAGTGACTTGTAGTGAATGAATATTAATTAACTTAATCAAAGAGTTTGATCAGTTAACCTCATATCATTGGAGCTCATGAACTGTAGGTCCATTAGGTCCCTCCGTTGGCTCAACATGGTAATATTGAGGGTATAAAAGTTAGGAATGAAATTGAAGTGTTCAATTTCATATATGAGATGTCATATCAATTATATGTGATATAATATATAGTTTTAATGTGAATTGGATTCACATATTAACTATATACTAAAGAGAGAGAATGAAAGAGGATAGGATGGTAATTTCCATCCCTATCTCATATATATATAGTTGCATAAGATGCAACTATGAAGTTAACCTAAGCCTTTGTTGGTGTTGTTGGAAAGGTTCCAAGAACACAACCCACATTCCTCCCTCACCTAGAAAACAACGGAGAAGATCAAGTGGTCGTGTCTTAGTCGTTTGTGTTTCAGTTGCTGAGATCGTGATCGTGGGAGAAAGGAGCGCGAGAAGAAAGGTTCTTCAAAGGTACAATTTCTTGCTGTCCATCTAGTTTTATATGCTTAATCTAGTTGTTTTCGTTCTTGAATGAAATCGTTGTAACTAAATCGAGAGAGCGCGATTCACAATCGCTTCCGCTGCGGGACTCGATTCCCTTCAATAATATATACTATCATAAACTCTCACATCAATGCAAAATTTCATTATATTAAATGAGCATTTAATTTTAATCAAACATAATGGAATAACAAATATACAACTAACTTTTATAGTTTATGATAATATATAGTTTATGATGATATATACTTAATGGAACCTACTATAAAACTTGTGTTAATATATACTATACTTACATCACTTTCACCAAACAAGAAAAATAAAATACAAAATTGTTGGATCGATTGAGTCTCGATTTGCTGGGTACACAGTGAAAGCATTTGGTGCAGGGTCATAAATGTGGTTCTTTAGCATAGGAGTAATCAATATTCATTGTGTCCGATTGGATTGATTGTGTGTCGTTTGTTTCACCAATATCGTTGTCTGGGCGATGACATTATGGATCCAATGTATTCAATCGTCGAATTTTCTAATTTCATATTGGTAATTGCTAGTCGTAATTACAACCCCCATCGAAATACGGAGGGTCTGATTGTGTTCGATAAATACCCACCAGCATTAAACCTTTTCCTTCAACCCCTTTTGTGATCCTAACATTTCAATACAATCCAACATACCATACATCACAAAGAAACAATGTCTTCATCTGATGATAGTTTCTTCAGCCTACCCGGTGAACCACTATCTCGTTCTTCGGTGATTCATACGGATACGGAGGAACCCCCATCACTTGTCCTCCGACATTATTGTAGATTCGAGCGATGAGTGCAATCGCTAGGAACAACCTCTGACTTCAGAGAACACGCCCATTTGGTCCTCGTCAATGGATACCGTGGCCAACACCCCGAATGAAGACGAGGTCCGCATGGTGGAAGATGAAGACGACGACGACGAAGACGACGATGATGAGGTTGATGAAGACGATGATGACGACGACGATGAGGATGAAGAAGATAGTGACCTCGGTGGAGTCCGCATGCGTGATACGCTGGGTAGAGGCTCGGAGACGACTGTAAATGGACCACAACCATCTAGAGAGGACGATGTCGTCGGTCCATATACTGGATAATTGACTCGCTTTCCGATGGAAATATCGTCTGCGCCCGACTCGAATGAAGGGTCGAACGTCGCAGGGTTTAGGATTTCGTTATTTTTGTAACATTTTGTTATACCTTTTGAATTTTCTTCCTTCTCCTGTAACTATCACATATTAATGGTTAATGAAACTAGAATTCACCATTTTTGTTCATCATTTGCCTAATTTGGGTGTCTTCCATATTAACTCCATATCATTCATTCGGTATAAAGGTTTAATCGAACGTAAGAGTGACATCAAGAGTGTCGACTTCCATGGGAAGCTATTATGTTCAGACTAGACCGGGAGTGTCATATTTTGAATTATGTTCTAATTAGTCCTTGAACTTTCAATGTTGTATCTAATAGTTCCCTAACATATTCAAAAAAATTTAAAATTAACAGATCTATTAGACACAAAATTCAATTTCTTGACAATAGAAGCCTAAGTTTTTAATTTTGTGCATAATAAGTTCATGAATTTTAAAAAACGTCAAAATTAAGTCAACGACCTATTAGACAGAAAATTGAAAATTCAAAGACCTCTTGGGACATGAGATTGAAAATTTTAGGACTTATTAGTCACATTTCGATGTTTAGGGACCAAATTGATACAAATTTGAAAGTCTCGATACGAGAGTTTCAATACGGGAGTCTCTATTTTCCGTATACGAGAGTTTCAATTCGGAAGTCTCAATTTCCCGTATACGAGAGTCTCGATACGAGAGTTTCAATACGGGAGTATCGATTTCACGGCTACGAGACTCTCGACCTCACATATACAACGTAAAAACCTGACTTAAATCCAGACCATGAGCGAGAGCCTGACTTAAACCCTGTCTGGATTTGGGATTACATGTCGTGGTAAATCCAGAGCGAGAGCCTGACGTAAATCCCCTCGAACCCAGAGCGAGAATTTCATTTGAACGCAACGCTCGCCTTCGATATTTGAAATTGAATATACTTAAACCTTGAACTTAAATTTAAATCCCTAAAAATCTCGTTTCTCCAGTATGCCGATTCCTCAGACCTGTCACTCGTTTTACCCTTGAATTGACTCTGGTTGTTGAATCTCTGCGTCCCTCTTATCGTGCACTGCTCTAAACAAGCTAATATTCAGAATTTGACTTCCCTAACAACAGAGGTATGGGTTCCGCATTTATAAAATTTCATACCGGATTGTATAGACAGAAAATGATGTTTGATTTTAGAATTTATGGTATGACACCTTTGGGAGAAATACTTGTTTAGATAATGAAGTTTAGAATAGTCCCTTTTTACACTGTGTTCTCATTTTAAGATGACACCATTGAAGATTAGTGTGGAAGGCCATTTCATAGCACATGCGACTTGGTTATCGCATATAAGGAACACAAACTTACTTGTGAGGTCGAAGCTCACTAACACCCAGCTGGATTTCTTCTAAAAGACAACCATATTCGAACTTTACGGTGAAGATATTGAAGGTGGCATGAAGTTTGAGGTAAGAAGTACAATCGTGACCTTTACAAATGAGGAATTTCTCTTAATCGTTGGATTATGACACACCTCGTCTGGAACAGACGATGTTCAGGAAGCACTTCAGAGGAAAGATAAAGATCTGAAAGTTAAATAATTCCCTGAGTTAAGCGAGAATAGTAAAGTACAACTTCATCTTTCTACTCTCGGGTTGAGGTACGAGGCTGTGGAATTCGAGAATGATGATGATGTTGTAATCATAACACTGGTCTACTATATGGAGCTGGTTATGCTTAGAAATGATAGGAAGAAGACGGTGGTAGACCAGTCGTTGTTCGATGAAGTGGAGCATCTATACCACTTCAATAGACTAGATTGGGGTACAAGGATATGGGATAGGACATTGAAGGGCCTCCAGATTTCTCTGAAGGGGAAGGTTGAACTGTATAAGAAGAATTTGTTAACGAATAAAAACTATATCATGAAGTATAGTTTTCTAGGATTCCCACACGCATTCCAGGTAAGTTTGTACGTTTGGGTCACATGCATTTTACTCAAACTCCTTATGGAATGAACATGACAGTACAATATGAGTTGAATATGTAGGTATGGATATACGAGACACTTTCAACATTGAAGAGCTCTGCGGCCAGATGATTGAATGATGATACAATCCTACATACTTCGATGATCATGTGAACGGTCAATTACGTTTAAATGGCCTAAGGCTAATGTGTTTGACCGTCCTGAGGTATGAAATGTGTTTATTTTGTTCGTGCGTGTTAATCTTTTTATTGTTGTTTGACAATATATGGTAAGTAATAAAATGTGTTTGTTTCACGATTGATAGCCCATAGTTTCTACAGAGCTTACGATGTCCGACGCTGAAAGACGTTTTCGTTACAGGGATGGTGACCAGCAAACACAATAAGATGGAATGGGTGTTGGAACTTAACGGTCAGATGCCATTCCACATCAAACAACGGGCGTTCACTGTTGCGTGAAATGGTATTGCAATACGACAAGTATACGGGTCAAGTTTTAATATAGTGATTTTAGAGTTCCAAGTATCGTCCTCGAGAATGGGTTTCTAGATTAATTAATTACCAAGATAATAATTCTCGATTTTAGCTAAACTAACAAAACATGGATAGATAGTGAAAACAAAGATAAAAAGATAAAGAAACATTGGAGACACGAATATGATTGAATCGGAGGAAATTGACTTCACAAGTTAAAACCTTATTTAACACATGCAATGAACCAACATAATGAATTTATAAACAAGAAACGAAGATACTCAAGAAAATCTCTCGATTCTTAATGAGCCTCACACACATGATAAATTCTAAAGTTTCCTCATGCATTTTAAAAGCATGCATGGCAACTTCTTTATGTGTTTCCCTTAGACTTCTAGGCAATTCTCATGCTAGACTTCTAAGAGTTTTGACAACTTTGCTCTAATCTAAGTTTCTTTCTCTCGAGTCCAATTAAACCAACAAGATCAAAGAATTGAAGAATGAATTGCCAAAAATAAATAACAAAACATACTTTAATACATAAGCAAACAAGTCTTAAACATGCAAATCAAATCCTAACTACAACGTTTAGCCACTCTAAATCACAATAAAACCAAGCTAAAGTTATAGAAACGTCTTTAAACGGTGTTACAATCTAAAAGAAGAGAAAATAAACTTATGTGTCGATGTCGGTCCCTCGTCCCCGAGCTCCCGTCACGATCTCAAACTTCCACAAATGCTTTGGCTCCCAAGGAATGCTCTGTGTTTCTCTCCTTGAGGAGTGTATTTCGAAATTAGGGTGCAAAAAATATCAAATTCGGCTCCCTTTGAAAGATGGAAAAATGTTCTATTTATAAGGTTAATCGGCACAGCGTTGCAACGCTGTGCCCTAGGCGACAGATTAAATAGGGAAACCATCGGCAGCGTTGCAACGCCGCTACCTTAAGCGTGCGCGTCCTTATCGATCTGGCGTAGCAACGCTGCAAAGCAGTGTTGCAACGCCCTCACCATGGTCCTTCAAGGTTATTTTCTTATCGAGATAGTCTTGCGACGCTGCAAGGCAACGTTGCAACACTATCGACATTTGTCTTCTATGTACAAAATCAGCAAGCACGGTGTTGCAACGCCATCACCTCGGGTCTACTAGCTTGGAATGATCCTTCTACTTCCAATTGATATTATTTTAAGCTCCAAAAAGCCTCGATTCGATTCCGAGTGATTCATAATGTCTCCAAATGTCTTGTTTAAGCTCTTTACCTGAAATTAAATGATTTAAACACATCAAAGCTTTGAAATTAACATAAAACTATCAATAATTAAGCCCAAGGTAGAACATTTTGTGTGCTATCATTCACACAAACCAAACTCTCAATGTTCAACCTCTTGAAGGACTTGAGATCGGTATACATACAGAGGTTGTGGATGACGACATTGCTTATAGGCAGGACATGCATATCAACGATCCAATGGCGGACGCTGGAGTCTATCAACCACGTGGGTGGTCTCATAGTTCCCGTAGACGTGTTTAGACATCGACTACCCATGGAATAGATCATATCATACACCGTGTGGAATGTCATCTTGGTATGATAAAAGACAATGTTCAAGAAGTAAAAATGATGTTCATGCGTTGTGGACCGAAATGCAGGATATGAAGGATGCATTTGGTGTTCTGCATAATGATATGAGAATACTGATGTCTAAGTTAGATCACACGAATCGGGTACGCATTGTTTGGTTGACATTTTTTTTTAAACAAGTTGTTATGACAGGGTTCATTGAATTGCTCTCAAACATACCAGAGCCCCGCAGGATTGGATATCCCAGATGATACTATGTGTGATGTATCAGATGGTGTATGCGATGAAGTAGTCATGGTCGAAGGTCACGATGACGGTTGTTCAGTACGTGATCCTGCCACAAATATAGAGACTGAAGACGTGGCACAAGAGAATGTGGATTTTCATTGTGTCATCGGTATGTCGGCAGGGTCCCTTCAAACGGATGAGGTCGTAGTGGAAGAGGACGTAATGCATTCTCATGTGGTTATCGGTTAGTCCGTCAAAAGGAAGTCGGTCGAATTTTAAAATGTCGACACTCAATCGAAAAAACAGTCCATATCTTCGACGGAGGGTGTGCAATGCAGTACAGCTGAACAGGATATTACATCATCGAGTGTCGAAAATCCTATACCATACGACCAACTACATGACGTACCCACCAACGCTAGGACAATGATGAATGCATGGTTACGTTTAAAGAATAAGTCTACGACCCGAGACGACTATCGAATATGTGAATGTTCCACGTGCGATCCGCTTGACCGAACATTCATACGTTCATTGTCTCGCAGGAATACGTGAGTTACTTACGATGTAAGTTTTTTTCCCATATACAGTGTATCCAATCACATATTTTAACTTAAAAATGCAAACCATTTAAATACTTTATTTCATATGTCAGATGACGAACACGATTTTAATGATGGTAAAATGCAAGTTGATCTCGCACCACCATCTGCTCACACATCGACATTTTCAATGTTGACATATTTTTGAACGTGCACTCTCGACATTTTCAATGTTATACATTTTCAATGTTACCGCAACGTGTAAGAATCATTTGAGGAACCGCGAAGGGATATTCAAAGACATCATAAACAAAGATGTTGACTCTCCATGAGTAGCATGGTGAAACAATCATACATTCATCGACTATGTGTTTGGGGTCTATCCACATTATTATCCGACATGGTACGATGTAGATTACGTTTACGTTCCACTCAACATATGAAAACATTGGATGTTGTTGGGATTGGAGCTATTGAGTGGCACCTTTGTTGTACACGACTCTATGTCTTCTTTCGTCTGTGAGGAGGAACTCATGGACGAACTCGAACCATTGACATATATCATACCATCCCTACTTAATTGTAGCAACATGCCCAATCGTGATCAAGTTGTTACCAAAGCACCGTGGGTGATTTCACGATCATATGATGTTGATTGAAAGACAGTCGGGATGAAGGAATGTGGAATATTTTATGTCAAATTTTTAGAGTACTCTGGGTCAAACTTATACACATTGAATCAGGATAATATAAAGTTGTTTCGCACCCTGTCTGCAGTACAATTGTGGTCTAATTGTTTGTATTTCTAACATGTAACATTTTGGTATATTAATATATATAATAATATGTTCTTTTATTGTATGACAATCCGTTTTAGTACTTTGACAAGGTTTTGAAATAGCGTCTGAAAGGACTTTGGTATAATATGATTCATCTGAGATCGAGAGTGCGACATATACGTTAGGCAGTTCATCCAAGACCGAGAGTCTTGACTTCTCGCGATGGTAAACGAATACCATTTCCTTTAGAATACTTCTCCCGGGATGTGTGTTCCTAGTGAGTCAATTTTAGTAGACGTTATTTGGTTTAGTCGACTAGATCGAGAGTTTGGCATGTACGTTGAGTGGTTCATCCGAGACCGAGAGTCTCAACTTCCCGTTATGTTAGTCGAATACGATTTTCTTTAGAATACTTCTTCCGGGATGCGTGTTCTAAAGGGAATCGTAGTCCTGCAGCGGAAGCGATTGTGAATCGCGCGCTCTTGATTTAGTTACAACGATATAATTCAAGAACATACATAATTAGATTAAGCATATGAACATAATGGACAGCAAGAAAATTACCTTTGAAGAACCTCTCTTGAAGTGCTTCTCCTCTGTCACGATCAAGATCTCAGCAAACGCGTACTCGTACGAACACCGACACTACCACCGGATCTTCTCCGTTGTTCTCTAGGTGAGGGAGGAAGGTGGGTTCCCTTTAGGAGAGTGAGGTGTTTTGTGAGAGAGATATTTGTTGTCTTGGAACCTTTCCAACAATAC
Source organism: Trichosanthes cucumerina (assembly GCA_036507285.1). Classification (NCBI taxonomy): domain Eukaryota; kingdom Viridiplantae; phylum Streptophyta; class Magnoliopsida; order Cucurbitales; family Cucurbitaceae; genus Trichosanthes; species Trichosanthes cucumerina. Next base: position 41,942,927 of record CM071840.1, read on the forward strand.
AACAAATGCTAGGAATCACTTAGAATGACTTTTTTTAGTTGCATCTCATGCAACCACATATATAGGGGAATGGGATGGAAATGACCATCCTACCTCTCCTTTATTCTCTCTTTAGTATATAGTTTATATATGAATCTAATTCACATTAAAACTATATATTATACCAATTATATCATATATAATTGATATAACACCTCATGTATGAAATTGAACACTTCAATTTTATTCCTAACTTTATATCCTCAATATTACCATATTAAGCCAACAGAGGGACCTAATGGACCTACAACTCATGAGCTCCAATGATGTGAGATTAACTGATCAAACTCTTTGATCCCGTTAATCAATATTCATTAACTACAAGTCACTCCACTATAGACTTGTAGCTTCACTCTCCTCACTGTAGATAATATCGTGTCCACTAATATAGTCATTACCCATGAGTCGGCCCTTCACAGGTAGTTCGTAATCACGGCTGGGTCAAATTATCGTTTTACCCCTGTGATTACCTCTTTGCTCCTTAAGCACCACTGATCCTCTAATGAACAACAAGTCTAAGGTCCTACCTTAGATCATACCCTCATAGAGGGCGGGGCGCCGTTGTTCAAGACCTGAAGTCAGTTCTTAAGGCAACAACCTATCTAATTTCTTAGTATAGGAATGAGTGAATTTCATCTTGCACAGTTAAGTTCCCAGCTACCTACGAGGTTCTGTCCCTTAGAAGGTAGGCTTATTGAGTCGGCTACAGGCAATTCTCACCCATACTAGTCTAAGGACAAACCCTTATAAGCTGGAGTTCTTAACTTGCTCAGGATTCAGGTCGAGTCACTAATGACCATCTATAAATTACTAGTCTTATCCTGTTAACGATGTTACACTGGTAAGACTAATAATTTGCGATCCAGTCTTGTATGAACTCTTCATACAGGATGCCCTCACTCACATGTCAACTACATGAATGAGTTGGATTATCTCATTTGTACTAATTACAAAGTGAGCCGCATCCATGGTGGTACCAGAATGAGGCTTCCAACCTTATTCTTATACCATAGACTATTTAGGTTATATTCTTGAAATCAACTCAAATAGTGTCCACTACGTTGATGTTCAAGATAAATGTTATAACCTTGGAGCTTAGTTTATTGGATTTATAAAGCAAGACTGCAATTCTATCAAAACAAATAACACTTTATTTAATTGATCAAAATTACACAAGTTTAGGGCATCAATCCCAACAATCTACCACTTGACCTAAAGCTTGTGGAGTTCTAGAACATTACAGTAATGTAAATACAATAAACTAGGGCATTTAAACCCCTTTGTACAAAATACTCCCACTTGCCCTAGTTGGGAAAGACTTGTAAACCTAGACTTTCTAGGTGACTCTCAAATACTTTAGCCGTGAGAGCCTTTGTAAAAGGATCAGCAATGTTGTGCTCTGAGGCTATCTTCGTGGCAATCACGTATCCTCTATGCACGATCTCCCGGATGAGATGATACTTTTGCTCTATGTGTTTTCCCCTCTTATGACTTCGGGGTTCCCTCGAGTTTGCCACTGCACCATTGTTATCGCAATACAATGTAATGAGCAAAGTCATATTTGGAACAACTTTCAAATTTAGCATGAATTTCCTTAACCAAACGACCTCCTTAGCTGCTTCACAAGCTGCTACATATTCGACCTCCATGGTGGAATCAACGATGCATCCTTACTTGACGCTTCACCATACTACAACTCCTCCGTTAAGAGTGAATACTGACCCTGATGTAGATTTCCGAGAATATTTATCAGTCTGAAAGTCAGAATCCGTGTATCCTGTAAGGATCAAATCCTTAGCCCCATACACAAGCATGTAGTTCCTTGTTCTCTGAAGATACTTAAGGATTGTTTTAACCGTTGTCCAATGTTCAAGTCCTAGATTGGATTAATATCTACTGACCATCCCAACTGCAAAATAGATGTCGGGCCTACTACACAACATGGCGTACATCAGGCTCCCAACAACTAATGCATAAGGAATCCGTCTCATATCCTCAACTCCTTGAGGTGTCTTAGGACACTATTCCTTAGACAAATGGATTCCATGTCTAAAAGGCGACAAGCCCTTTTTGGAATCTTGCATCTTAAACCTTGACAACACTTTGTCTATGTATGATGCCTGAGACAAGGCTAGTGTTTTATTCTTACGGTTTCAGACAATCTGGATCCCAAGAACAAACTACGCATCACCCAAATCTTTCATTTGGAGCTGCGTAGCTAGCCATTCCTTGATGTCAGTAAGATAACCTACATCATTCCCAATGAGTAGGATATCATCCACATAGAGAATTAGGAATACGACAGAACTATTGATGATTTTCTTGTAGACACAAGGTTCATCATCATTTTGGTCAAAACCATAAGATCTGATTGCCTCATCAAATCGTATATTCCAGGACCTAGAGACTTGTTTCTGTCCATAAATTGACCTTTTAAGCCTGCAAACCTTTTGCTCTTGTCCTGGTTCAATGAACCCTTTGGGTTGGTTCATGTAGATGTTTTCCTCAAGATTGCTATTCAAAAAGGCTATCTTGACATCTATTTGCCATACCTCATAGTCATAATATGCGACAATGGCAAGAAGGATACGGATAGACTTTACCATAGCAACAGGTGAAAAGGTCTCCTCATAGTCAACCTTTTCAACCTGGGTATAACCCTTTGCTACTAGTCTAGCTTTAAAGGTTTGCATCTTCCCATCTACACCACGCTTTCTCTTGTAGATCCACTTACAACCTGTAGGCTTTACCCCATCAGGTTTATCTACAAGATCCCAAACAGAATTGAAGTACATAGACTCCATTTCTTGGTCCATGGCTATGACCCATTTGTCTTTGTCTTTGTCAACCATTGCTTGATTATAAGTCAATGGATCCTCATGATTGTCATCCGGTATAACAACTTAGGTTTCAAATTAAACCCATGTAATCTGTCAAAAGTTGTATTACAATCCTCCCACTACGTCGAGGCATACCCAACTCTTGAGATGGACTCTCTTGACTAGACAAACTAGTATCAACAACTCTTGTTGACGTACTAGTGTTCTTATTAGCAACCTTTGCTATTGTTCCGTCTAACTCACTCAACACTACTTTACTTTTTGGTTTGTGGTCCCTTATGTGGTCCTCCTCCAAGAAAATGGCATTTGTTGACACAAAAACCTTATCTTCCTTAAGATCATAGAATAAACCACCTCTTGTTTCTTTTGGGTATCCTACGAATAGGCATAACTTTGAACGTGAATCCAACTTCTTTGGATTTGTCACAAGCACATGTGTCGGACAACCTCAAATTCTGAAGTGACATAAACTACCTTTACGTCCTTTCCAGAGTTCAAAAGGTGTTTCAGAATCACTTTTGGAGGGCACATTATTCAAAATGTATAATGCAGTCTCCACTGCGTAACCCCAAAAGGAACTAGGGAGATGAGCATAACTCATCATTGATCGAACCATGTCCAACAAGGCTCTATTTCTCCTTTCTGATACACCGTTTTGTTGTGGTGTGCCGGGAATTGAGAGTTGGGACGTAATTTCATGTTTTATCATATAGTTCTGGAATTTTAAATCCATGTACTCCTCACCTCGATCCAATCGAAGTGTTTTAATAGTTTTACCTAATTGATTTTCAACCTCAGTCTTGAATTCCTTGAACTTTTCAAGTGCTTCAGACTTGATGTGCATTAGGTAAATATGCCCAAGTCTAGAATAATCATCTATAAAAGAGATGAAATATTCATATCCTCCCCTGTGTTTAACATTCATCGGACCACAAAAGTCTGAATGTATAAGCTCTAGTGGGTATTTGGCTCTATAACCTTTTCCACTAAAAGGTATTTTAGTCATTTTGCCTTCTAGGCATGATTCACATACTGGCAAAGAATTTTCTTCTAACTCGTTTAGAAGTCCGTTCTTTACCAATCTCTCAATACTATTGAGATTAATGTGACCTAATCATAGATGCCAAAGATGAACATTTTCTTTAGGAGAAATTTTACGTTTCTTAGTTTGTGTATTTGCAGTTTTAAATAATTCAGTGTTCAAAACAATTTTGACTGAATTAGGCCTTAAAACATACAATCCATTTTCTAATGAAGCTGAACATATTTCTAAACCTTTCTTCAAAATAAACACTTTATTCATAGAAAAGGAAACAAAAATACATTGTTCTATAAGGCAAGAAATGGAAATAAGGTTTCTAGTAAACCCTGGTATCACTAATATATTGTCCAACAATACATATTTCTTGCCAAAATAAAGCTTCATTGTGCCTACTGCTACAGCTGAGACGACTTCTCCATTTCCAACCTGGAGCGTTATCTCTCCTTGTTGTAGCTGCTACCAGGAATCAATTCCTTGAAAAGAAGAGCAAACATGATTAGTGGCGCCTGAATCAAGTATCCAAGTTATTTTATCATTATCCACTAAACAAGATTCTAGGCAAAGTAAATCATATTTACCTTCCTTCTTCTTTTCTGCAATGTACTTCGGACAGTTCCGTTTCTAATGCCTATCTTCGTTGCAGTGGAAACACTTTCCTTTGTCAGCAACGTCTTTGACTTTCTTGCCTTCTGGGCAGCAGCTTTGTCAGCATGTTTCCCTTTACCAACCTTCTTCATGTTCTTCTTCTTTCCTCTCAGGTTAGAAGAAGATGAAGCCACTGTTTGTGTCCCAGAGGTCGAACCTCTGTGATAACTCCTACTAGCAACATTTGCCTCACCTTTCGATCCTTGAATTTTCATCAAAGACTGAAAGGTCTGGAGTTCATTCAGAAGGGAGGTAAGATTAAAAGTAAGCGTGTTCATAACAACATTACTTCTAAAGCTGCGAGGAAACTATCTCGGAAGAGTTTTCGAATGAAGTCGACTGCTCGACTCATCGATGGAAGCACCATTCGACTCGCGATGTTAAAGTGCACCATCATATCAGGACATGATCCCGAACAGATGTACCCTCCGAGCATCCTCGAGTTGAATATGTACTTTAGGGCATTATGTCAAAGCTTGTGTGGATTGTTGTCCAAACATACCGCACGAATCCATGATTTCCTTGGCGGTAATCATGCCCTCATGCTTCTTGGCTAATATGTCAGACATACTTGCCAGCATGTAGACCTTGGCCTTATCATTGGCCTTGATCCATCGATCATATGCATCACGAACATTTCGTGACGCATTCGAGCATGACACCTGAGGACACTCCTCAGTTAGCACAAACTTCAGATCATCCACTACCAATATAGTGTTGAGTTTGTTTTTCCATGTCATCATATTCTCTTCGATTAACTTTTTGGAAATTATAGAGCTAGACATTTTTGCTGAAAAATTTACAAACAAACTTGTATGAGTTTCTTGCTATAACTCTAATCCAATCATGTTTTAGCTAATTATCAAATGATTCCTAGGCCATTTATAATTTGCAATGATACTCCAAACGTTTAGAATGTATGACACCGAAGGGTAATCAAAAAACTCCTCCTCTGGATCAAGACACTCTTGACCAAAACCTGATACTAGAATAACTCTTATTCCTATAGGTTTTAGTTACGATTTTTCGGTCTGGATACATACACAACTTATGTATCCCGTGAGTGGAACCCTCTGTCTTTAGATCCCAGAGTCTCCATCCAATAAAGCCGAAGGGAGGTCTAGATTGAAAAATAGTCTAAGGAAATCTTTATCCCTTTCGGGTGTCTACTGTGTTCGATCCCCTATGATCAAGCCCTCCGAAGGGATTGTCTGGTCCAGAACAAACTAGCAGGCTGACCATAAGGGTCTAACAGTGTAAACCGACAAAAGAGAGCATAGGTTTTGTTTTCACTAAACCTGCTCCTACTCACTATAAGTACCCTCTCCATTCACCTTGATATTAACTCATGCAAACACCATCCGAAGGGGGACGCTCCCGTTTGCGCCACGAGGCCAAGTATGAATCTCACAATGTGAACTTCCCGGAGATAGCATAGGTGGAAAAATATGTATGTCATATACTTTTCCTCCCACTGAATACTTTAAAGTTTATAGGAATCTTACTTAGGCTAAAACCCAGCTAATGGTTTTTCCTAACTCTATCCATATAACTTTTATATTGATAATCAATATAACTCTTACATTGATTTTATCCTAAGTTTGTTAATATAACTCCTTATATTAAACCTAGGATTTCTAGTTTATTAACCCCTTAATAAACCTGCTGACGCTACTGTAATTTATAAGACTCTTTGATTAAATTTCACTCCCAAGTCAGTTCCCAGGTAAGGGTGTTCCGTTTCCATCAGCTTAAATACCCCAGCCTAGACAGAACTTTCCTTATGTTCCCAGCTATCTACCCGATTTTATCCCTGAAATGGGAGGCATATTGAGTCGGCAATCTCGAGCCACTCTCACCCATGCAAATCTAAGGATAATCCGAATAAACAGGAGTTCATAGAACGCTCAGGATTAAGATCGAGTTACCTAGGTCATCGTATAAATATAGTCAGTTAAAACAGTAAACAGAGTTATAAAGTCTAAGTGACTATTTCGCGGTCCAGTCTTATGCAAACTCATTGCATAGGGCACCTCCACTCATATGTCTCCACATGAACGATATAGGATCACATCGTTTGTATTCTACAAAGTGGATCGCGTCCATAGTGTCCCTAGGATAAGGTACCCAACCCTATCCTTATACTATAGACTGTTCTGGCTATAACTTGAACTTGATCCACTTTTATGTCACACATAAAGTTCAAGTATTCATCCTAGAGCCAAGGGTTCTTTATTGGATTAAGGTTACACAATACACAATATTCAATAACACCTTTACTGCATAAATTTCAATAACAACTTTATTGTGAAATAGAATATAAATTTAGTTTACAAAACCACGAGTTTTAGGACATAAAACCCAACAAACTCCCACTTGGACTAAAACGTCGTAGGGTAAAACATCTTTGAGCAAAGAAAAGCGCCTCTTTGTACAACCCGTAGTCCTAGACTCTCTAGGTGTCCCTCAAACACTTTAGCCATGAAGGGCTTTGTAAACGGATCAACAATGTTGTGCTCCGAAGCGATCTGCGTGACGATCACGTCTCCGCGTTGCACAATCTCCCTGATGAGATGATATTTGCGCTCTATGTACTTTCCGCGCTTATGGCTTCTAGGTTCTTTGGAATTTGCCACTGCACCACTATTATCACAATAAAGGGTGATAGGCAAATTCATATTTGGAACAACTTCAACATCAGTCAAGAACTTCCTAAGCCATACAACCTCCTTCGATGCTTCGCAAGCTGCGACATACTCAGCCTCCATGGTGAAGTAAGCAATACAACCTTGCTTTATACTCCTCCATACTATAGCTCCTCCGTTAAGAGTAAACACTGATCCTGATGTGGATTTCCTCGAATCTACATCAGTTTGAAAATCATAGTCAGTGTATCCTGCAAGGATCAAATCCTTTGCACCATACACAAGCATATAGTTCCTCGTTCTCCTAAGATACTTTAGGATGTTCTTAACGGCAGTCCAGTGATCATATCACGGATTAGGCGATATCTGCGACTATTCCCAACTTTGCATAGCATATGTCGGGTCGAGTACATAACATGGCATACATCAGACTGCCGACAGCAGATGCAAAGGGAATGCGTCTCATATCCTCAATTTCTTGAGGTGTCTTAGGACACTGTTCCTTAGACAAATGAATTCCATGCCTGAAAGGTAATGAACCCTTCTTGAATTATGCATCTTATGTCTAACCAACATCTTGTCAATATAAGATGCTTGAGACAGTGCTAGCGTTTTGTTCTTGTGATTCCGAACGATTCGGATTCCAAGAACAAACTGAGGCTCTCCCAAATCTTTCATTTGGAATTGGGTCGCTATCCATTGCTTAACGCCAGTTAGGAATCCTGCATCATTCCCAATGAGCAAGATATCGTCTGCATAAAGAACTAAGAAAGCTACAGTGGTATCGACTATCTTCTTGTAAACACAAGGCTCGTCAATATTCTGTTCAAAGCCCTAAGATTTGATCGCAGTATCAAATCTTATATTCCAGGATCTAGAAGCTTGCTTCAATCCATAGATGGATCGTTTAAGCTTGCAAACCTTTTGCTCTTGACCCTAAACTACGAACCCCTCTGGTTGATCCATATAGATACTCTCTTCAAGATTGCCATTCAGAAAGGTTGTCTTGACATCCATTCGCCAAATTTCATAGTCATAAAACGTGGCAATGGACAAGAGTATTCTAATGGACTTGAGCATGGCAATAGGGGAGAAGGTTTCTTCATAGTCCACTCCTTCAAGGTTTCTTCATAGTCCACTTCTTCCCTTTGAGTATAACCCTTTGCCACAAGTCGAGCCTTAAAGGTTTGCACCTTACCGGCTTGATCTCGTTTCCTCTTGTAGATCCACTTGCAACCGATAGGTCTTTCACCTTCTGGTTGATCTACAAGTTTCCAGACTGAATTGAAGTACATTGACTCCATTTCAAGGTCCATGGCTTTAATCCGCTGGTCCCTATCTATATCATTCATTGCCTATTTATACGTCAATGGATCCTCAACGCCATCATCAGGTATGACGACTGGGGTTTCAGTCAAACCCATGTAACGATCAGGTTGTCTAACATCCCTCCCACTACGTCGAGGCATTCTCAACACTTGAGAAGGACCAACTTGATCAACAACTTTTGTTGATTTATCTATAGCTTCTCTGGAAATTTCACTTAAGACAATCCTGCTACGAGGCTGATGATCTCTCATGTGGTCTTCCTCTAAGAACGTGGCCTTTGTCGACACAAGCACCTTGTCCTCTTGAGGATCATAAAACAGACCACCTTTCGTTTCTTTGGAGTATCCTACGAATAGGCATAATTTTGAACGATGTTCCAATTTATTTGGATTAGACACCAACACATGTGCCGGACATCCCCAAATCATGAAGTGACGTAAACTCCCTTTACGCCCTTTCCATAACTCATAGGGTGTTTTTGAAACACTCTTAGAGGGAACCACGTTCAAAATATATACAGCAGCTTCTACTGCATATCCCCAAAACGAACTAGGCAGCTGAGCGCAACTCATCATGGATCGAACCATGTCTAACAGAGTTCTATTTCTCCTCTCAGATACACCCTTCTGCTGAGGTGTATCGGGTGTTGAGAGTTGGGATACGATTCCATGTTCTATCATATAGTCTTGGAATCTAAAATCCATGTACACTCCACCTCGATCTGATCGAAGTGTTTTAATCATTTTACCTAATGTGTTCTCAACCTCTGCCTTATACTCCTTGAACTTTTCAAGCGTTTCAGACTTATGATGCATTAGGTATAGATAACCATACCTAGAATAATCATCAATAAAACTGGTGAAATATTCATACCCTCATCGTGCCTTGACATTCATAGGACCACAAAGATCCGAATGCACGAGTTCCAAGGGCTTTTTGGCTCTATAACCTTTTTCAGAAAAAGGTCTTTTAGTCATTTTCCCTCAAGACAGGACTCACATGGTTGTAAAGAGTTGTCCTCTAACTGACTTAGGAGACCACTCTTGACCAATCTCCCAATCCTATTAAGATTAATGTGGCCTAGTCTCAAGTGCCAAAGATGGGTACTAAGAGAATGTTTCTGCCTTTTATTTTTGAGTATCTACTGTTTTAAATATCTCGGTGTTCAAAATAGTTTTTACTTCAGTTGGTCTTAACACGTATAAGTTGTTTTCAAGTTTAGCAGAACATATTCGTACACCTCTTTTGCAAATGAACGCTTTATTATGATCAAAAGATACTTTATACATATGTTCAAGCAAACAAGAGATAGATACAAGATTTCTTTTGATTCCAGGAACCAAAAGTACATTTTCTAATAAAACGAATCTATCTCTAAACAACAACTTCATCAAGCTCCCATCTTTTTTTTTGAGACAACCTCTCCCGTTCCAACCCTGAGAGTTATCTCGCCATCTGCAAGCTGCTGCCAGGAACTAGTTTCCTAAAAAGAAGAACAAACATGGTTAGTGGCTTCTGAATCTAATATCCAGGCGGAATCATCATGTTCCACTAAACATGTTTCAACAACAAGTAAATCATATTTACCTTGTTTTTCCTTCTCAGCTTTCTTTTCTGCAAGCTACTTTGGGTAATTCCTCTTCCAGTGCCCGTCACCACCACAATGGAAACATTTTCCTGTGGCCTTAGCCTTGCGTGTGGGAGTTTGTCCCTTCCCTTTGTCCCTCTTCTTCATCTGAATACTCTTATTCTTGGTAAAAGAAGGACTAAACTTGGTCCCTGAGGACGATCCTTTTAGGAACTTTTTCGAAGTGACAACATTTTCCTCCTTATCTTTTCCTTTTGATTTCATCAGGGACTCAAAAGTCTGAAGCTCGTTGACGAGGGTAGTCAGGTTATACTCTATCTTATTCATCACCGCATTGGTGCGGAATGGCAGGAAACTCTTCGAAAGAGATTCCATAATAAAGGTTACCTGACTTTTCTCATTTATGACATCCCCATTTACCTCAGCCATGTTGAAGTGGACCATCATGTCAAGGACATCTTCCCTAACAGAGGCTCCCTCCTTCATACGGGAGTTTTAAACATATTTGAGAGCATCATAATGGACCGATGAGGATGGTTGTTCGAACATCGCCTGTAATGATCCCATGATCTCCTTAACGGTGACCATGCTCTCATGCTTCTTAGACAACACATCAGATATGTTGGCTAAGATGTTGACTCGGGCCTTCTCATTAGCCCTAATCCATCTGTCATAAGCATTCCGAACAATTCGGTTTGCTGTCGAGCTAAGAGGCGGAGAACATTCCTCCGTTAATACGAACCTCAGATCATCAAGAACAAGAATCGTATTCAAGTTTGATTTCCAGGTTCCATAATGATCGCCGCTAAGTTTATTGAAGGCGAGTAACTAGATAAAATAGTTTGACATGCTGAAAAAGAATGAATTCTATTAGTAAATTCTTTGTAACCTATCCAATTTAAGAATTTAGCAAAAGTAATAATGTACCCATAAACTCATTATTGTTTTTGCAACGATACTTCAATGAGTCAGAGCAACCGCTACTAAGGGGCAGTCAATCACTCCTTCACTGAACCAAGACATTCTTGACTAAATGCTAACACCGGAATAACTCTTATTCCTATAGCATTCTAGTTATCGCTACTTTGGTCAGGAATTTACTAACACTTAGTAATTCTTGTAAGTGTGACCCACCATTTTCAGACCTCAAAGGTCGGCCCCAACAATGCTACCGAACTGGAGAGAAAAAGCTGAGAATGGACCTAAGAGACCCTATCCAATTCTGGAGTTTGTGTTGTTCCGAATCCCATGTTACATCCCTCCGAATGGATGGTGCTACTTCGGGCAACCTGCAGGCGTAACATGGAATTTCACAGGCCAACCTAATGGAGGAGACCGTAGGATGTGTTGACACACTTCCTTCGCTCACTTACTATAAATACTTTCTCCATTCACCATGCTCTTGATTTATGCAAACACCATCCGAATGGGGATGCCCTATTGACATCACGAGGCCGAGCATAAATCTCACGATGTGAACTTCGTGGAGAGCGTAAGAGGAAATTGATATATCATATATACCTTTTTACTCCCACTAAGTATTTAAACTGTTTGGGTATACTTTTACTTAGGCATATTCCAGCTAAAACAATATGACCTAAGTCTACCAATATAACAATTATACTTGAATTACCTAAGTCTATTAACCTTTTAATAAACCTAGGTCTATGAGTTTAATTTATTAACTTTTAATAAACGCCACTCACGAAAGATAATTTATAAACCTATGGATTAAATTCACTCCCAGGTCAGTTCCCAGGTAGGGGTGTTCCGTTTCCGTCAGCTTAAGTATCCCAACCTAGCCAGAACTTTCCTTAGTCAGAGTCCCTCTTTAATCAAAGTTTATAAATTATTGGTTTCCTAATTCTAATCTTATTAGAACTAGATAACCTAAGGTCTAATTAATTCTACTTCTAAAACCATTTTAAAACTAATTAATTAACCTTAGGTTACATGCATTTCTATATTATAGATTGTTTCATCATTCATCACATGAATAAACATTCTTTTATAACAAATTGATCACATGAATAAATCCATAGCAATTATATGTTTAATTTTTAATTAATATAACCCTTATATTAATTATAATTAAAACATATAATATTCGTTTCATAAATTAATATAACTCTTATATTAACTCTTATGAAACCCAATAAACATGCATACAATATATTAGAACACTTATAACATACTTTCAATGCATGAAGCATGCTTCCTATGGTGGGATTTTAGAATATATATGGCATACTTTATGCACATACAATCAGGGATTTTAATTAAAACATACATTCACAATGCATAATTAATTAAACACACTAAAGTGAACTGGTTTTGGCATCTAATGCAAGCAAACAACTAAATTATTACATTAATAATCTAGGATTAACATCGAACCACTTCGAACACTTCGAATTTGGGTCGAACCAGCTTGCAAATGTGTGAACAGGACCTTCAAAAGGTTGAACCAGACTGTAAAAAGCTGAACCAGTCCTCCAATTGATAAAACGGACCTCCAAAATGGAAAAACCGGCCTCGAAATAGTCAGAACCGATCTAAAACCACTCGAACCAGATAAAAATCGAGCCGAATCGGTCCAAAGAAACTTGAACCGGTCAAAGTCAAAATGGGAAGGTCAAAGTCAACATTGTCTTCTTCAATTTCAATTTGGAATTCAAAATGCGAGCGGAAGGAAATTTTTACTGTAGCTGATTGCAGAAATTGAAAAAAAAATGCCTCTGTTTCTAGTTTTTTTGACCTCTCGAGCTTCTTTCTTCAAATTGAAGGGTTTCCCGAACTCCAATCGACTTGAAATTTTTACAGCTTATTCTAAACACATTAATGCTCAAACACACTTGATAAATTTGAATATAAAACACAAATTGATGCTCAATTTAAATGCCAAAACCAGAAGAACACTTTAGACGCCCAGAAAAATTGTATTTCAAAAATCACCAACCACAGAACAAAATAGATCAAATTGAGTTCTCAAAATTGCTCTGATACCAATTGAAAGTAGATTAAGAAAGCGGAAGCAATTTTGGATCTTGAACACTCTAAGTTGATCAATTTTGTAAAATAAAATGCATGCTCAAAGCTCGAAAAATAGAGGAATAGAATACTCAACTTTGAAGATCAAATTCTCTTCACCCGGCTGATGGTTTTCAACACGAACACTCCGTGGACAACCGTTAGAGTCTTCCCTACTATCCTCAGGCCTTAGAACGGATTTTGGGATCCTAGGTTGAGAGAATTTGGAAGAAAAGTCCTCAAAGGTTACTAATTCGGGAATTTAGAATTTTCTGCAAAATTCTCTCAAAACACCTCAAAGCACCATTAAATAAAGTTTCATCAAGCTCCATTTGAGTGACCACTCAAGTGTGATGAGGATGGTTTGAGATCGAGGTGGCCAATTTTGGTGAATTTGAAGATGAGAGGGATTGGGCAAGTTGCAATTTGGATTTTATGGAAAATCCATGAAAATCCACTAATTTTACATTTAATTTTAATTCTAAAATCAATATTAAATTTATTTCTAATTAAAATTACATTAATTTATTAAATTATTAAATAATTAATTTAATTAATTAATTTTTAATTTAATTTAATATCAAATATTAAATTAAATAAATTGCCCGATCCCGATCGATTTTTCGAACATGAATCTTTATTCATGCTATAAACCGATCCAATATTTAAATCATATTTAAATATATACACCTCCTTTTAATCATAGTTTAATTCATAATTAAGCTATGATTCGTTAAATATATCACATATAATTAACGCTTTCTCCCAAACTCGAATTTGAACAACTCAAATTCTTTTCTCTCAAAATGTTACAAGGCTTAGTCCGAGCTAGTAAGGAGAACCTAATGGACCTACAGATTATGAGCTCCAACGATTCGTGATTAACCGGTCAAACTCTTTAACCTAGCTAATCAACATTCGTTAACCACCGGGACACTCCACTAAAGCCCAGTGGTTGCACTCTCCTCACTATAGATATATTTCTGTCCACTCGATATAACCATGATTAGTAAGTCGATCCTTCACAGGTCGTTCGTAATTACAGCTGGGTCAAAATTATCGTTTTACCCCTGTAATTACGTCTTGTTCCTTAAGTCCCACTGATCCTCTAATGAACAATTGGTTTGTGGTCCAACCATCAAACCGAATCCCTCTCGGGCCAATGAGAGGGGTGGGCCCTTTGTTCAAGACCCGGAGTCAGCACTTAAGGGAACAACCTCTCTACTAATCCCTTAAGCGGGTAGGAGTGAATTTCATCTTACAAAACTATGTTCCCAGCTATCTACCCGGTTTTATCCCTAAAATGAGAGGCTTATTGAGTCAGAAATCTCGAGCCACTCTCACCCATGCAAATCTAAGGATAATCCGAATAAACAGGAGTTCATAGAACACTCAGGATTAAGATCGAGTTACCTAGGTCATCGTATGAATATAGGATTAAGTGACTATTTCGCGGTCCAGTCTTATGCAAACTCATTGCATAGGGCGCCCCCACTCACATGTCTCCACATGAACGATTTAGGATCACATCGTTTGTACTCTACAAAGTGGGTCGCGTCTATAGTGTCCCCAAGATAAGGTACCCAACCCTATCCTTATACTATAGACTGTTCTGGCTATAACTTGAACTTGATCCACTTTTATGTCACACATAAAGTTTAAGTATTCATCCTATAGCCAAGGGTTCTTTATTGGATTAAGGTTACACAATACACAATATTCAATAACACCTTTACTGAATAAATTTCAATAACAACTTTATTGTGAAATAGAATATAAATTCAGTTTACAAAATCACGAGTTTTAGGACATAAAATCCAACAAAAATATTTTTATAATTAATATATAATAAAAACTATTTTTCGCCCGTTGCTTCTTCGCGTGAAACGTATCTGGCGTTACTGCAGCGCCGCTTTGTCGCATACGCGCTTAAGCGCGTTGCAACGCCGCCTCCGTGTGCGCCTTCTCTCCATGGCAGTAGCGTTGTTGTAACGCGCCGATGAAGCGGCGTTGCAACGCGCATACTGCACAACAACTTGGAATCCCCATTTCTCGCTCGTTTTTGCTCTGATCTTCTCAGCAACCACTTGCCTTGATCGACACGGACTTACAGACTCGATTTACAATTAAATTTGCCAAAAACACCGAGCCCTTACATTGAACGATTCAATGGAAATTTCAAATCTAAGTGTCAAAATTGAAGCCATCTAATTTTGTAAAACCGTTCATACATCTCATGCAAAAACAGTAAATCTCACCTTGTTCTTGAAAAATTCAGAACATAAATCAAGAATGCAATTGGGCTCTGATACTAATTGAAGGGAATCGTAGTCCCGCAGTAGAAGCGATTGTGAATCGCGCGCTGTTGATTTAGTTACAACGATATAATTCAATAACATATATAATAAGATTAAGCATATGAACATAATGGACAACAAGAAAATTACCTCTGAAGAACCTTTCTTCAAGTGCTCCTCCTCTCTCACGATCAAGATCTCAGCAAACGCATACTCGTACGAACACCGACACTACCACCGGATCTTCTCCGTTGTTCTCTAGGTGAGGGAGGAAGATGGGTTCCCTTTAGAAGAGTGAGGTGTTTTGTGAGAGAGATATTTGTTGTCTTGGAACCTTTCCAACAATACAACAAATGTTAGGAATCACTTAGAATGACTTTTTTTAGTTGCATCTCATGCAACCATATATATAGGAGAATGGGATGGAAATGACCATCCTACCCCTTCTTTATTCTCTCTTTAGTATATAGTCTATATATGAATCTAATTCACATTAAAACTATATATTATATCAATTATATCATATATAATTGATATAACACCTCATGTATGAAATTGAACACTTCAATTTCATTCCTAACTTTATACCCTCAATATTACCATATTGAGTCAACGGAGGGACCTAATGGACCTACAACTCATGAGCTCCAATGATGTGAGATTAACTGATCAAACTCTTTGATCCAGTTAATCAATATTCATTAACTACAAGTCACTCCACTATAGACTTGTAGCTGCACTCTCCTCACTGTAGATAATACTGTGTCCACTGATATAGTCATTACCAATGAGTCGACCCTTCACAGGTTGTTCGTAATCACGGTTGGGTCAAATTACCGTTTTACCCCTGTGATTACCTCTTTGCTCCTTAAGCACCACTGATCCTCTGATAAACAATAAGTCTAAGGTCCTACCTTAGACTCATACCCTCATAGAGGGTGGGGCCTCGTTGTTCAAGACCTGGAGTCAGTTTTTAAGGGAACAACCTATCTAATTCCTTAGTATAGGAATGAGTGAATTCCATCTTGCACAGTTAAGTTCCTAGCTACCTACGAGGTTCTGTCCCTTAGAAGGTAGGCTTATTGAGTCGGCTACAGGTCATTCTCACCCATACTAGTCTAAGGACAAACCCCTATAAGCAGGAGTTCTTAACTTGCTCAGAATTCAGGTCGAGTCACTAATGACCATCTATAAATTACTAGTCTTATCCTCATTAGCGGTGTTACCTTTGTTTAGACTAATAATTTGCGATCCGATCTTGTATGAACTCTTTATACAGGATGCCCCCACTCGCATGTCAACTACGTGAATGAGTTGGATTACCTCATTTGTACTAATTACAAAATGAGCCGCATCCATGGTGTTACCAGAATGAGGTTTCCAACCTTATTCTTATACCATAGACTATTTAGGTTATATTCTTGATCACAACTCAAATAGTGCCCACTATACTGATGTTCAAGATAAATGTTATAACCTTGGAGCTTAGTTTATTGGATTTATAAAGCAAGACTGTAATTCTATCAAAACAAATAACACTTTATTTAATTGATCAAAATTACACAAGTTTAGGGCATAATTCCCATTATGTCCCTATTGAGTCGTTTTTAGTAGCCTAGATCGAGAATGCAACCTACATATGGCGTTGATTATCCGAGACCGATAGTCTCGACTTATCGTGATGTTAGTCGAATACGATTTCATTCGGAATACTACTTCCAGGACTTGCATTCATATAGAGTCATATTAGTGGGCGTGCAATGAAACGTTCATTGTTAAAAATTTGTATTTCATAGAGTCATATTTAGTGTACGAAGTGAACCCCAAACTTCAACATTGTATTTGACCTAATCAAAGATTTACAATATCTTAAAAAAAGGTTGGTTCACCCATAACTTGCATGTAAGCTGCCTTCTAAAAAAAGTCATGTTATGTTGCGTTATTATATCCATACAAGATCTAGTTACATCATACTCAAAAAACTTAGCCGCAAATATTCCACAGTCTCCATGTCCTAACTATTGTAGGGTTGATGGAACTTGAAGTACAGGTCAGGGGGTCATTCTCAACTTCGGACGAGTGGCTAGTGCACCTTTTTTATGTAGGACTGCAGGAATGATCACGCGCATATTATTGAACTCGAAGATAAAGTCATCATCAGATGTCAATCGCATTAGGGAATCTTGTTGGGATTTTTGTCCTAATCTCGTGTTTGTAAATTACTGTTTGAAATTAATAAGAGTTATTCATTTCATCACTTTGTGTCTCGCAAAATTTATAAACTTTTCAAATAAACAAAGCTCCAGGGTCATTGAATTTATGAGAGAACTAGAACTTGAACGGTGTGTAATGGATACACAAGGAGGATCACGTTCGAGTTAATGACCCGAACGGTCTACAGTATATGAATAGGGTTGGAGACCTAATCATGGATACATTGTGGATGTGGCCCGCTTTGTATTAGATACAAACGAGGTGATCTGGCTCGTTCATGTGGTTGACATGCGAGTGGGGGCATCCTTTGCAATGAGATTGTATAAGACCGGACCGTGAATTATTAAACCTCATCGATGTAACACCGATTGTGATGAGGACTAATAATATCGTAGATGACCATTAGTGACTCGACCTGAATCCTGAGCGTGTTACGGACTCCAGTCTGCGGGGATCTGTCCTTTCACTAGTACGGGTGAAGATGGTCACAGTTACTCCCCCAATATGCCTATCTTCTCAGGGACAAGACCAAGTAGGGAGCTGGGAACTTAACTACGTGAGATGGAATTCACTCGTTCTCGCCATTAGGAAAACTAGAGGGGTTGTTCCCTTAAGTGTTGTCTCCAGGGCTTTGACAACGGGCACCCACCTTCTCACTGGCCCGAGAAGGGCGTTGTGTATGGTTGGACCATCACAATATGTTGTTCATTAGAGGAGCAGTGGGGACTTAAGGAACAAGAGGTAGACACAGGGGTAAAACGGTAATTTGACCCAGCAGTGTCAACGAACAACCTGTGAAGGGTCGACTCATGGGCATTGGTTATATCAGTGGACACGTAATATTCTGCACTAAAAGGAGTGCAACTACGGGCTATAATGGAGTGTTACCGTAGCTAATGAATGTTGGTTAACAAGGGTCAAAGAGTTTGTGAGTTAATCTCGGATCATTGGAGCAAATCCTTTGTAGGTTCATTAGGTCCCTCGGTTGGCTCAATCAGGTTAAAAGAAGGGTTAATGTTTTGGTATGAAATTGAAGTGTTCAATTTCACTTTAAGGGCATTTATGTCATTTATTTGAGATATAAATGATATAATATATAGTTTAATGTGAATGAGATTCATAATAAACTATAGGTTAGCCTAATTGTTGAATTAGGGCTAATTGGAGAAATTAATTGAGAGAAATTAAATTGGATGTGATTCAATTTAATTAATCCACAATTATTACAAATGAGATTTGTAATATGAGATATGAGATATCTTATATTATGTGATTATGCAAATAAGATTTGCATAACCTATGGTTGTGGTAAAGTGGTAATAATGTGGAGATTTTAACTCCATGATTATTCCACTATATAATCCCTTCTTGCAAGAAGGAATGTACTTCACTCTCTCATTTTTTTTTTATTTTCATCAAAGAGAAGAAGAGAATTCTCTCTCAATTTCTCTCAATTCTCCTCCCTCTCCAAAAACCTTAAGTTCTCACAAACTTCCTTCTTTCCAAAGGAAGAACAACCGAGACTCCAAGTGGTAGTGTTCGGGTTCCGTTCGTGGAGAGCATTTGCTGAGATCGAGAAGCACGAAGTGTTCGTGACCGAGGAATAAATCCTTGAAGTTTGTCTACAACAAGTAAGTAAACTTCTTCTCGCTGTAAATTTCTTCATTTCTAGCATGTTTAACTTAGATCTAAGAGTTAGATCATTTTAACAAAATCGAGTAGCATAATGATACCACGACGATTCGATCGTCTTCCGCTGCGCAGGGATTCTCATTCCCTTCAATCGGTATCAGAGCCATTTCAATGGTTCTTCATTATGCATTGTTTTTGTTAAAATAGGTGGGTAAATTGCCTTAATTTATGTGATAAATTGTTGGTTTGCAAAATGGATGTTTCGATTTTTGGCACTAGATTAGATTTACAATTTATGTTGATGAGATCAATGTAAGGACCCGTTGTTTTTGGGCATTTTGTTGTAAATCGAGTCTGTAAGTCTGGGTCGTTCGTGGCAAGAGTTGCTGTGAAGAAATCGGAGCGGAAACAGGCGAAAATAGGTGAAGAACAACAAAGTTGTTTGTTGTTCTGTCGATGGCGTTGAGACACTGTTCTTCAGCGTCTCAACGCTATTCTTGAGGACGGAGGCCTTGCTGCAGAGCAGCGTTGCAACGCCGCTCGCGTTGAGGAGCAGTTCGCGGAAGTTTCGCAGACGTGTGGGCGTTAAAGCTTAATAGTGGGCAGTTTATTTTACGAAATTATTTTATTTTATTAATTTGTTTATTTGTAAAATGTATTTCTTTTATTTATTTAATTATTTTATTAAATAATGTTAATATAAGCGTTATATTAATGTTATTTAATTAAATAATTTCCCCTAGGTGCCAAAAACTGGTCCATTTTTGCTATTTAATTATTTTATGCATGAGATGTATATTTTAATTAATTTTATGTCATATAGATTTAAAGTCCCACCTTAGGCTAAACATTTCATGCATCATTTATATTATAAGAGTTATAATATATAGTTTGCATGATAGGTTATATTATAAGAGTTATAATATAATTAAATGCATGTTTAATTTAATTAATATAAGTGTTATATTTTTTAGATTAAAATATGCTCATGCATTTATATTCATGTGATGAAGAATATTATGTTATAGTATATAGTTATTCATGTGATGAATGATCAAGCACTATAACATAAAAATGCATGCAACCTAAGTTAATTATTAGTTTTAAAGAGTTTAGAACTTGAATAATTAGACTTAGGTTTTCTATTTTCTAATAAGATTAGAAATTAGGAAATCAAAGTTTAGTCTATGAATGGAGACTGATTAGTAACTCTGTCTAAGGAAGGTTTTCTCTAAGGCTGGGGTATTTAAGTTGACGCTTGCAGAACACCCCTACCTGGAAACCGACCTGGGAGTAAATTCGATCTGGAGATTCTTAGATTATACTTATCGTGAGTGTCGCTAATTAAAAGTGTTTTAATTAACTCACATAGACCTAAGTTATAATGTGATTATAGACTTAGGTTAATACCATATAAGAGTTATACTAGTAGACTTAGGTAAATTTTAGTCGGTTTATCTAGGTCAATCCCTATTAAAATTAAAGTGCTGAGTGGGAGGAAATATAGTGTATGAGATACATTTGAATTTCCAACCACAAATCTCCTTTAAGTCCGTACCGTGAGATCTATATGAAGGGAATGAGAATCCCCGCGCAGCGGAAGACGATTCAATCGTCGTGGTATCATCATGCTACATGCTTATTAAAATGATCTAACTATTAGATCTAGGCTAAACATGCTGAAATTTTACAGCAAGAAAATAACTTACTTGTTGTAGACCGATTCAGCAAACTCTCCTTGTAGATCACGAACTCTTCGCGCTTCTCGATCTCCATGAACTCTTCCCACGAACGGATCCCAAACACTACCAAATGATCTTCTTGGTTGTTCTCTTTTGGAGAAGGGAAGTTGGTGGGAACTTTTGAGTTTTGGAAAGAGTGGAGAAATGAGAGAATGGAGAGAGTTCACTTTTGGATTCATAGGTCAAAATCCAAAAATGAGAACTTGGCTTACAAAATCAATCTTACAAATGGTTGAAATAGTGGAATGATGAAGTTCACAACTTCACATAATTACCACTTTACCACAACCATATGTTATGTAAATCTTATTTACATAATTATATAATAAAAGATATCTCATATCTTATGTTGCAAATCTTATTTGCAATAATTGTGGATTTAATCAAATTGAATCACATTCAATTTATTTTCTCTCTTTCAATTTCTCCAATTAGCCTTTAATTCAACAATTAGGCTAGCACATAGTTTATTATGAATCTCATTCATATTAAACTATATATTATATCATCTATATGATATAATTACTCTTAAAGTGAAATTGAACACTTCAATTTCATACCAAAACATTAACCCTTCTTTTATCCCAGTTTGAGCCAACTAAGGGACCTAATGGACCTACAGTGACGGGCTCCAATGATTTGAGGTTAACCAGTCAAACTCTTTGACCTGGTCAACCAATGTTCATTAGCTACAGCAACATTCCACTAAAGCCTGTAGTTGTACTCCCATCAGTGTAGAATATTACGTGTCCACTGATATAACCAATACTCATGAGTCGACCCTTCACAGGTTGTTCGTAGACACGGCTGGGTCAAATTACCGTTTTACCCCTTTGTCTACATCTTGCTCCTTAAGTCCCCACTGCTCCTCTAATGAACAAAAAATTTTGATGGTCCAACCATACACAACACCCTTCTCGGGCCAGTGAGAAGGTGGGCGCCGTTGTCCAAGCCACGGAGACAAAGACTTAAGGGAACAACCCTCTAGATTCCCTATGGCGGGAACGAGTGAATTCCATCTCGCGTAATTAGATTCCCAGCTCTCTACTTGGTTCTGTCTCTGAGAATATAGGCATATTGGGTGAGTAACTAAGCCCACCCTCACCCGTACTAGTCAAAGGACAGACCCCCATAAGCAAAGGAGTCCGTAATACGCTCGAGGATTCGGTCGAGTCACTAATGGTCATCTACGAATTTATTAGTCTTTTTCATCAGCGGTGTTATATCGGTAAGTCTAATAATTCACGATCCGGTCTTGTACAATCTCATTGTACCAGATGCCCCACTCGCATGTCAACCACATGAACGAGTCAGATCACCTCGTTTGTATCTAATACAAAGCGGGTCGCATCCACAGTGTATCCAGGATTAGGTCTCCAACCCCATCCTTATACTGTAGACCGTTCGGGTCATTAACTCGAACGTGATCCTCCTTGTGTGTCAACTACACACCATTCAAGTTCTAGTTCTCTCATATATTCAATGACCCTGGAGCTTAGTTTATTGGAAAGGTTTAAAATATTTGCGAGACACAAAGTGAAGAAAAGAATAACTCTTATTAATTTCAAAACAATATTTTACAAACACGAGATTAGGACAGAAATCCCAACACTATACTCGGCCTCGTGGTGCAAATGGGAGCGTCCCCCTTCGAGTGGCATTTGTATAGGTCAATATCATCGTGGATGGAGAGAGTATTTATAGTGAGTTGGAGCGGGACTTGTGAAAACGAGACTCACAGACTCTTCTTTTGATTCACACCGTGAGACCCCTATGATCCGCCTGCTAGTTTGGCCTGGACCAGAAAATCCCTTCGGAGGGCCTGATCATGGGAGTCGGAACACCGTGAATTCCCGAAAGGGATACAGTTTCCTGGTTGGTTTTCCTTCTTGGGTCACTGTTCGGTGGCTATTGTTTGGACGGATGCTTGGAAACTTAAAGATTGAGGGTGACACTCACAGAATTCGTTAAGTGTTAATGAATTCGACCAAACAATGGTCATTGGACGCCTAATGGAATAAAAGTTATTCTGGGATTAGGGTCTGATCGAGAAAGTCTCGTCTTAGAGGAGGAGTGTTCTGTTCACCCTTCGGTGGCGGTCATTCTAAACCTTTAGGGTATCATTGCAAAATTTTGAATGACATAGGGATCATGAAACAATTTTGCTAAAACTTGATTGGATTTCAAAAGTTTTTGCGAGACTAATACAAAGTTTTCTTAATTTTTCAGCTAAAAATGTCTAGCGCAATTATAGCTCTACTCGCGTCTGATAAATTAGTGGGAGATAATTTACAAAGTTGGAAAAACAACATAAACACGATTTTGGTAAATGACGACCAAGAGTTCGCGCTCACTGAGGAGGGTTCTCAGGTGCACGGTTCAACAATCCTATTCAACGATCTACAAACCTTCAAGTTCTTGGTGCAAACTAGGGGATAAGAAGCTGAGGAAAGTGTTGCCTTAAGACTTTTTCACAGGGGTTCGACCTCTGGGATAAAGTTTGTAGACTCTTCAAGCCCTAAGAGGAAGAAGGAGAAGTTGAAGGAAGTTAAGGTTGACCGCGCTGCCGCCCTAAAAGGCAAAGAAATCAAGGATGTTGCCAGAAAGTGTTTCTATAACAACGGAGACGGACACCTGAAAAGGAGTTGTCCCAAGTTCCTTGATGAAAAGAAGATGACAGGTAAATGTGATTTACTTGTCACAGAAACTTGTTTAGTGGAGAGTAATGACTCTGCTTGGATATTGGATTCAGGCGCCACTAACCATGTTTGCACTTCTTTTCAAGGATTAAGTTCTTGGCAGCGGCTGCAAGAGGGTGAGATAACACTCAGGGTTGGATCCAGAGAAGTTGTCTCAGCTGCAGCAATAGGCACAGTGAAGTTGTTCTTTGGCGGGAAGTACTTATTACTGGATAATATGTACATAGTTCCTGGGTTTATGAGAAACCTAGTTTCTATTTCCTGCCTATTAGGACAAAATATTTTCATGGTAATAAAGCGTTTATTTCCAGAAATGGTAATCTTATTTGTTCTGCTTCGCTTGAGAGCAATCTATATGTTTTGAACCTATATTCGGTCAAAAGTGTTTTGAAATTGTTTAAAACAGCTGAAACGCGAACTAAGAGAGCGAAAGTTTCTCCTAAGGAAAATGTCCATCTTTGGCATCTACGGTTAGGCCACATTAATCTCAATAGGATTGAAAAACTAGTGAAGAGTGGACTTCTAAACGAGTTGGAAGAAAACTTTTTGCCGGTGTGTGAGTCATGCCTTGAGGGCAAGATGACCAAACGTCCTTTTAGTGGAAAGGATATAGAGCCAAAGAGCCTCTTGAGTTAGTACATTCTGACCTCTATGGTCCGATGAATGTTAAAGCTCGGGGCGGTTATGAGTACTTCGTGTCTTTCATAGACGATTACTCCAGATATGGGTATATTTACCTAATGCACAAGAAGTCTGAAACTCTTGAAAAGTTCAAGGAGTACAAGACTGAGGTTGAGAACCTCTTAGGTAAATCGCTTAAAACATTTCGATCGGATCGAGGTGGAGAGTACATGGACACTGAATTCCAGGACTATATGATAGAACACGAAATTACGTCCCAACACTCAATGCCTGGTATGCCACAGCAGAATGGTGTATCGGAGAGGAGAAACAAAATCTTGTTGGACATGGTTCGGTCGATGATGAGCTATACTCGTCTCCCTGATTCTTTTTGGGGTAACACAGTGGAGACTGCGGTATATATTTTGAACAATGTTCCGTCGAAGAGTGTTTGTGAAACACCTTTCGAGCTCTGGACTGGACGTAAAGGCAGTTTACATCACTTCAGAATTTGGGGATGCCCGACCCACGTGTTGGTGTCAAATCCGAAAAAGTTGGAACTCCGTTCGAAATTGTGCCTATTTGTAGGTTACCCTAAAGAGACTAGGGGTGGTCTGTTTTTCGATCCTAAGGAAAATAGGGTGTTTGTGTCGACAAACGCCACTTTTCTAGAGGAAGACCACGTGAGGGATCATTTACCAAGGAGTAAAATTGTGTTAAATGAAATGGACAGTACATCAGCAAGAGTTGTTGATTGTGCTAGTACGTCAACAAGTGTTGTTGATCCTAGCACGTCTAGTCAAATCCGTTCCCAAGAGTTGAGAATGCCTCGACGTAGTGGGAGGACTGTGAGACAACCCGATCGCTACATGGGTTTAGCTAAAACCTCAGTTGTCGCTCCTGATGATGACTGTGAGGATCCATTAACCTATGATCAGGCAATGGTTGATGTTGACAAAGACGAGTGGATTAAAGCTATGAACCAGGAAATGGAGTCTATATACTTCAATTCTGTATGGGAGCTTGTGGATCAACCGGATGGGGTCAAACCTATTGGTTGCAAATTGATCTACAAGCGTAATCGTGGCGTAGATGGGAAGGTGCAGACCTTCAAAGCCCGACTAGTGGCAAAGGGTTTTACCCAGGTTGAAGGGGTTGACTATGAGGAGATCTTTTCACCTGCTGCCATGGTCGATCAGGATCCTTCTGGCCATTGCTGCGTATTATGATTACGAGGTATGGCAGATGGACGTCAAGACACCCTTTCTGAATGGCAAACTTTGTGAGACCCTCTACATGGACCAGCCTAAAGGGTTCATTGCCCAAGGCAAAGAGCAAAAGGTTTGTCGGCTTCATAGGTCCATTTATGGGTGAAAACGAGCCGAGGTCTTGGAATATAAGGTTTGATGAGGCAATCAAATCTTATGGCTTTGATCAAAATGTCGACGAGCCTTGTGTTTACAAAAAAATCGTTGACAAAACTGTTGCATTTTTTGTGTTGTATGTGGACGATATTCTTCTCATTGGCAATGAGGTAGAATTTCTTACTGACGTTAAGAAGTGGCTAGCTTCGCAATTCCAAATGAAAGATTCGGGAGAAGTTTAGTATGTTCTAGGTATCTAGATAGTCCGGAACCAGAAGAACAGAACGCTAGCCTTGTCTCATGCGTCTCATATTGACAAGATGTTGTCTAGATATAAGATGCAGAACTCCAAGAAGGGCTTCTTGCCTTTTTCGGACATGGGGTTCACTTGTCTAAGGATCGGTGTCCTAAGACTCCTCAAGATGTTGAGGATATGAGACGAATTCCATATGCTTGGTGTACTGTAGGAGCCCGATGTATACCATGTTGTGTACTAGGCCGACATACATTATGCGGTAGGAATTGTAAGTAGATATCGGTCCAATCCGAGATTAGATCACACGAGCAGTAGTAAAGGCAATCTTCAAGTATCTTAGGAGAACGAGGAACTACTGACTTAGTGTATGGCAATGGGGATTTGATCCTCACGGGATACACGGATTTCGACTTTCGGGCACCGATAAGGATTCTAGGAAATCCACTTCGGTCACCTTCATTCGAATGGAGGAGTTGTAGTATGGCGAAGCATCAAGCGAGGATGCATTGCGATTCCACTATGGAAGCGGAGTATGTTGCGGCTTGTGAAGGCGCAAAGGAAGCTGTTTGAGTTAGGAAGTTCATGACAGATTTGGAAGTTGTTCCAAATATGAACATGCCAATCACACTGTTCTGTGATAACAGTGGTGCAGTAGCCAACTCACGTGAGCCTCAGAGCCATAAGAGAGGCAAACACATTGAGTGCAAGTATCATCTCGATCACGGGAGATTGTGCAATCGGAGGCGTGGGATTGGTCACGCGAGATAGCGTCGGAGCACAACGTGGGTGATCCATTTACAAAGCCCCTCACGGCTAAGGTGTTTGAGGTCACCTAGAGAGTCTAGGTCTTCGAGAGCTTTGTGACTAGGGCAAGTGGGAGATGTGTAAAAACGGGTATTCAATGCCCTAGTTTATTGTATTACTTCATTGTAATTTATGTACATTTCATAAATGTATTTTCTCCACTAGTTTAGTCCAAGTGGGAGTTTGTTGGGATTTTTGTCCTAATCTCATGTTTGTAAATTACTGTTTGAAATTAATAAGAGTTATTCATTTCATCACTTTGTGTCTCGCAATATTTATAAACTTTTCCAATAAACAAAGCTCCAGGGTCATTGAATTTATGAGAGAACTAGAACTTGAACGGTGTGTAGTGGACACACAGGGAGGATCACGTTCGAGTTAATGACCCGAACGGTCTACAGTATATGGATAGGGTTGGAGACTTAATCCTGGATACACTATGGATGCGGCCCGCTTAGTATTAGATACAAACGAGGAGATGTGACTCGTTCATGTGGTTGACATGCGAGTGGGGGCATCCTGTGCAATGAGATTGTACAAGACCGGACCGTGAATTATTAGATCTACTGATGTAACACCGTTGATAGTAAGGACTAATAATATCGTAGATGACCATTAGTGACTCGACCTGAATCCTGAGCGTGTTACGGACTCCTGTCTGCAGAGGTCTGTCGTTTGACTAGTACGGGTGAGGGTGGTCACAATTACTCGCCCAATAT
This sequence comes from Trichosanthes cucumerina, assembly GCA_036507285.1. Taxonomy (NCBI): domain Eukaryota; kingdom Viridiplantae; phylum Streptophyta; class Magnoliopsida; order Cucurbitales; family Cucurbitaceae; genus Trichosanthes; species Trichosanthes cucumerina. Next base: position 41,970,433 of record CM071840.1, read on the forward strand.
GCCTATCTTCTCAAGGACAGGACCAAGTAGGGAGCTGGGAACTTAACTACGTGAGATGGAATTCACTCGTTCCTGCCTTTAGGAAAACTAGAGATGTTGTTCCCTTAAATGTTGTTTCCAGGGCTTGGACAACGGGCGCCCACCTTCTCACTGGCCCGAGAAGGGTATTGTGTATGGTTGAACCATCACAATATGTTGTTCATTAGAGGAGCAGTGGGGACATAAGGAACAAGAGGTAGACACAGGGGTAAAACGGTAATTTGACCCAGTCGTGTCAACTAACAACCTGTGAAGGGTCGACTCATGGGCATTGGTTATATCAGTGGACACGTAATATTCTGCACTGACGGGAGTGCAGCTACGGGCTTTAGTGGAGTGTTACCGTAGCTAATGAATGTTGGTTAATTGGGTCAAAGAGTTTGATAGGTTAATCTCGGATCATTGGAGCCCGTCACTGTAGGTCCATTAGGTCCCTCGGTTGGCTCAATCTGGGTTAAAAGAAGGGTTAATGTTTTGGTATGAAATTGAAGTGTTCAATTTCACTTTAAGGGCATTTATGTCATTTATATGAGATATAAATGATATAATATATAGTTTAATGTGAATGAGATTCATAATAAACTATAGGTTAGCCTAATTGTTGAATTAGGGCTAATTGGAGAAATTAATTGAGAGAAATTAAATTGGAAGTGATTCAATTTAATTAATCCACAATTATTGCAAATGAGATTTGCAATATGAGATATGAGATATCTTATATTATGTGATTATGCAAATAAGATTTGCATAACCTATGTTCGTGGTAAAGTGGTAATAATGTGGAGATTTTAACTCCATGATTATTCCACTATATAATCCCTTCTTGCAAGAAGGAATGTACTTCACTCTCTCATTTTTTTTTATTTTCATCAAAGAGAAGAAGAGAATTCTCTCTCAATTTCTCTCAATTCTCCTCCCTCTCCAAAAACCACAAGTTCCCACAAACTTCCTTCTTTTCAAAGGAAGAACAATCGAGACTCCAAGTGGTAATGTTCGAGTTCCGTTCGTGGAGAGCATTTGTTGAGATCGAGAAGCACGAAGTGTTCGTGACCGAGGAAGAAATCCTTGAAGTTTGTCTACAACAAGTAAGCAAACTTCTTCTCGCTGTAAATTTCTTCCTTTCTAGCATGTTTAACTTAGATCTAAGAGTTAGATCATTTTAACAAAATCGAGTAGCATAATGATACCACAACGATTCAATCGTCTTCCGCTGCGCGAAGATTCTCATTCCCTTCAAATCTCATACCAACAATCTCCATGTTGACATCTCTATCTTAACCTTCACCCAATGAACACCTTTGATGTCGAATGGTATGTAAATGGACTCACACACTGCCCATGGTATGGCATAGTCTGGTTGTTCCCCCATCACATATTTGAGCAGATTCCCATCCCTTGACCATCTGTACACATGATTTGTTGGGTGTCACCCTCCACACATCTCGTCGTACAGTGATGTCTTTGGCCGGAAGAAGTCTTGTATCACGATTGAACTGTCATAGTATGAATTAATAGGTAGTACATAGTAGACGTGGTTATGTAATTACTTACCGACACTACAACATCGCCTATTGTGAAGTTTTGTCAACAGTAATCTACTGACGTGTCCTTGTGTGTTAATTTATTTCGCACAAATAGAAATAATGTGTCTATCGTCTACAACAACGAAGTATTTATATAGTGTGCGTTGCATTCATGAGAATTGTAAGTGGAGCCTCCGTGCCATACGAATGAAAGACTGCGACATATTTTTGATCTCCAAATACACAAATGATCACTCGTGCTCCATTGAGATATTAAACCATGACCATAAGCAAGCTAGTGTTGAAGTTGTTGGTCATTTGATCAAGAACTAGTTTGTTAGAGTTGGTCAGCCATACAAGCCTAAGCACATTATTGAAGATATTAGGCAAGAGCATGGTGTCAACATTAACTATGGCAAGGCTTGGCGCGCCAGGGAGATGGCACACACACTGGCTAAAGGCACTCCAGAAGAATCTCATGTTGTCCTACATAGATATGGAGAGGCTTTGAAGATTGAGAACCCGGGAATAATTTTTGAACTGGAACTCGAAAATGAATCCATGCACTTCAAATACGTGTTCATGGCGTTGGGTCCATCGATTAGAGGGTATGCGAAATGTCGTTCGGTGATCATCATCGATGGATCTCACTTGAAGGGGAAATATAGGGGTCGTCTACTAGTTGTGGTGACAATGGACGGGAACCAACAACTATATCTCGTCGCCTATGCAATTGACGGAGAAAACAATAGTTCATGGAGCTGGTTTCTAACAAAATTAAAGAAAGACATTCGTGAAAACGATGGCATGGTCGTTTTCTCCGATCAACACGTAAGCATCGCCTATGCGGTCAATGTTGTATTCCCCAATGCATTTCACACACTATGCACATACCACCTAGGGATTAATTTGACCAAGCACTTCAAGAATAAGCTTGTGATCAAACTATTTAATGCGGTCGCGAGGGTCCATCGGCTATCTGAATTCGAAAGTTATTGGGTGCAGATCACCTAGATAAAAAATGGTGTTGTGGCACGTTACTTGACGAAAGTTGGAGTCGAACGGTGGGCACGATGTTACAAGAATCATCGTTGGTGTGATAATATGACCAACAATGCAACAGAATGCTTTAACTCATTAACCGAGGATGCACGATTCCATACATTACTTCATTACTTTAATACATTCGAAGTTTCACAATCGCATAACATTTTGGAACTCCCATAATTCTGCATTTTCTGACTACGCTGGGGAGCGGATGATCAAACAATGTGATATGGACAGACGATTCCTTGTTGAACCCATCGACTACTATCGATTTAACGTGAACGACGATTTGTTTGGCGGTATCGTCGATCTGAACATGCGTACATGTACTTGCATGGAGTTTCAGTGTTTAGAAATACCGTGTGCACATGATATAACGACAACCAAACACTACACCATAAATCCACATAGTCTATGTAACCTAAAATATGGAATCGATGCATTACGTTCAGTGTATGCAAAGTCTATCAACCTAGTTGGACATATTACGCAGTGGAAGAGACGTCTGGATTACAATCCGTTGGTTATACTTCCAGCAACGAGAATACCGAGGGTTGGTCGAAGACGAGTTAACAAGATCCCATCTGCTGGTGAACGACGCTTGAATCACAGATGCGATAGGTGTGGGAATACTGGTCACAATCGACATAGGTGTAATCTCTCATTATCAACCAAACAATTCAATTCCAACTGGTAACATGTTTGACTTACATGTAATCTCTTATTATATTCATAATGAATTCATGGTATGCAAAGTACCTCGTATATGCATTCGATTTGTGATCTTTTTTTAGTATACCTAGATTGTTATTATACTATATTTTAAGTATAGTATAATTTATTATAACTTATATGATAGTGTGTAACCATGGCTAAATATATACATAAGTCAGCTAAACAGACGTACATAACATATAATCTGGAGAATGACACTCTCGATCTAGTCCGGATCTTGACTCCCAACGTGACTCTCGTTTCATTTTGGATTGAATACTCCCAAAGAGACTCTCCCTAAGGGTTTTCCATGCAGTTAATAAGTTTATATATATATAAGTTAGTTTTATAGTTGTTGTTGCATAAAGTTTCAATTAAATTAGTCGTGTTCTACAATGCAGGCTAGTTGAGGTAATTAATATTAATTAAATATAGATACTATGTTGTCGCCTCATCTATATACTCGATCACTTCCGACGCAGGCGATTCGAGAGTAGGAGATGAAAGAATCCTTCTACCGCCGGAGATAGTCAACAATTTAACTTGGTCAGACGAAACCCGTTTTTAAGGAATGGGTAGGGGTTGTTCTTACAAAAACACGATTGAGTTTGTTCAACTTGCAGTCCACTAAACATCGAGAGTATGTAGTCCAAATGGGTTAGTTGTCGCTGGTTAAGCTCGAGCGTGTGACCATGTTCACCAGATCAATAGAGAAGGTTGTCCGTTAACTATTTGGCGACAGTTATGATGCAAATGAATGAGATCGAGAGAGTATCCGATCGATGACTAAGACACCAACATAAACGGGTTGTCAACGTAATCAATATCACAACATCATCAAGCGTCTCGTTAAATGGATTTGGAGTTGATAGGAGAACGAGACCGATAACCCCATTAATACGCCAAAATAACCAAATGTTGTACCCAGATCGAGAATACTAACGACATCAAAGGGTGATCCATAGTTAAATCTAAAATGTGGGTCTTTTATCGATAATACAATCGAAAGGAGGTCATCCATACAAAAACCCCAAGTTTCTACTCTGTTACAAAATGTTGAAATTTTCATTTATAAGATAAATGATGTGATGTAAAAGTACATTTTTATTAATTGAGTAAGAAATAAGTTATATAACACGTGTTATTGAGGGAAGAGAAAGGAATCTTTATTAATTCCATTAAATCTCTCTTATACTTTACAAATCCTTCAGCTATATATATAGAATAATACTTATAACCACTTTCATATAACAAACCCAACTAACAACTAACTATCAATCTATTAGTCAATACTCCCCCTGAAGTTGGAGAATGCAAATAAACAACACCCAACTTGGGCATGAAGGAGAAAAGAACTGAAGAAGGGAAAACCTTAGTGAACATGTCAGCTAGCTGCAAATTGGAGCAAATAGGAAGAAACTTAAGGGAACCGTTTGCAATTTTGTCACGAACGAAGTGACAATCAATCTCTATGTGCTTCATCCTTTCGTGAAACGTTGGATTAGTTGCAATGGAAATGGTTGCTTGATTATTACAACATACAACAACCGGTTTGGACACTGTGAGTTGGAAGTCTTGAAGCAACTGTTGGATCCATAAAAGATCACTGGTGACAGTTGCTAAACCTCGATATTTGGCCTCTGCAGATGAACGAGAGATTGTAGCTTTCTTTTTGGTCTTCCATGAAATTAAAGTTTCACCCATTAAAACACAAATTCATGTGAGTGACCTTCGAGTGTCCAAACAAGCCCCCCCAATCGGCATCAACGAAGGCTTTGATCTGAAAACAAGAAGTTGCACGCAAGAAAATGCCCTATCCTGGAGCACACTTCACGTATTTTAAAAAATGACAAGAAACCTTCATGTGAATGAGCGTTGGCTGTTGGAGCAACTGGCTAAGCCTGTGAACAGTGAAACATATATCATGCCTTGAGATTTGTAAATACAGAGGTCAACCAACTATCCTTCTAAAAAGTGTTGCATCCTCGATGGAGAATGGATCACCACTAGCTTTAGACAAGTGAATGTTAGAATCCATAGGACACTGTGTGGGCTTAGCATCAAGGAGACCCGTATCGTCCAAAATCTATAGACAATACTTGCCTTGAGACATATATAGACATTGCTTGGATCTTGCCAATTCGAGACCAAGGAAGTACTTTACAGGACCTAGATCTTTGAGAAGAAAATGAGATTTAAGCAAGGATTTTACGAAACCAATAACAGTGCTAGAATGGCCAGTCAACAAGATATCATCGACGTAAACAAGCAAAGCAACAAAATGATCACCATGTCCACAAGTAAACAAAGAATAGTCAGACTTGGACTGAGTAAATCCATTTTCCAATAATACTGTAGAAAATTTGGTAAACCATTGTCGTTAGACCTATTTTAAATCGTAAATAGACTTGGTCAATCTACAAACAAGTTTCTCCCCCTGATTTTAAACTTTGTATCTCAAAGGTAAAGACATGTAAACTTCTTCAAATAGTCGATGCCTTCTTGTTGATTGAAACCTCGTGCCACCAAACGAGCCTTATATCGTTCTACCGTTCCATCAGGCTTGTATTTAATACGGTAGACCCATTTACTGCCAATAGCATGGTGTCTTGGTGGTAAAGAAACAACGGTTCATGTCTTGGAATACTCATGGCCTGAATTTCTTCAGCCATTGCAGCTTGCCATTGTGGAAACCTCACAGCTTGATGAAAAAATGAAGGCTCGTATCCTGTACTCACATTCAAAACAAAATTCTTATAAGATGGAGTATAAGAAGTATAAGACACATACTTCCCGAGGAAATGTGGCTCAGTTGATGAAGGTTGAACATTGGCAAGAAGATTGCAATGGAAATCCTTCAAATAGGAAGGGAGATTTCGTTGCTAGAAGACCTTCATGGGGAAGTTGGCTAGTTGGAATAAATGGAGGAAGAACCTCACACCGTGGCTGGTTAATACCAGAATCCAGAACATCACCAGATTCAGGGCTTCGAGCATGGCCATGAGGAGTTGAGTTGACCAAATCAACATGTGGGAAAGAAGAGGCCTCATTGATAACTGCAAAGTCTTGAGGAGGAGATGGCAAGACAAATGAGCCAAGAACTCATCTATGGGTTGATGACTTGTTTTTTAAGATTGAAAAGGAAACAAATCATCAAAAAACAGAACATGTTTCGAGATGAAGAAACACTTCTTAGTAATATCATACAACTTGGACCCCTTTATACCAACTGGATATCCCATAAAAACATACAGTCCTGCTCGAGGATCAAACTTTGACCTGTGTACAGAGAGTGTGGAAGCATAGGCAAGACATCCAAAGACACGCAACATAGAATCATCCACAACCTTCTTAAACAACACATTAAAAGGAGACTGATTGTCTAAAAGAACCATAGGTGTTCTATTTATCAAATGAGTAGCAACCAAAACACATCCACCCCAAAAAATCATAGGGACATTGGATTGAAACACAAGTGTTCGGGCCACATTCAAAAGGTGTTGGTGTTTCTGTTCAACGACCAAGTTTTGTTGAGGTGTATGCACACAAGAGAATTGGTGTATGGTGCCAGTAGATGCAAAGAAATCAACAAAGTTTAATTTGGGTACATTGTCTGAACAAAACATTTTAATAACCTTGGAGGATTGGGTTTCAACTAACTTGAAGAAACGAGGTATGATATGCAAAACATCATTTCTATTTTTCATTAAAAAACCCAAATATATCTTGAATGGTCATCTACAAGAGTGAGAAAATAAGACTGCCCAGCATGAGTAGGAGTTTTAAAAGACTCCCAAATATCACAGTGAACTAAGTCAAAAACATTTTCAGCAACATGATTATAAGAAGGAAAAGACAATCTTCTCTGTTTTGCTAAAGGACACATGCGACAAACATCATGGTTAGTAGGAATGGTAAAATGTAAAGAGTCCTTTAAAACTTGAAGTCTCATAGGAGAAGGGTGCCCCATTCTCTAGTGTCAGGTTTCAAAGGACACATTGCATACCAAAGCAGTAGCAGATAACAACGATTTTGAATGAAGCAAATGCAACCCTGTGTGAAAGTCAACCTTCCCAATCATCATCAAATGTGACTTAGCCTGAATCAAGCATTTATCCTCAACAAAATTAATGGATATCTATTATCCTAAGTGTTGGTTTTATGTCCTAAAACTCGTGATTTTGTAAATTGAATGTATATACTATTTTGCAATAAAGTTGTTATTGAGTTTATTCAATAAAGGTGTTATTGAATAAAGTGAATTGTGTATTTTATAACCATAATCCAATAAGAACCCTTGGCTATAGGATGTGTACTTGAACTTTATGTGTGACACTAGGGGTGTACAAATAACCCGGTAACCCGAGCAACCCGAAGTACCCAACCCAAACCGTAAGGGTTGAGTTGGATTATATATTTTTTCGGTTTGGGTTGGGTTAGAATTTGGAGAACCGAAAAGTTCGGGTCGGTTCTCGGGTTGAGCTTTTAAAGTTCTTGTTGACCCAACCCAACATCCAACCAAACCCGATGTTTATATTTTTTATTTTATTTTAATTACATATATACTTATAAATGAATTATTTGTCAATTTTTAATATTTTTCTTCTAGACTTCTAACAAATATTAGAATGTTATGAATTTTGAAATTTGATATTTGAATTTTATGTGATTTTAGTTATTAATTCAAGAAAAATATTTTAAAGAATAAAAAAAAATATAAAAAATAAAAAATCAACCGGATGACCCAACCCAACCCAACCCCAAAATATTTTGTTGGATTGGGTTGAGTTACTCTCATGAATAGGGTTGGTTGGGTTGAAAGAATGACCAACCCAAATTTTTGGGTTGGTCCAAAAAAACTCTCTCTACCCAACCCAACCCGACTTATGTACACTCCTATGTGAGATAAAAGTGGATCAAGTTCAAGTTATAGCCAGAACGGTTGTTGCGTGAAATGATATTGCAATACCACAAGTCTACGAGTCAAGTTTTAATATAGTGATTTGAGTACAGAGTATCGTCCTTAGGAATGGGTTTCTAGATTGATTAATTCCCAAGATACTTATTCTAAATTTTATCTAATACAATAAAACTTTGATAGGGAGTTGAAAATAAAGATAGAAAAATAAATATACAAGTGAAGACACGAATATGATAGAATTGAAGGGAAATTTATTTCACAAGTTAATTCCTTCTTTAACATATTCAATGAACTATGGTTGCGAATTTATTAACAAGAAGTGAAAGTACTCAAAAGAATCTCTCCACCCATGGTGAGCTCGTGCACAACAACAAATCCTAAAGTTTCCTTATGAATTTTAAGAGCATGCATGACATTAAGCAACTTCTTTATACGTTTCCCAAAGAATTCTAGGTTACTCTCGTACCAGATTTCTAAGGATTTTGACAATTTTGCTCTAATCTAAGCTTCTTTCTCTTGAGTCCACTTAAACCAACAATATCAATGAATTGAAGAACGAATTTTCAAAAATAAATAACACAACAAAGTTCAATACATAAATCAAATAAATCCAAAGTATGCTAATCAAAACCCAACTAAAACGTTTGGCTACTCAAAATCACCATAAAAACAAGTTAAAGTCATAGGATCACCTTTAAATGGAGTTACAAACTAAAAGAAAGAGAAATAAACTTATGTGTCAATGTCGACCCCTCGTCTCCGAGCTCCCGTCACGATCTCGAGCCTCCACAAACGCTTTGGCTCACAAGGAATGCTCTTCTTTCTCTCTTTAGAGTGTGTGCTTCGAAATTAAGGCTAAAAACTATCAAATTTGGCCTCCCTTTCAAAGAGCAAAACATGTTGTATTTATAGAGAATTTCGGCACAACGTTGCAATGCTAGAGTCAGCGTTGCAACGTTGTGCCCTATGCGGCAACAAATATGGAAATAACTCTGCAGCTTGCGACGCTAAGGACAGCGTTGCAACGTCGATGCCTTAACGCGCGTGTTCCTTATCGATATAGCGTTGCGATGCTGCAAAGCAGCGTTGCAACGCTACCTCCACGGGTCTTCTAAGCATAAAAACACCAACAACGACGTTGCGATTCCCTGTCGGGCGTTGCAACGCCTTCACCTCTGATCCATAAGCTTGGTATGCTCATTCTTCTTCTATTTGATATTATTTTAAGCTCCAAAAAGCCTCAATTTGAATCCGGGTGATCCATGATGCCTCTAAATGAACTGTTTAAGCTCTAAACCTGAAATTAAATGATTTAAACACATAAAAGCTTTGAAATTATCATAAAAACTAGCAATGAATAAGCCTAAGGATAACACATTTTGTGTGCTTTCAAACACCCCCAAACTTTAACTTTTGCTAGTCCCGAGAACAAATAGAATTAAACATGAGATTGTTCTTATACATACATTTGACTCAGGCCTCAGAAATTTAAAAGGAAAATTTGGCAATTACGGGAATCGATCAAATATGATACTTCAACAAGCAATTTAAAACTTTCCTAAGCGTTCCTACGTGTGTGTGTGATTAGCCTACGTTCCTTTCCTCTTTACTAAGCCCGGATCAACTTTATTAGGTTCTCCATTCAACTTTCCTCTACACTGGTCATAATTACTAATCCTTGAGGCTCCCCACATTCAAGAAATAAACAATTTTACTCAGCATTTAATTACTTTTTTTATATGTCACTTTTCTATTTTTTTCTTGTTTTGTGCAAGGACACTAGCTTTCACACATCCACTGCAGGGATTCTTACCTAGAGCCCTCACTCAATGAGTGGCCTAACTGATCACAGTGAATGTAGCGTTTTTTGTCCTCACGATTTTTTTTTTCACAAACTAAACAACAGAAACAAAACAGACAAACTTTTTCACATAATGCACATATTTTACAGATCATGCACTTCATATTGTCATTCACCCTATCCTGAAGTTTAACTCTCAAATCAGGTCTCAGACATATCGAGGTGACATCAAACTTCTAAACCTAATAACTTTGTTCTAAGCATTTCACAACCGCAGGAACACAGACTATGTGCATAATAGTGCAGGAAAAACTCAAGAAAAAATTTAAACTACTCAGATTCGTATCATGCTCTCAAGTTTCAACAGAATCATAAGAATTTTCAATTAAATCTCATCCTAGGCCATCATAATCATACTTATGCATAAAATCAACCAGCAATTCAACACATACTCAGGACAATCACATCAGATAAATAACATCTCACCCCCAAACTTAAACTAAACATTGTCCTCAATGTTTGCAAAATAAGCTCAGAGAAAGTAAGAAGGGTAAGAGTAAACAATACTGTCTTAAGTGATGGAGATCATTATTATTTTTTTTTGAATTCCTTTGATGACAAAATCACGTGAGATGAAGTACTGCAGAACGGGAGCATGGGTTTCACGAGGGCACGCATCAACATGATCTAACAAAACAAGAAGAACGAAAACTGAGAACTAAACAAACAAACAAAATCACTAAATAAAACATAACATAAATAAATAAAACTAAAAGTTTGGGTTGCCTCTCAAGAAGCGTTTTCTTTAACGTTTTGAGCTAGACTGAATTCATGGTTGGCGTCAAGCCACGTAAAATTGCTCATATTTCTTCGGGCCCTTCTTGCTTGAGTCAATATATCCTTCTAAGTCTAAAAGGCTCTCACGTTTTTCTTGGGCACCTGAAAGATAATTATTTTTGGTATTTTTGTTTACTGAAATAAAAGAAAAAAATTCAAAACAAGACTCGTGAGTATAGGAAAAATGGTTATCAAGATTAAAGAAATTTTTGGAGATAAAGGGAAGGGAGACTTTTTAGCCTCGAACTCTATCACCTGGATTTCTTCTGTGGAAGTGATTGCATTACCATTCTCTACATCACAAACCTATTTTTGGTGTTTTTCTGTCTCCTCCAACTCATCCTTGCTATCATATGCATAAGTCCTCCTAGGTTGCTCCTTCTCAGTGGCAAGAATAAGATTTTGTTCCTGTAAGGCCTTAAGGGATTCTACCAATTGATTAAGATGATGATTCCCTTCATGTATTATAGCTCCAAGTTCTACCACTTTAGCTTCTACCCTATCAAACCTTTCTAATTCAACATGAAAAAAATCTTTAACCCTCAACTCTAAAGTATATTCTATTAATAAATCCACAAGATAAGAGTTTTCTATAGTTTGGTCACGGTAGGAGAAATTTTGGTTCCAAGCGCCTATATGATCACCATCAAAAGAATTTTCATAAATCATAGATTCAGAATGGTAAAGATTAGACATTTGGTATCTAGAAAAATCATGATTCACATACCTAGGGTCCTGAGAAGGATTGTATATTGGCGAAGAATTAAAATCATGAAAAGTCATACTTTAAATCACAACAATTCAAATTTAGACTTTTACACAAAAAAAAAAATCAACACAACTAAAACAGGAGACAAAAACTCGAAAACCAAACATTACTAAATTAAGAACGAATAAGAAAATAAAAACAAACACAAAAACAAATAAGGAAAGAAACAAAAAAAAAAAGAAATAAAAACTTTAGTCTAAAATCTCGATTTTTCTCATAATATTAATCAATCTAAATAATCGTCATTCCCCATCAACGACGCCAAAAACTTGTTGCGTGAAATGATATTGCAATACCGCAAGTGTACGGGTCAAGTTTTAATATAGTGATATGAGTGCAGAGTATCGTCATGAGGAACGGGTTTCTAGATTGATTAATTAATAAGATTCTCATTCTAAATTTTATCTAAAGCAACAAAACTTTGATAGAGAGTTGAAAAGAGAGATAGAAAAATAAATATATAAGTGGAGACATGAATAAGATAGAATCGAAGGGAAATTGATTTCACAAGTTAATTTCTTATTTAACACATGCAATGAACTATGGTTGCGAATTTATAAACAAGAAGTGAGATGTACTCAAAAGAATCTCTCGACCCATGGTGAGCCTTGTGCACAACGATAAATCCTAAAGTTTCCTTATGAATTTTAAAAGCATGCAAGACAAAAAGCAACTTCTTTATATGTTTCCCAAAGAATTCTAGGTTACTCTCGAACATGATTTCTAAAGATTTTGACAACTTTGCTCTAATCTAAGCTTATTTCTCTCGAGTTCACTTAAACCAACAAGATCAATGAATTGAAGAATGAATTGCCAAAAGTAAATAACACAACAAAGTTCAATACATAAATCAAATAAATAAAAAATATGCTAATCAAAACTCAACTACAACGTTTAGCTACTCAAAATTATCATAAAAACAAGCTAAAGTCATAGGATCGTCTTTAAACGGAGTTACAAACTAAAAGAAAGAGAAATAAACTTATGTGTCGATGTCAGTCTCTCGTCCTCGAGCTCCCGTCACGATCTCGAGCCTCCACAAACGCTTTGGCTCCCAAGGAATGCTATTCTTTCTCTCCTTAGAGTGTGTACTTCGAAATTAGGGCTAAAAACTATCAAATTTGGCTCCCCTTGCAAAGAGCAAAACATGTATTCATAGAGAATTGTGGCACAACGTTGCAATAGTGTGCCCTATGGGGCAACAAATATGGAAATAACTCTGCGGCGTTGCAACGCTACCTCCACGGGTCTTCTAAGCATAAAAGCAACAACAACGACGTTGCGACGCCCTGCAGGGCATTGCAACGCCTTCACCTCGGATCCATAAGCTTGGTTTGCTCATTCTTCTTCTATTTGATATTATTTTAAGCTAAAAAAGCCTCAATTTGAACCTGAGTGATCCATGATGTCTCCAAATGAACTGTTTAAGCTCTAAACCTGAAATTAAATGATTTAAACACATAAAAGCTCTGAAATTATCTTAAAAACTAGCAATGAATATGTTGGGGTTTGTGCCCTAAAACTCGTATTTTGTAATTATGTTCTAATTAATATAATAAAGTGTTACTATTTCAATAAAGAGTTATTGTTCGTTTTCTACGAGTTTGCCTTTCTTTAAATCCTAAATCCAATAAACTAAACATCCAAGGCTGTAAAATGTATCTTTAACTGAATGTAGTGTACATATAGAGGATCTCGGTTCGAGATACAACCTAAAGGGTCTATAGTTAGGGGATAAGGTTTGGGTACCTTACACTGGTAAAACTATGGATGTGGCCCACTTTGTATTTGATACAAGCACTGTGATCCTAACGTGTTCGTGTAGATGACATGTGAGTGGGGATATCCTATGTAATGAGATTACATAAGACCGAACGACGAAATAGTAACCTTTAGCTGTAACTCCATTGATTAGTTAGGTTTATATTTCATTAGGATGACCTAGGCAACTTGATCTCAATCCTGAGCAGGTTACGAACTCCTGTTCGCGAGGGATTGTCCTTTGACTAGTATGCATGAGAGGGGCCAGATTCATCGACTCAATATTCCTACCTTCTTGGGGACAAGACCGAGTGAGCGACTGGGAACTTAACTTAGCAAGATGGAATTCACTCCTCCCCGCCTACTAAGGTAAGTAGAAGAATGTTCCCTTAAGTGGTGTCTCCATGACTTGAACAAAGGGCCCGACCGTCTCATTGGCCCGAGAGGGGCTCTGTTTGTTGGTAGGACCACAAACAAATTGTTCATTAAAGGAGCACTGGTACTTAAGGCACAAGATGTAACCCAGGGGTAAAACGGTAATTTGACCCAACTGGTGTTACAAACATTTGTAAAGGATTGACTTGCTGTTATTGGTCAATATCTGTGGACACAAAAATATATCTGCAGTGAGAAGAGTGCAGTTGTAGGACTTTAGTGGAGTGTTCCCGCAGTTAACGAATGTTGATTGGGAGGTTAATGAGATTAACCGAGCAATCTCGTATCATTGGAGCTTCTGATCTGTAGGTCCATTAGGTCCACCTTCTAGCTCGTAAAGGGTTCTTAGATCAATTGAATTTGAAATGTTCAAATTTATAAGGGAATAAACTTAATGTATATTGATACGATATAATATATAGTTTTGAAACTATATATTATAAATTTAATGTGGATATGATCCATACTAAATTACATGAGAGAATTAAATATTTGAAAGTGTTCAAATATTAAATTCAAATGTTAATGTGATTCGTATTTGAAAACTATACGTTAAAATCTAATGTGCATTTGATGTGCATTAAACTATAGACTAAGGGGTAAAATGATTAAATAAGATTTAATCATTTAGTATTTAATTAAATTAGATTTAATTAAATAAATTAATCATTATTTTATATTAATTAATTGAGAACCTGTCAGGAGGACACGTTCCCACTACTCCCCAACTCCCCCTCGATAGGGAGTGGGGAATTACCCAGTGAAGTCTTTCTCCTGGTGAGAAGGACAGTATCATTCGATGGATTTCGATCGATAATAACGATGGAACACAGAAGAAATTCTCTCTCTCTCACAATTCCCTCTTACTCTCTTAAAAATTGTTGGATTTCCTTCCCACCAAAGGATTTGTTCTAAGAACTCAGAGACATAGAGGGTTTTCTCTTTTGGTAGTGTTCGGTTGGTGAAAAACAGAGAAGCAGAGAAGTCCTTGTTCGTGCTTGTTGTCCTGCTATGATCCTTGTAACAAGGAGTTGTTGTGTGGAATAACTACAAAGGTAATTACCTTCTCTCCATTTATTAGTTTAATTGTTAAACTTTTAGCATGTTTGCATGATAGATCTCCATGCCTAATTAAGATTAGATAAGCATGTTTGTTTTGTTTTGTCAATGTACTGGTTTTTTACATTTCAACCAAAATAAACTTGCATATTACGATTCCAAACACGTTTCCGCTGCTCAAGGAGATCAGATCTTCATAAAAATAAGCCTAAGGATAGCACATTTTATGTGCTATCAATGGTCTATAGCATAGGGATAGGGTTAGGTACCTTATCCTGGGGACACTATGGACGTGACCCACTATGTAAAGTACAAACGATGTGATCCTGAATCGTTCATGTGGAGACATGTGAGTGGGGGCGTCCTACGCAATGAGTTTGCATAAGACTGTACCGCGAAATAGTCACTTAGACTTTATAAGTCCGTTTACTGTCTTAACTGACTATATTCATGCGATGACCTGGGTAACTCGATCTTAATCCTTTGTATGGGTGAAAGTAGCGCGAGATTGCCGACTCAATAAGCCTCCCATTTCAGGGATAAGACCGGGTAGATACCGGGGAACATAGATCTATAAGATGGAATTGACTCCTATCCGCTTTAAGGATTAGTAGAGAGGTTTTTCCCTTAAGTGTTGACTTCGAGTCTTGAACAAAGGACCACCCCTCTCATTGCCCTGAGATGGATTCAGTTTGTTGGTTGGACCACAAACCAATTGTTCATTAGTAGATCAGTAGAACTTAAGGAACAAGAAGTAATTACATGAGTAAAATGGTTTATTTGACCCAGCTTTATTTACGAACGACATGTGAAGGATCGACTTACTAATTATGGTTATATCAAGTGGACAAAAATATATCTACAGTGAGGAGAGTGCAACCATTGGGGTTTAGTGGAGTGTCCCGATGGTTAACTAATGTTGATTAGCTAGGCTAAAGTGTTTAGCCGGTTAATCTTGTTTTGTTGGAGCTCATGATCTATAGGTCTATTAGTGCTCCTTACTAGCTCGGACTCATCCTTGTAACATTTTGAGAGAAAAGAATTTGAATTATTCAATTTTGATTTTGGGAGAAAACATTAATTATATGTGATATATTTAACGTGACATAACTTAATTATAAATTAAAATATGATTAAGAAGAGGTGGGCATATTTAAATATGACTTAAATATTGAATCGGTTTATAGCATGAATAGGGGGGATTCATGTTCGAAAAAATCGATCGGGATTGAACAATTTATTTAATTTAATATTTGATATTAAATTAAATTAAAAAATTAAATTATTTATTAATTTAAATAATTTAATTAATTGAATTGATTTTAATTTAAAATTAATTTAAAATTATTTTTGAATTAAAATTAAATGAAATTCAAGAATTAATCTTGAATACCATTTCTCACAACTTGCCCACTTACCCAAGGTGATTCAAAATCAAAATTCACCAAAATTGCTCACCCCCTTCACTAATCATCCTCATAACTCATGTGTTGACACTTTAATAAGGCTTTATTTAAAGAAGATTTCAGGAGATTTGAGAGATTTTGCAGAAAATGCATATGGTTCTCGGTTTTGACCCTTGAGCACTCTTCTTCCGAATCCTCTCAATCCAGGATTCCACAATTCATTCCAAGGCCAGAGGATAGTAGGGAAGACACTAGAGGTGGTTCACGAAGTGTTTGTGTTGCAAATCGTCCACCGGGTGAGGAGAATTTGATATTCAAAATTGAGTATGTTTACTCTCTGTTTTTACAGCTTTGAGCATGCATCTTATTTTGTAAAATTGATCAAATTAGAGTGTTTAAGATTTTAAATTGTTTCCGCTTTCTTGATATAGATTCCTTCACTAACAAACCTAACTAATTAACTTGCTCTGATACCATAACACATGTTATTGAGGGAAGAGAAATAAATTTTTATTAATTCCATTAAATCTCTTTTACAAAGTATCCCTCAACTATAGAATAATACTTATGACCACTTTCATGTAACAAACTCAACTAACAACTAACTATCAATCTATTAGTTAATACTATATTTCAATTTGATAAAATAGATGTACATGCTCACCATATTTCTTTAAACCTAATTCATATACCTAATTTATATCACTTGACACATCAAATATTGTTCAACTCAAAACAATTGATTGTTATCGAAGATAGACCCTATTAAATATGCTATTATACTAAAAATTAGCAACATAACCGGAAATATTATTCTTTAAATCCCCACTATTATTCTTCTACTAAAAAAAATTGATTGAAAAAAAAAATCTAAACTGAGAATTGAATTGAATTGAAAAATGAATGAATTATATATTAATAATCAACCCTAAAACATTTAGGAACAAGAAAAAAAGAATTGTTCATCTGTTCAGTCTTTCACCTTCATTAAAAAGAAAGAAAAAGGAATTATTTCTCCAAGTCAATGAATGCCATACAGTTGGAACAAACTGGATTCTCCCATTATGATTTAGAAGATTAAAATTCCTTTGCAATAATACAATATTGGTGGTCATTATTGTGAAGTGACCAATTGTCTAGTCAGACAGACACTACATAACTCGTTTGATTAATGTGTCCTATTGTATGTTATGCTAGCACACATTAAAGAAAATTAAAATTAACTAACGAAGAAATGTTCCAACTAAAATGAATAGAGAGTTAATTTGTTTCAAAAAAAAAAAAAAAGTAGAAAGTTAAATTAAGTTATTTGATAGCGGTCAACAAAAGCGTAGCTCAACTGATATCAAAATAAAATTTATGACCAAGAGGTTATGAGTTAGAATCTCTCACCTCCAAATGTTGAGATACTAAAAATAAAGTTGTTTGATAGCTTATAACAATAAATTTAGTGTTTCGGGTTGTCAACGTACTCTATTACGTTTGTTTCGTGGTAATCTAAGATTCTGTTTTGTTTTGAATGTCATTTTGAAACATCGGTTAAGATTTCATTGTTGAGGACTTTAATGAAATTTTTGCCCCTTTATCAATATTCTTTATTTTACATTTTTATTTTTATTTAAAAATAAATTAATGTATTTATTCACTAATAAATGGTTAGTCATATTTATATTTTATATTTAGATATAAAATAAAGCTAATTTAAAATTCAATTAATATTTTATAAAAATATCTAACTAATATAAATTAATTTGTTGTACAAAATAACCCATAAATATTGGCATAAAATAATGATATATAAATAAAATATTCAATTGACAAACACCAAAATGCAAGTGATATTAATTTAAATTATATTAAACTAATAAGAAAATTAGGTAATGATTGACAAGAGTATTATTGATATACATTCTCATACATAAATCTTGCAAAATAAACATAGCTATTTTAATATTCTCAAATATCGTTATAAATTTTTCTGCAAATTAACAAATATGGTAATCTAAAGATGTCCGACATCTAAGATTTTGAACATTGAAGATGTCGAACATCCTAATTTTCTAAAAAAAAATGGCACTCATAGAAAGAACACCCACTAAATTCGAGGCATGCCTTCTTTACTCTAACTATTAGCACATGAAATATATAACAATGATCATCAAAGCTAAAAAGCTCAAATGCTAGGAACCTAACAATTACAAGCAAATGTCAAACTTGGTAAAATTGAGTCAACTTATATGCCAAACCCTCCTAGAAATAAAAAGGAATTGATCACAATTTAAATCCATTTATTAGATTCATTCAAAAATAACCATTTATCATATGAGAATCTAAAACAAAGTATCAAATCCTCAACGATACATATTTTTTTAAAGAATTGCTTAGAATACTACGATATTTATGATTCAAAATTGATGTTGTAATCTTTAAGATGGAAGTAATTAAAACTCACGAGCCAATTAGATAAAAGAGAATGAGTTTGTTTAAAGAACTCAACTAATTTCTGTTGAGTTTTGACAATATATTAGAAGGAAAATTGTCCTACATCTAAAAGGTTTAGGAAAGTGATGGGCTCCTGACACTATAAAAGGAGTCTATGGCTTTGGTTTCAAAGCATCCTAGTTAGAAACACTTTAAGTTTGGTGTACTAGCTCTAGTTAAATTCCCTCTTAATATTCTCTCGTCTGAGAGTGGGAAAAGGGTGTGAGTGGTATAAGCTTTGGGAGAGTGTTTTTGTAATTAGGGTCGGGGAGAGAATTCTATGTGATTGTAACAATTTTTCACATGGTGGAATTTCTTTCTGTCGTGGTTTTTTTCTCCGGGTTTGGAGATTTTTTTTCCACGTAAATTCTTGTGTCTCTTATTTTGTTGGTTTCTTTTAATTTCTCAGTTATTTCTGCTTATTCATAGTGGTGGGAGCTTTTTTCCCTACAAGTGGTATCAGAGCTTTAGGTTTATAGTTTCTTGAGTTTCTCTGTGGTTGCAGCATTGTCTGAGCTTCCACATCAGAAAAGATTTTCTTGAAATGGGCTATAGTTGTTCGCTATTTGCAGATTCACTAGGAGGGAAGCATATATGTCAAGCTTTATGAGTCAAGTAAAGATTGATGTGGAGAAATTGGACGGAAAGATGAACTTTGGCTTGTGGCAAGTGCAAGTCAAAGATGTGATGATACAATCTGAGTTACACAAGGCTTTGAAGGGAAGACCAAGTTGTGGTGTTCCTGAAAGGTTAAGCGGTGATGGTGATCCAGCGGAGTCCAGTGGTGGTTCCAGCAAAGGTTCTAAGAAGTCTAGTATGACAATCTGGAATTGGAAGAAAAAGAAGAAAGACTTCGTGCAAAAAAAAAGATTGTTGGGAAGGTGGGCGGTTTGGACACATGAAAAGAAATTGTCCTAACAGAGCAAGTTCGTCAAAAGGCTCTGGATCCGATGCTAACATGGTCTCTCTCGTAAAAGGAGATGGTGACATCTTCTGAAAAAAGACAGAATTCATCCTTATGGTATGTCCGCTTTGCCATGATAGAGGATGTGATGTTAGCGGTTCCACAAGTTTGCACACGGGCATTGACTTGGCGGCTATGCAAGGTGTGTGGTGGAAGTTATGTCGATGGCTGAAGAACTTCCGGGTGAGCCAAGTAGGTGGAAGTTGCACCATAAATTTCAGCTGGGTTTATCGACATGTGACGAAAAAAGAAAAGTCTTGGAAGGTGATATTCCAAGTGGTCTACTTTTATGGTGGAATAGGTTATAGTTCTCTGTATTGAGGATTATGATTGTCGGTAAAGACAATGATGCAGCAAGAGATGTGGATTCTTCAAATATCTTGTCAAAGTGGAAATTGTTGGGTTTTGACAATATATTAGAAGGAAAATTGTCCTACATCTAAAAGTTTTAGGAAAGTGATGGGCTCCTGGCACTATAAAAGGAGTCTATGGCTTTGGTTTCAAAGCATCCTAGTTAGAAACATTTTAAGCTTGGTGTACTAGCTCTAGTTAAATTCCCTCTTTATATTCTTTGATCTGAGAGTGGGAAAAGGGTGTGAGTGGTATAAGTTTTGGGAGAGTGTTTTTGTAATTGGGGTCGGAGAGAGAATTCTATGTGATTGTAACAATTTTTTACATAGTGGAATTTCTTTCTGTCGTGGTTTTTTTCTCTGGGTTTGGAGTTTTTTTTTTCACGTAAATTCTTGTCTCTCTTATTTTGTTGGTTTCTTTTAATTTCTCAGTTATTTCTGCTTATTCCTAATGGTGGGAGGTTTTTTCCCTACAATTTCTGCGAGGGACCCAAACCATTGTTAGACACATTTGATAGGAAAATTGTACCGAAATGGATTAGTTAAAATGTCGTGGTCATATAAAAAAATATATAATGAGACAGAAGCTTTGCATAAATTTTATTGTTGGAATGAAAATACACCTCTAATATTCTTTCCTAATATCCAATTGTTTTTTTAAGGAGAGGGAGGGGAGGAGAGTTAAAAAAAAAAAATCAGTTTTGTTTTTGCTATATTTACTAGAACAATTAATTATAAAAATGTATTATATATAGAGATGGATGAAAATTTTGAACCTTGTGACCATTTTATTTGAAAGAATAAATAATCTTTATTTTTTTAAAAAAAATGAAGACTAAAATAGCATATTTAAAGTCTCAAGTGACAAGAAAGAACTAAAATAAAGCTCAAAGTTTAACAACTTAAGCTCCGTTTGATAACTATTTAGTTTTTGGTTTTTTAGTTTTGAAAATTAAGCTGACAATTGCATAGTTCCACCTATGACTTGTTTTCTTATCCATTTTTTTACGTATGATTTCAAAAACCAACCCAACTTGTTTTCAAGAACTTGTTTTAATTTTGAAAGTTTGGCTACAAATTTAAATATTTTTCTTAAAAAAAGATGAAAGTCATGGTAGAAAAATATAGAGAAATGATGAGAAAACAAGTACAATTTTTAAAAACTAAATGGACTTAATTTTTTTACCAAATTATACCAAGAGTGACATGTAGCTCATTTAATTTTAGTTTTAATATATAGTACTATAACCTCGACAAAAAAGATTTAAACCTCTACCCGTACATATTGTTGAACTAAAAAAAGCTATAACATTTTAAATGTTTTAATTGTATCTACCATCTTTTAATTTTTCTCAAGTATTTTATTCAAAATCGCAAATGAGAGTTATATACATATATATATATATATATAATTCATAAGGAGAGTGGGATCTTTGATTAACAAAGCACAACAAAGAATGTGGGGGAAAAGATGTTGGGTGAGTGGTGTAGAAGAAAAGGAGAGAGAGGAAAAAAAAAAAAAAAGAAAAAAAAGTATGTATATCTAAAGGAGGGAGGCCCATTTCATTTCTACCAAACACTCCCTCCAATTCCATTCATTCTCAAAATACCATTTTATCACATTACTTTCTCTTTTTCTCTTTTTTAACTTTTTAACTTTTTGCTTCTTAATAATGCTTTCTCCACCTGCCACACCACTCTTATGTTATTTGTTTTAGAAAGGTTAAAAAAGAAAAACATGATTTTGGTACCTTATATTGATTGATGGGTCATTATTTTAATGGGTCCTTCACTTGTTGACATGATTAATGAATTAAAGATATGCACATTGTCATAGGATTAATCACTTTGTTAAAAGTATGTATATTTGAAATAATTGAAAAGAGACTTCAAAGTATATGTTAAGTTAAAAAAAATATATACTCTTAACTAAAAAATTAAATGTTTGATCCTCTCTCATTTCATGTATTGTCAAATTCTATTTTATTTATTTATGGTTGACAGTTTACCTTATTTATTAGTAAAAGTCTTGGAAGCTTATGCAATTATATGTTGTCTTAATCAAATTTGTAACTACATGAATACATGTTACATAAACTGAAGCTTGCTAAACTACATGCTATACTATCTACAAATTTATATTTATAAGTCAAAAATCCATAAATTATTAAATACAAGACGCACAAATACAAACCCCAAACTTATTAAAGTTTTTAAAACGAACTTCCTTACACCATAGAATGAAAATAGTCTATTATATTATATAAAATACCCCTCAATTTTAGAATAGGTTTTAATAATGTTCCTATACTTTGAATAGTTTTATTTTAATCTTTAAACTTTAAAATTGTTCCTAAAAAAAATCTTTGGAGATCTTTTCTGTAACGATCCTAAAACTTGGGCAACCTAACGCGAAAGCACAACAAAATTACCCGTTCATGCCCGGAATTTCGGCAGCATGATGGTGTAACTACAAGGAAACCAAAGTTTTTATAAAAACCTGATGAGAATAAAAACACTTCTATCACTCACAGAAAAACACTCAACATCCACCAAACTATGATAAAATGTGTTGAACTCGACCAACAAACACAAAAACAATTGAGTTTTAAAATTAATAAACCAACTATGCAATAAAAAGTAAGGATACAAAAACTAGACACTAAACACAGGAACAGAATTTTGGTGGTGTCTTCATAGCCTTGTCAAGTCCTCACCTTGATCACCCGTCTTGTGGTTGTAAACCATCTACAAAATCACATACAAAGTAGAACAAATGAGTATAATCTTGTTGGATCGGACTACAAGATTTTTTATTTTTCGGGACACATTTTAAGCAAAACGTTGAGAGAACTTTTTCCAACGAAAAAACTACTTCATACAAAACCTTCACTAAAGCCCGGTCGAGAGATGTTTTCCCGACCATGTTGCCATGCATCGGGACAAACTAATTTATCCCAACGTAAATGGCATGAGGAAAACTTGATTTATAACCCAACGCAACTTGTGTAAGGCAAAAAAAACTCTATCCCAATACAAATTGCGTTGAAAGAAGTCTTTATAATCCGACGTATTATGCATCGTTGGGAGACATGTTTGATATCCCGACACAATTTGTGTTGGAAAAACTATATTCTCCTAGCTAACCCGATTTACATTTTTTAGTCAATGTTTATATTTTAAACTTTTGTAATCACCTAATAATTCATTTTGTATAAATGCTAACAATTTATATAATTTTAACATAAAATGAACATAATAAGAGTTAATAGATAATTTTAGTGTATCATTCTAATAAAAGGAAAGTAAGTTAGTTAGAGATGTTTAAGGTCGTTTCAAAATACAAAAAAAAAAAAAGAGGAAAACAAACTTAATCTAAAAAGCTTTTTTTCCTTCTCTTGTTTGTTTCTCCAAAATCAGCTTTCAAAATTACATACCTATAGACCTGAAAGAAAAAAAAATATATTAAAAATTTTAAATATAAATAATAAATAAATAAAAGGGCATTAAAATGCACAAGAATTTTCAAAAGAACTCCTAAGAAAAATTAACTTGAACATTCCTTATACAAGTCTAACATGCATAACCCACTCCGTCGAAACTACAAGTGTTTTAGAGGTACCTACGTGCCCTATGAGGCCAAAACCCAACTCAAAACAAGATCAATATATCTATCTCACTTCTCAAAACTTTGAAAGTGTTAAAAAATTGCCCAAGTTCCCTACAAGTGTTCAAAAATTGCTTAAGTTGCTTATAAGTATCTAAAAAGTGTCTAAGTATCACATTCATATCAAAATAAAACTGAATGTTCTCCAGACGAGCTTAACGCATGTAACTCACCCACTCAAACCTATGTAAGTGTCTTAGAGGTGCTTACGTGCCCTCTGAGGCCAAAATGCAACTTAAAACGAGATTAATACGTCTATCTCGCATCTCAGAACCTTGAAAGAATTCAAAAATTGTCTAAGTTCCCTACAAGTATTCAAAAATTGCTTAAGTTGCTTACAAGTATCTAAAACATGTCTAAGTGTCACGTGCATACAAAAATGAAACTGAATGTTCTCCAGACAAGCTTAACACATATAACTCACCCACTCAAACCTATGTGAGTGTCTTAGAGGTTCCTACGTGTCCTCTGAAGCCAAAATCCAACTCAAAACGAGATCGATAAATCTATCTCACTTCTCGGAACCTTGAAAGCATTCAAAAATTGTTTAAGTGAACAAGTGTTCAAAAATTGTTTAAGTGGTCAAAACCTTGTTGAGTGTATGCCCTAAGCTCGTGGATATGTAAATGCTTTAATGAATTCAATAAAGAGTTATTTTATTCAATCTTTCTTGTACTCGCATTTAAAATTAATCCAATAAACTAAGCTCCAGGGTTGTACATATTTCAGAGAACTTGAACAACATGTGGTAAACATACAAGTAGGATCATGTTCGAGTAAATAACCCGAACGGTCTATAGCATACGAATGAGGTTGGGTACCTTATCCTGGTGACACTATAGATGTGGGTCACTTTGTATTTGATACAAACGAACTAATCCAATTCGTTCGTGTAGCAGACATGCGAGTGGGGGCATCCTGTGCAATGAGTTCATACAAGACTAGACCGCAAATTATTAACCAACTGTGGTAATGTCGTTAACACATTAGGTTTAATAATTCATATATGGCAATTAGTAACTCGATCTCAATCAGAGCAGGTTACGGACTCATGTCTTCGAGGGGTTATTCTTTGACTAGTATGAGTGAAAGTGGCCCGAGTTGTCGACTTGATATGCCTACCTTCTTAAGGACAAAAGCTCGTGGGGAGTTGGGAACTTAACTCTACGAGATGGAATTCACTCATTTTCTAGTTTAGAGAAGTTAGATTAGTTGTTCCCCTTGAGTGTTGACTCTAGGTCTTAAACAACGGGCCTCACTCTCTCACTAGCCTGAGAAGGAATTTGTTTATGGTAGGACCATAGACATGTTGTTCATTAGAGGATCAATGGTTCTTAAGGAGCAAGAAGTAATCACATGGGTAAAACGATAATTTGGTCGAGTTGTGATTACAAAATAACCTGTGAAGGGTTTACTTACAGACATTAGTTAAATCAATGGATACAATTTATCTTACGCTAAGGAGAGTACAACTAGAGGTCTATAGTGGAGCCACTCGTAGTTAATTAATGTTGGTTAGCAAGGTTAAAGAATTTGATCGGTTAACCTCGTATCATTAGAGCTCATGATCTGTAAGTCCATTAAGTCTCTCTGCTGGATCAATATGGATTTATTCGAGAGTATAAAGTTTTGGAGTAAATTTGAAACGTTCAAATTTATAAAAAGGATTTCTATCGGTTATATGTGATATAATTGATATAATATATAGTTTGATTTGATATGATTCAAATTAAACTATATACTATATTTAGATTAATTTTTAATATTAAATTAGTATGAAATAGTTTCATATTAAAACCATAGGGAATATGAGAGATGTGCAATTGAATATGATTCATTAATATGTTAAATAAAGTATATGATACTTTATAATTATAATGCAATATGCAAATATGATTTGCATATTGCATATTTGGTGGAAGAGTGAGGGTATTATTACTCCATCCCCACTCATTATATAAAGGTGCATTTAGATACATTTGGACGACTTTGGAATCATTTTTTTGGAAATTGAGATTTTCATACTCTCCACCAAAAGAAAAAACTCTCTCAATTATCTCTCTCACAAATTCTCTCTAGAGAACTCCTAATCCCAATCCAAGAAAGGATCCTACCATCCTCCCTCTCCTAGAGAACAACGGAGAAAATCTTTTTAAGGTGTTTGTTTTATTCGATCGAGATGGAAGAATAAGATTTGTAGAGATTGGATCACAAGAAGAGGAAATTCTTTAAAGGTATTTTCATTAATTCTTTTTCTTCTTCATCTTCTACTACAACATGCTTAACTTATAATTTGATTACATAGTTTTAGTTTTCTTAAACACAATTTTTGAACATTACGTATACAAATTTGATAAGCGATTCAAATCACTTTCATTTGTGTGGGAATTTGATTCCCTCCAAACCCAACTCAAAACGAGCTTAACACATCTTCCCCGCTCTGGATAACTTTGAAAGGGTCCAAAAATTTCTTCTATAGCCTATAAGTGTCTAAAACCTATAAAGGAGTTTGCAACTCCATAAAAAGTGTCCAAGTGTGTTTTGAACGTCGACATACACTTCTATGCACTCGAAGATTGGTTAATGGATCTCTCTCAAATTTACATGCATGGAGTGGCTACCATAACTACAGGATAGCCACACATAAAGCAACACAATGAATTTTATATAACTGCAAGATAACCACATGACAACACATAATTAATTTTAATGCTAAAATAGACCTAGGCGTTTGAAGGTCGTCCATCATCTCCCTGTCGTCGTCCCAACAAATTCTGGATATCAGTTCATCTACCTTCCCACAATAATAGTTGAGTATTTAATGCGTCATTTGTTGCCTGCATTTGTACTATTTGACCTTACATCTGTTCAACTTTCTTTTCCAACTCTTTTTCATACTGTAAAGAAGACGTCACATCGAATGATGTGCTAGGTTTTGGGTCCCAACCAAGGCCTTCAATATGGCATGAGCGATGACCCAAATCCATTTTACAAATCTTTGCATTGGACATCGGTTCAAAACCTTCTTGAGATGATTCTTCTTTTAAGTTTTTGCATTTCCATCTTCATGAAAGTATAATGAGATTAAATGTATTATCAAACACATAAATTTACACAAGTGCGATGGAATAAACCTCACATATGCATCTTTAGCTTTATCATTCACCAACCCATCCTTCATAGAAAAATGACTTTGGTGGAGCAAATCCACCTGGTCAACGTCATGACCCTCTTTTATTTTCTGTATATAAAAAACACAAACTATATTAATCATAATAATGACGTACGATATAAAATAACAATTAGGTGCACTTTACCAATTTTCTCTATAGCTGGACAAAGGACTTTTTCTTGCCTCTATGGTTGTAAAGGAGATTCGATCGACTTTTTTGTTTGTCTCCGTTTTTTTCTAAAATAATTGTTTATTAGTACAACTAATCCATGTAGAACTATAAGGTAAACCAAGAAAACCATACCTTCCATTCAGGAGTCTCCCATCTGTCACATAGAAGATTCTAATCTTCTAGATTCGTTATCCTATTAGGCAGATTTGCACGAGCTTCTATAGGGTCCTCAAACTCATAATACTCTGGATACAAATTTATTCTATATTCTTTGAAAGTGGTTTGCATTAGTCAATGATAAATGTGCAAGCCAAAGTTGAGGTTTCAAATAGTACATAAATGCTAAAAGAACATAAACTTACCGACAACCAATCAATTATAGTATTTTGCACTTCTCTCGATACAGATTTCCAAGATGCACAACTCAATAGAATTGTTATGTGTGTGATAGTACCAAAGGTGCCACTCAACTTCGTGGCATCGACACATACTGGTTTTTCCACTTTGACATCAACTTCAATTCTAATCCTCCATGAGCGTTCACATACCGGTCCAGTTCTATGTTCTGACTAAACTCTCTTACCTATCTTCCTCTTCCTCGCATTCTTATTCGTGATTTAGATCCTACAAAGAAAGAAAAAAATTTTAGACAAAACTTTTAGTGACTAGATATATAAATAACTTATATAAGTAGACATTCGTATGATATAATTATTACTGGATGTGCTAGCCACAACCTCGAGACTTGGAGGATCAACCTTGTAAACTTCATCAAGTACCTCATGTTGTTGCTCTGGATGTACATAACTTGAAAATCTCATAAAAATGAAAAATTAATCTCAATTATATGAACCATTCAATTATAAAACTGGTGTCCGAAATACATAAATTATACATTTATTCGTTATTTTTGTCATCAGAATCTAAATATTTAGGTGAACTCGGGCTTGAACACTCTTCGGTAGATGCTTCTACATCTTCAGGTTCATCAGTTATAAAATCGTCATCATTTAGAAATGGTACATTCCTATTCAATTGTTTTTTAATGATCATTTGATGTACAATAACACTAGGGTTAACATTGTCTATGCATAATGAGACATCCTGGAAATATTCATCGACCTTAATCGAACCTAAAACTTGTAACAACTCCAAAGTGTCATTTTCTAGGTCTTCAGTTTCTGGAATGTCTCATATGTTTTTATTTTGGGCAATTTGTACAACTTTTCAATTATTAGCAAGTTTAGGGTTGTTAATATAGAAAACGTGTTTGGCTTGAGTAGATAAGATGTACGGGTCATCTATATACCAAAAATGGGATGTGTTGATCAACTTAAATCCTAAATCTACATGTATTTTGTTCTTTCTTAGAATTTATTTCAAATCATTTACATTTGAAAAGAATTGCACGTCTTCTCTTGGTATATTCAAAGTCCAAAACCTCATGTAATATACCGTAGTAATTCATTTCTTCTTATTCAATTTCTCCAAACACTAGGATTCCATAATTTTGAGTAGCGGGATGATTGTCATGCTCTATATATAGTGAAAACATACTCTATTGACAAAGCACGTCTTAGCCCTTGGGTCTAGCTTTCCCTCTTTTGAATAAGCATAACCTAAGCACCCAAAGACTTTCATGTGTGATAGATCGAGGGGGACTATCTTTCTAAAGTTCTTGTGGTGTTTTTAGATCTATGGTTGTGGATGGGCTCCTGATTATATAGGAAGATGTTGTAATAGCTTCCCCCACTACTACAAATTTGGTCTTTATTGACAGCGAAAAACTGTCAACATTCACTTTAGTTGACGTTTTTTTACAGTCATTGAAAGCGGTGTCAATAAATCTAAGCGTCAACTTTAAGTTGATAGTTGACGGTCGATAAACGTCAACGATTATGTCTTTATTGACAGATTTTAACTCTCAATAATAGGAATGTTGACACCTATTAGCCATCAACTATGACGTAAATCTATCAACAAAAACCTCTTTATCTACACTTATTTACTGTCAACATAGGGTATAGTTGATGGTTTTTATCCGTTAATATTTAGGTGAAAGCGTCAACAAAAACCTTTTTATTGATACTTAGGTGACGTCAACAAAAGGTATAGTTGATGGTTCTTAGTCGTCAATATTTAGATCAAAGCGTCAACAATAACCACTTTATTGACATTTGTGAGCCGTCAACATCAGGTATAGTTGATATTTTTTAACCGTCAATATTTTTAGCCAACCGTCAATAATACCCCTTTTATTGACACTTATGGTCTGTCAATATAAATATATCTTGACGTATTTTAGCTGTTATCTATAACTATACTTGACGTTTTGCATTGTTCACTATGACATATATGTTGACAGTTTTGAACCGTCAATACTGCTGGTTTTAATGTCGTTTTTTAGCCGTCAACTATAACTATGTATAAAAAATAAAAAATAAAATGGATATTATTCACCCATCCTCTACCACCTGCATTTGTATGAACAATTCTATCAATTCACATTTTTCTCATTAAGGTAGTCATTATCAACATGTAATTCACGTAAGACTAGGAAACAATATAATTGGAGACGTACTCAACGATTTACCAAACTATATAAGTACAAATTTTATCAATATAAACCTTAATAGCAAATGAACAAAAACAAAGTTTCATTGACTAACTAATAAGTTAAAATTATTACATATCGTTTCAAGCAAACTGTTAAAAAACATAACACTAACTCCTGAAAATCTTATAAATGAAGTATGATAACAAAAATGGTCATAGGTACCGATTTACAAATTCACATAACTCAACTCGTATCTCGTCCAACTCATATTGGGTGTACTTATCTTTTCTCGTCAACTGAAAATAAATAAGTGTACATACATCAAAAAATTGAATAAATCAAGAAACTTTAAAACACATAGAATAGGATCAAAGTATTACTACATCCGTTATCACTCGACTTCTCTGTGTTACTATATCTCGAATATGATGGAGATCTGATCTCCTTGAGCAGCGGAAGCGTGGTTTGGGATCATAATTTGCTTGATTGTTTAGGTTGAATCAAAAACCGATACATTGACAAAAATACAGAACAAGCATGCTTTTAATCTAATTAAAAACATGGAGATATACATGCAAACATACCTAAATTTAACTATTAAATTAAGAAGAGAAAGGGATTATTACCTTTGTAGTTTCGCAAAATAGCAACACCTTGCTCCAATGTTCAGCAACTCAGGAACTTCAAAAGTTCTCTATTTTTCACCAACAGGAACACAACCAATAGAGTAAACCCTCTATCTTCTGAATGCTTAGATCCTCCTTGGTGGGAAGGATTCCAACTTTTGGGAAGAAGAAGGGAATTTGAGAGTGAGAGAGAATTTTCATAGCAATTCTCCAAATTGCAAAAACAGTAAGGATCGATCAATTGAACATCAACCTTCTTCTCCCTGTTAAACTGTCGATAGGGAGAAGAAGGGGGGTAGTGGGAACGTGTCTGGATGACACGTTCTCTTATTTTATTATTAAAATAATAATAATTATTAAATAATAATTAAATCAAATTTAATTATTAATTTAAATCATATTTAAATAATACAAATTAAATATCATATTTTTAATTTGGATTAAATCTCATTTAATCATATTACCTCTTTAACCTATAGTTTTAATGTACATCCAATGCACATTAAATTTTAACCTATAGTTTTCAAATGTGAATCACATTCACATTTAATATAATATTTGAACTCTTTCAAATATTCAATTCTCTCATATAATTTAATATGAATCATATTCACATTAAATTTATAATATATAGTTCCAAAACTATATATTATATCGTATCTAAATACATTAAATATATTCTTTTATGAATTTGAACATTTCAATTCAAATGATCTAAGAACCCTTTACGAGTTAGAAGGTGGACCTAATGGACCTACAGATCAGAAGCTCCAACGATACGAGATTGCTTGGTTAATCTCATTAACCTCCCAATCAACATTCGTTAACTGCAGGAACACTCCACTAAAGTCTCACAGCTGCACTCTTCTCACTGTAGATATATTTCTGTATCCATGGATATTGACCAATAACAGCAAGTCAATCCTTCACGAATGTTCGTAACACCAGCTGGGTCAAATTATCGTTTTACCCCTAGGTTACATCTTGTGCCTTAAGTACCAGTGCTCCTCTAATGAACAATTTGTTTGTGGTCCTACCAACAAACGGAGTCCCTCTCGGGCCAATGAGAGGGTCGGGCCCTTTGTTCAAGTCCCGGAGACACCACTTAAGGGAACATTCCTCTACTTACCCTAATAGGCGGGAAGGAGCGAATTCCATCTTGCTAGGTCTTGTCCCCAAGAAGGTAGGCATATTGAGTCGGCGAATCTGGTCACTCTCACTCATACTAGTCAAATGATAATCCCTCGCGAACAGGAGTTCGTAACCTGCTCAGGATTGAGATCAAGTTGCCTAGGTCATCCTAGTGAAATAGAAACCTAACTAGTCAAGCTGAGTTCACAATTTAGAGGTTACTATTTCGTGGTCTGGTCTTATGTAATCTCATTACATAGGATATCCTCACTCACATGTCATCTACACGAACACGTTAGGATCACAGTGTTTGTATCAAATACAAAGTGGGCCACATCCATAGTTTTACCAGGGTAAGGTACCCAAACCTTATCCCCAAACTATAGACCCTTTAGGTTGTATCTCGAACCGAGATCCTTTATATGTACACTACATTCAGTTAAAGATTCATATAACAACCTTGGATGTTTAGTTTATTGGATTTAGGGTTTAAATAAAGGCAAACTCGTAGATAGCGAACAATAACTCTTTATTGAAATGATAACACTTTATTTCATAAATTAGAACATAATTACAAACTACGAGTTTTAGGGCACAAATCCCAACAGAATAAACTTCATAGTATAGTACCCACACTTTGTACTCCCCGGTTGCTTAGCACACTAGATTAAAACATATAATAAACAAGACTCGAATAAATAAACAAAATGGTAGTAAAAAACGGTAGATTTGAAACGATTACATGAACAGCTATCCAATTAAAATTTGGACTTCTAGCGTTTGCTTGAGCATAGAACATCCTAATAGCCCTATACAAGTACAAATACATAAAAATAAGTGAATAACGTTTTCCATCAGAAATATATCAATGGTAGAAGTTTCATAATAACGTATTAACTATATTTTTCACGTTATCGCGAACGCCATGTCCTATGGAGTCAATCGACCAAATTGTAGATGTTCTCAATGAGATAACCACCAACAACCAATGGTGTCTAAATATGGAATTACCAACAAATAAGAGTTAGGAATATATACAAAATACAAGTAAAATAATAAGTACATGGTTTACGTACCCTGAATTACAAGGACAAATCAATCGTTTATTTTTGGTCTCTCGTAGCCTATTACATAGGAATCGACAACGTTGCTCTTCAGGTCTAGAGGCATATGAAATCAAGGATGGTTGAAGGAATGCATATTGTTCTAATATGATAGGTTCAGATTGGCACAAATACCTAACAATAAATAAAAAAATATTAAAATTTAAAATGATATAATGAAAATTAATAATATATGATACAATGTACCTTTCTAAAACAAAAACACACTTCTAAACTCAACATCTAGATAACTCAATCAAACTCCAATTCACTAATCATTTTAACGATTCAATAACGCTCGACCACCAGAAATGATACAAAACATACACTCAACAACTTCAAAACAAGTATAACTCACATGTCACAATTGCTAAGAAGAACTCAAAACTAATAAACTAGTTAATATGTATATCCTAAAGTGGAGTTTACTCTTAATTAAGTCTCGAAAATTTTGGCAGCATAACAGCATATGTACAACAATACCAAAATGTTACATGAACCTGTCTGAAACAAAAACACACTTCTAATCTCAACATCCATATAACTCAATCAAACTTCAATTCACTTAACAACTTCAAAACAAGTATAACTCACATGTCACAATTTTTAAGAAGAACTCAAAACTAACAAATGAGTTAACATATCTATCCTAATTTCAGCAGCATAACAACATAATGACAACAATACCACAATTTTACATGTACCTGCGTTTAACAAAAACACATACACTTCTATACTCAACATCCAGATAACTCAATCAAACTTCAATTCACTTATCATTTTAACGATTCAAGAACACTCGACCACCATAAATGAAACAAAACATACACTCAACAACTTCAAAACAAGAATAACTCACATGTCACAATTTCTAAGCATAACTCAGAACTAACAAACTAGTTAATACGTATATCCTAAAGTGGTAAATACCAAGAATATCAAAGTCTACATAATTAAATAATACTTACGCGATATAAGCTGACATAACCGAGATTGTAAGTTCTTCTATCATGCAGAACTGATGCATGTTGTCTTTCATCAAATGAAAGTTAAATTGATATCCGAACACATGATTAGGTATTGGGATGTCTATATACTCAGTGTTCAAGCCTTCAAGAATCTTGATCATGTATTTCACTGCAAGTGGCATATGCACTCGTGACACATCATTTTTATCTCTCTTCTCCCTTAATGTCGCTACCTCACGGTGAGGTTTCTTACGTTCCTACGTACACAATGTCATATATTAAAAATCATAGACATTAAGTTAAACAACAACGAACGTTTTTAAATAAATTTACCCTTTTTTTTTATCTACTATTACAAGATTCTTTGCCTATGGAACGTGAGAACCAATCGCATTTGAAACTGTCTCAATACTCCCAGCTATCGATATAGGCAATGGAGCATTGAAGTCAGATACAAGAGTGATAAGTACTCTCACATAGTTCGATGTGAGAGCCACACCGTAAACAACTTCATGTTGACTTAACCTCTCATAAACCATTCCTGATGCCACAATATTGTTTATATTTCCAACAGCTAAATCGCAAGATTTTCCCTACAAAATATATTAAAAATTATGACTTAGTATTTATATACATTTTCTTAAAATCCAATTAATAAAGATTTAGAATAAGAGTTACCTCATCAAGATTCTTAGTAGATGTCGAAGCAATGGGTGGTTGTAGTTGGCAACTACCTCTATCTGACAAGAGAGTGACATCACCACACCGTTTTTCCTCATCTTTTTCACGAGTGTGTTTTGTCGTCATTTGACTGTATCGAGTCATCAGTTCTTTCTTTTCTTTCTTCCAACTCGTTTCTTCGTTAGTCATGACGTTACTTTTCGGAGTCGAAGGTGTGGATTAATGAAAGAACAAAGAGGGTGTGATTAAACCTCTCACGCCTCTTACACGTCCTGAGTGTTCAGGAGTGCCTAATGCCTCTGCCAGAATATCATCATGCGCATTCTCTGGATCTTTTGCTAGTTGGTCCTACAATTTAATAGAAATATAAATATATATTTACTACTCTAGTATAATGTCAATAAAGCATAAAAATATATGAACATTATTGTTTACAATTCTGACTGCAACATCTGCAATCTCTTCATTCAAGAATTTGCCATCCTTCCCTTGTCTAGCTTGTATCCATAGCTTAGCTCGATCTACATCCAAATCTATTTGTCCTTTCTTATTCTACAAAAGTAAGTAGTCATCTAATTAATAAATGAGCAGACATAACATACTAATGTATACATTCACAAATCAAAACATATCAAATCTTCCACAAAATATGCATATCCCTTACGAGCAAGTCTATTTGTATTTATTTTTGGAACGTTTGTCCTTTTGCAAACTGCTTAATTTCTACATCACACATTTATAGCACAATACAAGGTTAATTAGTATCTTCGTGTAAACATTTATAAACAAAAAACAAATCATTTTTCAATACTTACTTGAAACTCTTCAGATAGAACTTTACCAACGAATTCATCCCAATGAACTTGCTCGATGTGGTTATATGTTGGTGGTAGAGACTTCAAACATTCTGGCATGTCTTGAAATGGAATAATATATTTAGTCCTCAAAATGCTCTTAAATTGCCGGAATGAAATTTCAGCTTTCATCAATATGTCTTTCTTTGATTTACGATCTACTACGAAGGAATGCAGATAAAAACAATTTAATATATATAAGTATTTTTCAATGAAAGTAGTAGCATATGATATTTAATGAGTTAGTAAAATAATAGATTACCTCGATGCAAGAACAAATCTTTTCTTTTAATTCTCTTGGTACTTCAGGCCACGAGTCATATGTAATTAGAATGTGGTATCACACACACGTCCCAATATAGCTTATAATTTTCGTTGCATTCCTACCAATCCACTGTCCATAAGCATTGTATTCGATCACTCTTCGATCAGCTTCATTTCTTATTTCTGCAAGCTCGAGCATCGCTATAGCGCCTCGAGTAGGTCGCACGTTAGGAGGTTGCACCATATCATCATTCACTGCCTCATCTTCACTACCAAGTGGCATGCGGTCATCATCACTAGAGTATTGATCCATTAGAGTATCTTGCTAAATACCTGCTAAGTACCTGCGGTACATTAGTTGAGTTAAATATAAATAATAAAAACATCAAATTGTATCAACATCTAAATTCAGCAGTGAAAAGTTATACCATGTAATTTATGCTTCATTTTCATTTTCGATCCAAATGTCATCACGATCGGTCATGAACATATGTTGAACTATCATCATCTATTTCATCAGATTCATTAGTAGTAGAAACGCAGTTAGAGTTATTGTAGTTTAAAATTAAGTCCCCGAGCTCGTCTTCGTTAATATGATCTTCGTACTCTCTAGTTGGAGGATGCAACACAATAGACCATCGAGAGTCACTTGAATCTTCTATATAGAAGACTTGTTTAGCTTGTGAAGGTAAAATGAAAGAATCAGATTTATATCCAATACGTCTAAGATCAACTAGTTTAAATCCAAGTTCATCTGTTTTAACACCTCCATTACTTTCAACCCAGTTACACTTGAACATTACAATCTTAAAATTATGGTAATTTAATTCACATATCTCTTGAATCACACCATAAAAAGACATGTTTGTGGTTGTTGGATTTTTATCTTTTGCACTAGATACTTGTATCGTACTAGCTACTAAACATACTCCACTATTTTGAACATTTCGAGTACCATCACGAAGCTCTATATTGTAGCGAATACCATTCACTATGTAGCTTAAATAGGTTATCACAATGGGTGAAGGACCATGTGATATCCACCTCAATGTGTTAGATATATTATGGTTTGATACTTCAAGATCAGTAGCAACCTATACACATAAATCACTAATATTTGAGTATAAGTCGCTAAAAACTAAAAAGAAAAAAGAAAAAATGTGTAGAATTGTTAGAACCATACTTGATCACGTATCCAAGAAATGAATGTTTTATTGTGTTGATCTTGTAACCACTTTTGATTTCTTGATCTTGATGGATAGATGAGTTTCAAATAG
The DNA here is from genome assembly GCA_036507285.1 of Trichosanthes cucumerina. Taxonomy (NCBI): domain Eukaryota; kingdom Viridiplantae; phylum Streptophyta; class Magnoliopsida; order Cucurbitales; family Cucurbitaceae; genus Trichosanthes; species Trichosanthes cucumerina. The sequence continues at coordinate 42,007,012 of CM071840.1, forward strand.
TTCATATGCTTTCTATAATATACAAAGAATCATTGGTGTTAGTATATTAAGTTTATGGATTAACTTTAAATTAGTATAAGAAATGAACATACTCTATAAAAGGTTGAACGTCATCTGTATTTTCTAAGACATATAAATGAGCCTGCTTGAGTTGTTCCTTATCAGGCTTCATATGAGAAGTTGTCGATGCAGGTCTCCCAAATTCATCATCCTGAGCTCGTTCACTAGCTTTTCCGAGTCCAATAGGTTTTACATCATGCAAAAATTCGGTACAAAACTCTATAGCTTCCTTGACAATATAACCTTCAGCAATACAACCTTCGGGTCGATTCCTATTTCTCACATATCCTTTAAGAACTTTCATGTATCTTTCAAAAGGATACATCCATCGAAGATACACAGGACCACAAAGTCGCACTTCTCTAACCAGATGTACTGTTAAGTGCATCATTATCGTGAAGAACAATGAAGGAAAGTATTTTTCAAACAGGCACAGTACAACTACGATCTCGTGCTCCAACTCACTTAACTGTGAAACATCGATCACTTTATTTCATATTGCATTGAAAAACAAGCAGAATCGTGTGATAGCAATTCTCACATGCTTAGGTAGTGCAGATCGAATTGCAACTGATAGCAATTGTTACATGAGCACGTGACAATCATGTGACTTCAAACCATTAACTTTTAGATTATCGAGTGATACGATGTTCTTTATATTGGAAGAATAACCTTCAGGAACTTTCATTTTTGACAATGATTGGCAAACCGCACGTTTCTCATGTTTTGATAATGTGTAGCAGGTCGGCGGTATGAATGTCCTTCTTCCTATAACTTTTGGGGCCAACTCGGGACGAATACCTAATCGTTCTAAATCATGTCGAGTTTGTAATCCATCTTTTATCTTACCGGGGATGTCGAGTAAAGTGCCTATTAAATTCATACAAACATTTTTCTCGATGTGCATTACATCTAAGTAATGTCGAACATGAAACTTCTTCCAATATTCAAGTTCAAAAAATATCGATTTTTTCTTCCAATAAGAATGTAAGGCACCTGTTGGTTTCTTCTCTTTCGACATATCTTCATTGAAACGTTCGTTGTTGGTTAATTTTCCAATAATTTCTTCTCCTGACAATGGTTGTTGAGCCTTTCCAAATTCTTTTTCATTATTAAATGCTTTCATTTGTCTTCTAAATGAATGAGCTAGTGGCAAAAATTTTCTGTATCCAAGATAAGTCATCTTCTTTCCAAATTTCAAATGCATAGCTGATGTGTGTTCTCCACATATGGGACATGCACAATATCCTTTGACACTACAACCGACTAAATTACCATATGCAGGGAAATCATTAATTGTCCACAACAACACTGCTTTTAATGTGAATAGTTCATCTCGACATGCATCATAACAGGGCACTCCATCATTCCAAAGAATTTTTAAATCATCTATTAAAGGAGCCAAATACACATCTATGTTGTATCCCGGTTGCTTTGGCACAGATATATTATCATGGTTAACATAAAAAATTTACGCCTCATACATAACCAAGGTGGGAGATTGTATGTTGTCAATATTACAGGCCAACAACTGTACTTGCTATTCATCTCACTATGAGGATTTATTCCATCAGTTGATAGGGCAAGATGAAGGTTTCTCTCTTCACTTCCAAAATCAGGCCACAAATGATCGATCAATTTCCAAGATGGAGTATCGGCAGGATGTCGTAACTTGCCATCAATTAATCTCTCATTAGCATGCGAAGTTAAATCCTTTGAAATTAATGTGCTATCGAACATCCTTTGAAATCGTGGAATTGGGGGAAAGTACCATATAACTTTAGCAGGGACTCCCTCTTTCACTTCCAACGAATTCTTACGTTTCATCCATCTTGACTCGTTACAGTGAGGACAATTAGATGCATCAGCATATTCTTTCCTATATAAGCAACAGTCATTGGGACATGCATGAATTTTTTCATACGTCATGCCCAAAGTAACTAACGTCTTCTTTGCTTCATACGTAGATGTCAGCAATTCATTCTTTTCAGGCAATATATCTTTCAATAAGGTCAACAACTCTGTAAAGCTAGTATCACTCCACTCAAATTTAGCTTTCAAGTGATACAATCTAACTAATGTACCTAACTTAGTTAATCTACTACATCCTAGATATAGAGGTTTTTCAGCATCTGCAAGCAACTTCTTAAATTTTTTTGGATCTTCTTCAAAATGTTGTCGTGCAATTTCAACCATCTCCACAATGTTGTCATCAGAGTTCTCTTCATATACTTGCTCATTAGTGGTGTAGTTTAAATTTGACTCTACATTGTTTATAGAATATCTATCAAGGGTTTCTCTGTGCCAAATCCAATTATCATATCTTTGATCGATACCATACGCAACTAAGTGGTTCCTGACTACATTAATGTTGAGAATCTTCAAATTTACACACTTAACACACGGGCATCGTATAGAAGGGTTACCACTCGCATGTTCATGTGCAAACTGAATAAAAGTGTCTACACCTTCTTCATACTCTTTAGAGAATCTATCTTTCGACATCCATAATTTGTCCATTATGTTATAACCTAATTAAATGAAGTCAATAGATATTTTACAATTAATAAAACCAATCTAAGTCCTAAAAAAAATAGATTAAACTACATATTTTTCATGTTAACCATAACCAACTATAACAACCCTAAAACTTAGGACGAACCTAATTAAGATGGTTACTCAGCCATGCCGTCGGCGCTGAAATTTCGGCAGCATAACGACATAACTATGAGATTACCAAAATTTCTCCAAGACCTGTAAATCCAAACAAGCACTCCTTAAAGTACAATAAATGCCCAACCTCCAACAGACTTCAACAAACATTAGGTTGGGCTTCAAAAAAACAGAAACTCAACATGCTTTAAACTTACAAATAGGCATAAAATTTGTAAATTACACTACCTCATGCACCCATTACAAGCACTAGAACCATATTCTAGAAGCACATTCCTACAAGAAAATTTTAATTCATATATCTGACAATGGGCAAGAATTTGACAGGTTTAATTATGGCTTCATAACTTGACATTTTAATCAAGCCAATCATATCTTATGAGCAGTACGTGAAAATCAGATAATTGTTTCAACCAATACCAAAAACAAAGAGATGCTCGTTTACAAATTTAGAGCAATTGTTAATGTTTCTTCCTAACATAATTGATTTCAACACTAATGAATATCCACTTACGAAATTTAAACAGAAAGAGATGTCCATCTACATAATACTAAAAGTAGAAAAGATGCCCATATATAAATTTCACATTTACGAAATTTAAACTCTATGAATTACACATTTTTGTTAAATTTTGCATATTCTTAATCTATCATACTTAAAGTATTGATTTAAGGATATTGGAGAGCAGGCTGAAAAATAGAAATTCAAATAATCTACCGAAAACTGATCTCAAACCTGAGGGAGAGAGAACGTGGCTGAGAAACCCGAGAGAGCGTGGTTGATCAGAAACTCGAGAGAATCCTATGAGTGAGAAACCCGAGAGAGCGTGGCTCAGGTCCGACTGTGATATCCAGTGAGGGGCTGCGAGACCTTCAGCTTCGGATCGGTTGTGATATCCGGCGAGGGGTTGAAGTTGTTTGTCACAGATCAGCAATTTCAGGCGACTTCGAACGGCGGCGACAACTGTGGCTTCAAGTGACTCGGACGACGGCAACTCTGGCTTCAAGTGATTCAGACGGCGGCAACAGCTTTGGGATCGACGAAGATGAGGGATGTGAGAGAGAGACCTCGACGGAGACAAGGGAGATGTGAGAGAGAGAGCTCGACGGAGACGAGTGAGATGTGAGAGAGGGAGCTTGACGGAGAGGGATAACTGCTCGACGGAGAGTGAGAGAGCTCGACGGAGAGGGAGACAGTTCGATGGAAAGGGTGAGACTTCGACGGAGAGGGGGAAAGTTCGATATTAATGGTAAAAGGGTTTAGGATTCCTTTTGTTTTTAATAATAGGAAAGGCAAAACGACGTCGTTTTACCTTTCCTAATTTGCGTTTTTTTTTTTTAGTATTAAGAAAGTTAAACGACGTCGTTTACAAAGTTTTGTTGATGGGCATTACCCGTCAATGAAAGCGACATATATTGACGGTTTTTAACCGTCAATGAAAGGTGCGTTATTTTTTTTTTAATATTAAGAAAGCAAAACGACGTCGTTTAGCTTCAAAACGACGTCGTTTAGAAAGTTTCGTTGACGGGCATTACCCGTCAATGAAAGCGACATATATTGACAGTTTTTGACCGTCAATGAAAGGTGTGTTATTGTTTTTAATATTAAGAAAGCTAAACGACGTCGTTTAGAAAGTTTCGTTGACGGGTTGCCCGTCAATGAAAACTACATAAAATGACGGTTTTTAACCATCAATGAAAGTTTCCACTCTGCGTCAATAAAACCGCCATATAATGACGGATTTTAACCATCAAGAAAGCTAAATCACGGAATTTTATTAATTTTGACGCAAAATTTTCGTAATTAACGTCAATAAAACTACATTTATTGACGGTTAATTGCAAAAATTTAAATTTATACATTTAATGACGCTTTATAACCATCAATATATATGTTTCAAAATTAATAATGATTTTTAAAATGAATTTTGGTCTTTTGTTGACACTTTTTTTAGTCAAGCATCAACAATTTAAAAAAAGAACGCGTCAATAAAGGCCTAATTTGTAGTAGTGTCCCCAAAAACTTTGAGGAAGTTGTGAATCAGACAACATGCACCTTACTCTCTCCAGAAGGGTTTGATTCATTCTCTTAGTGACCCCATTTTGTTGAGGTATTCCTACAATGGTCAAGTGTCTAGCTATACCTTTAGACTTACAATAGTTTTTAAACTCATAGTTACAAACTTCTAGCCTATTGTCAGTCTTAAGTTTCTTAACTCCAAGGCCATTTCGATTTTCCACATAGGCTACCCATTCAATAAATTTATTAAAAGCGTCAGATTTATTTTGAAGAAGATAAAGTCACACCTTTCGAGTACAATCATCTATAATGGATAAAAAAAATATCTAGTCCCTCCATTAGTGACGACATTACAGTTTGAAGAAGATAAAAGTCATAAGTCAACATGCACATATTCCAATTTTCTTTTAGCAGAGTGCCAACCTTTCTAAATTTTACTCTTTTATTTTTACCATAAATGCAATGTTCACATATATCTAGATCTACATTTTTAATGCTAGGAATTATTTGTTGTTCATTAACTCTTTAATTCCTTTCTCACTCGTGTGACCTAAGCGTTTATGCCAAAGGGTAATTTTGAAATTATCACTCTCTTTTACTAAATCACTTGACTCTATGACCATTGAACCCTTTAAGGAGTATAAGGTATCCCAAAGAAGTCCTTCCATTGCTACTAAGATGCCCTTCATGACTTTTAGAACACCACCCTCTAACTTAATGGTGTATCCTAGCTTGTCTAACATGCTAAAGGATATTAGGTTCATTTTTACTTCAGGTACGTGTCTAACTCCTTTTAGAAGCCTAATATTCACAACATGAAGCCTAAGGTGTATTGTACCTTGACCTTCTACATTGCAAAAGTGTTGGTTCCCTAACATGACTTTACCTCTCACACAAGTTTGGAAGCGTTCTAGCCATTCTCTATTAGGGGTCATATGGAAAGAACAACCTGAATCTAGAATCCAAGTGTCATCTTCTCTAGTGTTACTAACCATAAGGGAGTGGTTATACTCCTCCTAAGGTTTACTACACTAGACTCTTCTTTCCCTTTACCCGATGACTTTTTGTTCTTAAGATCCAGACAAAACCTTCTAATATGGTCTCCTTTTTTATAATACTTCCTATTTCTAGCCCCCCTTTCATTTGATCTACCCCTACTCTTACTCCTATGTTTATTTCTATTTTATGATCTCCCTCTAACAAACAAGATCTCACTATTAGTCTTTTTACTTTATTTCAATTCTTGTTCTTTTAACTCTTATAACACTTGGTACAATTTCAATAGATAAAGTATTCATACCAAATTTCATAGCAATTTTAACATCATAATAAGAATCAGACAAAGAATTAACCAAAACTACAACATGATAATTTTCATCATAAAAAATTTCACCTATATTTTTCATTTAATATATTACTCTATGGGATTCATCTTGGTTATCTTTCATGCTTTTGTTTGGATCCATTTTAAAGTTAAAGAAACTAGGCTTTAAAAAAAAATTTGCTTGAAATAGATGCTACTTGGTAGGTAGATTCCAATTTTGTCCAAAGTTTAATTGTGGTATCCTCACAACGCATTTGGTATATAATAGTGTCAGACAAATGCATAATTATAAGGTTATGTGCTACCTTATTTATTTCCTTTAGTTGATCCACCGTTAGGTTGTCCGAAATTTTCCTAGTCTCATTTTCTTCCAACTAACTTAGAAGTTCACTCTTCACTAGTCTCTCAATCCTATTGAGATTAATGTGGCCTAACCTTAGATGCCAAAGATGGGCATTTTCTTTTGGAGGAACTTTAACTTTTTTAGTTCGTGTTTCTGCAGTTTTAAATAATTTAGTGTTCAAAACGTTTTTGACCGAATTAGGTTTCAAAACATACAAATTTGACTTAAGTGAAGCAGAACAAATCAAGATACCATTTCTGAAAATAAACGCTTTATTGCCATTGAAGGAAACGGATATACATTGTTCTAAAATAGGAAATAGAAACGAGGTTTCTAGTAAACCCTGGAACTATATACATATTATCTAACAAAATGTAATTCCTACCAAAGAAAAGCTTCACTTTGTCGATAGTTGCAGCAGAGACTATCTCCTCGGATCCAACCCGTAGAGTCACCTCACCCTCTCACAGCTGCTGCCAGGAATGAATTCCCTCAAAAGAAAAACAAACGTGGTTAGTGGCGCCCGAATCCAATATCTAGGCAGAGTCACTACTCTCCACTAAACAAGTTTCAGTCACTAGTAACTCATATTTACCTTGATTCTTCCTCTCGGCAAGGAGCTTGGAAAAGTTTCTCTTCCAGTGGTCGCATTGCAGTAGAAACACTATTCTTTCTCTGCAACTTCCTTGACCTTCTTGCCCTTTTGGGCGGAAGCTCGGTCAGCTTTACCCTTCTTCATCTTCTTCTTCTCTTTCGGGCGAGAAGGCGCAACAGATTTGGTCCCAGAGGTCGAACCCTTGTGATATGATCTGTAGGCAACATTTGCCTCAGCTTCCGGTATCATGATGCTCATCAAGGACTGGAAGTTCTGTAGCTCGTTCAAAAGGGTGGTCAGAGTATAACTAATCTTGTTCATAACAGCGTTGCTACGAAACTGAAGGAAACTCTTCGGAAGAGTCTCCAAGATAAAACTGATCTGGCTCGACTTATCGATCGAAGCCCCGTTTATCTCCGCCAAATTAAAGTGGGTCATCATGTCTAGAACATGTTCACGGACAGACGTTTCTTCTTTCATTCGAGCGTTGAAGACGTGTTTGAGCGAGTCGTGCCTGACCTGAAAGGACTGTTGTCCAAACATGTCTTGTAGCGACTCCATGATATCCTTAGTGGTGATCATCAACTCGTGCTTCTTTACCAAGACTTCAGATAAGTTGGCAATGATACAGACCTTGGCCTTTTCATTGGCCCTGATCCATCAATCATCTTTGCATCACGAACACCGTGATGCGATCGAAATCGGTCAGAATCGAGGACACTCCTCGAGAAGTACGAACTTTAGGTCGTCGGTTACAAGAATCGTGTTAATATTGTTCTTCCACGTTTGGAAGTTATTGTTGGGATTTTTGTCCGAATCTCGTGTTTGTAAATTACTATTGAAATTAATAAGAGTTATTTATTTCATTACTTTGTGTCTCGCAATATTTACAAACGTTTCCAATAAGCTAAGCTCCAGGGTCATTGAATTTATGAGAGCACTAGAACTTGAACGGTGTGTAGTGGACACACAGGGAGGATCACGTTCGAGTTAATGACCCGAACGGTCTACAGTATATGGATAGGGTTGGAGACCTAATCCTGGATACGCTGTGTGATGGAGATCTGATCTCCTTGAGCAGCGGAAACGTGTTTGGGATCGTAAATTGCTTGATTGTTTTAATTGAAACAAAAACCAGTACATTTATAAATAAAACAGAACAAGCATGGAAATTCTAATCCTATTAGAAATGGATTAAATGCAAACATGCAAACATGATTAAAGTTTAACAATTAAACTAAAGGGAAGAAAAATACCTTTGTAGTTTAAACTTGCAGCAACTCCTTGCTCCAAACAAGACAGCAACACAGGAACTTCCAAGATGCTTCTCTGTTTTCTTCAATTGGACAACACCACGAGGAAAACCTTCTATCCTCTGAGATCTTAGAACAAAACCCTTGGTGGGAAGGATTCCAACTTTTGGAAGATGAAGGGAATTAGAAGATTGAGAGAGAGAGAGCCATTCCTTCTGTGAGCACTCCAATTGATCTCTCGATCATTTCACCCCCTTCCTCCCTGTTAAGTTATCGATAGGGAGAAGGAAGGGATAGTGGGAACGTGTCTGGAAGACACGTTCCTTTATTTTTATTATTAAAATAATAATAATAATAATAATAATAATAGTTAAATAATAATTAAATTTAATTTAATTATTAATTTAAATAATACAAATTAAATATCATATATTTATTTTGGATTAAATCTCATTTAATCATATTACCACTTTAATCTATAGTTTTAATGTACATCCAGTGCACATTAAATTTTAACCTATAGTTTTCAAATATGAATCACATTCACATTTGAATTTAATATTTGAACTCTTTCAAATATTTAATTCTCTCAAGTAATTTAATATGAATACTATTCACATTAAATTTATAATATATAGTTCCAAAATTATATATTATATTGTATCAGATACATTATATTTATTCCCTAATGAATTTGAACATTTCAAATTCAAATGATCTAAGAACCCTTTACGAGCTAGAAGGTGGACCTAATGGACCTACAGATTAGAAGCTTCAACGATACGAGATTGTTCGGTTAATCTCATTAACCTCCCAATCAACATTCGTTAACTGCGGGAACACTCCACTAAAGTCCCACAGCTGCACTTTTCTCACTGCAGATATATTTACGTGTCCATGGATATTGACCAATAATGACAAGTCAATCCTTCACGAATGTTCGTAACACGGTTAGGTCAAATTACCGTTTTACCCCAGGTTACATCTTATGCCTTAAGTACCGGTGCTGCTCCTCTAATGACCAATTTGTTTGTGGTCCTACCAACAAACAGAGTCCCTCCCGGGCCAATGAGAGGGTCGGGCCCTTTGTTCAAATCTCGGAGACACCACTTAAGGGAACATTCCTCTACTTACCCTAGTAGGCGGGAAGGAGTGAATTCCATCTTGCTAAGTTAAGTTCCCATTGCAAGAAGGTAGGCATATTGAGTCGGCGAATCGACCACTCTCACCCATACTAGTCAAAGGACAATCCCTCATGACAGGAGTTAAGTAAACTTGCTCGAGGATTGAGATCAAGTTGCCAAGGTCATCCTAGTGAAATAGAAACCTAACTAGTCAGCAGAGTTACTGACTAGAGGATACTATTTCGTGGTCCGGTCTTATGTAATCTCATTACATAGGATATCCCCACTCACATGTAATCTACACGAACACGTTAGGATCACTGTGTTTGTATCAAAGATAAAGCGGGTCACATCCATAGTTTAACCAAGGTAAGGTACCCAAACCTTATCCCCTAACTATAGACCCCTTTAAGTTTGTATCTCGAACCGAGATCCTTTTTATGTACATTACATTGATTAGAGATTCATTTAATGACCTTGGATGTTTAGTTTATTAGATTTAGGGTTTAAATAAAGGCAAACTCGTAGATAACGAACAATAACACTTTATTGAAATAATAACACATTATTACATTAATTAGAACATAATTACAAACTACGAGTTTTAGGGCATAAATCCCAACACTGTGGATGCAGCCCGCTTTGTATGAGATACAAACGAGGTGATCTGACTCGTTCATGTGGTTGACATGCGAGTGGGGGCATCCTGTACAATGAGATTGTACAAGACCAGATCGTGAATTATTAGACCTACTGATGTAACACCGTTGACAGTAACAACTAATAACTTCGTAGATGAACATTAGTGACTCGACCTAAATCCTGAGCGTGTTACGGACTCCTGTCTGCGGGGGTATGTCCTTTGACTAGTACGGGTGAGGGTGGTAACAGTTACTCGCCCAATATGCCTATCGTTTCAAGGACAGACCAAGTAGGGAGTTGGGAACTTAACTACGCGAGATGGAATTCACTCGTTCCCGCCTTTAGGGAACTAGAGGGGTTGTTCCCTTAAGTGTTGTCTCCGGGGCTTGGACAGCGGGCGCCCACCTTCTCACGGCCCGAGAAGGGTGTTGTGTATGGTTGGACCATCACAATATGTTGTTCATTAGAGGAGCAGTGGGGACTTAAGGAACAAGAGGTAGACACAAGGATAAAACGGTAATTTGACCCGGTAGTGTCTCACGACAAACTGTGAAGGGTCGACCCATGGGCATTTGTTATATCGGTGGGCACGTAATATTACTTGCGGCGGGAGTGCGGCTACGGGCTATAGTTGAGTGTTACCGTAGCTAATGAATGTTGATTAACCGGGTCAAAGAGTTTGATAGGTTAATCTCGGATCATTGGAGCTTATCACTGTAGGTCCATTAGGTCCATCGGTTGGCTCCATCTGGGTTAAAAGAAGGTTTAGAGTTTTGGTATGAAATTGAAGTGTTCAATTTCACTTAGAGTAATTTATATCATTTATATGAGATATGAGTGATATAATATATAGTTTAATGTGAATGAGATTCATAATAAACTATAGGTTAGCCTAATTGTTGAATTAGGGTTAATTGGAGAAATTAATTGAGAGAAATTAAATTGGATGTGATTCAATTTAATTAATCCACAATTATTGCAAATGTGATTTGCAATATGAGATATGAGATATCTTATATTATATGGTTATGCAAATATGATTTGCATAACCTATGGTTGTGGTAAAATAGTGATAATGTGGAGATTTTAACTCCACTATTTAATCCCTTCTTGCAAGAAGAAAAGGACAATCACACTCTCATTTTTTGGATTTCACCAAAGAGAAGAGTCTCATTTTCTCTCTAACTCTCTCCTCACCAAAACACAAAAGAATCTCACCATTCTCCTTCTTTCCAAAAGAAGAACAACCAAGCTTCCAATTGGTGGTGTTCAGATTTTGTTCGAGAGAAGCGTTCGTTGAGATCGAGAAGCACGAAGTGTTCGTGATCAAGGAAGAATTTTCGAAGAATTGTCTACAACAAGTAAGTACATTCTTCTTGTTGTTTTTCTTCCTTAATTATGTATGTTTAACTTAGATCTAAGTGTTAGATCATTTTAATAAATTTCAAGTAGCGTAATGATACCTTGACGATTCGATCGTCTTCCGTTGCGCGGGGATTTTCATTCCCTTCAATTGGTATCAGAGCCAGGTTGATGGTTCTTCGTTATGCACTGATTTTTGTTAAAATAGGTGGGTAAATGACTTTATTTCATGAGATGAATGTTTGGTTTGCATAATGGATGTTTCGGTTTTTGGCACTAGTTTAGATTTACAATTTTATGTTGATGAGATCAATGTAAGGGCTCGTTGTTTTTGGGCATTTTATTGTAAATCGAGTCTGTAAGTCCGAGTCTTTAGTAGCAAGTGTTGCTATAAGCAATCGGAGCGGAAACGGATGGAAAACGATGAAGAATAACAGAGTTTATTGTTCTGTCGATGGCGTGTAGACGCTGTTCATCGGCGTATCAACGCTATCCTTACAGGCGCTAGCTTGGCTGCAGAGCAGCGTTGCAACGCCACGGCGTGGAGCACGCGCCGACCTCAGCATTTGGGCGTGGCGGCGTTACAGTAGCGCCGCCTTACGGCGTTGCAACGCCGCACACGTAGTGGGCAGTTCGCGAGGAGTTACAAGACGTGGCCGATTTTCAAATGAATTGGGCAGCTTGCACATTTTTTATTTTATTTAATTTTAAATTTGTAAAATGTATTTTTATTATTTATTTAATTATTTTGTTAAATAATATTAATATAAATGTTATATTAATGTTATTTAATTAAATAATTTCCCTTAGGTGCCAAAACCGGTCCATTTTTGCTATTTAATTATTTATGCATGTGATGTATGATTTAATTAAATTTCTATGTGCATATTATATGTCATATAGATTTAAAATCTCACCTTAGGTTAAACATATTCATGCATCATTTATATTATAAGAGTTATAATATATAGTTCGCATGATAGGTTATATTATAAGTGTTATAATATAATTAAATGCATGTTTAATTTAATTAATATAAGTGTTATATTTTTTGAATTAAAGTATGCTCATGCATTTATATTCATGTGATGAATTAATTTATGTTATAGTATATAGTTATTCATGTGATGAATGATCAAGCACTATAACATAGAAATGCATGCAACCTAAGTTAATTATTAGTTTTAAAGAGTTTAGAACTTGAATAATTAGACTTAGGTTTTCTATTTTCAAATGAGATTAGAAATTAGGAAATCAAATGTGACCTTTGAATGGAGACTGATTAGTAACTCTGTCTAAGGAAGGTTTTGTCTAAGGCTGGGGTATTTAAGTTGACGCTTGCGGAACACCGCTACCTGGAAACCGACCTGGGAGTGAATTCGGTCCGGAGATTCTTAGGTTATATTATCGTGTGAGTGCAATTAATTAAAAGTGTTTTAATTTACTCACATAGACCTAAGTAATAATGTGATTAGAAACTTAGGTTAATACCATATAAGAGTTATATTGGTAGACTTAGGTAAATTTTAGTCGGTTTATCTAGGTCAATCCCTAATAAAATTAAAGTGTTGAGTGGGAGGAAATATAGTGTATGAGATACATTTAATTTTCGACCACAAATCTCCGTTAAGTCCGCACCGTGAGATTTATACTCGGCCTCGTGGTGCAAATGGGAGTGTCTCCCTTCGGGTGGCATTTGTATGGGTCAATATCATCGTGGATGGAGAGAGTACTTATAGTGAGTGGGAGCGGGACCTGTGAAAACGAGACTCACGGTCTCTTCTTTCGATTCACACCGTGAGATGCCTATGATCCACTTTGCTAGTTTGGCTGGACGGACAATTCCTTGGAGGGTCCGATCATGGGAGTCGAAACTGCAGTGAATTCAGAAAGGGATCTGATTTCTGGTTGGTTTTCCTTCTTGGTTCACCCTTGGTGGCTATTGTTTGGACGGATACTTGGAAACTTAAAGATTGAGGGTGACACTCACAGAATTCGTTAAGAGTTAATGAATTCGACCGAACAATGGTAATTAGACACCTAATGGAATAAGAGTTATTCTGGGATTAGAGTCTGATCGAGAAAGTCTCTTCCTAGAAGAGGAGTGTTCTGTTCACCCTTCGGTGGCGATCATTCTAAACTTTTAGGATATCATTGCAAATTTTGAATGACCTAGGGATCTTGAAACAATTTTTGCTAAAACTTGATTGGTTTTAAAAAGTTTTTTGCGAGTCTAACACAAAGTTTTCTAATTTTTCAGCTTAAAACATGTCTAGCTCAATTATAGCTCTACTTGCTTCCGATAAACTAGTGGGAGATAATTGCCAAACTTGGAAAAATAACATAAACACAATTTTGGTAACTGACGACATTAAGTTCGGGCTCTCTGAGGAGTGTCCTCAGATGTCGAGCTCGACTGCGTCGCGAAGTGTTCACGATGCATACGATCGACGGATCAGGGCCAATGAAAAGGCCAAGGACTATATCATTGCCAGCATGTCTGATGTTTTGGCAAAGAAGCATGAGCTGATGGTCACCGCTAAAGAGATCATGGAGTCCTTGCAGGAAATGTTTGGACAACAGTCTTTTCACGTCCGACATGACTCGCTCAAATACGTCTTCAACGCACGGATGGAAGAGGGGTCGTTTGTCCGTAAACATGTTCTAGACATGATAACCCACTTTAATCTAGCGAAGATGAATGGGGCTTCGATCGACGAGTCAAGCCAGGTCAGTTTTATCTTTGAGACTCTTCCGAAGAGTTTCCTTTAGTTTCGTAGCAATGCTGTTATGAACAAAATTAGCTACACTCTAACTACCCTCCTCAATGAGCTACAGAATTTCCAGTCCTTGATGAGGGTCAAGGCACCGGAATCTGAGGCAAATGTTACCTACAGGTCTTATCACAGGGGTTTGACCTCTGGGACTAAACATGTTGCTCCTTCACGCCCGAAAGGGAAGAAGAGGATGAAGAGGGGTAAAACTGACCGTGTTGCCGCCCAAAAAGGCAAGAAGGTCAAGGAAGTTGCAGAGAAAGGAAAGTGTTTCCACTGCAATGAGGGCGAACACTGGAAGAGGAACTGTCCCAAATTCGTAGCAGGGAGGAAGAATCAAGGTAAATGTGATTTAATTGTGACAGAAACCTGTTTAGTGGAGAGTAGTTACTCTGCCTGGATATTAAATTCGGGCGCCGCTAACCATGTTTGTTCTTTCTTGAGAGGATTGATTCTGGCGCGGTGCGAGAGGGTGAGGTGACTCTACGGGTTGGATCCAGGAGCTTGTCTGCTGCGTGATCAAACGCGGTGAAGCTACACTTTACACTTTGGCAGGAATTACATTTTGTTGGACAACATGTATATAGTTCCATGGTTTACTAGAAACCTAGTTTCTATTTCTTGCCTTTATTTCCAGAAATGGCAATCTTATTTGTTCTGCTTCACTTGAGCATAATCAGTATGTTTTGAAACCTAATTCGGTCAAAAGTGTTTTGAATCTTTGAATTGTTTTAAAGCTATGAAACACGAACTAAAAGAGCGAAAGTTTCTCCTAAGGAAAATGTCCATCTTTGGCATCTACTGGTTAGGCCACATTAATCTCAATAGGATTGAGAAACTAGTGAAGAGTGGACTTTCTAAGCGAGTTGGAAGAAAACTCTTTACCGGTGTGTGAGTCATTCCTTGAGGGCAAAATGACCAAACGTCTTTTTAGTGGAAAAGGATATAGAGCCAAAGAGCCCCTTGAGTTAGTACATTCTGGCCTCTGTGGTTCGATGAATGTTAAAGCTCGAGGTGGTTATGAATACTTCGTGTCTTTCATTGACGATTACTCGAGGTATGGGTATATTTACCTAATGCATAAGAAGTCTGAAACTCTTGAAAAGTTCAAGGAGTACAAGACTAAGGTTGAGAACCTCTTAGGTAAATCGCTTAAAACACTTCGATCGGATCGAGGTAGAGAGTACATGGACACTGAATTCCAGGACTATATGATAGAACACGAAATTACGTCCCAACTCTCAGCACCTGGTATGCCAAAGCAGAATGGTGTATCGGAGAGGAGAAACAAAACCTTGTTGGACATGGTTCGGTCGATGATGAGCTATGTTCGTCTCCCTGATTCTTTTTGGGGTTATGCAGTAGAGACTGCGGTCTAGATTTTGAACAACGTTCCGTCGAAGAGTGTTTGTAAAACACCTTTCGAACTCTGAAATGGCCGTAAAGGAAGTTTACATCATTTCAGAATTTAGGGATGCCCGACACATGTGTTGGTGTCAAACCCAAAAAAGTTGGAACCCCGTTCGAAATTGTGCCTATTTGTAGATTACCCTAAAGAGACTGGGGGTGGTCTATTTTACGATCCTAAGGAAAATAAGGTGCTTGTGTCGACAAACGTCATTTTCCTAGAGGAAGACCATGTCAGGGATCATTTACCAAGGAGTAAAATTGTGTTAAATGAAATGGACAGTACATCAGCAAGAGTTGCTGATGGGGCTAGTACATCAACAAGTGTTGTTGATCCTAACACGTCTAGTCAAATTAGTTCCCAAAAGTTGGGAATGCCTCGACGTAGTGGGAGGGTTGTGAGACAGCCTGATCGTTACATGGGTTTAGCTGAAACCTCAGTTGTCGCTTCTGATGATGACTGTGAGGATCCATTGACCTATGATCAGGCAATGGTTGATGTTGACAAAGACGAATGGATTAAAGATATGAACCAGGAAATGAGTCGATGTACTTCAATTCTGTCTGGGAGCTTGTGGATCAACCAGATGGGGTAAAACCTATTGGTTGCAAATGGATCTACAAGCGTAAACGTGGCGTAGATGGGAAGGTGAAGACCTTCAAAGCCCGACTAGTGGTAAAGGGTTTTACCCAGGTTGAAGGGATTGACTATGAGGAGACCTTTTCACCTGTTGCCATGGTAAAGTCAATCAGGATCTTTCTGGCCATTGTCGCGTATTATGACTACGAGGTATGACAGATGGACGTCAAGACAGCCTTTCTTAATGGCAAATTTGATGAAACCATCTACATGGACCAGTCCTAAGGGTTCATTGCCCAAGGACAAGAGCAAAAGGTTTGCCGACTTCATAGGTCTATTTATGGACTGAAACAAGGTTCGAGGTCTTGGAATATAAGGTTTGATGAGACGATCAAATCTTATGGCTTTGATCAAAATGTCGACGAGCCTTGTGTCTACAAGAAAATCGTTGACAAAACTGTCGCATTTTTAGTGTTGTATGTGGATGATATTCTTCTCATTGGAAATGAGGTAGAATTTCTTACTGACGTGAAGAAATGGCTAGCTTCGCAATTTCAAATGAAAGATTTGGGAGAAACTCAGTATGTTCTAGGTATCCAGATAGTCCGGAACCTGAAGAACAGAACGCTAGCCTTGTCTCAGGCGTCTTATATTGACAAGATGTTGTCTAGATATAAGATGCAGAACTCCAAGAAGGGCTTGTTGCCTTTCAGGCATGGGGTTCACTTGTCTAAGGATCAGTGTTTTAAGACTCCTCAAGATGTTGAGGATATGAGATGGATTCCATATGCTTCAGCTGTAGGGAGCCTGATGTATGTCATGTTGTGTACTAGGCCCGACATCTGTTATGCAATAGGGATTGTCAATAGGTATCAATCCAATCTAGAGATTAGATCTTTGGGACGGTAGTAAAGGCAATCCTCAAGTATCTTAGGAGAAGCGAGGAACTACAGCTTAGTGTATGGCAGTGGGGATTTGATCCTTACGGGATACACGGATTCTGACTTTCAGACCGATAAGTATTCTAGGAAATCCACTTCGGGGTCAGCCTTCATTCTAAATGGAGGAGCTGTAGTATGGTGAAGCATCAAGCAGGGATGCATCGCCGATTCCACTATGGAAGCGGAGTATGTTGCGACTTGTGAATCTGCAAAGCAAGTTGTTTGGCTTTGGAAGTTCATGACAGATTTGGAAGTTGTTCCAAATATGAACTTGCCGATCACACTGTTCTATGATACTTGGTGGTGCGAGAGCACACTCACGAGAGCCTCGGAGCCATAAGAGAGGCAAACACATTGGTGAAGTATCATCGTCACGGAGATTGTGCTGCCGTGAGACGTGGTGATCATGCAAATAGCGTCGAGCACAACGAATCGATCCATTTACAAAGCCCCTCACGGCTAAGGTGTTTGAGGATCACCTAGAGAGTCTAGGTCTTCGAGTGCTTCCTGACTAGGGCAAGTGGGAGATATGTAAACGGGTATTCAATGCCCTAGTTTATTGTATTACTTCATTGTAATTTTTGTAAATTTCAGAAATGTATTTTCTCCACTAGCTTAGTCCAAGTGGGAGTTTGTTGGGATTTTTGTCCTAATCTCGTGTTTGTAAATTACTATTTGAAATTAATAAGAGTTACTTATTTCATTACTTTGTGTCTCGCAATATTTACAAACTTTTCCAATAAACTAAGCTCCAGGGTCATGGAATTTATGAGAGAACTAGAACTTGAACGGTGTGTAATGGACACACAGGGAGAATCACGTTCGAGTTAATGACCCGAACGGTCTCTACGATATATGGATAGGGTTGGAGACCTAATCACGGATCTACTGTGGATGCGGCTTCGCTTTGTATTAGATACAAGCGAGGTGATCGACTTCGTTCATGTGGTTGACATGCGAGTGGGGGCATCTGCACAATGAGATTGTACAAGACCAAATCGTGAATTATTAGACCTCACGATGTAACACCGATTGTGATAACGACTAATAACCGTATATGACCATTAGTGACTCGACCTAAATCACGAGCGTGTTACGGACTCCATCTGCGAAGTGCGTCGCTTTGACTAGTATGCGGGTGAGGGTGGTCACGATTACTTGCCTAATATGCCTATCTTTTCAGGGCGGACCAAGTAGGGAGTGGGAACTTAACTACGCGAGATGGAATTCACTCGTTCCCGCCTTTAGGGAAACTAGAGGGTTGTTCCCTTAAGTGTTGTCTCGTGGCTTAGACAACGGCGCCCACCTTCTCACCGCCCGAGAAGGGTGTTGTGTATGGTTGGACCATCACAATATGTTGTTCATTAGAGGAGCGGTGGGGACTTAAGGAACAACAAGAGGTAGACACTGAGGGGTAAAGCGGTAATTTGACCCCACCGCGTACGACGAACAACCGTGAAGGGTCGACCCATGGGCATTTGTTATATCAGTGGGCACGTAATATTCTGCACTGACGGGAGTGCAGCTACGGGCTATAGTGTAGTGTTACCGTAGCTAATGAATGTTGATTAACCGGGTCAAAGAGTTTGATAGGTTAATCTCAGATCATTGGAGCCCGTCACTGTAGGTTCATTAGGTCCCTCGGTTGGCTCCATCTGGGTTAAAAGAAGGTTTAGAGTTTTGGTATGAAATTGAAGTGTTCAATTTCATTTAGAGTAATTTATATCATTTATATGAGATATGAGTGATATAATATATAGTTTAATGTGAATGAGATTCATAATAAACTATAGGTTAGCCTAATTGTTGAATTAGGGCTAATTGGAGAAATTAATTGAGATAAATTAAATTGGATGTGATTCAATTTAATTAATCCACAATTAGTGCAAATGTGATTTGTAATATGAGATATGAGATATCTTATATTATATGGTTATGCAAATACCTATGGTTGTGGTAAAATGGTGATAATGTGGAGATTTTAACTCCACTATTTAATTCTTCTTGCAAGAAGAAAAGGACAATCACACTCTCATTTTTTGGATTTCACCAAAGAGAAGAGTCTCATTTTCTCTCTAACTCTCTCCTCACCAAAACACAAAAGAATCTCATCATTCTCCTTCTTTCCAAAAGAAGAACAACCAAGGTTTCAATTGGTGGTGTTCAGATTTTGTTCGAAAGAAGCGTTCGTTGAGATCGAGAAGCACGAAGTGTTCGTGATCAAGGAAGAATTTTTAAAGAATTGTCTACAACAAGTAAGTACATTCTTCTTGTTGTTTTTCTTCCTTAATTATGTATGTTTAACTCAATAAATTTCAAGTAGCGTAACGATACCTTGACGATTCGATCGTCTTCCGCTGTGCGGGGATTTTCATTCCCTTCAGTTATCTCCCACTAACTTATCCAAAGCAAGTAAAGCGATTATTGAGCTAGACATTTTTTGCTGAAAAAATCAAATATAATTTTTGTGTCAGTCTAAAAAACCTTTTGAAGTCCAATCATGTTTTAGCAAAATTTAATCTTATGATCCCTAGGTCATTTAAAAAAATGCAATGATAACCTAAAAGTTTAGAATGACCGCCACCGAATGGTGAACAGAAACACTCCTCCTTTAGGACGAGACTTTCTCGACCAGACCCTAATCCCAGAATAACTCTTATTCCATTAGGCGTCCAGTTACCATTTTTTGGTCGAATTCATTAACACTTCACGAATCTCGTGAGTGTCACCCTCAATCTTTAAGTTTCCAAGTATCCGTCCAAACAATAGTCACCGAAAGGTGAACCACGAAGGAAAACCAACAAGGAAACTGTATCCCTTTCGGGAATTCACGGTGCTCCGACTCCCATGATCAAGGCCCTCCGAAGGGATTGTCTGGTCCAGGCCAAACTAGCAGGCGGATCATAGAGGTCTCACGGTGTGAATCGAAAGAAGAGACCGTGGGTCCCGTTTTCACAGGTCCCGCTCTCACTCACGATAAGTACTCTCTCCATCCACTATGATATTGATCCATACAAATACCATCCGAAGGGGGACGCTCCCATTTGCTCCACGAGGCCGAGTATGGATCTTACGGTGCGGACGTAACGGAGATTTGTGGTCGAAAAATTAAATGTATCTTATACACTTTATTTCCTCCCACTCAGCACTTTATATTTTACGGGATTGACTTAGATAAACCGGCTAAAATTTACCTAAGTCTACCCATATAACTCTTAAATTGTATTAGGCCTAAGTTTATAATCACATTATTACTTTGGTCTATGTGAGTAAATTAATCAACTTTTAATTAACGACACTCACGAAAAATATAACCTATGAATCTCTGGACCGAATTCATTCCCAGGTTGGTTTCCAGGTAGGGGTGTTCCGCAAGCGTCAACTTAAATACCCCAACCTTAGACAAAACCGTCCTTAGACAGAGTTACTTATCAGTCACCATTAAAAGATTATATTTTGATTTCCTAATTCTAATTTTATTAGAACTAGAAAACCTAATTCTAATTATTCAAGTTCTAAACACTTTAAGACTAATAATTAACTTAGATTACATGCATTTCTATGTTATAGTGCTTGATCATTCATCACATGAATAACTATACTATAACATAAATATTCATCATATGAAATTAAATGCATGAGCATACTTTAATCTAAAAAATATAACACTTATATTTAATTAAATTAAAACATGCATTTAATTATATTATAACACTTAATATAACCTATCATGCAAACTATATATTATAACACTTATAATATAAATGATGCATGAATATGTTTAACCTAAGGTGGGATTTTAAATTTATATGACATACACTATGCACATAGAATTTAATTAAATCTTACATCTCATGCATAAAATAATTAAATAGCAAAAATGGATTGGTTTTGGCACTTAGGGGCGTTTATTTAATTCGTTTATTTAATTAATTAACATTAATATAACCTTTATATTAATATTAATTAAGAAAATAAATTAAATAAATTAAATTAAATTTTACATAAAAGAATTAAAAATAAAACTAATTTAGAAAACCACCCACGAAGCCTCAAGCTTTGATGCCCCACGAACTTCGTGTGCGCGCCTCGCGAAACTGCCCACTACGCTTGCATCGTTGCAACGTCGTGGGCAGCGTTGCAACGTTGCAGCGTCCAGCATCACGCCCTGCGTGCTCCATGCCTCGGCGTTGCAACGCTGCTCTACAGCTAAGCCTCTGCCCGCGATTGCAGCGTTGAAACTCCGATAAACAGCGTCTCAACGCTGTCGACAGAACAATAAGCACCTCTTGCTGTTGTTCGTCGTTTCTCGTCCGTTTCCACTATGATTTCTTCATAGCATCTCATACCACAAACGACACGGACTTACAAACTCAATTTATATTAAAAATTACACAAAAACACAGGCCCTTACATTCATCGAATCAACTTTAATGTAAATCTAATAAAAGTGCCAAAACTGAAAACATTCATTATGCAAACTAACATTCATCTCATGAATCAAAGCATAAACCCACCTAATTTTAACAAAATTAAGTACACAACAAGAAGCCAACGATTGGCTCTGATACCAATTGAAGGGAATTAGAGTCCCCGCGCAGCGGAAGACGATCGAATCGTCGTGGTATTGTTGTGCATTTCAATTTCGTTAAAATTAACTATAACATAGTATAGGCTAAAACATGCATTTCTAGAAAGAAAACAGCAAGTTAGAATGGTACTTACTTGTTGAAAACAATCTTCAAAGTTTCCTTCCGTTCACGAACTCTTCGTGCTCTCCTCGTTCTCAACGATCTCGTACTCTTCACACGAACACCGATCTAGACACCACCACTTGGTTTCTCGGTTGTTCTACTTTACGAAGAAGGAGGATTGTGGGATCCTTCTTTGGTTTTTGGGAGGAGAAGTTGAGAGAATTTTGAGAGAGAAGAGAGTTGCTTCTTTTGGTGAGAATTCCAAAAATGAGCAATTGATTAATGAACCCTTCTTGCAATGGGTTTATATAATGGTGATTGGTGGAGTTGAAATCTCCAGCTATTTACCATTTTACCACAACCATAGGTTATGCAAATCATATTTGCATAACCACATATTATAAGATATCTCATATCTCATTTTACAAATCACATTTATATTATTGTGGATTTTTAAACTGAATCACATCCAATTTAATATCTCTCAATCTAATTTCTCCAACGTTGAAATGCTGCCTCCTCGGCAATAATGGTTGGAGCCTTACTAAATTCCACATTTAGTTCCATTTTTATTCCTTTTAAGCTTAAACAAGTTTGGAGGCTCTAATTTCACCATTCTTAGTTTGTTTTGCTCGATTTCCTAAAATTCATCCATTAACAACTATAAAACCCTAAATTTGATCACAAAACTAACATAAAAAGGGCATAGAATATAATACTAAATTAGTGCTATCAAATTCTAAAAAAAAAAACATAAATACACCCTCAAATTGCATGGAAAATGTCTTCATCCCTAGTTTTATACCTCTGCCAAAATGATTATGCATTCATGTCATTTTCTTTAATTTCATAAATACATAGGCACATATTTAAATTTGAATTCTTGAATCGAACTCTAATTTTTTTAAATTCTTTTTTTCTCTCTTCTCCATCTAGAATCTTTCCAACCCCATCTCGCGATTGCTCTGAGTTTTTGCCATTGCTAAAGATCGTGGAGATGAGTATTTAGGTCTTCTAAGCGCCGCTAACAAACCAATTCTAAGTCTCATATGAGAACAAATTGATATTCTCTTCATTGGCTCGTCGGAAGATTGATTTGTCCATCGTTGGTTTCTTCTTGAACAAAATGTAGATGAGAAATAAATATGATTGCCACTAAACTATTTTATAGATCACGATTACAATTACTAATTAAAAAGATAAATATTAGATTATAAAAATCCATAACTAACTTTGAAAAAAAATATTAAAAACTATGTATCGATTTTTCAAATAAATATTAGATTATGAAAATTCATAATGTATCTTAAAAAAAGATATTAACAAAATATATCAATTTTCGGTTGCGAATTGACTATAAATACATAGATATAAATGAAAAGAAAATTCTTCACTCTTTCTCCTAAAATCATGTTAGCTAAAACTCCAATTACCGTTAATATTTTATAGCCATTACTTACAATTTTCCTACATAAAAGTCTAGCAGATCCAAAATCGAAGACCGAATTGATCGATTTTGCACCTTATTGGACATTAGTTTGATTTTTATTCGTAGAAATCGATCAGCTTGGTTCAGCTCTCGACTCAGCCCAAAACCGAAAGAACTGAAACTGACTTTTAATTAAGACTATGGTAAGATAAGAGTCTTGAAACTACAAGATGTACAACAAAAGATAGTGATTGTAATTCCAATCCCTATCCTTGGAATTACAAGCTCCTGAGCTTGCTTAGACTTCTGTAATTTCCTTGCTTGGATTGCCCTAAAAAAAAAAAAGAATTTGAAATTGGCAAGTTTCTTAAAAACAGAAACAAAAGCATTTTTTTTTCAATTCAGAAACAAAAGCAATAAAATCTATCTAATTGCATAAAAAACAATTAAATCTCAAGTTCTAACAAGCTACTTACATTTCATCAAACTGCATTAATAAATTAGGACAACATTCAATTTATACCCCTAAACTTTTGTGGTTGTATCAATAAAAACCCTAAACTAATAATTGCATCAATTTAAAGTTTGAACTTTGGTGAATATATACCTATTTACACTCTCTGTCAGATTCCGTATAAAGAACTCTAATTCTAGCTTACAATGTGCAAACTTATAATTATATCAATTAAATTCCTAAATTTTCATAAGTAATCAATTTAGACCCATAAATGGAGAGTCTAGGTTTTTTAAGAAGTCTATACATTTATAGTAATTGATGCATGAACAATTTTCAAATTGAGAACTTAAGTTGATTCACTTATAACAGTTAAGAGATTAATTAATAGAATTATAAATTTGCACACCATATAAACTAATATTTTTTAAAGGTAAATTAATAAAATAAAGAAAGCTCAAAGATTTAATTTGATACAATTACTAGTTTAGAATTTTTATTAATACAACCCTGTAAATTGATTTTTGCCCTCCATATTGGATTACGAGATTTCATTTCACCATGGCATAATATGATTTCACCCGCTTCTAGTTCTAATCCAGGCTCTTTGCTCAACTTATAAAATTAGACAGACACTACAGAGAAATTACATGAGAGACTTTGCCACTGCTGCTGCTGTAGGATTAACTCATTCAAAAGTGTATATACATATTGCCTTCTGTTAATTATATCTTTTGTTACAAGTTAACAATATAATGACATGGAACATACATTCAATATCATTACAAAGACAATGTACAGCTTCAAGAATCAAAACAGGGGGCAATGAATATCAAAGCCTTGAAAATTGCACTCATCTTAAAAGCTCAAATGACTGTCCTTGAACCGCTTCGCGTTCGCCCAAGACATTAGCAGAGTTCAAATTAGAACCTCGCCGGAGCATCCTCTGCTTCCGAAGCCTCTCGTGGCATGTGTTGAAGAACTCATGCTTTAGAGCTTCCTCTGCAGTAATCCTTTGCCTCGGATTAACTGTCAGGCACTTATCCACCAAATCAAAGAGTGATCTCGGGATGAGCTTGAAGAAATCCGGTCGCTTCGTGTGAGCCTTGACCCAACTTTGCAAATCCATAGCTGGGAACGATGTTATGTTGAACAACTCCTGCAACATTAAGAACATCTTCATTAAGGAACCAAAATACGCTTACAAGTAGAGTATGTATTTATCAGATCTCTATCTCATCAGCAGACTTCTCAACAAAATGAATGAACAAGTGAGTATATAAAGAATCAGACTAATGGTCAACAAGCCATGGTCATGCTTCCAGAGATAGATAGGCATAAAAAACTAGCCAATCAAGTCGTCGATCCACCAAAAGATCACTGGCTTACCTACTATTCCTATCATGGATATTGGTCTAAAATCAAATTCATAAGATAAAGCATACAGAGGTTTGACAGCTTCAAAGCTCTTTGGAATATAGTTGCAAGGTGGAGGCACAGTTTTTAAGCATAATAACAGTTACTAAAGAAAATGAAATGACATAACATAATTTGTTAACTAAAAAAATGTCGAAGAGCTAAAGAAGACTTGTTTATAAGAGAATAAATAATGAGAGGATTTGTGTAAAAAGCTAAAAGAAATGCAGATCTCAATGAGGTGCATTGAGACAAGTAAAACTGGGGAGAGGTCTCCTTGCTTAGTACCAACTACCAAGGCATCCAAGATACACCTGGAGTATAGACAAGCCTTTTAATGATACTCAATCGCATCAATTATCATTACGTTTCTTCATGCTCGAGTGCTTCACCACACGAAAAATTTAGGACAGTTTTTTTAAATTTTGAAAAGAAAAAATCTCGATATATTTATGGGTATCAAATGAAAAACCAACTCTTTTCAACGCATTTTATAAAACAGAGATTTCTTGCTTTGGCAGATGTTAGAAGATATACCCCTGGAAATGAAGATTCGCGATCATGTAATTTGGCCACCTCCCATAAATCTTCACTGCCCCTCAATTTAGCAATGTCTTTTATGTTCCTACCATGATTTATACAAGTCAGAAAAGCCACTGGACAGCAACAATATGTTAAAAATATTCATGGTTCATATTTGGAATATTACTGTTCAGGGTCTCCAGTAAAAGGACTTCTGCCAATCATTAGATAGAGAAGAGTAACACCAGCGGACCAGACATCGACCTGAGGACCTTGATGTAGGGATCTGAATAGGACCTACGCAATTGTGCGAGTTGATGGTGAATGCCAGAACACAATAATAATGGAATGCGGGTCATATATGACCAAAAAAGCACAAAACTACATAAGAGAAATAAGATTTTTTTTTTCAAGGTAACTAAGTAGGTCACCTCCGGAGCTCGAAATCCCTTTGTCCCAGCACAAGAGCCCTCTTTTTTACGCTTTGCATCTCCTGGAAGTAACTTTACTTTAGAAAATGAATATAGGATCCAAATACTTCAAAAGTAGAGCATTCATCTACAAACCTTTAGCTTTTAGTACCCTAGAACCAGCTACAGAAATGCCAGAGCAATGAACCAGAATTGGGCTTGGATGTATAATTTTACTGTCTTCCTTGCCTAGAGGAGCAGCTATCCTTTTCCTTCGTAAGTCAGAACTATTTTGGGTGACATGGTCAGCATTGCGTAATGCATTTTGCACCAAACTTAGTAGTTCCTTTCTACCTTGACATGGAAGAGGCTCCCTCATATTTTCTGTGGAAAGTGTCCTAGCACTTGTCCTTGCTGAGGTTATACCAGATCCATCTGCACCTTGGCTTCGTACTGCACTCCCACCTCCCATATCTGGATATTTTTTCAAGGGTACATAAGCTCTCTTTTTCAAGTTCTTATCATGTTCGCAAGTCTGCTTAGATTTTCCTGTTTCCCCCTTGCTAAGAGATGCAAAACCTCTGAAAATCTTCTTGTCTTTGACTGCTGAACCAGATACAGAATGAGGAGCAGGAACATGACTTGAAGATGCATGATGACTTGTATTTGATTTACCTAAATGGAATAGGTTGATTGATTCGATTAAAAATCAGTTAAAAGTATAAATACACAAATGTAAACAACAACGGTCTGTACAACCAACAAGACAGTAAACGTCAAAAAGATATTTACTATCAGTTCATAAGATTACTGAAAAAATGCAATGTATTTTTTCCCCTTAGCAAATGAAAGACTTTGGACATTGTCCAAAAGATGACGCAGAGTGTCACAAAGAAGCTTACTTGCTATGGAGTACTTCAGCTGTAAATCCTGTAAAAAAAAAGGTAGACAAATGAACATCACAGGACATTAGAATTATAAATAAACAGAAAATTTTACTAGATGTAAAATAGCGAAGGAAACTCAGGGACTAACCATGGCAAGGTTAAAATCAATGAGGTAACCTTTGTTCTGTTTCCTAGAGAACAGGAAGTTACCAGGCTTAACATCTCTGTGCATGACTCCCTAAAATTGAAGAGAAATTGGTTAGACAGAGTACCCTATAAAAATTTGCATTCCATTTCCATTCATGCACAGCTACTTATAGCAACACCTCACCTGCTTATGCAGATATGCCAAGGCCTTAAACAAGCAGTAACCGTACCACTGTAGCCGAACTATATCAATTTCTTTCTTCAAAACCTACATATCAACATAAGATTAAAACAAACAATTTGAGTAAAACTAAGAAAAGATTTTGAGAGAATTTAAATGACATAACTACTTTCCAGGGTACCAATCCTCCAGAACTAAATCACATGAAACTACCAAGCATTATCTTGCATTATCTTTCATATTACTAACCAAGTAGCCCAAAATAGTAACGTCAAAAACATTTTAAAGTTTGTTATATTTGAATCATAAACAAATTACCTCAGGCCTGTCATGTTCTACGTGTTCCAGAATCAAGCACTCACTGTTGTCACTACTAAAGGACCCTTCATACTTAATTATGAAGTTCCTTCCCCTGCATGAACAAAATGTATCAATATGACATTGCAATTCGTAAAAACTTACATGAATCAAAGATAATGTTATGATGTTCTCACTATACATACCCAAACCGCTCGAGCATTTTTAGCTCATTGTTTACATTGTGCTTGTGAGCATTTACATGGGGACCTGAAAATGTGAGTATGCATGTCATATATTTTCGTTTTTCAGTAAAGAAAATCATTGCTTCCAAAGCATAAGAGTTAAATTATAATTAATATAGAACTATACTTGTAGTTGTAATCATTAAAAATGGACCGACAGATGTGACAAAATGAAGAACGGGTTTTCTTTAGCATGATATGGTCACATTCCCGTGTGGAAAATTGTTGTCTCTCTAGATGGAAAACTATCATTTCCATTAAATAATTACCAAAACGTAAATGAATTCTGTCAAACTAAAAATATCACAGCTCAGTAATTTAATCCAGTAAAAACTATATACATTCAAGAGAAAAGAAAAGAACTATAATTTATTGTTTCATCTTAATTCATGTAAACAATCACCAGGCCAGTTAGAAAAGTATTTTGTAACTACTCTCTTATTTGCGCTAATTGGATGGAACTTTTTAACCCCATTAGTCTTTTGTAAATTCCATTATATTAATGAAAAATCTCTGTATCCTTTAAAAAAAACATATTTATATATTTAGACAATTAAGCGACTTATTAAAAGAGTAGCATACAATAAACCAGGCTTACATTTGATAGCTATATGTTTCCCATCATTTTTTCTTCGAGCCCTGTAAACAGTTCCATAGCCACCTGAATAGGTGTTGAACATTATTAGCACCAGTGGAAATGAGAAGAAATAGGAATCTGCCACTCAGAGAGAGAAGCAGAGGAAGTTGCATACCAGAACCTTCCTCCTCCTCGATGATGAAAGACTCAAACTGAGGAAATGATGTCTTCTCCAACTGGTTCAACAGATCAATCATTAGGCATTTATTTTGCTACTTCAACCATATATAGCCAATAGCAAATTTTAGCTCAAGCATCAATTTTCTCTCAAGGACCTCTAAAATAAAAGTAGATGGCTTCAAAGGTTGCGCAAAACAAGTGTTAAAGAAACTATGTTTCTTTTTGGGCTTCAGTGGCAAATCCTTTTTGTAATTATTCTTTAGGGCTTTATTATGCTTGATTGGAGGCCTTTCTTGTAGGCTGTCTCCTTTTGTGGGCTCTCCTTTTTTTGTATGCCCTTGAATTCTTTCATTTTTTATCAATGAAAATTTGGTTTCATATAAAAGAAAAAAAACAAGTGTTAAAGGAACTTACCTTCAAAGATGAAGTGGTAGAGTCCAAGGGATTTTCCTTAACGTGCACATTCTCATTTGAATTCTTCTTGAACTTATGCACCTTAGACATCAGTTTATGGATATTGTTATATCGGTTTTGCTGCTCAAGAGGTTGAGAAACCTCCTTATTGACTTTAGACTCCATGAGAAATTCCTCAGGAGATAAAGTGTATTTTTGTGATCCATCATGTTCCCCAAAGGTCTTGACAAATGGCTCCTGATTAAACGATTGGTCAGGTAAGGAACAGGGAATCTGAGTTTTGCCTTTCCTGGATATGTCATCTCCATCTATTTTTGATATGGTTACTGGGTTTCTCAAGTCTAGAAAGTTTCTTCCTGCTTCACCAGTTACTACGTGCCCTTCCAAGTGAACAAGATGGTTTTCTGTTGTAGTGTTCTCGGAGCAATTTTGCATTCCGCATATCTTGTTTTTCTCATCTTCTAGCTTCCATTCCAAAATATTAGAAAGATGCCTAGTGCAAATCCCATTGTCAACCTCCGGCAGTTGAAAACAAGGTTGCATACCATCTCCAAGGCACAACACAGATGTGTTTCCTGATTTATAAGCGAATTTATTGTTTTTGTCAAGGATTTTGTCACAAGAAAGTGTGTTTGTGGAGCTGCACGGTGGACCCAAAGAAAGATTGAGGTTACATGACATTCCTCTATCTGTGTGCCATAAATTTGGTATACTTGAGGAGTCTTTTTGGACTTCCTCAATGTAGCAATCATATCCATTCTCACTTAAAGGCCCAACATCATCTTTAGTCATAGTTTTACTAGCTTGAACAGTATTATCAGCTCCCATTTGTCCATCGTGACTCATCAAAAGGTTTGGAAAAACAGCATAATCAAGAGAGAAGGGTGCTTCATTATTTTTTACATCCAAAGGTCCCATTTCAAGATTTTCAAAAGGCAAATGAACAGACAGCGAATTTGAACCGACGAGAGTTACATAGTCAGCTGGTACCTTTATGCAGGAAAAAAAATCAGTTGTGTTCTGCACTTAACAAAAAGAAAGTTACAGACTGAAGTCGAGCATGACAAAGTCATTTGCTTGTAGAACATCAAGCAAAATAAAAATAAATTGAAGACCAGATTTATCACAAAACTATGAGATTTCCTTAACTCTTGCATTACCATATAACTATTAGAAGAATGAAACCAGAAGAGATTCCAACATAACAAGCTAAATATAAATAAGATTCACATTTGTTTCACTGCATCAAAGTCCCCAACTCAATTAAAAAAATTAATGTTCGTTCTTAGAAGAAAAATACAAAATAACACAGGAAAGATGGTCTTCAAACAGATTGAACAATTTGAATTTGTAAATAGACACTATGTTCGTATAAAACATTCCTAACCTAGAGAAAGAACGAAAGAAAATGTGTAACTAAGAAGACATTTTTTTAATCACTCGTAAGAATTTGACAGTTTAATAGTTTAAAACAAAAGAGAAGCATCTCCGTCCTTCAGCAGAATAAATACATAAACAATATGGGTCATCCAATTTCTCAGAGGTTACACATTAAAAACATAACTGGAAAAGGAATTGAAAGAGCAAAATTACCTCAGCAAAATTATGAGAAATCCTTCTTGTTATTGACAAACAACTCCCATTCCCTACAACAGTCACCAATCATCTTTGGTCAGACTATAAACAAAGAAACTAAGAAAATGAATTAAAAAAAACGCTGCCGAAAATAGCAAATAAAGAAAATAAAAAACAAACCCTAAACTCGTACCAATTCCAGAAGTTGAAGTTAAGATCCTTTTTGCAGCAAAAGGTACTCCAGAATCTAAGACTGATCTCCTCCGTTTCCGAAAGTATGTTTTAACCTCGCTACCCCAGAACCTATTGGGCTCTAGAACTCCAAAATTCCGTCTCAAAAATTCCCATCCATTAGTTGCTTTCGAAAAATACCGCCCCACGGCAGAGATCGCAACTATAGAGATAAAAACAAGAGCATTATCCGCTAGAGAGATAGGAGAACCGGGAATTTCGCATAGATACCGAACAAAATCTGGTGTAACGCTGAACAATTCGCATCTCACAGCAAGTTCTTCCACAGAAGCAGGGCGACCAATATCCAACAATACCGTGAAGAGATACCAAGCTTTCTGCAGTTCCACAGTGCTATGGAGGCCGAACTCGGCCGGATTAAAACGAAAATAATCAGCCATTCTTTGCAAAGAATCAAATCAATTACACAACAAACCGAAGTTCCCAGATCTCATATCTAAGAACACTCCTCAGCCTGGATCCGAACTCCTCAGATCTGCAACAACTAAAATAGATTTCAGTTCCCGCTGAAGATTTCACCAAGAATTATACAGCTGCCGAGCAAGGAGTTGAAGGTAGATGCTAATTTCGTCTTGAACCTTGAATTGAATAATTCTAACTTCTAAGTATGGTCACAGCCAAAGATCTGCAAGAAGATGACGAAAAGAGAGTTTGGGATTAGGGCTAGAGAGGAAGGGAAGAGAGTGAAGCGATAGGAGGCGGGAAAAGAGGAATCCGAAGGAATTTTGAGGGCTTTGGAGTTAAAAGGGAATTTCCCGCCTTTTCTGTTTGTCTACTTTTTTTTATTTTTTTTCTGTTTGGCTACTTGAATTACCGAAAACATCATTCTGGATAAAACTATAGAACACCTTACCAAACCCCGCATAGTTAGGGATGCAAAAATATCCACATAGTCGGGTCTCCGATTTAACCAAGTATGAAGATCTAACCGGCTTTTTTTTATTAATATTGCAAATTTTTAAATTTATTATAAAAATATTGCATTTTTCAAATTATTTATAATAATATTATAGTTTTAATGTATTGGTAAGAATCAGTACGCTGTAATACATTCTAAAATTTTAAAAAATTTGTAGATGGTTGTCTTTTCAAGAGAAAACCATCTCCAAATTTTAAACAATCCCACCTTTTGGCATAACTACACTTTGCAATGCTTGAATCCATGCAGTTTAATTTCTTAAAATGTCAGGTGACCAATATGTCGGAAGAAAGTGTTGTTTAAAATTTGATCTACGATTTTTAAAAAATTTTGTAACAAATGGCAACAAAGGAAAAAAAGAAGAAAAAGTTTTTTAAAAAAAACTACATTTTGCAATACTTGAACCCATGTAGTTCAATTTCTTAGGATGTCAGGTGACCAATATGCCAGAAAACAGTGTTATTTAAACTTTGATCTACGATTTTTTTTTTAAATTTGTAACAAATAGCAACATGGTCCACAAACATCTTCCACACATTAGTGATTAGATGGTCTCTTCCGACCATTGCCAACACATTAAAACTAAAATATTATTATAAATAGTTTGGAAAATACAATATTTTTATAATAAGTTTGAAAATCTGCAATATTAATAAAAAAAAAGCCAGATCAAACCTAGGATAACTTTTTTATTCCTCTTAGATAATTTATTTCATTAATTTTTTAAAAATATATATGATATATATTGTAATTATTTATATTAATATTATTATTGTTATATAATATTATATTATATTATTAATAACCTATATTAAATTCTCAAACAGTATTTACTGTTTTCTTAATTTCATAATGTAATATATTTTTATATTAAATGTATATTTAAAAAATGAATGATTTATGTAATGTCCAATAATTTTGTGTACTATTGAAAATTAAATGTGGTATAGAATTGTATGAGTTATGTTTTTTTTAATTTAGATTTGAGATTGGAAAAAAAATAAAAACAAAAGGATAGATTTTTGTGTGTGTTGTGAGTTTTGAAAAAGGACCTTTATAAGTTTTTGTTTGTAAAAAAGGACCCCTATTTAAAATATGTTTATTGTAGAACCATGACCATGTGAAAAGACTAAAATGCCCTTAATGTTAATAAAAAGAAAATAACAAAGTTTCAAACGTTTTTCTTCCCTCTCAACTCTATCTCTCAAACGTTTTTCTTCCTTCTTCACTGTGGGATTGATCTGTAGGGCTTGGAACGTATTTGAAGTTGTAGATTGGACTAAAATCATAAGAAGTAAGTGAATCTTTTCATTTTTGGATTGATTTCTAGGGTTTTAGACGTAATTTTTTGGGAAATCTGTAAATTTAGGTTGTTCGATCTGTGTTGTATGTTTAATCGCATTGAAACTCGATTTCGTATAGTTCTGTGCATTTATTATGAGTGGTCTGCTGAAAAAATTTGGGTTTTTTCGGTGTGTTTCTGGAATTCTGTCGACTGAAAACGATGAAACTCGGTCGGAATCCGTAGGGATTCAACGTTTTTGATCGAAGTTTAAGGGATACAAACCGAAGTTTTCCTTGCAAAATTTCGCCTTGAGATCCGAAAGTTACTCGAAATCGAGATCGAGTTCACCCGGTATCCCGACCGAAATTTTTTCCAGTTTTATAAATTCTGCCTTTATTTTGTCTGTTTATTCATTAATTTTTAAAATTCCATACAGGAATGGATATGGTTGATAAAATTCCATTAGATGACCATTTTCCTGCTGCATTGACTTGTTGTTCTCACTTAGGTAGAACCAGTAAGAACATTAAGTCAAAATTGACCTCATCCCAGTTAGAGTTATTCAAGCAAACATCCTTTGGCCCTCTATTAGACACTTCTATTATATTTAATGGTCAGCTAGTCCACTACATTCTTCTTAGGGAGATTAATGAAAGTAGGTCGGATGTTATGAGTTTTAACTTGTTAGGAAATAGAGTTTCCTTTGGAAAGACAGAGTTCGATCTAATATGCGGACTTAGGCATGGTAGTAGACCCCTGAAGATGAATGTATTCAGTCATAGACTTAGAAAATTATATCTGAGGGATAACGAAGCAATGAGGGGAGAGGAATTAGATAAGTTATTTCCCACCATGCAATTTGAGAACGATGAGGACGCGGTGAAGATTGCCTTATTCTATTTTATTGAGTTGGCGATGATGGGGAGGGAAAGGAGACAACAAATGGACACTAGCATGTTGGATATTATCGATGACTGGGAGACGTTTTGCTGCAAGGACTGGAGTACCCTAATATTTAATAAGACGATTAAAAGCTTGAAAAAAGCTTTGAAGGGCAAAGCAGAGTCGTACAAGGAGAAACAAAATACTACGAAGAAGTCAGAGACGTATAGCTTATATGGATTTCCATACGCGTTTCAGGTTAGTTGAAACAAAATATTGAATT
Source organism: Trichosanthes cucumerina (assembly GCA_036507285.1). Taxonomy (NCBI): domain Eukaryota; kingdom Viridiplantae; phylum Streptophyta; class Magnoliopsida; order Cucurbitales; family Cucurbitaceae; genus Trichosanthes; species Trichosanthes cucumerina. The sequence continues at coordinate 42,041,159 of CM071840.1, forward strand.
TGATATTTACTCGATAACACCGTTGAACTTTTTAATACTTTGCTAATGCAGGTATGGGCATATGAGATTGTCTCGACGTTGAGAGGGTGTGTTGCTAGTCGATTAAATGACACGTCCATTCCAAGAATCTGTAGATGGTCATGCACGCACTCTCCTTCTTATTTACGACTCACCAGCGAGATATTTGCATCCAATGTGGTTAGTAGTATGAATGTTTAATTTACTTCAATATATTCGACATTTGGTTTACTTATGTATTGTTTTTTAGGCCACTATCCATCCCGATCTCGTCGCTTCTGAGGACGAGGTTTGTTTCATCAATAGAAGGATTCAACCCCACGTGTACCAGCAACACACACATGTTCCTTTGCCACCAACAACACCTGTTCCTTTGCCACCATTGTCTGATCCTCCTTCTTCTTCTGCCTCTTTTCTTGAGTCTTCACAAACGGTCAAAGATGAGGGGAAGAAGGAAGAGGCTTTGGAAGAGAAGAAGGAGACTGAAATAAAGAAAAAAGAGACTGGCGGCGAGGATACTGAGATAGTGGACGAGGACACTATATTGGAAAAGAAAAAAAAGAAGACCAAGTGCAAATGCAAGTGCAAAAGGTGGATGAAGAGTATGGACGGTCGCATGCACAACATGGAGTCTGAGTTGAAAGACATTAAGAGGTTGTTGTGTCGGCTTGTTAAGGTAAGTCGACTCTCGAGGTTGTTACAATGCTTACTTTATTATGATTTGTTGACTCTTGAGAACCAAACTTTTTTTTTCTACTGTAGGCGAAAGAGGCTGACTCACTGAAGGATAGTGGGCCACCGTTCGAGAGGAACGATGATGTTGGTCCATCGGAAGGTGGTGAGGGTGGCCAACCTAAAGACCACATGGAATCAGATGTCAAGGACCCTGACGATAAGCAACCAACGCACGGAGACGCGCACGATGACACTTATGAAGACCCTTACTTAGTAAGCTCTATGAATTCGTATTTTAGTATAGCGTTCATTTACAACACTTTCTAAACGTTCACAATTTTTTCATTCTTAGGGTGAGGTACATGTAGTGTGCTCACAATCGACAATTGATACGACAACCGATGTTAATATTATCGAGCCGAAACTCGAGGTAGTAAACATTATCTATTTTTTATAGGATGTTGAATGTACAAGCTAAAGTCATAGAATAGTCTTTAAACTAAGTTACAAACTAAAAGAAAGAGAAATAAAACTCTAGGTGTCGATGTCGGTCCCTCGATCCCGAACTCTCGTCACGATCTCGAGCCTCCACAAACGCTTTGGCTCCCAAGGAATACTCTTCTTTCTCCTCTTAGAGTGTGTATTTCGAAATTAGGGCTAAAAACTATCAAATTCGGCTCCCTTGAAAAGAGTACAAGATGCTCTATTTATACACATAATCGGTACGGCGTTACAACGTTGTGCCCTATGTGCGAAGCAAATAAGGAAATCTCCTGTGGCGTTGTAACGTTGCTACCCTAACGTGCGCGACTTATCGATCCGTCGTTGTGATGCTGCTTGCAACGCCGCCTTCACGGTTCTTCTAAGCACAAAATCCGCAACAACGGCGTTGCGACGCCATCACCTCGGGTCCAATATCTTGATTTGATCTTTCTTCTTCCACTTGATGTTATTTTTAGCTCCAAAAAACCTCGATTTGAACCCGAGTAATCCATAATATCTCCAAATGGTTTGTTTAAGCTCTTAACCTGAAATTGGATGATTTAAACACGTAAATGCTTTGAAATTATCATAAAAACTAGCAATGTATAAGCCTAAGAATAACACATTTTGTGTGCTATCAAACACCCCCAAACTTAACCTTTTGCTAGTCCCGAGCAAAAACAGAATTAAACATAAGATCTTTCTCATGCATACATCAGACTCAAGACTCAGAGATTTAAAAGGAAATTTTAGCAATCACAGGAAACACTCAAACATGATACTTCAACAAGCAATTTAAAACTTTTCCTAAGTGGTCCTACGTGTATGTATGATTAGCCTACGTTTCTTTCATCTTTACTAAGTCTGGAACAATTTTATTAAGTTCTCCATTCAACTTCCCCCTACACTGGTCATAATTACTAATCCTTGAGCCTCCCCACATTCAAGAAGTAAACAACTCTACTCAGCACTTAATCACTTTAATTTTTTAAGCACTTTTTCCATTTTCTTTTTTTTTTTGTGCAAGGACATTAGCTTTCACACATCCACTGCAGGGACCCTTACCCAGAGCACTCGCTCAATGAGTGACCTAACTGATCACAGTGAATGTATCTCTTTTTGTCCTCACGAATTTTTTTTCTTTAACAAACTCAACACAACAACAAAACAGACAAACTTTTTCACATAATACACATATTTTACAGATCATGCACTTCATATTGTCATTCACTCTATTCTGAAGTTTAACTCTCAGATTAGTTCTCAGACCTATCGAGCTGCCATCAAACTTTTAAACCTAATAACTTTGTTCTAAGAATTTCAAAACTACAGGAACACACACATGCTATGTGCATAATAGTGCAGGAAAAACTCAAGAAAATTTTTAAATTACTCAGATTCATATCATGCTCTCAAGTTTCAGCAGAATCACAAAAATTTTCAATTAAATCTCATCCTAGGTCATTCTAATCATACTTATGCATAAGATTAATCAGCAATTCAACACATACTCAGGACAGTCAGAACAGATAAACAACATCCTGAAGGGAATGAGAATCCCCGCGCAGCGGAAGACGATTGAATCGTCGTGGTATCGTTGTGCAATTCAATTACGTTAAAATTAAGCTATCACATAGTATAGGTTAAACATGCATACTAAGAAAGAAAAACCAGCAAGTTATAGTTACTTACTTGTTGAAGACGGTCTTCAAGCTTTTCTTTCCGTAGATCACGAACTCTTCGTGTACTCGTTCTCAACGATCTCGATCTCCTCACATGAACAACGTACCAGACACCTCCACTTGGTTTCTCAGTTGTTCTTCCTTAGGAAGAAGTAGGATTGTGGGAACCTTCTTTTGGTTTAGGGAGGAGAAGTTTGAGAGAATTCTTTGAGAGAGAAAAGTTGCTTCTTTTGGTGAGATTTCCAAAAATGAGCAAAATGGTTACCTTCCCCCTTCATGCAAAAGGGTTTAAATAATGGTGATAGGTGGAGTTGATATCTCCACCTATTTACCATTTTACCACAACCATAGGTTATGCAAATCATATTTGCATAACCACATATAATAAGATATCTCATATCTCATTTTACAAATCACATTTATATAATTGGGAATTTTTAAATTGAATCTCATTCAATTTATTTTCTCTCAATCTAATTTCTCCAAATTAGCCCTAATTCAACAATTAGGCTAACCTATAGTTTATTATGAATCTCATTCACATTAAACTAAAAAATATATCATTCATATTTCATATAAATGACATAATTACCTTTTAGTGAACTTGAACACTTCAAATTCACACAAAAAACGTAAACCTTCTATTAATCCAGTTTGAGCCAACCGAGGGACCTTATGGACCTACAGTGACGAGCTCCAATAATACGAGACTAACCTGTCAAACTCTTTGACTCGGTTAATCAACATTCATTAGCTTCGGTAACACTCTACTAAAGCCCGTAGCTGCACTCCCGTCATTGTAAGACAAGATGTGTCCACTGATATAACCAATACCCATGAGTCGACCCTTCACAGGTTGTTCGTAGACACTACTGGGTCAAATTACCATTTTACCCTTTGTGTCTACTTCTAGCTCCTTAAGTCCACACTGCTCCTCTAATGAACAACAACGTTGTAATGGTCCAACCATACACAACACCCCTCTCGTGCCAGTGAGAGAGTGGTCGCCCGTTGTTCAAGCCCTGGAGACAGCACTTAAGGGAACAACCCTTCTAGTTTCCCTAAAGGCGGGAACGAGTGAATTCCATCTCGCGTAGTTAAGTTCCCAGCTCCCTACTTGGTCCTGTCCCTGAGAAGATAGGCATATTGGACGAGTAACTGTGACCACCCTCACCCATACTAGTCAAAGGACAGACCTCCGCAGACAGGAGTCCGTAACACGCTTAAGTATCTACGGAGAACAAGGAACTACATGCTTGTGTATGGGGCTAAGGATTTGATCCTTATAGGATACACAGATTCTGACTTTCAGACTGATAAAGATTCTAGGAAATCTACACCAGGGTCAGTATTCACTGTTAACGAAGGAGTTGTAGTATCGAAGCGTCAGGCAGGGATGCATCGCTGATTCCACCATTGAGGTCGAATATGTAGCAGCTTGTGAAGTAGCTAAAGAGACCGTTTGGTTAAGGAAATTCATGCTGAATTTGGAAGTTGTTCCAAATATGAGTATGCCCATCACGCTGTATTGTTATAACAGTGGTGTCGTGGCAAATTCAAGGGAACCCCAAAGTCACAAGAGGAGAAAGCATATTGAGCAGAAATATCATCTCATCCGAGAGATCGTGCATCGAGGAGACGTGATCGTCACGAAGATAGCCTTGGAGCACAACGTTGCTGATCCTTTTACAAAGGCTCTCACGGCTAAAGTGTTTGAGAGTCACCTAGAAGGTCTAGGTTTACAAGTCTTCCCCAACTAGGGCAAGTGGGAGTATTCTGTACAAAGGGTTTAAATGCCCTAATTTATTATATTTACATTACTGTAATGTTTTAGTACTCCACCAACTTTAGGTCAAGTGGGAGATTGTTGGAATTTGTGCTCTAAACTTGTGTAATTTTGATCAAATAAATAAACAGTTATTTATTTTGATAAAATTATATTCTTACTTTATAAATCCAATAAACTAAGCTCCAAGGTTATAATATATCTTGAACATCAGTGTAGTGGACACTGTTGCGTAAAATTAATATTATGCAATATCACAGTGTACGGGTCAAATTTTAGTATAGTGATTTTAGAGTCCAAGTATCGTCCTTGGGAATGGGTTTCTAGATTAATTAATTACTAAGATACGAATTCTCAATTTTAGCTAAAGCAACAAAACATGGATATGTGATTGAAAATAAAGACAAACAACAGACTGACATGTGGAGACACGAATTGATAGATTTGAGGAAAGTGATTATACAAGTTAATGACTTAACTAACACATGCAATGAACCAATGAGATGAATTTATAAATAAGAAGTAAAATACTCAAGAAAATCTCTCGATTCTTAGTGAGCCTCACACATGCAATAAACTCCATAGTCTCCATATGAACCTACGACATGCATGGTATTAAACAACTTCTTTATGTGTTTCCCTAAGATTTCTAGGTCATTCTCATGCAAGATTTCTAAGAGTTTTGACAATTTTGCTCTAATTCAAGCTTTATCTCTCGAGTCCACTTAAACCAACAAATTAAGAATTAAGAACGAATTGCCAAAAATAAGAACAAAACACGCTTCAATTCATGGTAAGAAAGTCTAAACAAGTAAATCAAATCCTAACTACAATGTCTAGCTACTCTAAATCACATGAAAACCAAGCTAAACAAGTAGAAAACGTCTTAGAACGCTATTACAAATTGAAAGAAAAGGAAATTAAACTTATGTGTCGATGCCGGTCCTTCATCTCCGAGCTCCCGTCCTCGATCTCGAACCTCCACGGATGCTTTGGCTCCCAAGAACACTCTTTTCTCTCTTCTTACAAAGTGTATTTCGAAAATAGGGCAAGAATCTAGCAAATTCGACTCCCCTTGTAATGAAAACATAAGGATATATTTATAGGCTCAATCCGTACAGCGTTGCAACGCTAGGGACAACGTTGCAACGCTGTACCCTAGGCGGCTGGTCATATATGGAATATCTCGATGGCGTTGCAACGCTGAGGGCAGCGTTGCAACGCTGCTACCCTAACGCACGCACCTCTTATCGAAGTGGCGTTGCGACGCTGCAAGGTAGCGTTGCAACGCCCGTTGTGCGGTCCTTCATGTGCGCCTTCCTATCGAGATAGCGTTGCGACGCTGCAAGGCAGCGTTGCAACGCTATTGTCTGAGGTCTTCAAAGCCTCTAAACAGCAAGCACAACGTTGCAAAGAACCCTTGGAACTCGTACATTTGGATCTCTGTGGTCCTATGAATGTTAAGGCACGAGGAGGGTATGAATATTTCATCAGTTTCATTGATGATCATTCTAGGTACGACTATCTTTACCTAATGCATCATAAGTCTGAAACCCTTGAAAAGTTCAAGGAGTATAAGGCAGAGGTTGTGAACTCGTTAGGTAAAACGATTAAAACACTTCGATCAGATCGAGGTGGAGAGTATATGGATTTGAGATTCCAAAACTATATGATAGAACATGGAATCATATCCTAACTCTCAGCGCCCGGTACACCTCAGCAGAACGGTGTATCTGAAAGGAGAAACAGAACCCTGTTAGACATGGTTCAATCCATGATGAGCTACGCTCAGCTGCCTAGTTCGTTTTGGGGATATGCAGTAGAAACTGCTGCATATATTTTGAACATGGTTCCCTCTAAGAGTGTTTCAGAAACACCCTATGAGTTATGCAAAGGGCATAAAGGTAGTTTACGCCACTTCAGGATTTGGGGATATCCAATACATGTGCTAGTGTCCAGTCCAAAGAAACTGGAACATCGTTCAAAATTATGCCTATTCGTAGGATACTCCAAAGAAACGAAAGGTGGTCTGTTTTATGATTCTCAAGAGGACAAAGTGCTTGTGTCGACAAATGCCACGTTCTTAGAGAAAGACCACATGAGAGATCATCGACCTCGTACCAGAATTGTCTTGAGCAAAATTTCTGAGGAAGATACAGATAAATCAACAAAAGTTGTTGATCAAGCTGGTCCTTCTCAAGAGTTGAGAATGCGTCGACGTAGTGGGAGGGATGTTAGACAACCCGACCGTTACATGGGTTTGACTGAAACTCAGGTCGTCATACCTAATGATGTCATAGAGGATCCATTGACCTATAAACAGACAATGAATAATATAGATAGGGACCAGTGGATTAAAGCCATGGACCTCGAAATTGAGTTAATGTACTTCAATTCAGTCTGGGAACTTATAGATCAACCAGATGGTGAAAGACCTATCGGTTACAAGTGGATCTATAAGAAGAAATGCGATCAAGCCGGTAAGGTGCAAACCTTTAAGGCTCGACTTGTGGCAAAGAGTTATACCCAGCGGGAAGGGGTGGACTATGAAGAAACCTTCTCCCCTGTTGCCATGCTTAAGTCGATTAGAATACTCTTGTCCATTGTCACGTTTTATGATTATGAAATTTGGTAAATGGATGTCAAGACAACATTTCTGAATGGCAATCTTAAAGAGAGTATCTACATGGATCAACCAGAGGGGTTCAAAGTTCAGGGTTAAGAGCAAAAGGTTTGCAAGCTTAAGCAGTCCATCTATGGATTGAAACAAGCATCTAGATCCTGGAATATAAGATTTGATACTGCGATCAAATCTTATGGCTTTGAACAGAATATTGACGAGCCTTGTGTCTACAAGAAGATAGTCAATACTATTATAGCTTTCTTAGTCTTATACGTAGACGATATCCTTCTTATTGGGAATGATGCAGGATTCCTGACTGACGTTAAGCAATGGCTAGCAACCCAATTCCAAATGAAAGATTTGGGAGAGACTCAGTTTGTCCTTGAAATCCAAATTGTTCGGAATCGCAAGAACAAAACGCTAGCGCTGTCTCAGGCATCTTATATTGACAAGATGTTGATTAGATATAAGATGCAGAATTCCAAGAAGGGTTTATTACCTTTCGGGCATGGAATTCATCCGCTCAAGGAACAATGTCCTAAGACACCTCAAGAAGTTGAGGATATGAGACGCATTCCCTATGCATCAGCTGTCGATAGTCTGATGTATGCCATGCTATGTACTCGACCCGACATATGCTATACAGTGGGAATTGTCAGCAGGTATCAGTCCAATCCTGAATATGATCATTGGACAACCGTTAAGAATATCCTCAAGTATCTGAGGAGAACGCGAGACTATATGCTTGTGTATGGTGCGAAGGATTTGATCCTTGCAGGATACACTAACTCTGATTTTCAGACTGATGTAGATTCGAGGAAATCCACATCGGGATCAGTGTTCACTCTTAACGGAGGAGCTATAGTATGGAGGAGTATAAAGCAAGGTTGTATTGCTGACTCCACCATGGAGGCTGAGTATGTCGCAGCTTGCGAAGCAGCGAAGGAGGCTGTATGGCTTAGAAAGTTTTTGGCTGATTTGGAAGTTGTTCCAAATATGAATTTGTCTATCACCCTTAATTGTGATAATAGTGGTGCAGTGACAAATTCTAAAGAACCTAGAAGCCATAAGCGCAGAAAGCACATAGAGCGCAAATATTGTCTCATCAGGGAGATTGTGCAACGAGGAGACGTGATCGTCACGCAGATCGCTTCGGAGCACAACATTGCTGATCTGTTTACAAAGCCCCTCACGACTAAAGTGTTTGAGGGACACCTAGAGAGTCTAGGACTTCGGGTTGTACAGTAGGACAGTTTTCTTGCTCAACATTTTTTACTCCACCGACGTTTTAGTCCAAGTGGGAGTTTGTTGGGTTTTATTTCCTAAAACTCGTGGTGTTGTAAACTGAATGTATATTCTTTTTTGCAATAAAGATGTTGTTGAGATTTATTAAAATAAAGGTGTTATTGAATAAAGTGAATTGCATGTTTTGAAACCCTAATCCAATAAAGAACCCATGGCTATAGGATGGATACTTGAACTTTATGTGTGACATAAAAGTGGATCAGGTTCAAGTTATAGCCAGAACGGTCTATACTATAGGGATATGGCTGGGTACCTTATCCTGGGGACACTATGGACGCGACCCACTTTGTAAAATACAAACGATGTGATCCTGAATCGTTCATGTGGAGACATGCGAGTGGGGGCGTCCTATGCAATGAGTTTGCATAATACTGGACCGAGAAATAATCACTTAGACTTTATAACTCCGTTTGCTGTCTTAACTGACTATATTCATACGATGACCTAGGTAACTTGATCTTAATCCTGAACATCCCATGAACTCCTGTTTATGCATGGGTGAGAGTGGCCTGAGATTGTCGACTCAATAAGCCTCCCATTTTAGGGATAAGATCGGGCAGATAGCTGGGAACATAGTTCTGCAAGATGGAATTCACTCCTACCCGCTTTAGGGATTAGTAGAGAGGTTGTTCCCTTAAGTGTTGACTCCAGGTCATGAACAAAGGGCACACCCCTCTCATTGGCCCGAGAGGGATTCGGTTTTTTGATTGGACCACAAACCAATTGTTCATTAGAGGATCAGTGGGACTTAAGGAACAAGAAGTAATTACAGTGGTAAAACGGTATTTTTGACCCAGCTGTAATTACGAACGACCTGTGAAGGATCGACTTACTAATCATGGTTATATCGAGTGGATAGAGATATATCTACAGTGAGGAGTGTGCAGCCACTGGGCTTTAGTGGAGTGTCCCGGTGGTTAACAAATGTTGATTAGCTAGGCTAAAGAGTTTGGCCGGTTAATCTCGTATCGTTGGAGCTCATGATCTGTAGGTCCATTAGGCCCCCTTACTAGCTCGGACTAAGCCTTGTAACATTTTGAGAGAAAAGAATTTGAATTGTTCAAATTCGATTTTGGGAGAAAACGTTAATTATATGTGGTATACTTAACGTGTCACAGTTTAATTATGAATTAAACTATAATCAAGAAGAGGTGAAAATATTTAAATATTAGTTTGGTTTAAAACATGAATAGGGATTCATGTTCGAATAGTCGATTTAAGAAATCGGGATTGGTCCAATTGTTTAATTTGATATTTGATATTAAATTAAATAATTTATTTAAAATTAATTAATTAAATTATTTAATTAATTTAATTAATAAATTGATTTTAATTTAAAATTAATTTTATATTAATTTTGGATTAAAATTAAAATGGAAATTCAAATTGAATTTGGGTTTTTCAATTGGACCAAAAATCAAGTGTGATTCACCATTCTTCTTTTTCAAATTCACAAAAATTGAGCACCTTCTTTTTGCTAAATCCTCATCATCTTCATGTTGTCATCTTCTCCTAGCTTGAAGAAACTTTTGGTTTCTTTAATTGAAGAAGAAACCATTAGATTAATAAGGATTTATCAGAATTTTTATCATTCACGTTTTTCAGACCTTTCTCCCATCTCTCTTCAAATTCTCTCTACCATAGATCTCACAATTTGTTCCAAGGCCTGAGGATAGTAGAGAAGACACTAGAGGTTGTCCACAAAATGTTTGTGACAAGACATTGCCCACGGATTAGGAGAATTTTGAACAACAAAGGTATGTGTTCATACTCTTTGTTTTTCCAGATTTGAGCATGCTTTTTATTTCGTAAAATTGATCAACTTAGAGTGTTCAAGATCCAAAATTGCTTCCACTTTCTTAATCTAGACTCTTTCAAAATCATCATAAAACTAGCAATAATTAAGCCTAAGGATAGCACATTTTCTGTGCTATCAGACACTATTTGGATTGTGTTCAAGAATATAACCTAAATGGTCTATGGTATAAGAATAAGGTTGGAAACCTCATTCTGGTAACACCATGGATGCGACCCACTTCGTAATTAGTACAAATGAGGTAATCCAACTCATTCATGTAGTTGACATGCGAGTGGGGGCATCCTGTATGAAGAGTTCATACAAGACCGGACTGCAAATTATTAGTCTAACGATTGTAACAGTTAATGAGGATAAGACCGATAATTTATAGATGGTCATTAGTGACTCGACCTGAATCCTTAGGGCCTGTTTGGCCCACGGGTTATTATAACCCGTGTTATAATAACCTCTGAAATACTCTGCACCCCAAACACAGACTATTATAACCCCAAACTATACTACTCTGCATTTTAAATAATATTATATGTTTCACAGACTATAATAACCCACAGACTATTATAACACCTGGTTATTATAACTCACTCAGCGCCCCAAACAACCCCTTAGTAAGTTAAGAACTCCTGCTTATAGGGGTTTGTCCTTAGACTAATATGGGTGAGAGTGACTTGTAGCCGACTCAATAAGCCTACCTTCTAAGGGACAGAACCTCGTAAGTAGCTGGAGACTTAACTATACAACATGGAATTCACTCATTCCTACACTAAGGAATTAGATAGGTTGTTCCCTTAAGAACTGACTCCAGGTCTTGAACAACGGGGCCCCGCCCTCTAGCTGACTTAAGAGGGTATGAGTTTATGGTAGGACCTTAGACTTGTTGTTTAGTAGAGGATCAGTGGTGCTTAAGGAACAAAGAGGTAATCACAGGGGTAAAATGGTAATTTGACCCAACTATGATTACGAACAACCTGTGAAGGGTCGACTCATGGGTAATGATTATATCGATGGACACAATATAATCTAAAGTGAGGAGGGTGCAACTACAAGTCTATAGTGGAGTGACTTGTAGTTAATGAATATTGATTAACTGGATCAAAGAGTTTGATCAGTTAATCTCACATCATTGGTGCTCATGAACTGTAGGTCCATTAGGTCCCTCCGTTGGCTCAACATGGTTATATTGAGGGTATAAAGTTAGGAATGAAATTGAAGTGTTCAATTTCATACATGAGGTGTTATATCAATTATATATGATATAATTGATATAATATATGGTTTTAATGTGAATTAGATTCACATATAAACCATATAATAGTGGGAGAATAAAAGAGGGATAGGATGATAATTTCTATCCTATTTACCTATATATATATATAGTTGCATGAGATGCAATTTGTGGTTAAGGCTTTTCAACAAAACCCTAGCATTCTCTCATATTGTGTTGGAAAGAGTTCCAACTACAATCTCACAAACATCTCACCTCACCTAAAGGGAACCCACCTTCCTTCCTCACCTAGAGAACAACGGAGAAGATTCGGTGTAGTGTCCGTGATCGTTCGGGTTCGTGTTGTTGAGATCGTGATCGTGGGAGAAGGAGCACTTGAAGAAAAAGTTCTTCAAAGGTATAACTCTTGCTATCCATCTTGTAGAAATGCATGCTTAATCTAGTTAGATTAGTTCTTGATTGTAATCCATGTAACTAAATTAAGAACACGCGATGTACAATTGTTTCCGCTGCGGGATTCGATCCCTACACACAGCGTATCCAGAATTAGGTCTCCAACCCTATCCATATATTATAGACCGTTTGGGTCATTAACTCGAACGTGATCCTCCCTGTGTGTCCACTACATATCGTTCAAGTTCTAATTCTCTCTTATATTCAATGACCCTGGAGCTTAGTTTATTGGACAAAGTTTGTAAAAAATTGCGAGACACAAAATGATGAAATAAATAACTTTTATTAATTTCAAATGTTAAATTTACAAACTAAACGAGATTAGGACATCCATCCCAACACATCCCACCCTCAAACTTAAACTAAACATTGTCCCCAATGTTTACAAAATAAGCTCGAATAAAATAAGAAGGGTAAGAGTGAACATTACTGTCTTGAGTACTAGAGATCTTCATTTTTCTTTGAATTCCTTGAACGACCAAGTCACATTAGATGAAGTAGTGCAGAACAGGAGCATGAGTTTCACGAGGGATGACATCAACAACAACCTAACAAAATAAAACAAAGCAAACTAAGAATTAAACAAACAAACAAACAAAACAACTGAAGATGAAACATAAATAAATGAATGAAATAAAAGCATGGGTTGCCTCCCAAGAAGCGCTTTCTTTAATGTTTTTAGCTAGACTGCACCCATGATTGGCATCAAGGCACGTAAAATTGTTCGTATTTCTTTGGACCCTTCCTCCTTGAGTCAATATATCCTTCTAAGTCTAAAAGGCTATCTCGTTTTTCTTGGGCACCTGAAAGATAAATATTTTTGTTATTTTTGTTTAATGAAATAAAAGAACAAAATTCAAAACAAGACTCGTGAGTATAGGAAAAAGGTTTATCAAGATTAAAATAAACTTTTGGAGATAAAGGGAGGGGAGACTTTTCAACCTCGAACTCTATCACCTGGATTTCTTTTGTGAAAGTGATTGCATTACCATTCACTACCTCACACACATGTTTTTTTGTGTGTTTCAGTCTCCTCCAACTCATTCTCATTATCATATGCATAAGTCCTCCTGGGTTGTTCTTCCTCAGTGGCAAGAATAAGAATTTGCTCCTGAAGTGATGGAGATCTTATCCCCTTGAGCAGCGAAAACATGTTTTAAGATCGTAATTGCTCGTTTGTTTTGGTTTATTCCAAATACCAGTACATTGGGTAAAAACAGAGAATAAGCAGTAATCTAATCTAATTAGGCATGGAACTAAAAACATACAAACACATGCTATAAAAGCTTAAACTAAAGGTAAGAAATTACCTTTGTTGTTTTGAATTTCCACACTAACTCCTTGCTCCTTGGAATCTACAATAACACAACAACACAAAGTTCGTTTTCCTCTATTCTTATTATCCAACATAACACAACCAAAATGGAAAACATCCTATATCTCTGAGTATCTACTTAGATCCAATCCTTTGTGGGAAGGATTCCAACAGTTGGAAAGAAGGAGAAGAGAATTTTTGTTGAGAGTGAGAGAGTCTCTAGCAATCTAAATTACTCGATCTAAAAAAAAATTGTCTTCTTCCAAAGGTGAAGAAGAAGACTCCAGAGGGCAACTCCCCACTCCCTATCGATAGGGAGCGGAGGGAGTTGTGGGGACGTGTCAATGTGACACGTTCCTATTATTAAAATAATAAATAAATAATTAAACATTTTAATTACTTATTAATTAATTAATTCAATAAATAATTAAATCTTATTTAATTATATATATATATATATATATATATTCATACTTTAATTAAATCAAATTTAATCAAAATCATATTAAATATCTTATATTTAAAATATGATTAAATCCTATTTAATCATTTTCCCTCTAACCTATACTTTTAATGCACATCTTATGTACATTAAATTTTAACCTATAGTTTTCAAATATGAATCTCATTCACATTAATATTTGAACTCTTTCAAATATTTAATTCTCTCATATAATTTAATATGAATCATATTCACATTAAATTTATAATATAAAGTTCCAAAACTTTATATTTTATATTATAACGTATCTATATACATTAAATTTATTCCCTAATTGAATTTGAACATTTCAAATTAAAACGATCTAAGAACCCTTTACGAGCTAGAATGTGGACCTACAGATCAGAAGCTCCAACGATACGAAATTATTCGGTTAATCTCATTAACCTCCTAATCACCATTCGTTAACTGCGGGAACACTCCACTAAAGTCCCACAACTGCACTCTTCTCACTGCAGATATATTTCTGTGTCCACGGATATTGACCAATAAAAGCAAGTCAATCCTTTACGAATGTTCGTAACACCAACTAGGTCAAATTACCGTTTTACCCCTAGGTTACATCTTGTACCTTAAGTACCAGTGCTCGTCTAATGAACAATTTGTTTGTGGTCCTACCAACAAACAGACGTCCCTCTCGGGCCAATGAGAGAGGCGGACCCTTTGTTCAAGTCCAGGAGACATCATTTAAGGAAACATTCATCTACTTACCATAGTAGGCGGGAAGGAGTAAATTCCATATTGCTAAGTTAAGTCCCCAGCCGCTCACTCGGTCTTGTCCCCAAGAAGGTAGGCACATTGAGTCGGCGAACTAGGTCACTCTTTCCCATACTAGTCAAAGGACAATCCCTTGCAAACAGGAGTTCATAACCTCCTCAGGATTGAGATCAAGTTACCTAGGTCATCCTAGTGAATAGAGGTGATCATCGGGCGGTCGGGGTTAGTTTTCGACCCCAACCGACCCTGAACCGACTAAATTCGGTCGGTTCGATCGACTTTGTTTTTTTTAAAAAAAATTAGCCTTAAACCGACCAAAACCGACCGATCGACCGATCGGTTTGGTCAGTTTATTTATTTATTTATTTAATTTATTTAATTTTTAATTTTTTAATTATCTACTGTTTTTATTATTTAATTATTTAATTATTTAATTAAAAAATATGTAAAAATGTTTACATTTTTTATTACCTTTACAGATTTCTATTATTAGTATTATTATTAATATTATTGTTATTATATATTTATATATTTTTTTTATTTTTTTTATATTTCTGTTGGTTCGGATCGGTCGATTTTATTAAGAGCAAAACCGACCCGACCGAGACCTTCATTAAACTGATCGACCAAGGTTGGTTTGGTCGGGTTTGGTCGGTCGATCGATTTTTGATCTTTTTTTACTCATCCCTACTAGTGAAATAGAAACCTAGTTAGTTAACGAAGTTACATCTAGTGGTTACTATTTTGCGGTTCGGTCTTATGTAATCTCATTACATAGGATATCCCCACTCACATGTCATCTACACGAACACGTTAGGATCACAGTGTCACAGTGTTTGTATCATATACAAAGTGAGCCACATCCATAGTGTTACCAGGGTAAGGTACCCAAACCTTATCCCCTTACTATAGACCCTTTAGGCTGTATCTCGAATCGAGATCCTTTATATGTACATTACATTCAGTTTAAGAGACATTTTACAACCTTGGATGTTAGTTTATTAGATTTAGGGTTAAAACAAGGGCAATATTGTAAATAACGAACAATAACTCTTTATTAAAATAATAACTCTTTATTACAATAATTAGAACAAAATTACAAACTACGAATTTCAGGGCACAAACCCCAACAAACTCCAACTTGAACTAAAACTCTAGTGGGGTACATCACAATCTAAAATAGTGGATACAGAGATACAAATACAATAAATTAGGGCATCCATATACCCATTACATATCTCCTACTTGCCCTAGATTAGCCTATGTACATATCTCGTAGACCTAGACTTTCCAGATGACCCTCGAACACTTTAGCCGTGAGAGTCTTTGTAAATGGATCAACAATGTTGTGCTCTGAAGCAATCTTCGTGACTGTCACATCTCCTCGTTGTACTATTTCTCATATCAGGTGACTTCCTCTCGATGTGCTTGCCTCGCTTATGGCTGCGAGGTTCCTTCGAATTGGCTACCGCACCACTGTTGTCACAGTATAAGGTGATGGAAAATTCCATATTTGGAACAACTTCTAAATCAGTAAGGAATTTTCTTAGCCAAACAACCTCTTTAGCTGTTTCACAAGCAGCGACATACTTAGCTTCCATCATGGAGTCAGCGATGCATCCCTACTTGATGCTTCGCCATACTATAGCTCCCATGTTAAGGGTGAAAACTGATCCCGATGTGAATTTTCTAGAATCTTTATCGGTCTAAAAATCAGAATTAGTGTATCCAGTAAGGATCAAATCCTTAGTCCCATACACAAGCGTATAGTCCCTCGTTCTCCTAAGATACTTGAAGATATTTTTAATTGCAATCCAATGGTCTAACCATGGATTGAATTGGTACCTACTGACTATTCCCATTGCATAACAAATGTCTGGCCTCGTGCACAACATAACATAGATTAAGATACCTACTGTAGAGGCATAGGGAATACGTCTCATATCCTCAACTTCTTGAGGTAACTTAGGACACTGTTCCATAGACAGATGAACTCCATGCCTGAAGGGTAATAAACTCCTATTGGAATTCTGCATCGAATATCGAGCCAACATTTTGTCAATATACGACGCTATAGACAAAGCTAACGTTCTGTTCTTGTGATTCCTGAAAATTTGAATCCCAAGAACATACTGCGCCTCTCCCAAATCTTTCATTTGGAATTCTGTCGCCAACCACTTCTTTATGTCAGTTAGGTATCCTACATCATTCCCAATGAGCAGAATATCATCCACATAAAGTACTAAGAAAGCTACTTTGTCGTTAATGATCCTCTTGTAAATACAAGGCTCATCAACGTTTTGGTTAAAGCCATAAGATTTGATCGCAGTATCAAATCTTATGTTCCAAGATCTAGATGCTTGTTTCAACCCATAAATGGATCGATTGAGCTTGCAAACTTTTTGCTCCTGACTTTGGGTTATGAACCCTTCGGGCTGAGACATATAGATGCTCTCGTCAAGATTACCATTCAAAAAGGCAGTCTTGACATCCATTTACCAAATTTCATAAACATAAAAAATGACTATGGACAAGAGTATCCTAATAGACTTAAGCATAGCAACAGGGAAAAAAGTTTCCTCATAGTCAACTCCTTCCCTTTGGGTAAATCCCTTTGGGTAAAACCCTTTGCTACAAGTTTTGCCTTAAAGGTCTATACCTTTCCGGTTGCATCTATCTTTCTCTTATAGATCCATTTTTACTTTATGGGTCTTACCCCTTCAAGTTGGTCTACAAGTTCCCAAACTGAATTGAAGTACATCGACTCCATTTCAAGGTCCATGACTTTGATCTATTGGTCCTTATCTACGTCATTCATTGCCTGTTTATAGGACAATGGATCCTCTACACCGTCATCAGGTATGACAACTTGAGTTTAAACTAAATTCAAGTAGCGGTCAGGTTGGGAAACAACCCTCTCACTGCGTCGAGGCATTCCCAAAAATTGAGAAAGACGAGACTGACTCGATGTGCCAGCTTCTTTATCAACTCTTGATAAAGGTCGAGCTTGATCAACAACTCTTGTTGACTCATATGTAGCTTCATTTAATACTAACTTACTACACGGTTTATGGTTCCTCATGTGATCTTCCTCCAAGAAAGTGGCGTTTGTCGATACAATCACCTTGTTTTCTTGTGGATCGTAGAAAATACCACCTCTCATTTTTTTGGGATAGCCAACAAATTAGCATAATCTTGAACGAGGTTCCAATTTCTTTGGGTTTGTCACCATCACGTGTGCTGGACAACCCCAAATCCTGAAGTGTTGTAAACTAGGTTTATGCCCCTTCCATAACTCAAAAGGTGTTTCTGAAACACTGTTTGATGGCACAGTGTTCAAGATTTGAACTGCAGTCTCTACTACGTAACTCCAAAACGAGGTAGGCAATTGAGCATAACTCATCATATATCGAACCATGTCTAACAAGGTTCTATTTATCCTTTTAGATACACCATTCTGCTGAGGTGTATTAGGTGTCGAGAGTTGAGATTGGATTCCATGTTCTATCAAATAGTCCTGGAATCTTAGATCCATGTACTCTCCACCTCGACGGATCGAAGTGTCTTAATGGTTTTCCCTAATGCATTCTCTACTTCAGCCTTATGCTCTTTGAACTTTTCAAGAGCCTCAGACTTATGATGCATTAGGTATAAATAACCATACCTCGAATAATCATCTATGAAAGAGATGAAATATTTGTACCCTCCTCGAGCTTTAACATTCACCGGACCACAGAGATCTGAATGTGTAAGTTCTAAGGGTTCTTTGGCTCTATAACCTTTTCCAGAAAAAGGTCGCTTAGTCATTTTACCTTCCAAACATGATTCACAAGGAGGTAGAGAATCATCTTTAGAAGTCCATTCTTTGATAGTCTCTCAATCTGGTTGAGATTTATATGACCAAGTCTAAGATGCCAAAGATAAGTATTATTGCTTGGAGAAATTCTTTGCCTTTTACTTTGAGTATTAGAAGTTTTAAACATCTCATGATTTAAAATTGCCATAGTTTGATTCGGTTTAAGTACATACAAGTCGTTTTCTAACTTAACAGAACAAATATTGACACCTTTCTTTGAATTGAACACTTCATTAATTGAAAAGGTAATACAATAGTCAAATTCAATTAAACAAGAGATAGAAATCAAGTTCCTCTTAATCTTAGGAACTATGTACAGATTTTCTAAAAATAAAAATCTATCTCTAACAAACAGCTTGGCATTTCCCACTGCACGAGCTGAGACGACATCTCCCGTTCCGACCCTGAACGTCATCTCACCCTCTTCGAGCTCCTTGAAGGAACTAGTTTCCTGTAAAAAAGAGCAAACATGGTTAGAGGCTTCTGAATCAAGTATCCAGGTAAAATCATCATTTTCCAATAAACAAGTTTCAAGAACAAATAAATCGAATTTACCTTTCTTCTCTTTGAGCTCAACGTTTGTAGTAGCAGAAACGTTCCCTTTTCCTCCTTTCCTCTTCTTCCGAGTCTTCTTAATCCCAGAAGAAGAACCGTAGGGCTTGGTTCAAGAGGATGAACCCATCTGGAACCTTCTAGAATGGGCAAACTGTTTTGCCTCTCCATCAACCTGTCCCTTATTATCCATAAGAGACTGGTAAGTCTGCAATTCATTTAGGAGGGAAGTCAAGCTATACTCCATTTTTTTCAGCTCCGCATTGCTGCGGAATTGTAGGAAACTCTTCGGAAGAGATTCCAGGATAAACAATAACTGACTTTGCTCATCCAAGACCGCTCCGTTCATTTCGACCACGTTGAAGTGAACTATCAGATCGAAAACATGTTCTCTCACTGAAGTTTCCTCCTTCATGCGCTCATGATAAACGTACTTGAGGGATTCGTGTCGAATTTGTTCAGACGGTTGTCCAAAAAAACTCTGCAGATAACCCATGATCTCACGAGCTGAGACCATTTCCTCCAACTTTCTGGCCAAAACATCAGATATGCTAGCTAGGATATAGGCATTGGCCTTTTCATTGGCCTTGGAACAACGGTCAAACACATCCTTAACTGATTGAGGTGCGTTTTGAGAAGGGATCTGAGGACATTCCTCAGTTATTACAAACCGAAGGTCATCCATAACCAGAATCGTATCAAGGTTGGACTTTCACGTAGTATAATTTTTGCCAGTTAAACGTTCGATTTTGAGTAAGGTTATTATAGAGGGCTACATGCTGAAATTTAAAAAATAGTTCTAATTAGTTATGCTTTTAACCCATTATAAACCAATCAATTTTAGCAAATTAAAGAACCCTAGTGTTTAAATTAAACCTTTAATTTTGCAACGATACTTCAAGGGTTTAAAATAAAAAGCCGTGTCGGGTGGTGAGTCACTACTCCCTCCCGAATTGAGACTATCTCTCGGCTAATTCTCACTACGAACATCTCATGTCCCAATGATTCTTAGCTACCGTTTGTTTGGTCAAAGACTTGTTAACTAGCTTAACTTATCCCGTAAATGTGACCCTACCATTTTCAGATCCAATAGGTCCGAGCCAACAGGCTATTATTAAGAAAGACAACTGTTGGCAAATTACCTAAGAGACCCTATCCATTTTTGGAGTTCGCGGTGTTCACCCTATAGTCGGGACCTCGAGGGGATTGGCTGTTCCAGGACAACCTAGTAGGCGGACTATAGAAATCTCACGGTGCGACCTAATGGAGGAGACTGTAGGATACGTTGACACGCACCCTGCTCCCATTTACTATGGATACTTCCCTCATTCACCTTGGTATTGAACCATGCAAACACTTTGATGGAGATCTGATCCCCATGAGCAGCGGAAACGTGATTTGAAATCGTAATTGCTTGTTTATTTTTGGTTAAACACAAATACCAGTACATTGGAGAAAAATGCAGAGAATAAGCATACATTACTAATCTAATTAGACATGGAACAAATTATGCAAACATGCTCTGTACAATAACTAAACTAAAGGAAAATCGAGATTACCTTTGTAGATTAAATCAATTCAGCAACTTGCTTTATAATTGCACAACAACACAACAAAGTTCTTCCTCTGTTCCAACAAGACACTACCAAAAGTGAGAACCTTTTATATCTCTGAGTTTCTTTCGATCCAATCCTTGGTGGGAAGGATTCCAACAATTGAAAATATGAAGGGAATTTTAGAGAGAGTGTGTGTTTTAGCAATTCACCAATTGCACAGAACTACTGATCGATCAAGCAACCCCTTCCCTCTTCTCCAATGGAGAAGAAGTACTGTAGAAGAGGTAACTCCCCACTCCCTATCGAGAAGGGATTTGGGGAGTAATGGGAACGTGTCATCGTGACACATTCCCAATTAATTAATAAATAATTAATTAATTGAATATAATTAATCAAATTAACTATATTAATATTTATTTAATTAAAACATATTTAATTACATACCATATCATAAATTATGATTAAATCTCATTTAATCATTTTACCCCTTAACCTATAGTTTTAATGCACATCTAATGCACATTAAATTTTAACCTATAGTTTTCAAATATGAATTACATTCACATTTAAATTAATATTTGAACTCTTTCAAATATTTAATTCTCTCATAATATTTAATATGAATCATATTCACATTAAATTTATAATATAAAGTTCCAAAACTTTATATTATATCAGATCTATATACATTAAATTTATTCCCTAATGAATTTGAACATTTCAAATTCAAACGATCTAAGAACCCTTTACGAGCTAGAAGGTGGATCTAATGGACCTACAGATCAGAAGCTCCAACGATACGAAATTATTCAGTTAATCTCATTAACGTCCTAATCACCATTCATTAGCTGCAGGAACACTCCACTAAAGTCCCGCAGCTGCACTCTTCTCACTACAGATATATTTCTGTATCCACAGTTATTGACCAATAACAGCAAGTCAATCTTTCACGAATGTTCGTAATACCAGCTGAGTCAAATTATCGTTTTACCCCTGGGTTACATATTGTACCTTAAGTACCAGTGCTCCTCTAATGAACAATTTGTTTGTGGTCCTACCAACAAACAGAAGTCTCTCTCGGGCGAATGAGAGGGTCGACCCCTTTGTTCAAGTCCTGGAGACACCATTTAAGGGATCATTCATCTACTTATCCTAGTAGTTGGGAAGGAGTGAATTCCATCTTAGAATTAAAAGCCTTTTGTTATTGTGTTTTCAGTCTACCTTTTAGAAATTGTCTTGCTTAACCTTGTGCTAAATGTACCTTTAGCTCTATTTTTTTCATCCATGGATTAGAAGTCCTGAATGCCCCTTGTTATTATTGATAGTTCTAGAGTCTTTACTCCATGGGTGCTTAACAGATTGACAAACCTTGTTTAGTCTAAAAGTTTCTTCTTGCTCTCATGCCTTTCACTCATTGGGGACAATGAGTAAAATAAGTTTGGGGGGGGGGGGGAAAGGGAGTGAAAACGTTTAAACTTTGGTTGGCTTAATAAAAGAAAGTAGTTGTGTTGAGTGTTGCCTTGTGAAGTATCTACCCCTTTTTAGCAAGTAAAGAAAAAAAATTAGGGAATGTAATAATAATGAGAGTTATTCCTCTGCGATAGCTATTTAGTAAGACAAGGGAGAGCATGACACCCATGCTTGACCTTGATTTGAGGAGTAGCTAAAGCATGAGTATGCTTAGGCAACTCAATTCTATAGCAAGGCTCGTTGCTACACAAACTTCATCACAAACGTTGTTGTCTGGATCGAAGGTTTTGTAAACAAAGAGGGTACTCTCCTGTGTTGCCAAAAATAGGAGATATATATATATATATATGTCTATTTGTGGCTAAAAGTCTATTTGTAAGCTCTCTGAAGCTTAGGTGAATTTCATCATAAATGTGACCATTTTAGGAACTAAGAGAGAGTTTGACAATTAATTTTAAGCTTGTGCTACCTAAGGGTGAGATGGTTTCATGAGAGCAACAACTTTGAGGAAGTAAGAGAAGTAATGCTAGTTCTGATGGAGATCTAATCCCCTTGAGCAACGGAAACGAGTTTGGAATCGTAATTTGCAAGCTTGTTTTGGTTGAAAAACAAAAACCAGTACATTGATGAAAAACAGAATAAACATGTATCTCTAATCTAATTAGATATGGAGATTAATCATGCAAACATGCTAAGTTTAACTATTAAACTAAAAAGAAGAAAAAGAGGATTACCTTTGTAGTTTTCCTCAACAGCAACTCCTTACTCCTTAAGGGGATTCTCCAGTAATTCAGCAACATAGAGAATATCCTCTGTTCTCCTCCAAGCAAGACACTACCAGTAGTGATCACCTCCTATGACTCTGAGTTTCTATTTAGATCTTCCTTGGTGGGAAGGATCCAACAATTGGAGAAAGTAGGGAATTTTAGAGAGAGTTTCTATTTTGGCAATTCACAATTGCACACTGCAGAATGATCGATCTTCCAACCTTTCTCCCAGAAAAGAAGAGACCTTTGTTGAGGGACAACTTCCCCGATAGGGAGTTGGAGGGAAGTGGGGAACGTGTCCTCTTGACACGTTTCCATTAATTAAAATTAAATAATAATAATAATTAATCTAATTAATTATTATATATATCAATTAAATCATATTTAATTAATCAAATTAAATATGAATCATATTCAATCATATTTTTCCCTCTAACCTATAGTTTTAATGTACATCTAATGCACATTAAATTTTAACCTATAGTTTTCAAATATGAATCATATTCACATTTGAATTTAATATTTGAACTCTTTCAAATATTCAATTCTCTCATATAATTTAATATGAATCATATTCACATTAAATTTATAATATATAGTTCCAAAACTATATATTATATCGTATCTATATACATTAAGTTTATTCCCTTATGAATTTGAACATTTCAAATTCAAATGATCTAAGAACCCTTTACGAGCTAGAAGATGGAACTCATGGACCTACAGATCAGAAGCTCCAACGATATGAGATTGCTCGGTTAATCTCATTAACCTCCCAATCAACATTCGTTTACTGCGGGAACACTCCACTAAAGTCCCGCAACTGCACTCTTCTCACTGCAGATATATTTTTGTGTCCACGGATATTGACCAATAACAGCAAGTCAATCCTTCACGAACGTTCGTAACACCAGTTGGGTCAAATTACCGTTTTACCCCTGGGTCACATCTTGTACCTTAAGTACCAGTGCTCCTCTAATGAACAATTTTTTTGTGGTCCCACCAACAAACAAAGTCCCTCTCGGACCAATGAGAGGGTCGGGCCCTTTGTTCAAGTCCCGGAGACACCACTTAAGGGAACATTCCTCTACTTACCCTAGTAGGCGGGAAGGAGTGAATTCCATCTTACTAAGTTAAGTTCCCAGCCGCTCACTCGGTCTTGTCCCCAAGAAGGTAGGCATATTGAGTTGGCGAATCTGGCCACTCTCATCCATACTAGTCAAAGGACAATCCCTTGCGAACAGGAGTTCGTAACCTGCTCAGGATTGAGATCAAGTTGCCTAGGTCATCCTAGTGAAATAGAAACCTAACTAGTCAACAGAGTTACAGCTAGAGGTTACTATTTCGTGGTCTGGTCTTATGTAATCTCATTACATAGGATATCCCCACTCACATGTCATCTACACGAACACGTTAGGATCATTGTGTTTGTATCATATACAAAGTGGGCCACATCCATAGTTTTACCAGGGTAAGATACCCAAACCTTATCCTCTAACTATAAACCCTTTAGGTTGTATCTCGAACCGAGATCCTTTATATGTACACTACATTCAGTTAAAGATACATTTTACAGCCTTGGATGTTTAGTTTATTGGATTTAGGGTTTAAATAAAGGCAATAATGAAATAATAACTCTTTATTGAAGTAATAACAATTTATTACAATAATTAGAACAGAAACACAAACTACGAGTTTTAGGGAACAAAACCACAACAAGTTCAACAAGGTCATTCTCTTCTGTTATGTCAACCTAAGGAATGCAAAGTGAATTTAATGAAGGAAAATAACAATAGTGTTACTGTGGGGTTGAAGGAGGATGGTTCAATTCTGAGGAGTAAAAGAGCAAGAGCTTAAGTGTTCTAGATGAAGTTAAGCAGGATTAAATGTTCTTAGAGACTAATTTAACCATTGCATCAATAACTTTATGATTCATTCTCATTCTGATAGTGTCATGTATATTTTTTTGCTTTTGGTTGAGCTATATATTACTCAGGGACGAGTAATAGTTTAAGTTTGGGGGCTTGATAGTTCTGCAAAGGAGAGCTATTAAGTGGTTTGTTTGGAGTGAATTGTGTCTCTTTGAGTAAAACTTATTGTTTTTCTTAGCCAGAAGTTGTTTTTAGAGTAGGAAAAATCTTTTGGTTTAATAAAGTCATTTTGTTGTTGCTCTAAGTGTGATTATTGCCTGATTTGTGCTTATGTGATCTTTGTAGGAGGAATTGTTGCAACGTATGGACCAAAGTGGTGAAGACTTAAAAGGAATGTTTTAGCATTTGTTTAAAAGGGGAAGAAAACACTAATTGTTGGAACATCTTCAAGGTCTCAACAATGTTCCAATTGTTGGAGCAAAGAATTGCAAGAATGTTGAAGCACCAACTGTGTCTCATGCAACCATTTGGAAAGTGTAAGCAATAAGAACACGTGGAAGCCACATCAATTAATGAATCTGACAGCTAACCCTAGTTGGACCAATTGGAGGCTGCCACAGGGAGTGTTTTTGCCACTCAAGCCATGATTCCAATGATTGAGAGGTTGTATTTAAGTCCCTTTTTGCCATTTTGAGAAGAGGGAGTTAGGAAGAATACCTTTACGATAGGATCAGTTCTTTTTGGGGTTCTGTATAGAGGGAAGAAGCCGAGAAGAAGGGGAAGCAACCAATTGGAGAGGAAGCATCTTGGAAGAGAAGACTTCTCTAAACCATTGAGAGTTGTGACTTGTCTCATCTTTAATTTTGTGGTGTTATTTCAGTTATGTTATTTTTTTAAGTTTCATTCTAAAACTCTCATTTCTCATTTAGACCTTGCAATGCTTTTTAAATCTAATTCCAGGTTTGCTTATCGTTTGTGCATCTTTGCTATGAACTAAAAGTAGATTGGGGTAAAAATTAGGGGAAGCTATTGTGGATTTGAGCTGAATAATATAACATGATCTGCATCATCTTCACTTTCTAATCATTGTGAGCTTAATTTAACTAGAATTCGTCTGGCCAACTGATCTCAGTTGTGTTTATTCTGAATTTGGAAAAATGAAGGATAAACTGATTTCATTAGTTAACATTAGTTCTAATTAGGGGCAAGCCCCGGGGTAATTGAGGATACTAGGAATAGTAGCTCACCTAATGAATACAAGGAGAGAACATGAAAGAGGTAATATAATGGGAATTAGTTGCCTCTGTTTAAGATCTTTGGGAAGAGTATGAGATGAACTTGCATTAAGTGTTGGAGCAAGATCTATGTTGTAGCATTGAGCTTGATGAAGCATAATTGCCCCCCTAATTCAACCCCTGTCTTAAACACTTGATCTAAGTCGTTCTTTCTCTATTTGTGTTACCTCTTTTCTCCTGTTATTTTAAACTTTGAAGTATCAAGCATTCATTTCAATTTTGGTTACCCTGTTGGTTCACTTAAGTTAATTCAATTTTGATAAGTCTTCTATTCACTAATCCCTAAGGAAACGATTAATTTTACTTATCACTTGCTACAACAAAGTTGTACATACTTGCACAAAACAAAGTGTTCTATTGACAAAACTCACACACCATTTTTAGCAACAGTAGGTCTGTGCATCAAGTGTTAATTGATACTTTGGGTAAGTTTTGGGTTGACTTTTGTTAAATTTTGTTACAGAGAGTTTGGACTTAAGTTGGATTTAATTAGTTACCGTATAAGACTTTTTGAGTGAAAATTTGATGTTGTTAGGATGAATGATTGACCCTCGATTTATTGGTGTTAAATTAAAGATTAACTAGAAGACCCAATTTAAATTGGGTGATTGGTCACAAATCTCAAGGTTTTGTCCAGTAAGTGGAAAGCTGAAAATCAAGATCCCAAACCTATACTTTGGAAATTTTGGTTAAATTATACAAGTTTGTTGAATTAATTTTGTATTATATCTATTTATTGTTAGGTGGTGCGAAATAAATTCAGAAAGCTTTATTTGGTATAATTTACAATTTTTTACTTTATTGAAGTAAGTAGCTTTTGGAATTAAGCCCCTTTATTTAGTATTGAATTTGGGGCCATGTTGGGAGAGGATGCAAACTTATGTAGTATGTCTATAATAAGTTTATAAAGCATGTGTTATTGGGTTAATGGTTCTGAATTACCTCTTAAGTGACATTTTTACTGAGAATGTGGTATATGTACTTAGGGGATTAGAGTTGTGAGCTAAATGATTAGCATGTATAAAACTCTGACTAGTACTGTGTTTGAGACTCTTGATGCTTGTTTTTTTTGTTTTATATTGTTGTGGTAATAAAGTAAATCCTAAAGCCCTAATTACTCTGACCTTCGTGATGATGTGATCATGATGGGTAAGGTCTTGAGAACCTTGGTAGAGGTTAGGGAATGAGTTAGGATCTATAGACTAGTGACGCCTACTACTTCATCTAGACCATGCTTACCTTGATGTTTATGTGATCGGGTTGCGTACCCTGTTTTGTGATATCATGGAGGATGTATCCTTCATTGCAGGTGCTAGCCAGAATGGCTCGAGGGTTGTGGACCTTTTTGTTGTATGCTTGTTGCGGGGACGAAGCCCACTGTTCGACAGGTGCTGCTAGTGTGACTTGAAGTTTGTGGACCTTCTTGTTGTATGCTAGCAATGGGGATTGATAAAACTTAGTATTGAGGCTTATTTAACTCTAAAAGGATTAGATTATGCTTCATTTTTCTTAAGAATTATATGAACAAGTTAGCAAATATTTGAAAAATCATCAATAATTTGTGAGAAGTGCATGTGAAAGAAAAAATTAAGAAAAGAGAAGAAAAACTAAGAAAGAGTTTATTTTTGTGCAAGAATTGTGAAAATTGCAGAATCAAAAGTGTAAAATCCGACTTTGCAATTTTAGAGCAGTCTGAAAAATGCAAAATAGAAAAAAAATGCATGTAACCCAATTACAGAATTCTTCATTTGTTACAAGATTTGTGGGATTTTGAGCACGATCTTTGGACAATTTTCAATGCTAATGAAGACCTATCAATGGGGAGAAAGAAAAACACTATGGAGGTCGTTCGGGAGGCGTTTTAGGAGTTCATTTTGTGGATTTCTCCAGTTTTTTCTCTATTTTTCTGCAAATTTCCTCTGTTTTTCAACAATTTTTTCTCTACTTTCCAGTAACATTGTTGTGATTTCTATATTTTGTATTTGTGATTTCTTCAGTTCAATTCGAGGGTTGTTGGAGCTTAACGAAGGGTTAATTTTAGTGGGTTTTGTTGTTCTTGGTTGTTTTCTACACGTTGGATGAAGTTTTGAGTAAATTATGGTAGTTTGTTAATGAAATTCAATTTTATTTCCATCTTCTAAGTTGGATTGAACGTTCGTTCTGTTTTAAGGTTGTAGAACTTTTTGTTTTATAGTTTTGAAAGTTTTCTTGCGTGGGTTCAAGATGTGATTCTTGACTTCACCATCTTGGTTGTCAAATGAACTTTTCTTTACAGACCATAACTACGTTTTTGCCTTTTCACTAGAAGAAAAAAGGGTTTTAATGATGGACATTGCCCGTCATTAAAGAGTTTTGATGACGGGCGCGCGCCCGTCATCTATGCGAGTGTCATTGTATGTTACAATGACGAGCGGTTTTTAATGACGGGCATTGCCTGTCATTAAAAAGCGCTCGTCATTGTAACATATAATGACATACATTTTTAATGATGGGCAATGCCCGTCATTAAAGGTCTTTGACTATCATTAAAAGTGTCTGCCATTATAGCCTATAATGACGACAATTTTAATGACGGGCATTGTCTGTCATTGTTTTGTTCGTAATTTAAGAAAAAAAAATTGTTGTTTGCCTCAATGGCTCTACCAAAAAATATTAATATTTGCAAATTTTAATTTGTACAAAAAAAATCTCAATACTAATATATTTTTACACAAATAATCTTACAAACTTAACTTTAATTAATAAAATATAAAGTATGTATTAAAAGAAGTGTATTACATATCAAAAAAATATATATACAAACTACATTTACTTTACAAAGATAAGAAAAATTGCTAAACAAAATAAAGAACCCAACTTCTAATTCATGTTCTTCTTCTTCTTATCATCAACCGATTGATCTTCATGCCTGAAACTTTCCATATTGCAATAGCTACGATATTGACATAAAAATCAATTAAGATTGTCACCATTAACCTTAAATGGTAGAAGTTTGTAAATAGAAAAAATGTAAACTAGTTTTCAATTTTTCCCTCCAGGACTTTCAAATAAAATTAATTTGCAACAAAGTTCTTCCACAATCTAACCTTTTGGTACAATTCAGTAATAAAAGACTAAAGAACAATGATCATGAATCTTTCAAACCCCTAGACTCCAAATGAACCACAAAAAGAGCAAACTGTTGGTAATATACCCAAACAATATAGCTAATAATATCATCAATTTCACAATCCTCTAGCTACAAAATGCTATTGAAGAAATCAAATAGAAAACAAAACTGACCTAAGTAAATATTTGGAATATGCAAGTGTCTTATGATAAACTATGCGTAAGGATATAGGCTATGGAAAAATGCAGTAGAATGAGAAGTAAAATAACTACCCTTCAACAAATCAAATTGAACAATATTCAAACTTAATTAACTTAAAACACTTCTTAAGACCTATAAACAAGTCCCTTCTTTTCTAGAATTTAAAATTACCGATGAAATATTCATGAGGCATAGACAAGACCAACATACCTTCCCTTTTTTGAACTTCTACTTTTGAAAAAAAAAAACACTCTCCATTAGACTCTACATAAGATTTCAAGAACAAATAACATAAGATTTCAAGAACAAATAACATAAGTATACAAGAACTACATTTAAATTGAAAAGCACATTAACAACATCTAAAATAAACAAAAAAGTTTTACGCACATATCAAAGTAAAGAAGAGGGCTAACAAAAGCATTCCCAAAAAAAGACATAACAAACAAATTAAATAATAGTACATTAGAAGATGGCTAAACAAAAACGGAAGATGAACAAATTGAACACATATCAAAGTAAAGAAGAGGGCTAACAAAAGCATAAACTCCATAAACTCTCTCATAATTCAATTTCACAGCCAACAAAAGCATAAACTTCATAAATTCCATATCCTTCATTTGCCAATCTCCTTGCAGTACCTAATCAATCAAAAATAAAACTCATTTTCTTCTTTTTCAAATTAAAACTTAAAAATGATAATTTCCCAAAAAAAAGCAAAATTAAAATTCAAAGAAAATTTACTGTTCATGGTGATGCTACATTCCATGGCAATACTATGATCGATAAAAACCAGAGCTTTAGGTTCTTCATTCATCGGAATCCAACTGCACGAGTTATTTTGCAGCAGAAAACAATCACGAATCTAATTCTCGCCTGTGAAAGTACTCCTTCATATAAACTAATAGAACCATCATGAAATCACAACCATATAAGTTAATATCATAATAAGCAGCAACATTTCTCTTACTACAAAAACTTTTTCAAGGTAGACATGACATTAATTTTTACTTCTACAAGTATTATTGTTACTCAGAAAGTCCTTTGTTGGATCATTGAGATCACTCAACGGCATGAAATTTGGACTACCCCAGCTTTTTCTATTATCATCAAACCATTGTTCATCTACGCGTAAAATAAAAGAAAATTAAACAACTTTTGAGTGTAATGCTTAAGTCCGACACTTTTTTAATTATAAGCAGTTTTATAAACATTCAGTAAGTGTTTTCCTCTAAAAAGAACTTTGCAAATATTTTTTTTTAGAATTTTCAATATCAACATGTAACCAAATATGTTAAAAGTTGTTTTAAACATAGATCAAAAATATTTTATGGGATGCTTTCGTTTGGAAACTTTAAGGTAAGAAAAAACTAAATCCATGTTTTTTTTGCTTCAACTCCACTCAATACAACCATCTCATATTCAAAACTTAGGGTATAATTTTTAGATTATTCACAAAAATAATCAATGCCCACAAGGTCAAAGATACCAAAAAAACGTTAAAGATACACAAAAACATTTAGATCTACACACAAAAAAACTCAGCAAAAAAAAATCAAAATACCGAATCGATTTTATAAAAAATCAAAGATACCCAAAATAATTTTCTATTATACACAAAAACATTTAGATCTACACAAAAAAAACTCATATCCACAAAAAAAAAATCAAAGATACCGAATCGATTTTATAAAAATCAAAGATACCCAAAATAATTTTCTATTATACACAAAAACATTTAGATCTACACAAAAAAAACTCAGATCCACAAAAAAAAAATCAAAGATACCGAATCGATTTTATAAAAATCAAAGATACAAAAAAAAAATTCTATTATACACAAAAACATTTAGATCTACACAAAAAAACTCAGATCCACAAAAAAAAACAATCTAAAATAATTAAAGAAAAAAGAAAAGGAAAATCACCAACGGCGAAGGAAGCTTGAAGATCTGGCCGGCGACTGACGAGGGAGGGAAGTTCAGAGATCTGGCCGAGGGAAGCACAGGGGAAGGAAACTCAGACGAAGGAAGCTCGGTGGAAGCTCAGACGGACGACAGACGGTGGCAAACGAGAGAAGAGGGAACGGCGAAGAGGGAGAGTGAGAGTGAGATCGGCGACAAACGGCGAAGAGGGAGAGTGGGAGAGAGGGGTGAGCTGTTGTGAGAGAGAGAAAATGATATGGGGTGTCGAAATGGTAAAGTGGGAAGAGAGAGAAAATGAGTTGGGGGTGTCGATTTTTTTTTTTTAAATACTCTATGATGACGGGCAATGCCCGCCATTAAAAACAACTTACTATGACGGGCAATGCCCGTCATTGTATGTCCGACCAAAATTTCCAGCGCGCCTTTTCCCCGTCCGTCATTGTTTCTCGCCCCTTGTTTTTTTCGTCCGTCATTGTATCCCTATTTTCTACTAGTGTTTGTGTTTACTCTCTTTATTATTTTGTCCATTCTAGTGAGGGTTACAATTAAATTTCCTACTAGGAATCCAACCCAAGAAATTGTTGTAAGATTTTTAATTCGATTATGAGCTAAATTTCTTAAGAGTTTCAAGGAATTGAATTCTCTAAGATGTAAATCTAACATAAATTACGATGAAATCCAAGCTTACATTTCAATTGTGATTGCTTGTGTTGATTAAATGTCATTGAGATTCTAAATTGATCAATTAGGATCGCAATTTAAACTTTGATCTAATACCGACAGGGTCAGAGACGAGCAGATTTCGTACAAGTGATGGAGATAAAGCTTAGATATAAGTTATTACTTACCCTAGACATATGCCTTAAATACTTTAGACTTAATAAATTTTCTGAGCCAGAACATCTAAGGAAGATGGGCTACAAACATATATATTACTCACTTAGCCTCCTAACACCTAATTCTTAGGCAAATGGGAGTAGTAAATTTAGTCTCCAATTTAATGTAAAAGAGGATGACGTTGAATTCTTCATTTTGTAATTTACAAATTAGGGTAAGGAAAATTCTCGAGTCCCATGCATCTTTATTAAGATTATTCTTGCAATTTTCATGCATTCTTCATTAATTCAATTGTCACACTTGTTTTGTTGTAGCTTCGATTTATTTTCATTATTTTTGCCATATTAGACTTTGCAATTTTGATTTCACATTTGGTGTCGTCAATTAAATTTCCTATGACTATTCTTTTACTTTATTTTGTTATTTCACATCAACACTCCAAAACCTTGAATTGAAATTTTACTTACATAATTGTTTTTATAAAATTTTTGTTACACTATTCCCTGTGTGGAATCGATATGCATGAATACTCCTGTTTTAATATTGCATCAACGGTGTGTACTTGCATCGGGTTTGAACGTAATTGCTTACTTGTCTCCATCTAAAGTTCACCCGATTAGGGATGAAGCCCACTGATCGGGAGCATGGCTCTAGGGTTTTAGTAACGAGACTATATCGTAGGTGGAGTAGGTTAGGTGGTCACATAGCTAAGAGGTTGTAGAACTGGAGTAACGTAGGTCAGAGGTTTGTTTGTTTGTGTAGAGAAGTGAGAGTCTTGGTCTTAAATGAGCTACTTACTAAGTATTTTTATACTCATTCGATGCTACCTTTTTTTCCTTTCAGGTGGTCAGTAGACTCGGGAGGCGTGTGGTACGAGGCATTGGCTTGGCTAGGCTATTGAGGATGTGTTCCTGTTTCTTAAGGTCGTATAATTTTCTGCTTCTAAAGGATTTAGTTTTACTAAAAGTTGGTTTGCTTTTTTTTCTTGTGAGTGTACTCTGATTTCGTGTTCAACCTTTTTGGTAATGTTTTTTTAGTTATTTAATTTATTTTATCTTATTTTATTTTAAGTCAAGATCCCGAAGTGAAACTGATTTTTGAATGAAATGTTTTCTTTCGATTCTTGTTGAAAGTTGTTTTAAAGCCCTTTTTTCTTAGATAAGAGTATTGTTAAATATTCCTTAAGTAGTGATTTAGGGTGAGTCGTTACAAAGGGTAGCAATATGGAGAAAATCTTCAGAAACTTCAGTAAGTCATCTAATATTGTTTATATATTTTTGTCTAAGTTTTTTTGCCTATGTTCTGTCTACCTAAAAAAAATTATGAAGTTGGTTTAATAGTACAATATATTTTTTGTATTACAATCTCATTTTAGCAATATGTATATATAATATAATATAATAAAATTATGCATGGTATACGTGTTATAACTTATAAACATCATGTGATATGGATCATTCTCGAAAATACTTAATGCCAAATATATAATATTAAGTATATTATAAAAAAAATAAATATAAGTATAAGTATATTATATATACATATGTATATAATTTTATTATATTTTATATAGGAAATAAATATAGTCATATTCACATATATTTATTATATAAACATAGGTAAATAACCATCATATATTTTGTATTCGTAATAATCTTATTAATTTTGAGATAACTGTTCACACGAGATTTCAATGAGGAAATAGAAATGAGACACGTGTAATTGAACGTTGTGTTTGTATTAATTTGAATGTTATGAGTTATAATCTTTAATGTTAATCCTTTGTTTCTTTCTCTCTCTCTCAAGTGTAATGCGTCTGGAGGTTTTGCAACTTGTTAAGGGTCTTCGATTTGCAGCTTGTTGAAGATCTTCAGCTTGTAGCTTATTGAAGGTCATCTTCGGCTTGTAGCTTGTTGAAGGTCTTCGGCTTACAGTTTGTTGAAGATCTTTGACTTTGAAGGGATCGTATCCTATAATAGAAGCGTTGGAATCGCTTTTGCCTGCAATTACATTATGGAATTTACACAAAAAAAAAAGAAACAAAGGTTAAGGAAAAGGGGAGAAGTGGAATTTACCTTTGAAGAAACCTCTTCTTGTAATCCTTCTCCAATCCCATACTTGCACCTCGTTCTCAACAATCAACCCGAATACCTCCAGCAAGTCTTCTTCGTTGTTCTCTAGGAGAGGGAGAACTATGAGAGTTCTTTTTGGCTTTTGGGAGATTTTTCTCTTTGAGAGAGAATTTGAGAATTGAGAGAATGATTTGGTGTTTTGAGATGCAAAACAAAAAAATGAGAGATCAATCACAATGCATTTATTTATAGTGAGCATTGGTGGAGGTAACTTCCTCCACCCACCATTTCCATAAATGATGTATTTGTTGGAATTTATGCCCTAAAACTCGTAGTTTGTAATATTGTTCTAATTAAATCAATAAAGTGTTATTGTTTATTTCATAATTTCTCTATATTACCTTATATTAACCCTAAATCCAATAAACTAACATCCTAGGTTGTTGTATGTCTCTTGAACGGAATGTAGAGACATATAAGGATCTCAGTTCGAGAAACAGTCTAAAGGGTCTATAGTAAAGGGATAAGGTTGGGTACCTTATCCTGGTAATACTATGGATATGACCCATTTTGTATATGATACAAACACAGTGATTCAACGTATTCGTGTAGACGACATGTGAGTGGAGATATCCTATGTGATAAGATCACATAAGACCAGACCACGAAATAGTAACCAATAGATGTAACTCTGTTAACTAGTTAGGTTTCTATTTCAATAGGATGACCTAGGCAACTTCAATCCTGAGTAGGTTACGCACTCCTATTTTCTAGGGACTTTCCTTTCACTAGTATGGGTGAGAGTGACCCGAGACGTCGATTCAATATGCCTACCTTCTTGGGGACAAGACCGAGCAGGCAGCTGGGGACATAACCTAGCAAGATGGAATTCACTCATTCCCGACTTTAGGGTAAGTAGATGAATGTTCCCTTAAGTGGTGTCTCCGGGACTTGAACAAAGGGTCCGACCAATGAGAGAGACTTCTGTTTACTGGTAGGACGATAAACAGGTTGTTCATTAGATGAACACTGATACTTAAGGTAAAACATGTAACCCAAGGGTAAAACGGTAATTTGGCCCAACTGGTGTTGCGAACATTCGTGAAGGATTGACTTGTTATTGGTCAATATCCATGGACACAAAAATATATCTGGAGTGAGAAGAGGGCAACTGCGGGACTATAGTGGAGTGTTACCGCAGTTAACGAATGTTGATTGGGGGGTTAATGAGATTAACCTAATAATCTTGTAATCGTTGGACCTTCTGATCTGCAGGTCCATTAGATCCACTTCTTAGCTCGTAAAGGATTCTTAGATTATCTATTTGAAGTGTTCAAATTCATTTATGGAATAAGCATGATGTATGGAGATACATTATAATATAAAATTTGTATGTATATTAAAACTTTATATTATAAATTTAATTTGAATATGATTCAAAGTAAATTAATTGAGAGAATTAAATATTTGAAGAAGTACAAATATTATTTAAATGTGAATGAGATTCATGTTTAAAACTATAGGTTAATATTTAATGTGTATAACATGCACATTAAAACTATAGGTTAAAAGGGAGTATGATTAAATATGATTTAATCATTTATAACCTAAATTGAATATATGATATTTGATTAATTAATTAAGAACTAATTAATTCAATTTAATTAAATAAGGTTATATATATATTAACTAAATTTGATTTAATTATTATAATTAAATTAATTTGATTTATTTAATTAATGGGAACGTGTGAGTCACACACGTTCCCCACTCCCCACTTGCCACTTCATTCTCCCTCTTTATCGATAAGTACAGAAAGAGGGAGATGGAGGTTGGATTCATTTAATCGATCAGTTGAGCTTTTTGATTGATTGAATTGGTTGTTCTTCCAAAAGATTGAAATTCTCTGTCTCAAATTTCCCTTCTCTCAATTGTTGGATGCCTCTCAAAAGGCTTGATCAAAAGAACTCAGAGGATAGGGAGTTATCCTACTGGTGGTGTTTTGTAGAAGAAGAAATTTTTCTGGAAAAGGGAGGTGCAAGGTGTTGCTACTCTGGAAAAGTACAAAGGTAATTTACTTTTCCCTTTAGTCTAGAGACTTTTACAACATGTTAATTATGTCAATTCCATGCCTAATTGCTTATCGATAGTTTATTTGTCAATGTACTGGGCATTTGGTTTTGCCAAACTAAAACGAGATTTTGATCCAAATTTAACTTCCGTTGTGCAATTTGGATTTAGATTCCATCAGTATTATGCAAATCATATTTGTGTAATATATACTACAAAGTATCATATACTTTATAAATTGAATCATATTCAATTTACATTTATTCTCTCTAATTCTTTATTGAATTTAATATGAAACTATTTCAAATTAAAATACTTGGATAATAGTCCAAATATAGCATATAGTTCAATATGAATCATATTCACATTAAACTATATATTATATCAATTATATCACATATATATATCTCTCATTTACGAAATTGAACACTTCAAGTTCACTCCTTTATACCATCGATATATCCATATTGAGCCAACGAATGGACGTAATGGACCTACAGTTCATGAGCTTCAACGATACAAGGCTAACCGATTTAACTCTTTGACTCGGTTGACCAACATTCATTAACTACGAGTCATTCCATTATAGACTCGTAGTTACATTCTTCTCACTGTAGGAAAAATTGTGTCTATCGATTTAACCAATGCCCGTGAGTCGACCTTTCACAGGTTGTTCATAATCACAGTTGGGTCAAATTACCGTTTTACCCCTGCAATTACCTCTTACTCCTTAAGTACCATTGATCCTCTAATGAACAACTAGTTTATGGTCCTACCATAAACAAAGTCCCTCTCGGGCCAATTAGAGGGTGGGGCCCTGTTGTTCAAGACCTAGATGCAGCCCTTAAGAAAACAACCTATCTAAATTCCCTAGCTCGGGATCGAGTGAATTCCATCTCGTGGAGTTAAGTTCCCAGCTCCCCACGTGGTTTCATCCCTATGAAGGTAGACTTATTGAGTCGGCAACTATGACCACTCTCACCCATACTAGTCTAAGGTCAAACCCCTGCATACAAGAGTTCGTAACCTGCTCAGGATTCAGGTCGAGTCACTAATGGTCATCTATAAACTATTAGACCTAATCTGTTAACGGTGTTACATCAGTAGGAGAATAATTCGTGGTCTGGTCTTGTACGAACTCATCGCACAGGATGCCCTACTCGCATGCCAACTACATGAACGAGTTGGATCGCCTCGTTTGTATCAAATACAAAGTGGGTCGCATCCAAAGTGTTAACAAGATGAGGTTCCTAACGTTATCCATATACTATAGACCATTTGGGTCACACCCTTGAACACGATCCTACCTATGTGTCCACTACACTGTTCAAGTCCTCATAATCATAACCCTGGAGCTTAGTTTATTGGATTTAACTTTTTAAATGCGAGAACACGAGAAATGATGAATAATAACTCTTTATTGATTTCATCGAACATTTACAAACTACACGAGTTTAGGGCATAAACCCCCAACATGCTTGAATCTCTTATGTAAAGTTGTTTCGAGGGCTTTTGCAGCTTGTTCTCCAATGTGAATTTGTTTTGAGGGCTTCACAGGTTGTTCTCTAATGTGGTTTGTTTTCAAGGGCCTTGCAACTTGATCTCCATCTTCAAGTTGTTCGAGGGTTTTTGCAGCTTGTTCTTCATCTTCAAGTTGTTCGAGGGTTTTGCAGCTTGCTTTCGAGCGTATGTTTGATTCGAGGGTTTCACAGCTTGTTCTCGAACATAGATTTGATCCGAGGACTTTGTAGATTGTTCTAGAACGTAAATTTTTCTCGAGGGCTTTGCAGCTTGTTCTCGAGTGTGAAGTTACAATGAATCTCGAAGAAGCATTCTTGATCTTCGAGGCAACGTTCTTTGTTCAGGAAGTGTTTGATCTCTAGAAGTGCAGAGAGTCTTCTAGCCTTTGTTAATAGATTCCTCTATGGATTTGCTCTCTGGAGTTTCCAACTTTTGAACCCTTCAAATAAAGGGGGAACTCTCTATTTATAGAGTTCCAAGTGGGGTTGGGCTTGACCATTGGATTGGGTCTATGGTTTGCTAACTTAGGCCTGAACCCTTCTAGGCTGATCTGATTGACTTTGGACTTAGTCAGGAGCTGGGACTTTGTTGGATTTGGGTCTCCTATTTGGGCTTTTGTCTACCGTTGGCCAAATTTCATATAACCCAATTGCATATATGGATTTTCCTTAATTTAATGTAGGGATATTGCAAATTTTATTAATCCCTAATTAAATAAATAACTTTTCCATTAATTTTAGGTAACGACTGATGGGAATATGATCCCCTTGAGTCGCGAAAATGTGTTTTATGGATCGATTTTGCTTGGTTGTTTTGGTTAAACACAAATACAAATACATTGGTAAAAAAGAGAATAAGCAACTTAATTCCTAATCTAATTAGGCATGGAACTAAGCATGCAAACAAGTTCTATAATATAATTAAACTGAAGGAAATTCGAAATTTACATTTGTAGTTTCGAATTTCCAGTAACTCCTTGATCCTTTTTTTCACAGCAACTCAGCAAACAACAACTTTCCTCTGTAATTTTCAGTAGGACAACACTGAAGGGATCGAATTCCGCAACGAAAGTGATTGACTTGCTGTCCATCTTATACTATATGCTTAATCGAGTTAAGTTTGTTCTTGAATGTAATCCATATAATGAAATTAAGAATGTGCGATTCACTATCTCTTCCGCTGCGGGATTCGATTCCCTTCAATTGGTATCAGAGCCCAATTGCGTTCTAAATTTATGTTCTGGATTTTTCAAGAACGAGGTGGGATTTACTGTTTTGCATGTGATGTATAAACAGTTTGCAATTTAGACGTTTTCAATTTTGGCACTTAGATTTACAATTTTTTCATTGAATCGTTCAATGTAAGGGTCCGGTGTTTTGAGAAATTTTAATTGTAAATCGAGTTTGTAAGTCCGTGTCGATCGAGGCAAGGTGGTTGCTGAGAAGATCAGAGCGAAAACGAGCAAGGAATGGAGATTCCACATGTTGTCTGTGTGCAACATTGCAACGTTGTTCATTGGCGTTGCAACGCTGCACTTGCGGAAGGAGGTGCGAATTAGAGGCAGTGTTGCAACGTCGAAGGCGTTTCGCAACGCGCTCTAATGGGCAGAAATGGACAAGGCACAGCGTTGCAACGCCGAAGGCGTTTCAGCAATCTTCAAACGGGCGAAAAAATAGATTTTTTTATTATATATTAAATATAAAAATGTTTTATATTTAATTTAATTTAATTTTAATTAATATAATTAGATTATATTAATTAAAATTAAATTTAGGGTGCCGAAATTGGCCTAACTTTGCTATTTAAATTATGCAGTTGTTGTGTAATTATTGTCATACATAATGTTTGCTTTTAATTTAGATATCTCACCTTAGGTTGAGCATTTTCATGCATCATTTATAATATAAAGAGTTATATTATATAGTTTGCATGATTAATTAATATAAAGTGTTATATTAAATTATGGACAACATTGACATGCATTATATATCATGAGATGATTATGCTATGTATGTCTTATTATTCATGAGATGAATAATCAAGCACTATAACATAGTATGCATGTCACCTAAAGTTGATTATTAGTTTTAAAACGTTTAGAACTTTGGAAATAATATACCTTAGGTTATCTAGTTCTAATTAGATTAGAATTAGGAACCAAATGATTTATAAACAATGATTAAAAGAGGAACTATGTCTAAGGAATGTTCTGTCTAGGCTGGGGTATTTAAGCTGACGGAAACGGAACACCCCTACCTAGGAACTGACCTGTGAGTGAAATTTAATCAGAGAAGTTTATAAATCATAGTAGCGTCAGCGGGTTTATTAAGGGGTTAATAAACTAGAAATCCTAGGCTTGAAGGGAATCGTAGTCCTGCAGTGGAAGCAATTGTGAATCGCACGCTCTTGATTTAGTTACAACGATATAATTCAAGAACATACATAACAAGATTAAGCATAAAACAGAATGGACAGCAAGAAATGTTACCTTTGAAGAACCTTTCTTCAAGTGCTCCACTCTCCCATGATCTCGATCTCAGCAACAGGAACACGAACGTGGGTTCCCTTTAGGAGAGGTGAGGTATTTTGTTTGAGAGATGTGTGTTTTGGAACCCTTCCAACAACACAACAAAGAGCTTGAAAATTCCTTAATCTGGTTGCATCTCATGCAACCATATATATAGGAAATAGGATGGAAATGACCATCCTACCCCTCCTTTATTCTCTCTTTAGTATATAGTTTATATATGAATCTAATTCACATTAAAACTATATATTATATCAATTATATCATATATAATTGATATAACACCTCATGTATGAAATTGAACACTTCAATTTCACTCCTAACTTTATACCCTTAATATTACCATATTGAGCCAACGGAGGGACCTAATGGACCTACAGTTCATGAACTCCAATGATGTGAGATTAACTGATCAAACTCTTTGATCCAATTAATCAATATTCATTAACTACAAGTCACTCCACTATAGTCTTGTAGCTGCAGTCTCCTCACTGTAGATAATATTGTGTCCACTGATATAGTCATTACCCATGAGTTGACCCTTCACAAGTTGTTCGTAATCACGGCTGGGTCAAATTACCGTTTTACCCCTGTGATTACCTCTTTGCTCCTTAAGCACCACTGATCCTCTAATGAACAACAAGTCTAATGTCCTACCTTAGACTCATACCCTCATAGAGGGTGGGGCCCCGTTGTTCAAGACCTGGAGTCAGTTCTTAAGGGAACAACCTATCTAATTCCTTAGTATAGGAATGAGTGAAATCCATCTTGCACAGTTAAGTTCCCAGCTACCTACGAGGTTTTGTCCCTGAAAAGGTAGGCTTATTGAGTCGGCCATGTGCCACTCACCCATACTAGTCTAAGGACAAACCC
This sequence comes from Trichosanthes cucumerina, assembly GCA_036507285.1. Classification (NCBI taxonomy): domain Eukaryota; kingdom Viridiplantae; phylum Streptophyta; class Magnoliopsida; order Cucurbitales; family Cucurbitaceae; genus Trichosanthes; species Trichosanthes cucumerina. Next base: position 42,082,261 of record CM071840.1, read on the forward strand.
CTATAGCGGGAGTTCTTAACTTGCTCAGATTCAGTCAAGTCACTAATGACCATCTATAAATTACTAGTCTTATCCTCATAACTTGTTGTTACAATGGTTAGACTAATAATTTGCGATCCGATCTTGTATGAACTCTTCATACAGGATGCCCCCACTCGCATGTCAACTACATGAATGAGTTGGATTACCTCATTTGTATTAATTACAAAGTGAGTCGCATCCATGGTGTTACCAGAATGAGGTTTCCAACCTTATTCTTATACCATAGACTATTTAGGTTATATTCCTGAAGTCAACCCAAATAGTGTCCACTACACTGATGTTCAAGATAAATGTTATAACCTTGGAGCTTAGTTTACTGGATTTATTAAAGCAAGACTGTAATTCTATCAAAACAAATAACACTTTATTTAATTGATCAAAATTACACAAGTTTAGGGCATAAATCCCAACAAGGCTTAATATAAAGAGTTATATTAGCAAACTTAGGATAAAATCAATATAAGAGTTATATTGATTATCAATATAAGAGTTATATTGATTATCAATATAAGAGTTATATTGATAAGTTTAGGTAAAACCATTAGCCGGGTTTAGCCTAAGTAAGATTTCTATAGATCTAAAGTATCTAGTGGGAGGAAAAGTGTATATGATACATATTTTTCCACCTACGTATCTCCGGGAAGTTCACACCGTGAGACTCATACTTGGCCTCGTGGCGCAAACAGGAGTGTCTCCCTTCGGATGATGTTTGTATGAGTCAATATCAAGGTGAATGGAGAGGGTACTTATAGTGAGTGGGAGCAGGTTTTGTGAAAACAAAACCTATGGTCTCTTCAGTCGGTTTACTAATGTAAGATCACTATGGTCACCGCTAGTTTGGCTTTGCACTGGACAATCCCTTCGGGCTTGATCATGGGGATCGAACACAGTAGACACCCGAAAGGGATAAAGATTTTCTTAGTCTGTTTTTCAATCTAGTCCACCCTTCGGCGGATTTTATTGGATGGGGACTCTGGGATCTAAAGACAGAGGATTACACTCACAAGGTACATAAGATGTGTATGTATCCTGACCGAAAAATGGTAACTAAAGCCTATAGGAATAAGAGTTATTCTGGCATTAGGTTTTGGTCAAGAGTGTCTTGATCCAGAGGAGGAGTGTTTTTTATTACCCTTCGGTGTCATACATTCTAAACTTTTGGAGTATCATTGCAAATTATAAATGACCTAGGAATCATTTGATAATTAGCTAAAACATGATTGGATTAGACAATTATAGCAAGAAACTCATACAAGTTTTGTTTGTAAATTTTCAGCAAAAATGTCTATCTCTATAATTTCCTTATTGGGTGCGGAAAAGTTAACCGGAGAGAATAAGATGACATGGAAAAACAAACTCAACACTATATTGGTAGTGGATGATCTGAAGTTTGTGCTAACTGAGGAGTGTCCTCAAGTGTCAGGCTCGAATGCGTTACGAAATGTTCGTGATGCATATGATCGATGGATCAAGGCCAATGATAAGGCCAAGGTCATGCTGGCAAGTATGTCTGACATATTAGCCAAGAAGCATGAGGGCATGATAACCGCCAAGGAAATCATGGATTCAGTTTAGGGTATGTTTGGACCATAGTCCACACAGACCCGACACAATGCCCTAAAGTACATATTCAACTCAAGGATGCTAGAGGGTACATCTGTTCGGGATCATGTCCTGGATATGATGGTGCACTTTAACATCGCGGAGTCGAATGGTGCTTCCATCGATGAATCGAGCCAGGTTAGCTTCATTCTGGAAATCCTTCCAAATAGTTTCCTACAGTTTAGAAGTAATGTTGTTATGAACAAGCTTACTTTTAATCTTACCTCCCTTCCAAATAGTTTCCTAAAGGTAGTTTATGTCATTTCAGAATTTGGGGTTGTCCAGCACATGTGCTTGTGACAAATCCAAAGAAGTTGGATTCACGTTCAAAATTGTGCCTATTTGTAGGCTACCCAAAAGAAACAAGAGGTGGTTTATTCTATGATCTTAAGGAAGATAAGGTTTTTGTGTCGACAAATGCCACTTTCTTAGAGGAGGACCACATAAGGGCACAAACCAAGAAGCAAGATTTTGTTGAGTGAGTTAGATGGAACAAAAGCAAAGGTTGCTAATAAAACTAGTACGTCAACAAAAGTTGTTGATACTAGTTTGTCAAGTCAAGAGAGTCCATCTCAAAAGTCTAGTATGCCTCGATGTAGTGGGAGGGTTATAACGCAACCTGACCGTTACATGGGTTTATCTGAAACCCAAGTTGTTATACCAGATGACAACTGCGAGAATCCATTGACTTATAATCAAGCGATGATTGATAAAGACAAAGACAAATGGGTCATAGCCATGAACCATGAAATGGAGTCTATGCACTTCAATTCTGTTTGGGATCTTGTAGATAAACCTGATGGGGTAAAACCTATAGGTTGTAAGTGGATCTACAAGAGAAAGCGTGGTGTAGATGGAAAGGTGCAAACCTTTAAAGCTAAACTAGTAGCAAAGGGTTATACCCAGGTTGAAGGGGTTGACTATGAGGAAACATTTTCACTTGTTGCTATGGTAAAGTCTATCCGTATTCTACTTGCCATTGTCGCATATTATGACTATGAGGTATGGCAAATGGATGTCAAGACGACCTTTTTGAATGGCAATCTTGAGGAAAACATCTACATGGACCAACCCAAAGGGTTCATTGAACCAGGACAAGAGCAAAAGGTTTGCACGCTTAAAATGTCAATTTATGGATTGAAATAAGCCTCTAGGTCTTGGAATATAAGATTTGATGAGACAATCAAATCTTATGGTTTTGACCAGAATGATGATGAACCTTGTGTCTACAAGATCATCAATAGTTATGTCGCATTTCTAGTTCTATATGTGGATGATATCCTACTCATTGGGAATGATGTAGGATATCTTACTGACATTAAAAATTGGCTAGCTACGCAATTCCAAATAAAAGATTTGGGTGATGCACAGTTTATTCTTGGGATCCAGATTGTCCGGAACCGCAAGAATAAAACACTAGTCTTGTCTCAAACATTTTACATAGACAAAGTGTTGTCAAGGTTTAAGATGCAAGACTCCAAAAAGGACTTATTGCCTTTTAGACATGGAGTCCATTTGTCTAAGAAATAGTGTCCTAAGACACCTCAAGGAGTTGAGGATTTGAGACGAATTCCTTATGCATCAGCTGTTGGGATCTTGATGTACCCCATGTTGTGTACTAGGCCTGACATCTGTTTTGCAGTTGGAATGGTCAGTAGGTATCAATCCAATCCAGAACTTGAACACTGGACAACGGTTAAAACAATCCTTAAGTATCTACGGAGAACAAGGAACTACATGCTTGTGTATGTGGCTAATGATTTGATTCTTACAGGATACACGAATTCTGAATAAAGATTCTCGGAAATCTACATGAGGCTCAACATTTACTCTTAACGGAGGAGTTGTAGTATGGTGAAGCGTCAAGCAAGGATGCATCGTTGATTCCACCATGGAGGTTGAATATGTAGTAGCTTGTGAAGCAGCTAAAGAGGTCGTTTAGTTAAGGAAATTCATGCTAAATTTTGAAGTTGTTCCAAATATGACTTTGTCCATCACGCTGTATTGCGATAACAGTGGTGCAGTGGCAAATTCGAGGGAACCCCAAAGTCACAAGAGGGGAAAGCACATTGAGCGGAAATATCATCTCATCTGGGAGATCGTGCATAGAGGAGACGTGATTGTCACGAAGATAGTCTCAAAGCACAACGTTACTAATCCTTTTACAAAAGCTCTCACAGCTAAAGTATTTGAGAGTCACCTAGAAGGTCTAGGTTTACAAGTCTTCCCCAACTAGGGCAAGTGGGAGTATTTTGTACAAAGGGTTTAAATGCCCTAGCTTATTGTATTAACATTACTGTAATGTTTTAGTACTCCACAAGCTTTAGGTCAAGTGGGAGATTGTTGGGATTTATGCCCTAAACTTGTGTAATTTTGATCAAATAAATAAAGGGTTATTTGTTTTGTTAAAATCATATTCTTGTTTTATAAATCCAATAAACTAAGCTCCAAGGTTATAATATATCTTGAACATCAGTGTAGTGGACACTATTTGGATTGTGTTCAAGAATATAACCTAAATGGTCTATGGTATAAGAATAAGGTTGAACCTTATTCTTGTAACACCATGGATGCGACCCACTTTGTAATTAGTACAAATAAGGTAATCCAACTCAGACATGCGAGTGGGGGCATCCTGTATGAAGAGTTCATACAAGACCGGACTACAAATTATTAGTCTAACCAGTATATCACCGTTAACAGGGTAAGACCGATAATTTATAAATGGTCATTAGTGACTCGACCTGAATCCTGAGCAAGTTAAGAACTCCTGCTTATAGGGGTTTGTCCTTAAACTAATATGGGTGAGAGTGGCCTGTAGCCGACTCAATAACCTTACCTTCTCAGGGACAGAATCTCGTAGGTAGCTGGGCACTTAACTGTGCAAGATGAAATTCACTCATTCCTACACTAAGGAATTAGATAGGTTGTTCCCTTAAGAACTGACTCCAGGTCTTGAACAACGGGGCCCCGCCCTCTATGAGGGTATGAGTCTATGGTAGGACCTTAGACTTGTTGTTCATTAGAGGATCAGTGGTGCTTAAGGTACAAAGAGGTAATCACAGGGGTAAAATGGTAATTTGACCCAACCGTGATTACGAACAACCTGTGAAGGGTCGACTCATGGGTAATGACTATATCGGTGGACACAATATTATCTACAGTGAGGAGACTGCAGCTACAAGACTATAGTGGAGTGACTTGTAGTTAATGAATATTGATTAACTGGATCAAAGAGTTTGATCAGTTAATCTCACATCATTGGAGCTCATGAACTGTAGGTCCATTAGGTCCCTCCGTTGGCTCAACATGGTAATATTGAGGGTATAAAGTTAGGAATGAAATTGAAGTGTTCGATTTCATACATGAGGTGTTATATCAATTATGTATGATATAATCGATATAATATATGGTTTTAATGTGAATTAGATTCACATATAAACCTTATAATAGTAGGAGAAAATAAGAGGGATAGGATGGTAATTTCCATCCTATTTCCTTATATATATAGTTGCATGAGATGCAACTAGGTTAAGCAAGTGATTCTATCTCTTTGAGAAACTCTAGAGAATTCTCCCACATAATGTTGGAAAGAGTTTCAACTAGACTTTCACAAAACACCTCATCTCACCTAAAGGGAACCCACATTCCTCCCTCACCAAGAGAACAACAGAGAAGATCCGGTGGTAGTGTCGGTGATTGTTCGGGTTCGTGTTACTGAGATCGTGACCGTGGGAGAAGGAGCACTTGAAGAAAGAGTTATTTAAAGGTACAAATCTTGCTGTCCATCTTATATTATATGCTTAATCTAATTAAGTTTGTTCTTGAATGTAATCCATGTAATGAAATTAAGAACGCGAGATTCACTATCGCTTCCGCTGCGGGATTCGATTCCCTTCAGTATGAACTCTTCATACCGGATGCCCCCACTCGCATGTCAACCACATGAATGAGTTGGATTACCTCATTTGTACTAATTAAAAAGTGGGTCGCATCCATGGTGTTACCAGAATAAGGTTTCCAACCTTATTCTTATACTATAGACCATTTAGGTTATACTTCTGAACACAATCCAAATAGAGTCTACTACACTGATGTTCAAGGTACATTATAACCTTCGAGCTTGGTTTATTGGATTTATAAAGCAAGAATATAATTTTATCAAAACAAATAACTCTTTATTTATTTGATCAAAATAACATAAGTTTAGGGCACAAATCCCAACAAACAACACCAGTGAAAACCTCCTATCACTTTGAGTTCTACTTAGATCAACCCTTTGTGGGAAGGGATCAACAATTGATGAGAGGAAGGTGTTGGGATGTTTGTCCTAATCTCGTTTAGTTTGTAAATATACATTTGAAATTAATAAAGGTTATTTATTTCATCATTTATTATCTCGCATTTATTACAAACTTTGTCCAATAAACTAAGCTCTAGGATCATTGAATATATGAGAGAACTACAACTTGAACGGTGTGTAATGGACACACAGGAGGATCACGTTCGAGTAAATGACCCGAACGGTCTACAGTATATGGATGGGGTTGGAGACCTAATCCTGGATACGTTGTAGATGTGACCCGCTTTGTATTAAGATATAATCGAAGTGATCTGACTCGTTCATGTGGTTGACATGTGAGTGGGGGCATCCTGTACAATGAGATTGTACAAGACCGGACCGTGAATTATTAGACCTACTGATGTAACATCGTTAACAGTATGGACTAATAACTTCGTAGATGACCATTAGTGACTCGACACGAATCTCGAGCGTGTTACGGACTCATCTGCGGGGTTTGTCCTTTGACTAGTACGGGTGAGGGTGGTCACGATTACTCGCCCAATATGCCTATCTTCTGGGTGACGGGACCAAGTAGGAGCCGGGAACTTAACTACGCGAGATGGAATTCACTCGTTCCAACCTTTAGGGAAACTAGAGGGTTGTTCCCTTAAGTGTTGTCTCCAAGGCTTGGACAACGGGCGCCTACCCTCTCACTGGCACGAGAGGGTTGTTGTGTATGGTTGGACCATTACAACGTTTTTGTTCATTAGAGGAGCAGCGGGGACTTAAGGAGCAAGAAGTAGACACAGAGGTAAAACGGTAATTTGACCCAGCAGTGTCTACGAACAACCTGTGAAGGGTCGACTCATGGGCATTGGTTACATCAGTGGACACGTAATATCTTGCACTGACGGGAGTGCAACTACGGGATTTAGTGGAGTGTTACCGTAGCTAATGAATGTTGATTAACCGGGTCAAAGAGTTTGATAGGTTAATCTCGGATCATTGGAGCTCGTCACTGTAGGTCCATGAGGTCCCTTAGTTGGCTCAAATTGGATTAAAAGAAGATTTATTGTTTTGGTGTGAATTGAAGTGTTCAAGTTCACTAAAGGGCATTTATGTCATTTATATGAGATATGAATGATATAATATATAGTTTAATGTGAATGAGATTCATAATAAATTATAGTTTAGCCTAATTGTTGAATTAGGGTAATTAGGAGAAATTAGATTGAGAGATATTAAATTGGATGTGATTCAATTTAAAAATCCACAATATTGCAAATATGATTTGTAAAATGAGATATGAGATATCTTATAATATGTGGTTATGCAAATATGATTTGCATAACTTATGGTTGTGGTAAAATGGTAAATAGGTGGAGATTTCAACTCCACCTATCTCTATTATATAAACCCTTTTTACAAGAAGGGTTATAAGTCTTGTTGCTTATTTTTTTATTTTCTCATCAAAGAAACTAGAGAATTCTCCCTCAAATCAATCTCTCTCAATCTCCTCCTTAACCCAAAAGAAGAGAATCCCACAATTCTCCTTCTTCCAAAAGAAGAACAACCGAGAAACCAAGAGTTGGTGTTCGGTCGGTGTTCGTGAGAAGAGTTCGAGATCGTTGAGATCGAGGAAAGTACGAAGTGTCGTGAACGGAAAGGAAACCTTGAAGAACGTTTTCAACAAGTAAGTAACAAAGAACTTGTTGTTTTTCCTTTCATAGTATGCATGTTTAGCCTAATTATGTGATAATTGATTTTAACGAAATTAAGTAGCACAACTTCACCACGACGATTCGATCGTCTTCCGCTGCGCTGGGAGTTTCATTCGCTTCAGAAGGGAGAAATGAGAGAGAGAAATTGACAGCAATTCCTTAATTGCTTTTAGAAGAAATTGACAGCAATTCCTTAATTGCTTTTAGAATGATCGATAATTTCTCCTCTCTCACTAGGAGAAGAAGAGCAATTATCTGGGCAATTTTCCACTCCTTATCGAGAGGGAATTGGGGAGTGGTGGGAACGTGTCATCTTCACACGTTCTCAATTAATTAATTAAAATAATAATTACTTAACTATTAATTAATTAAATTAAATTAAATCATATTTAATTTAAATATCACATTAATTAATTAAATGATTAAATCACATTTAATCATTTTACCCTTTAACCTATAGTTTAATGCACATCTTATACACATTAAATTTAACCTATAGTTTTCAAATATGAATCACATTCACATTTAAATTTAATATTTAAACTCTTTTAAATATTTAATTCTCTCATATAATTTAATATGAATCATATTCACATTAAATTTATAATATAAAGTTCCAAGATATTATATTATAACGTATCTATATACATTAAAATTTATTCCCTAATGAATTTAAACATTTCAAATTTAAACGATCTAAGAACCCTTTACGAGCTATAAGGTGGACCTAATGGACCTATAGATTAGAATCTCCAACGATATGAAATTATTCGATTAATCTCATTAACCTCCTAATCAACATTCGTTAACTGCAGGAACACTCCACTAAAGTCTTGCAGCTGCATTCTTCTCACTGCAGATATATTTCTGTATCCACGAATATTGACAAACAACAACAAGTCAATCCTTCAAAAATGTTCGTAACACCAGCTGGGTCAAATAACCGTTTTACCCCTGTGTTACATCTTGTACCTTAAGTACCAGTGCTCCTCTAATGAATAATATGTTTTTGGTCCTACCAACAAACAGAAGTCCCTCTCGGGCCAATGAGAGGGTCGGACCCTTTGTTCAAGTCCCGGAGACACCACTTAAGGGAACATTTATCTACTTACCCTAGTAGTCGGGAAGGAGTTAATTCCATCTAGCTAGGCTAAGTCCCAAGCTTCTCACTCGGTCTTGTCCCCAAGAAGGTAGGCATATTGAGTCGGCGAATCTGGCCACTCTCACTCATACTAGTCAAAGGACAATCCCTCGCAAACAGGAGTTCGTAACCTGCTCAAGATTGAGATCAAGTTTCCTAGGTCATCCTAATGAAATAGAAACCTAGCTAGTCAACGGAGTTACATCTAATGGTTACTATTTCGCAGTTCGGTCTTATGTAATCTCATTACATAGGATATCCCCACTCACATGTCATCTACACCACGTTAGGATCACAGTGTTTGTATCATATACAAAGTGAGTCATATCCATAGTATTACCAGGGTAAGGTACCCAAACTTTATCCCCTTACTATAGACCCTTTAGGTTGTATCTCGAACCGAGATCCTTTATATGTACATGACATTCAATTCAAGAGACGTTTTATAGCCTTGGATGTTTATTTTATTGGATTTAGGGTTAAAACAAGGGCAATATCGTAAACAACGAACAATAACTCTTTATTGAAATAATAACTCTTTATTACAATAATTAAAACAAAATTACAAACTACGAGTTTTAGGGCACAAACCCCAACAAACTCCCACTTGAACTAAAACTCTAGTGGGGTACATTACAATCTAAAACAATGGTCATAGAGATATAAATACAATAAACTAGGGCATCCATACCAATTACATATCGCCCACTTGCCCTAGATTCGCCTATGTACATATCTCGTAGACCTAGACTTTCCAGATGACCCTCGAACACTTTAGCCGTGAGCGTCTTTATAAACGGATCAGCAATGTTGTGCTCCAAAGCAATCTTCGTGATTGTCACATCTCCTCGTTGTTGGGATTTATGCCCTAAACTTATGTAATTTTGATCAAATAAATAAAGAGTTATTTGTTTTTATAAAATTATATTCTTGCTCTATAAATCCAATAAATTAAGCTCCAAGGTTACATAATGTATCTTGAACATCAGTGTAGTAGACACTATTTGGATTGTGTTCAAGAGTATAGCCTAAAGGGTCTATGGTATGGAAACCTTCTGGTAACAACATGGATGCGACCCACTTTGTAATTAGTACAAATGAGGTAATCCAACTCATTCATATGGATTGACATGCAAGTGGAGGCATCCTATATGAAGAGTTCATACAAGACCAGACTGCAAATTATTAGTCTAACTAGTATAACGCCGTTAACAGGATAAGACTGATAATTTATAGATAGTCATTAGTGACTCGACCGAAATCCTGAGCAAGTTAAGAACTCCTGCTTATAAGGGTTTGTTCTTAGACTAGTATGGGTGAGAGTGGCCTGTAGCCCACTCTATAAGCCTACCTTCTCAGGGACAGAACCTCGTAGGTGGCTGGGGACTTAACTATATAAGATGGAATTCACTCATTCCTACACTAAGGAATTAGGTAGGTTGTTCCCTTAAGAACTGAGTCTAGGTCTTGAACAACGGGGCCCCGCCCTCTAAACTAACTTAAGAGAGTATGAGTCAATGGTAGGACCTTAGACTTATTGTTCATTAGAGGATCAGTGGTGCTTAAGGAACAAAGAAGTAATCATAGGGGTAAAACGGTAATTTGACCCAGCCGTGATTATGAACAACCTGTGAAGGGTTGACTCATGGGTAATGATTATATCAATGAACACAATATACAGTGAGAAGAGTGCAACTGCAAGTCTATAGTGGAGTGACTTGTAGTTAATGAATATTGATTAACTAGATCAAAGAGTTTGATCAGTTAATCTCACATCATTGGAGCTCATGAACTGTCAGTCCATTAGGTCCCTCCGCTGGCTCAACATGGTAATACTGAGGGTATAAAGTTAGGAATGAAATTGAAGTGTTCTATTTCATATATGAGGTGTTATATCAGTCATATGTGATATAATTTATATAATATATAGTTTTAATGTGAATTTGATTCACATATTTACTATATACTAATGAGAGAATGAATGAGGGATATGATGGTAATTTCCATCCTATTTCCCTATAAATAGTTGCATAAGATGCAATTTTGGACTAAGCTTGGGAAAACCCTAGAGGTCCATATCATTGTGTTGTTGGAAAAGTTCCAAACACATCCTCTCTCATAACCTCCACATCTCACCCTAAAAGAAACTCACCTTCCTCCCTCACCTAGAGAACAACGGAGAAGATCTAGTGGTGGTATCTTCATACGTTCGGGTTCGAGTTGTTGAGATCGTGATCGTGGGAGAAGGAGCACGTAAAGAAAGAGTTCTTCAAAGGTAATCATCTTGTTGTCCCTATCATATAGCATGCTTAATCGTATTTAGAATGTTCTTGATTTAACTCTGTGAAACAAAATTAAGAACACGCGATTCACAATCGCTTCCGCTGTAGGATTCGATCCCTTCAATTCGTATTAGAGACCAATTGTGTTCTTGATTTTTTCTGGATTTATCATGATCATAGGTGAGATTTACTATTTTTCATGTGATGAATGAACGGTTTGCAAATTAGATGTTTTAAATTTTGGCACTTAGATTTACAATTTTCATCGAATCGTTCAATGTAAGGGTCTATTGTTTTGGGCAATTTTAATTGTAAATCGAGTCTATAAGTCTGTGTCGATTGAAGCAAAGTAGTTGCTGAGACGAACGGAGCGAAAACGAGGCAAAATGGTGGAGAACATCTGGTTGTCTGCGTGCAGCGTTGCAACGCTGTTCATTGGCGCGGTAACGCCGCTATTTGCGGAATTCAAAGCCGCAAGAAGCGCGGCGTTGCAACGCTCTCCGGCGTCTCAACGCTTGGACGATGCAACGCCAACACGAGCATCTCAACGCTGAAGGTCGAAGGTGTTTCGCAGCGCGCTCCAACGGTCAGAAACGGACAAATTGCAGCGTTGCAATACCGAAGGCGTTTCAGCAGTTTTCAAACGGGCAAAAAATATATTTTTTATTATATATTAAATATAAAAAATGTTTTGAGTCTTAATGTGTGCCTAAGGAGTCTGTAAAATTTGGGAGTCATTAGAGTTGAAATTAGGTTGTAATTGAAGATTCAACGGGCGTTATAAGATCGGCCAGAAAAAAGCGCATTGTCTTTGTTTTTTTAGCCATTTTCATCCGTTGTCCGTGTCAAATTGCTTCCATTTTCAGGTTGGTTCGAGCTGGTTCGAAGTGTTCGAGATTGGTTCGCAGCTGTTTTTCAAATTATTATTGTAATAATTTAGTTAATTGCTTGTTTAGGATGCCAAAACGGGTCCAATTTTATGTTTTATTTTCTTTATGCATTATGAATGTGTTTAATTGTTTAAATCTTTATTGTGCATAAAGTATGTCATGTAGATTTAAATTTCCACCATAGGTTACCATGCACATGCATTGAAAGTATGTTATAATGGTTATAATATATATAGTATGCATGTTGGATTTCATGAATTAATGTAAAAGTTATGTATAATTCATGATTTCTTTAAGAAACTTAGTATGGTAATTGATTGATTAAATCTTTTAATTCATTAATTTAATTTGTTTAATTTAATTTGATTAAATTAAGTAAATTAAATCCATATTAAATTTTCATTATATAATTGTTATGTAATGAATGTGGAATGTATGTTATAGATTTGTCAATTCTTTTTATAAGTGTTATAAAATCAATTAGACTTTTTAAATCTATAACAAAGATAAGATGCATGCTCACTTAGGTTAACCATCGACAATCTCTTTTTCATAGAAATTAGGTCGATATCTTGTAAAACCGAAGTTACAAGAAAACTCACCCGACAAGATCTTGGCAAAAAGTCATATAAGATGACTAAGGTTGAAAGGTTTTTAAGTTGACGGTTCACGGAACACCTTCTACCTGGAGATCGAGTCGGCGTCTGAGTTAGGTTTAATAGGTTTTATGAGCATGCGTGAGCGATGTGAGGTAATAAAATTTGTTTATCACCTAGACATCATAGGATAAAATCCAGTATAAATGTTATACTCGGATGTTTCGCCTAGACTTAGAATATATTTTAGTTAGCCGAAATATATTTCTAAGTAATTTATACCCTAACCGTCTAGAACACTTTAGCTAGAGAGAAGTAATGTACTTTTAACTCTAGCGTCCCTAAGAGTTCAAACCGTGAGATTCATGCTTGGCTTTGGGTCGCCCTGGGAGCGGACTCCATTCGGAGAGTGTTTGCATGAGTCAATATCAAGGTGAATAGGGGAAGACGTTCATAGTAAGTGGGAGAAGGAAGTGTGTCAACGCATCCTACGGTCTCTTCCATTAGGTTGCACCGTGAGATTCCTATAATACACCTGCATGTCTGCCCTTGAGCGGCCTTACCAATCAGAGGGTTGTATTATAGGATTCGGAACACCGTGAACTCCAAAAATAGATAGGGTCTCTCAGGTCCGTTTTCATTCTTGTCTTTCCAATTTCGGGAGCATAATGATCCTGATCTTTGAGGTCTGAAAATGGAAGGTTACACTGACAAGAATCACTAAGTGTTAGCAAATTCTTGACCAAAGATGCGATAACTAAGTTACTATAGGAATAAGAGTTATTCTGGTGATAGTATTTAGTCAAGATAGTCTTGGTTCAACGGAGGAATGGTCGGTCACCCCTTGGTGAAGGTTATTCTAAGCCGTTGAAATATCGTTGCAAACATAATAATGATGGGTACATTATTTTTTGCTAAAATTCATTGGATTGTAATGGTTAATATTTTTTTACTAAAAATGATATATTTGTTTTCCAGCATGACTAGCTCTTTAGTTCAACTATTAGCTTCCGAAAAACTTAATGGCGACAACTACACAACATGGAAAATAAATCTAAATACAATACTAGTAATAGATGACTTGATATTTGTCTTAACTGAGGAATGTCCTCAGGCCCCTGCCTCAAATGCTAACCGAACTAGTCGGGAAGCTTATGATCGATGGGCTAAGGCTAATGATAAAATCCGTGTCTATATTCTTGCCAGCATGACTGATGGATTGGTTAAGAAATACGAATCCTTGGGCACAACTAAGGTTATCATTGATTCGTTAAAAGAGATGTTCGGGCAACCGTCATCGGTTCTAAGACACGAGGCTATTAAGTACATTTACAACAAGCGTATGAAGGAAGGTACCTCTGTTAGAGAACATGTCCTGGACATGATGGTCCACTTCAATATTGTTGAAGTAAATGGCGGCGCCATCGACGAGGCAAATCAGGTTAGCTTTATTATGGAGTCTTTTCCGAAGAGCTTCATACATTTCAGACGAATGCTTCTCTGAATAAAATAGAGTTTAATCTGACAACCCTTCTTAAGGAGCTCCAACGTTTTCAAACTCTTACAAAAGCTAAGGGGAAAGAGGTGGAGGCAAATGTTGTCACCACAACGAAAGTTTTAAGAGGATCATCCTCTAAAACTGAAGTTGGACCTTCAAAGAATAAGAATGTTCAAATGAAAAAGAAGGGCAAGGGGAAGGCTCCCATGACAAACAAGGGAAAGAAAGTTGCAGAAAAAGAAAAATGTTTTCACTGCAACCAAAAGCGGGCAATCGGAAGAGGAACCGCCCAAGTACCTTCTTTGAGAAAAAGTCGATAAAGAAGCACAAGGTAAATATGATTTACTAGTTGTTGAAACATGTTTAGTGGAGTATGATACCTCAACCTGGATATTGGATTCTGGGGCCACTAATCATATTTGCTTCTCTTTTCAGGAAACTAGTTCCTGGAAAAATCTAGAAGAAGGCAAGATAACCCTCAAGGTTGGAACAGGAGAGGTTGTCTCGGCCGATGCAGTGAGATACTTGAAGTTGTATTTCGATGATAGATATATGATACTTAAAGATGTTTTGTATGCTCCTAAAATGAAACGGAATTTAATATCTATCACATGTATATTAGAACAAATGTATAAAATGTCCTTTGAAATCAATGAAGCGTTCATTTTCAGAAAAGGTATTCAAATTTGTTCTGCTATACTAGAAAACAACTTATATAAGTTAAGACCAACTAAAGCAAAATTTGTCTTAAATATTGAGATGTTTAGAACAGTCGAAACTCATAATAAAAGACAAAAAGATTCTTCTAATGCCTATCTATGGCACTTAAGACTTGGTCACATAAATCTCAATAGGATTGAAAGATTGGTTAAGAATGGACTCCTAAATCAGTTAGAAGATAATTCTTTACCTCCATGTGAGTCTTGCCTTGAGGGAAAAGTGACTAAGAGATCTTTTACTGGAAAAAGTCTCAGAGCAACAATACCCTTGGAGCTCGTGTCAAACCTCGAGGTGGGTATGAATATTTCATCAATTTCATTGATGATTATTCAAGGTATGGTCATATTTACCTAATGCATCACAAGTCTGATTCTTTTGAAAAGTTCAAAGAATATAAGACTGAGGTTGAGAACAAGTTAGGTAAAACGATTAAGACACTTCGATCAGATCGAGGTGGGGAGTACATGGACTTAAGATTCCAAGGCTATATGATAGAACATGGAATCAAGTCACAACTCTCTGCACCTAATATGCCTCAGCAGAACGGTATATCTGAAAGAAGAAACAGAACCTTGTTGGACATGGTTCGCTCAATAATGAGCTTTGTTAAGTTACCTGATTCCTTTTGGGGACATGCATTAGAAACTGTTGTCTATATTTTGAATAACGATCCCTCTAAAAGTGTTTTAGAAACACCTTATGAGTTATGGAAAGGGCGTAAAGGTAGTTTACGACACATTAGGATCTGGGGATGCCCAACGCACGTGTTGGTTCAAAATCCTAAAAAATTAGAACGTCGTTCAAAGTTATGGCTATTTGTAGGTTATCCAAAGAAACAAAAGGTGGTCTGTTTTATGATCCTTAAGAGAATAATGTTTTTGTGTCGACAAATGCAACATTCTTAGAGGAAGACCACATCAGAAGTCATCAACCTTGCAGTAGACTAGTATTAAATGAACTTTCCAAAGACGCTACAGATAAAGCTAGTTCATCTACTAAAATAGTAGATAAAACTAGTACATATGGTCAATCACATCCTTCTCAAGAGTTGAGAATACCTCGACGTTGTGGGAGGGTTGTTTATCAGCCTGACTGTTACTTGGGTTTATCAGTCCAATCCTGGATATGATCATTGGACTGTCGTTAAGAATATCCTCAAGTATCTTAAGAGAACGAGGAACTACATGCTCGTGTATGGTGCTAAGGATTTGATTCTTACTGGATACACTCACACTGATTTCCAGACCGATAAAGATGCAAGAAAATTCACATCGGGATTAGTGTTCATTCTAAATGGAGGAGCAGTAGTGTGGAGAAGTGTGAAGCAAAACTGTATTGCAGACTCCACAATGGAAGCTGAATACGTAGTTGCATGTGAAGCAACAAAGGAAATGGTATGGTTGAGGAAATTCTTGAAAGATTTGGAAGTCGTTCCAAATATGCATTTGCTTATCACCCTATATTGTGATAACAGTGGTGCAGTTGCAAATTCAAGAGAACCAAGAAGCTCACATTGTTGATCCTTTTACAAAGGCCCTCACGGCTAAAGTGTTTGAAGGTCGCCTACAGTCTCTAGGTCTACGAAGTTAGTAAACTAGGACGAGTGGGAAAACTTTTGGGTATATGCCCTAGTTAATTATATTCATATGTTTATCGTACTCATATGTTTCTCACTTAATTCAACATTGTGATATTCTATTAGGAGTTTTAGTCCAAGTGGGAGTTTGTTAGATTTTATGTCCTAAAACTTGTAGTTTGTAATTAATAAACATTTTTCGTGTTTCTTTTTTTCGATAAAATTGTCATTGAATTCATATACTATAATCTTGAATCCAATAAACTAAGGTCTCGAGGCTATTTAATGTAGACTTGAACTTTATGTGATGACATAAAACATGGATCGAGTTCGAGTATATAGCCTAAAATGGTCTATAGTATAGGGATAAGGTTGGGCGCCTTATTCTGGAGACACTATGGATGCGACCTACTTTGTAGTTAGTACAAACGATGTGATCTCGAATCGCTCATATAGAGATATGTAAGTGGGGCATCCTATGCAATGAGTTTGTATAAGACTGGACCACGACTTAGTCACTTTTGCTTTATAACACCGTTTACTGTATAAAACTAACTAATTCGATTTTGATGACCTAAGTAACTCAATCTCAATCTTGAGCTAACTATGAACTCCTGTTTATTCGGGATTATCCTTAGATTTGCATGGGTGAGAGCAGGTCAACAATGCTGGCTTAATAAGCCTCCCATTTTAGGGGTAAGACCGGATAGATAGTTGTGGACATAGGGTGCAAGACGGAATTCACTCCTACCCGACTCTAGGGATAGTAGATAGGTTGTTCCCTTAAGTGCTGACTTCGGAACTAGAACAAGGGGCCCCACCCTCACACTAGGTTGAGAGGGACTAGATTTGTTGGTTGGACCACAAATCAATTGTTCGATAGAGGTTTAGTGGGACTTAAGGAACAATAAGTGCTCTCGGGGGTAAAATGGTATTTTGACCTAGCCAAGACCACGAACAATCTGTGAAGGATTGACTTACTGGTTACGGTTATATCAGGTGGACAAAAATATATCTACAGTGAGGGGAGTCCAACTACGGGACTTTAGTAGAATGACCCGTTAGTTAACAAATGTTGATTAATTAGGTTAAAGAGTTTGACCGGTTAATCTCGGATTGTTGAAACCCATGATCTGTAGGTCCATTAGGCCCTCCTACTAGCTCATACGGATTAAACTTAGAACAATATGATAGATTAATTCGAATTGGTCAAATTAGGAAAGGAGTTTTAAACCGACAAGTATATGTGATATAGCTATCGGTTTTTTATGACACAATATATTCAAATGTGATTTGAATTTTAAAAATTTGAATGTGGATTCATGTTCGAGAGGTCAAAAATAGTCAAGAGGATCAAAATCGTAAAAAGTCAAAGGGTCGACTTTTTGGATCAGAAAAAGTCAAAGTTTGACTTTGACCAAATGAAAAAGACTATTTTACCCTTGGCTAGAGTTAGTGGAATTATCCAAGTTTTTGTTGGACAATCCCACTAACTTAAGTGGATTATGTGTAAACATTATAGAATGACACATAGCCCACTTTAGTTAGTGTTTTGTGAGGTGTTGCAATTTGGTGAGCCTTCGCATGCATTTGATGCATGTAATTTCTTTATAAATAAGTTTGTTTTCAAAACAAAGGGTTCCTTTTGCTGAATTTTGAGTTTTTTCAAAAGAAGTCTCACCAAAACATATTTCTTCTTCTTTCCTCACTTAATACTTTGAACCTCCCATTCTTCCTTTTCAATCCTTCATTCACCGGGTCCCACAACTCAGTTCTGAGTCCAGAGGATAGCGGGGAAGCTCTAGTGGTGGTCTGGTTGTGTTCGATTTGTGTTTTGGCAAGGTGATCATGAAGAAATTGAGCTACAAAGGTTGTATTTTCTTCCTTTTTTTAGTTTTTTTTTTGTATGTTTGCATGTTAATTTCTATTAAGTTAGATGCAATTAGAGTGTCATTAGATCCTTATTCCATTGCGTATGTCTCGTGTTCCATCAATTGTAATGTTTTAATACTCCACAAGCTTTAGGTCAAGTGGGAGATTGTTGGGATTTGTGCCCTAAACTTATGTAATTTTGATCAAATAAATAAAAAGTTATTTGTTTTGATAAAATTATATTCTTGCTCTATAAATCCAATAAACTAAGCTCCAAGGTTATAATGTATCTTGAACATCAGTGTAGTAGACACTATTTGGATTGTGTTCAAGAGTATAGCCTGAAGGGTCTATGGTATAAGAATAAGGTTGGAACCCTCATTCTGGTAACACCATGGATACGACCCACTTTGTAATTAGTACAAACGAGGTAATTCAACTCATTCATGTGGATTGACATGCGAGTGGGGGTATCCTGTACGAAGAGTTCATACAAGACCGGACTGCAAATTATTAGTCTAATCAGTATAACGTTGTTAACAGGATAAGACTGATAATTTATAGATGGTCATTAGTGACTCGACCTGAATCCTGAGCAAGTTAGGAACTCCTGCTTATAGGGGTTTGTCCTTAGACTAGTATGGGTGAGAGTGGCTGTGGCCGACTCAATAAGCCTACCTTCTCGTGACGAGAACCTCGTAGGTAGTTGGGGACTTAACTATGCAAGATGGAATTCACTCATTCCTACACTAAGGAATTAGATAGGTTGTTCTCTTAAGAACTGAGTCCAGGTCTTGAACAACGGGGCCCCGCCCTCTAAACTGACTTAAGAGGGTATGAGTCTATGGTACGACCTTAGACTTGTTGTTCATTAGAGGATCAATGGTGCTTAAGGAACAAAGAAGTAATCACAGGGGTAAAACGGTAATTTGACCCAGCCGTGATTATGAACAACCTGTGAAGGGTCGACTCATGGGTAATGATTATATCAATGGACACAATATAATCTGCAGTGAGGAGAGTGCAGCTGCAAGTCTATAGTAGAGTGACTTATAGTTAATGAATATTGATTAACTAGATCAAAGAGTTTGATCAGTTAATCTCACATCATTGGAGCTCATGATCTGTAGGTCCATTAGGTCCCTCCGTTGGCTCAACATGGTAATACTGAGGGTATAAAGTTAGGAATGAAATTGAAATGTTCTATTTCATATATGAGGTGTTATATCAGCCATATGTGATATAATTGATATAATATACAGTTTTAATGTGAATTAGATTCACATATTTACTATATACTAATGAGAGAATGAATGAGGGATATGATGGTAATTTCCATCCTATTTCCCTATAAATAGTTGCATAAGATGCAATTTTGGACTATGCTTGGGAAAACTCTAGAGTTTCATATCATTGTGTTGTTGGAAAAGTTCCAAACACATCCTCTCTCATAACCTCCACATCTCACCCTAAAAGGAACCCACCTTCCTCCCTCACCTAGAGAACAACGGAGAAAATATAGTGGTGGTATCTTCATACGTTCGGGTTCGAGTTGATGAGATCGTGATCGTGGGAGAAGAAGCACGTGAAGAAAGAGTTCTTCAAAGGTAATCATCTTGTTGTCCCTATCATATAGCATGCTTAATCGTATTTAGAATTTTCTTGATTGAAATCTGTGAAACAAAATTAAGAACACGCAATTCACAATCGCTTCCACTGCGGGATTCGATCCCTTCACTCGTTGCACTATTTCTCGTATCAGGTGATACTTCCTTTCGATGTGCTTGCCTCGCTTATGGCTGTGAGGTTCCTTCGAATTGGCTACCGCATCACTGTTGTCACAGTATAAGGTGATGGAAAATTTCATATTTGGAACAACTTCCAAATCAGTAAGGAATTTTCTTAGCCAAACAACCTCTTTAGCGGCTTCACAAGCAGCGACATACTCAACCTCCATCGTGGAGTCAACGATGCATCCCTGCTTGATGCTTCTCCATAGTATAGCTCCCCCGTTAAGGGTGAAAACTGATCCCGATGTGGATTTACTAGAATCCTTATCGGTCTAAAAATATGTCAGTTACGTATCCTATATCATTCCCAATGAGTAGGATATCATCCACATAAAGTACTAGAAAAGCTACTTTGTCGTTGATAATCCTCTTGTGAACACAAGGCTCATCAACGTTTTGGTCAAAGCCATAAGACTTGATCGTAGTATCAAATCTTATGTTCCAAGATCTGGATGCTTGTTTCAACCCATAAATGGATCAATTGAGCTAGCAAACTTTTTGCTCCTGACCTTGGGTTATGAACCCTTCGAGATGAGACATATAGATGCTTTCGTCAAGATTACCATTCAAAAATGCAGTCTTGACATCTATTTGCCAAATTTCATAGTCATAAAAAGTGGCTATGGACAAGAGTATCCTTATAGACTTAAGCATAGCAACAGGGGAAAAAGTTTCCTCATAGTCAACTCCTTCCCTTTGGGTAAAACTCTTTGCTACAAGTCTAGCCTTAAAGGTTTGTACCTTTCTGGTTGCATCTCTTTTTCTCTTATAGATCCATTTGCATCCTATGGATCTTACCCCTTCAGGTTGTTCTACAAGTTCTCAAACTGAATTGAAGTACATTGACACCATTTCAAGATCCATGGCTTTGATCCATTGGTCCTTATCTACGTCATTCATTGCCTGTTTATAGGACAATGGATCCTCTACACTGTCATCAGGTATGACAACTTAAGTTTCAGCTAAATCCAAGTAACGGTCAGGTTGGGAAACAACCGTCCCACTGCGTCGAGGCATTCCCAACAATTTAGAAGGACGAGATTGACTTGATGTGTCGGCTTCTTTATCAACCCTTGATGAAGGTCTAGCTTGATTAACAACTCTTGTTGACTCATTTGTAGCTTCATTTAATACTAACTTACTACGTGGTTTATGGTTCCTCATGTGACCTTCTTGAAGGGAATGAAACTCCCACGCAGCGGAAGACGATCGAATCGTCGTGGTGAAGTTGTGCAACTATTATTCGTTAAAATCAATCTAACACTTAGATTAGGTTAAACATGCACATACAGGAATGAAAACAACAAGATCTCGTTACTTACTTGTTGAAGACAAACTTCAAGCTTTCCTTTTCGTTCACGAACTCTTCGTGTTCTCCCAACTACTCGAACTACTCGAACTCTTCGCACGAACGAAGACCGAACACCACCACTTGGCTTCTCGGTTGTTCTTCTTTTGGAAGAAGGAAGATAGTGGGATCTTGTGTTTTGGTTTTGAGAGGAGAAATTTAGAGAGAAAACTTGAGAGAGTTTTTGCTTCTTTTGGTGAGAAATCCAAAAATTAGCAAAATGAGTCACTTTCCCTTCTTGCAAAGGGGTTTAAATAATGGAGATAAGTGGAGTTGAAATCTCCACCTATTTACCATTTTACCACAACTATAGGTTATGCAAATCATATTTGCATAACCATATATTATAAGATATCTCATATCTCATATTACAAATCACATCTGTAATATTGTGGATTTTTAAATTGAACCACATCCAATTTAATATCTCTCAATCTAATTTCTCCTAATTAGCCCTAATTCAACAATTAGGCTAACCTATAGTTTATTATGAATCTCATTCACATTAAACTATATATCATATCATTCATATCTCATATAAATGACATAAATGCCCTAAAGTGAACTTGAACACTTCAATTCACACCAAAATATTTAACCTTCTTTTAACCAAGTTTGAGCCAACCGAGGGACCTTATGGACCTACAGTGACGAGCTCCAATGATCCGAGATTAACCTATCCAACTCTTTGACCCGGTTAATCATCATTCATTAGTTATGGTAACACTCCACTAAAGCCCGTAGTTGCACTCCCGTCAATGCAAGACAATACGTGTCCACTGATATAACCAATGCCCATGAGTCGACCATTCACAGGTTGTTCGTAGACACTGCTGGGTCAAATTATCGTTTTACTCCTATGTCTACTTCTTGCTCCTTAAGTCCCCACTGCTCCTCTAATAAACAACATCATTGTAATGGTCCGACCATACACAACAACTCTCTCGTGCCAGTGAGAGAGTGGGTGCTCGTTGTCCAAGCCCTAGAGACAACACTTAAGGGAACAACCCCTCTAGTTTCCCTAAAGGCGGGAACGAGTGAATTCCATCTAGCGTAGTTAAGTTCCCAGCTCCTTACTTGGTCCTGTCCCTGAGAAGATCGGCATATTGGGCGAGTAATCGTGACCACTCTCACCCGTACTAGTCAAGGGGGCACTTCGCATGCATGTTGAAGTGCGTAACACGCTAAGGATTCAGATCGAGTCACTAATGGTCATCTATGAAGTTATTAGTCCATACTGTCAACAGTGTTATATCAGTAAATCTAATAATTCACTGTCCGGTCTTATACAATCTCATTGTACAGGATGCCCCCACTCGCATGTCAACCACATGAACGAGTCAGATCACCTCGTTTGTATCTTAACACAAAGCGGGTCGCATCCACAGCGTATCCAGGATTAGGTCTCCAACCCCATCCACATACTGTAAACCGTTTGGGTCATTTACTCGAACGTGATCCTCCCTGTGTGTCCACTACACATCGTTCAAGTTCTAGTTCTCTCATATATTCAATGACCCTGGAGCTTAGTTTATTGGTCAAAGTTTGTATTAAATGCGAGACACAAAATACTGAAATAAATAACTCTTTATTAATTTCAAATAGTAATTTACAAACTATACAAGATTAGGACAAATATCCCAACACTTCCTCCAAGAAAGTGACGTTTGTCGATACAATCACCTTGTTTTCTTTTGGGTCGTAGAAAAGATCACCTTTCGTTTCTTTGGGATAGCCAACAAATTGGCATAATCTTGAACGAGGTTCCAATTTCTTCGGGTTTGTCACCAGCACGTGTGTCGGACAACCCCAAATCCTGAAGTGTTGTAAACTAGGTTTACGCCCCTTCCATAATTCAAAAGGTGTTTCTGAAACACACTTTGATGGAACAATGTTCAAGATTTGAACCGTAATCTCAACTACGTAACCCCAAAACGAGGCATGCAATTGAGCATAGCTCATCATAGACCGAACCTGTTGGGAAATTTGTCCTAATCTCGTACTGTTTGTAAATATATTTGAAATTAATAAAGAGTTATTTATTTCTTCATTTTATGTCTCGCATTTTATACAAACTTTGACCAATAAACTAAGCTCCAGGGTCATTGAATATATGAGAGAACTAGAACTTGAACAGTGTGTAGTAGACACACAGGGAGGATCACGTTCGAGTAAATGACCCGAACGGTCTACAGTATATGGATAGGGTTGGAGACCTAATCCTGGATACGCTATGGATGCCACCGGCTTTGTATTAAGATACAAACGAGGTGATCTGACTCGTTCATGTGGTTGACATGCGAGTGGGGGAATCCTGTACAATGAGGTTGTACAAGACCGACTGCGTGAATTATTAGACCCATCGATGTAACACCGTTGACAAGAAGGGACTAATAACTTCAGAGATGACCATTAGTGACTCGACCTAAACATCGAGCGTGTTACGGACTCGCTCTACGGGTCCGTCCCTTTGACTAGTACGGTGAGGGTGGTCGCGATTATCGCCCAATATGTCTTTTTCTTCTCGCAGATAGGACCAAGTAGGGAGTTGGGAACTTAACTACGCGAGATGGAATTCACTCGTTCTCACTTTAAGGGAAACTAGAGAGGTTGTTCCCTTAAGTGTTGTCTCTAGGGCTTGAACAACGGCGCCCACTCTCTCACCGGCACGAGAGAGTTATTGTGTATGGGTGGGCCCTTTAAAACTTTTTTTTTCTTTAGGGGAGAAGTGGGGACTTAAGGAGAAAGAAGTAGACACAGGGTAAAACGGTAATTTGACCTAGCAAAGTTGTTCACGAACAACCTGTGAAGGGTCGACTCATGGGCATTGGTTATATCAGTGGACATGTAATATTCTTGCACTGACGGGAGTGTAGCTATGGGCTTTAGTAGAGTATTCCCATAGCTAATGAATGTTGATTAACCGGGTCAAAGAGTTTGATAGGTTAATCTCGAATCATTGGAGCTCATCCCTGTAGGTCCATAAGGTCCCCTCGGTTGGCTCAAACTGGGTTAAAAAAAGGGTTTACTGTTTTGGTGTGAATTGAAGTGTTCAGGTTCACTAAAGGGCATTTATGTCATTTATTTTAGATATGAATGATATAATATATAGTTTAATATGAATGAGATTCATAATAAACTATAGGTTAGCCTAATTGTTGAATTAGGGCTAATTAGGAGAAATTAGATTGAGAGATATTAAATTGGATGTGATTCAATTTAATAAATCCACAATATTGCAAATGTGATTTGTAATATGAGATATGAGATATCTTATAATATATGGTTATGCAAATATGATTTGCATAACCTATAGTTGTGGTAAAATGGTAAATAGGTGGAGATTTCAACTCCACCTATCTTCATTATTTAAACCCTTCTTGCAAGAAGGGTTGTAAGCTAACTCTCTCATTTTTTTATTTTCACCAAAAGAAGTGATCAATTCTCTCTCAATTTTCTCTCAACATTTCTCCTCTCAAAATAAAAAACACAAAGTTCCTGCTAACTTCCTTCTTCCAAAAGAAGAACAACCGAGAAGCCGAAGGGTTGTGTTCGATCTTTGTTCGAGACAAGGGTTCGAGATCGTTGGGAGAACACGAAGAGTTCGTGAACGGAAAGGAAAAATCGAAGCACGTCTTCAACAAGTAAGTACATACTGATTTTTCTTTCTATTTTATGCATGTTTAGCCTAGATTTAAGAGTTAAATCAATTTTAATGAAATTCAATTCCATAACTTCACCATGACGATTCAATCGTCTTCCGCTGCGTGGGGGTTTTATTCACTTCAGAACCATGTCTAACAAGGTTCTATTTCTCCTTTCTGACACACCATTCTGTTGTGGTGTATTAGGTGCTGAGAGTTGAGATTTAATTCCATGTTCTATCAAATAGTCCTAGAATCTCAAATCCATATATTCTCCACCTCGATCGGATCGAAGTGTTTTAATGGTTTTCCCTAATGCATTCTCTACTTCAGCCTTATATTCTTTGAACTTTTCAAGAGCCTCAGCCTTATGATGCATTAGGTATAGATAATCATACCTCGAATAATCATCTATGAAAGAGATGAAATATTCGTACCCTCCACGAGCTTTAACATTCACCGGACCACAAAGATCTGAATGTATAAACTCTAAGGGTTCTTTGGCTCTATAACATTTTTCCCTAAAAAAGGTCCCTTAGTCATTTTACCTTCCAAGCATGATTCGCAAGGAGGTAGAGACTAGAAAGTCTACAGTTCATTGAGGAGAGTAGTCAGGTTGTACTCTATTTTGTTCATCACCGCATTGCTGCAGAATTGCAGGAAACTCTTCGGAAGAGATTTCAGGATGAACAACACCTGACTTTGCTCGTCTATGACCGCATCGTTCATTTCAGCCACGTTGAAGTGGACCATCAGATCAAGAACGTGTTCTCTCACTGACGACCCCTCCTACATACGGGAGTTATAAATGTACTTGAGGATTCGTGTCGAAGTTGTCTAGACGGTTGTCCAAACATATTCTGCAACGAACTCATGATCTCACAAGCTGAGACCATGCCCTCGTACTTTTTGGCCAGAACTTCAGAAACACTAGCCTTGGCCTTATCATTTGCCTTGATCAAGCGGTCGTACGCATCCTTAACAGATTGAGGAGCTTTTCCAGCAGGGATCTGAGGACATTCCTCAGTCAGTACAAACTGAAAGTCGTCAACAACGAGAATCGTATTCAGGTTGGACTTCCACGTAGTATAATTTCGCCAGTTAAACGTTCGCTTTTGAGTAAGGCTATTATAGAGGACGACATGCTGAAATTTCAAAAAAGTTATAATTAGTTATGCCTTTAACCCATTACTAACCAATCAAATTTAGCAAAATTATTAAAGAACACTAGTGTTTAAATTAAACCTTTAATTTTGCAACGATACTTCAAGGGTTAAGAAAAAAAGTCACCGTCGGGTGGTCAGTCACTCCTCCCCTGAATTGATATCTCAGTTAATTCTCACTACCAGAACATCTCATGTCCCAATGATTCTTAGCTACCGTTTGTTTGGTCAAGGACTTGTTAACTAGCTTAACTTATCCCGTAAATGTGACGCTACCATTTTAAGATCCAATAGGCCCGAGCCAACAGGCTACTATTAAGAAAAACAACTGTTGGCAAATTACCTAAGAGACCCTATCCATTTCTAGAGTTCGCGGTGTTTCGATCCCTAATTAGGTCCTCCGTAGGGTTTGGCTGTTCCAGGACAACCTAGCAGGCGGACTATAGAAATCTCATGGTGCGACCTAATGGAGGAGACCATAGGATACGTTGACACGCGTCGTCCTACCATTGACTAGTTAGGTTTCTATTTCACTAGGATGACCTAGGCAATTTGATCTCAATCCTGAGAAGGTTACAAACTTCTGTTCGCGAGGGATTGTCCTTTGACTAGTATGGGTGAGAGTGGTCAGATTCGCCGACTCAATATGTCTACCTTCTTTGGGACAAGACCGAGTGAGCGGTTGGGAACTTAACTTAGCAAGATGAAATTCACTCCTTCCCACCTACTAGGGTAAGTAGAGGAATGTTCCCTTAAGTGGTGTCTCTGGGACTTGAACAAAGGGTCCGACCCTCTCATTGGCCCGAGAGAGATTCTGTTTGTTGGTAGGACCACAAACAAATTGTTCATTAGAGGAGCACTGGTACTTAAGACACAAGATGTAACCCAGGGGTAAAACGATAATTTGACCCAGCTGGTGTTACGAACATTCGTGAAGGATTGACTTGTTGTTATTGGTCAATATCCGTAGACACAGAAATATATCTGCAGTGAGAAGAGTGCAGCTGCGGGACTTTAGTGGAGTGTTCCCGCAGTTAACGAATGTTGATTGGGAGGTTAATGAGATTAACCGAGCAATCTCGTATCGTTGGAGCTTCTGATTTGTAGGTCCATAAGGTCCACCTTCTAGCTCGTAAAGAGTTCTTAGATCATTTGAATTTGAAATGTTCAAATTCATAAGGGAATAAACTTAATGTATATTGATAGATATAATATATAGTTTTGGAACTATATATTATAAATTTAATGTGAATATGATTCATATTAAATTATGTGAGAGAATTAAATATTTGAAAGAGTTCAAATATTAAATTCAAATGTGAATGTGATTCATATTTGAAAACTATAGGTTAAAATTTAATGTGCATTTGATGTACATTAAACTATAGGTTAAGGGGTAAAATGATTAAATAAGATTTAATCATTTAGTATTTAATTAAATTAGATTTAATTAAATGAATGAATGAATTATTTTATTAATTAATTGGGGAACGTGTCATGTTGACGCGTTCCCACTACCCCCCAACTCCCATTCGATAGGGAGTGGGGAGTTACCCAGAGAAATACTCTTCTCCTGGAGAGAAGGGAAAAACAATTGATCGATGATTCAATTCATTCGAGTGAATTTTCTTACAGAAGAATTTTCTCTCTCTCACACACTCTCATTCCCAATTCTTCCAACTCTTGGAACCCTACCCACCTAGGGAGGTCTAAGTACTCAGAGATATAGAAGGTGTTCTGTAAGCCCTAAACTCTATTCTCTTTTATCATTGATCACTCGTTTATGATGTTTTGAAATAAGCAAAATCGGATAGGTTGCACTAAACGATGTCGTGATCGAATTTCGGAATCTATTGAATTTGGAGCTACAATGTGTCTAAACTTCATAAAGGGATAGGTAAACATTGAAATAAGCATATTAAAAGTTGCATTGAAGTAAGTTCAAATCATTAGCAATTGGAGAAGTTTTAGGTGCATCATGTATTGAATGGAAGATCATATGTCTCACAGACTTGGGATAAGTTGGCTAAATGCTTAGGGTTTCTTAACACACTTATTTTGGTGTTTTAAAAGAAAAGAAAGAAAGGGATAAAGGAAAGGAAAAGAAAAGGAAAAGAAAAGAAAAAGCAAAAGGGAAAAGGACAAAGTTTGCCTCTTGGTTTATAAAATGGCTTTATCTTCTCAATTTTCTTCTTTATTTATCAAAACCAAAGTTGAAGCTTCGTGGGAGAAGGAGAAAGGAAGAAAATGGAAGCCATTTTCGTGAGTTTGGAGCTGGAATTGCAGAAGAAAGGAGGAGAACTCAAAAGCAATTGTATAGCAGCAAAGTGATCAACTCAGACAAGTTCTGATGTTTTGGTCTTTTCTGAGCTCAACAAGAAGAGGTAAGAGTTGAGTTTTTGATACATGAAAGTTAACTCAATTTGGAACAAAATTTGTGAAGAAAGCTCGAGCTAATACTGAAGTTAACTTACTGTTTTGTTAAGAGGAAGACAGAAGACAGAATTTGCTGTCAAATCTGGGAAGTCTCTGATGTTTTGGTTGTTCTGATCAGAATACTTGGAGTTAGAAGCTCTAATTGGTATGGTTCGAAAGCTTATTGAATTTCCTACAACTTTCGTGAAGAAATCGTGAGTAGAAAATGTCTAAAAGATGTTCTAAATATGAGGTTAAATATGTTGTGCAGCAGGAAATCCGAATCTGGAACAGCAGCAGAATCATTTTAGGGGTTAAGCTACTGAGGTAATTTCTCACCAATACGTTAGGAATCTCATTTTCATGTCTTCATAAGAGTTTTAGAGGATTCAAAAAGGAAGAGTTTGGTATAAATTTCACCCTGTTTGGCTGGGAAATGAAGAAGTTATGGCTGTCTAAAAACAGGGCAGAAAATCTGAAAATGCTGGAATTTTGAAAGTGTGTTTTCTTGCAAATTTTAAGGTCAAAAATCATGAGCTCGAGGTTCTAATGATTGATTTGGCTTGTTTGACAGGCAAAGAGCAAATAGGTCAAGTTTACAAGCCAAGGTTCCAATTCTAATACGGTGAGTGACTCTATCTTAGAATTATGTTTGACCTATGTTGTTCTTCATGAACGTAAGTGTTGATAATTACATCTTGAATGAACTAGTTGTGAATGGCTTCATAGAGTTTTCTAACATAAGGTTCATGATGGAACCTAAGCATGCTTTGAAGTTAGTTGTAACAATAAATCCAAGTATGGAAACTAAATTATGAAAGTATGCTTTCCTTTAGAGAATGTTTTATGTAAATCCGTTTGGGAATATGTTTATATGATAATGTGAAAATGTCAAGGAATTGTTATATGTGTTTTAAAGACATGATTTCCATGGTAAACAAAGTATGCTCATGTTTGTGGTTAACCCCTAATACTGAAGGACATTCGAGAAGGTACTTAGGGGGGAAAATGAATCATGATATCCCGATACTGAAGGACAATGAGAAGGTATCCGGGAAGTAATGGTTTTACCTAAATACTGAAGGACAATGAGAAGGTATTCGGGTAGTGAATGGTTTTACCTTATCTTTGAAGGACATAGAGAAGGTATTAGGGAAAACCAAACGACCAAAGGTATTCCACGTGCACGTGAGAAAGGGAGAGAGGTATGAACCTTGTTGGAATAAATGTAACTCTACCACCTCTATGGTTTGATGTGGAGTCATGTCATGTGCTTATTGTTATGAGCTTTTATATTATTGATCTATCTACCCTCGATATGTTAGTACATTTCGAGTTGTGTGCTATGCACAAGTGGTGACTTAAAACCTGTAAATTGGAAGCATGGTTTGTTAATGTTTACAAACAGATGTTAAGTTATTTTGTACTTATAATCTGCCATTATTGTGATTCACCTGTGAGCTTATAATGTTTTAAAGATAGGCACTCACTGAGCTTTTTAGCTCATTCTTTCAATGTTTTCAAACCTTTTCAGGTAGAGATGAAGCTCCTGGTACCTGACATCCTGCCATAGTCTGCTGGAAGTTTCATAAGTTGATAGTTTGTGCGTGCATTTGGTGTTGTATAGCAAGTCGTTATGTAGTTATAGAAGTTTGTACATTAGTGGTTGTATAAACATTGAGTTGTCTTGTGTTGTTTTGATGCGCTTGACTTTTAGTTTCCAAAAGAGACTTGTGAAGGGTTTCTCATTGTGTATGTTTAATGGTTGTCCAGTTTCTGCTGTGTTATGTTAAAATGTTCCATATGCAAACATAGTATGTTATCAGGAGTACATGGTCAACAGGTATTGTAAAGAGCTAAACAATATCTGTTGGCTTCACGCCGCCTTTCGAGCCTAGTTTTGTGTAATTCGGAAGGGGTGTGACAACAATATCGAGCAATTAGCTCCATGGGAATGAGACAGAGCAAGTTAGCTCTAGAAAGAACGAGAAAAGTAAATAGCAAGTTATTGAGTTAATTCAATAGAACTAGTAGAGTATGGTCCAAGTAAGGATAAGAGTAAGTCCAGTCAGGACTAGAATGTGAACACAAGTCTAGAATTGTGCATTTGAGTTGAGTACTCATTACATGTCTAGTATGTTAATATGTTATAGAAGTCATGCCACCACGCACTAAGCGATGATGCAGCAAGATCGGGGCGGGACGCAGGATCCTACCCAAGATCAATCCCGGTGGAGATCTAGTGCCCCGAGAGTTGAGATAGGGGCGAGAATTAAGCAACATGCTAATTCCTCACGGGAGGTAGGTAAGCCATAGGGAGCGAGGCTAAGTAATCCGAGATAAGACATATATAATAGATTACCTAAAAGAATTAGGAGCCCAAAGTGTTTGAGGTTCCAAAGGTCGGTGAAAAGTCGAGGTAATCCAGTGAAAGTGAGGTTTGGTGATTAAGCTTGATAAATGTTTTGATGTTATGAGTTTCTCCGAGAAGCAAAATGCTAAGTTGGCTACATTCTTCTTTGCTAAAGGAAGCGAGAAGGATGATGGAAATCGATGTTAGCTTGATTGTAGTGATGCACGTACTTCACACCGCAAACTTTGTAAGTATATTTGAAAATAAATATTACCCTAGCACGTACGCATCGAGAGGTAAAGAGGATGAATTTTTAGAATTAAAGCGAGGATCATTTTTTGGTGGTGAGTGTGAGAGAAGATATACCGAGTTGTCGCGGTATGTTGATGTGATTGTGGCATCTAAGAGCGGCAGTGTCGAGCGATTTGAAAGAGGGTTACGACACGAGATACGTACTCCCGCGATTCTGACCATTGTTAAGTGGGTGACTTCTCTCGGTGGTAGAGAGCGCTCTCACGTGTTGGCGAGCATAGCAGAGGAGAAGTCGATGAGTGAAGCCTAGTTGTGGAGGCTTCGGCAACAAGCGATTTCAAGGTCGTGAGCATCGGAGGTTCACACTTGGAGTAAATGTTTCTAAGTCAATATGACTTTAAGGAGCAAGCTAGTAGCCAAATAGCCGTGCATCGAGGCGGATGTTTATGGTCATTACCTATCGAGGTAGAGTTAAAGAGGACCTAGTTAGTTTGTTTGGTGGCGGCAAGAAGTTGCGGGGGGGCAAGAGTCTATGCCGATATAGCAAGGAAAACTCCATGTGTGATACATTGCAAGAATCATCAAGGTCATTGTCTTGTGAATGTTGGTACATGCTACTAGTGCCGACAAACGAGGACATGTCAAGAGGATTGTCCACACTATGGACAATGTGCGCATTGCAGGGACTAGGGAGTTAAGTCCCGATTAGTTGAAGCGGTGAGAGTATCGATGTGAGTTGCAAGAGAGGCACCACAGTGGTGTTAGACTAAAGAGAGTTGTAGGAGGCCTAGGCAACACGGAAAGGTCTACGCTATGACTCAAGAAGAAGCGAGAAGATGCATCATAAGTCACATTGGTATGATTACTATTTGTAATGTATCCGCACTTGTTTTAATAAAACCAGGTGCTACACATTTCTTTGTTTTTAGTATGTTCTTGACTAAGTTGAATGGGGAAGCTAGAACCTTTATGTAAAAGGTTAGTTATATACAATCTAGTTGGTGATGTGTTACTAGTCAATGCAGTGTTGTTGGGACTATGAGGTCTTAGTAGAAGGTCTTATTATGTTAGTGGATCTTCTTTCACTAGACTTGCAGGTATGAGATGCAATCTTAAGAATGAATTTCGTATTTACTCATTATGCTTCGTAGATTGCCATATAAAGGAAGTTGTTTTCAAGAAACCGAGGGTTAGTGAAGTGGTTTTAGGGGATGGAAGAAAGATTATTCCTACGAGTTTGATTTGACATTCAAAGCTCGAGAAATTGTTGAGAAAAGGATGCACGGCGCTTCTTGCTCACGTAGTGGAAGTGCAGGAAGAAAAGCTAAAACCGGAAGATGTTCTTGTGGTAAATGAGTTTCTTGATGTTTTTCAGCAGATCTGTCGTGGTTACCACACGATAGGGAGGTAGAGTTCACTATTGAATTGCTACCGGGAACAACACCTATTTCGCGGCAGCGTAGTATAGAATGACTCCAAGTGAGATCAGGGAGCTAAAGATGCAGTTATAAAGACTAGTAGATAAGGGATACCTCAGACCTAGTGTATCGCCTTGGAGAGCTCCAGTGTTATCTCGTGAAAAGAAAGATGGTATCCGTAGATTATGCATTGATTATAGATAGTTAAACAAAGTCACGATACGTAACAAGTATCCTTTACCCCGTATAGATGACTTGTTTGACCGATTAAGAGGAACATCGGTGTTTCCTAAGATTGATTTGAGATCGAGGATACCATCGATTAACGGTAAGGGAAACAAATATTCCTAAAACAACATTGAACGAGGTATGGGCATTATGAGTTTTTAGTAATGTCGTTCGGTTTGACGAATGCACCGCGATTTTCGTGGACCTCATGAAGCAGGATATTCCACCGAAGATTTGGATCGATTCGTGATAGTATTTATTGATAATATACTAGTTTACTCAATTGACAGAAAGCTCATGAGGAACATTTGAGGATTATTCGCAAACACTACGAGATAAGCGATTTATACGCTAAATTCACCAAATGTGTGTTTTGGTTGGATCGGAGTAGTGTTTTTGGGGCATGTTGTCTCAAAGAAATGGTGTTAGTGTGGATCCAAATAAAGTTAAAGTCTGTAGTCAATCGGGAGAGACCGGTCGGTGATGAGGCACGTAGTTTCCTAAGTTTGGCGAGGATACTACAAAGCGGTTTGTTGAGGATTTCTCACGAATAGCATTACCCTTAATAGCTTTGACAAAAAGAATGCTAAGTTTGAATGGTCGGACAAGTGCGAACAGAGTTTTCGTGGAGTGAAAAGAGATTATTCAGATACCTATTTCGACACTTCCGTGAACGGGAAAAGAGTATGTGATTTCTTGTGATGCCTCGAGACAAGGTTTAGGGTTTGTGCTCGTGCAAGAAGGAAAAGTAATAGCTTATGCATCAAGACAATTGAAAAAGCATGAATGTAATTACCCTACCCCACGATCTCGAGCTAGTAGCGCTTGTTCTAGCATGAAGATCCGAAAACATTATTTGTTTGGTGAAAGGTGTCACATTTACACA
The DNA here is from genome assembly GCA_036507285.1 of Trichosanthes cucumerina. Classification (NCBI taxonomy): domain Eukaryota; kingdom Viridiplantae; phylum Streptophyta; class Magnoliopsida; order Cucurbitales; family Cucurbitaceae; genus Trichosanthes; species Trichosanthes cucumerina. The sequence goes on from CM071840.1 coordinate 42,115,983, forward strand.
GATCAAAGAGTGAAACATATCTTTGATTAGAGGGAGTTGAATGTGAGACAAGGAAGATGGTTAGAACTTATTAAAGATTATGATTGTACTATAGAATACCATCCCTGGTAAGGTGAATGTGGTAGCAGATGCATTGAGCGGGAAGTGAAGACTTCCTAGGATACCTTGTGTGGTATTGAGCAACATTCTTATGTACTTTAAGGAATTCTAAGGCGGTTGAAAGCTGCAGAGAATTGAGGGTCTTTAGTTAAATTTGAGATCAGGCCTTCACTCGTAATAGAGATTGTGAGAAGACAATGAGAGAATAGTAACTTGCGTAAAATGTTTGGAAAGTCCAAACAGGGCTCGAAAGCAAAATTTAAAATGAGATCGATTTTGAGCCCAAAGAAGCAGGGAAGACTATGCCTTAGAGTGTTAGTGAGCTTAAAGATGCTATTCTAGAGGAAGCTCACAGTTCATTCTACGCTATGCATCCAGAAGCATCAAGATGTGTAAAACCTTGAATGAGACTTATTGGTGACACAGGATGAAACGAGAGATAGTGATTATGTTGATAGATGTTCGATCCGTCGGCCAAGTTAAACCGATTAAGATGAAGCAAAAAGGACTCCTTAACCCATTGCTAGTGTCGGAATGGAAATGGGAGCGTATTACTATGGGTTTTCTGTGTAGATTACCACGAACTTCAAATGGACATGATGTATATGATAATGGTCGATAGACTCACTAAGACAACAATGTTATACTCGATTAAAATCGACGTCTACACTTGATCAACTTGTTAAGCTATACGTCGACAAAATTGTGAGTCAATACAGAGTGCAGTGTCCATAGTTTGAGATAGAGATCCGAGATTTACTTCTATGTTTTGCCCTAGTTTCTGTAAAGCTATGGGGACAAAGTTGAGTTTTAGTACTGTGCGCTCCATTCTCGTATTGGATGGTCGATCGAGAGAGGACCATCCAGACCCTAAAAGTCATGTTGAAAGCATGTGTCCTTCAAGTTAAGGGGAGTTGGGATACACACCTATCGCTTATGGAATTTGCTTATAATAACAGTTACCAGTCGAATATTGGCATGGCACCATTTGAGGCTCTGGATAAAAGACCATGTAGAACGCTCGTATATTGGAATAAACAAGAAGAGCGGAAGCTAATCGGTCCTAAGTTGGTGCAAGTTATGACAAACAATATTAACGTAATCAGAGAGAATCTGAAAGTAGCACAAGACCGTCAGAAGAGTTATGTGGATAAGCAACGAAAGGACTTAGAATTCCAGGTTGGAGATCAAGTTTTCTTGAAGTTATCTCCATGGAGAGGTGTCCTTCGTTTTGGTAAGAAAGGTAAACTAAGCCCTAGATATATTGGTCCTTATCAAGTAACAGGACAAGTTGGGCCAGCAACCTACAGACTGGAGTTGCCAGCAAAACTATCTCGAGTACATAATGTTTCCCATGTAACAATGTTGAAGAAATACATTTCGATCCATCACATGTGCTCAAGGTAGAACCAAGACAACTTAAGGAGAATCTATCATATGAGGAAGAACCTCTACAGGTACTTAGGAACAAGTCAATACCAACTGGTAAAGGTCTTGTGGAGAAATCACGACGTCGAGGAAGTAACATGGGAAAGCGAAAACATAATGAAAGAAAAGTACCCACAACTTTTCTCGTCTTTGATTTCGAGGCGAAATTCCTCTTAAGGGGTAGTAATTGTAAGCCCTAAACTCTATTCTCTTTTATCATTGATCACTCGTTTATGATGTTTTGAAATAAGCAAAATCGGATAGGTTGCACTAAACGATGTCGTGATCGAATTTGGAATCTATTGAATTTGGAGCTACAATGTGTCTAAACTTCATAAAGGGATAGGTAAACATTGAAATAAGCATATTAAAAGTTGCATTGAAGTAAGTTCAAATCATTAGCAATTGGAGAAGTTTTAGGTGCATCATGTATTGAATGGAAGATCATATGTCTCACAGACTTGGGATAAGTTGGCTAAATGCTTAGGGTTTCTTAACACACTTATTTTGGTGTTTTAAAAGAAAAGAAAGAAAGGGATAAAGGAAAGGAAAAGAAAAGGAAAAGAAAAGAAAAGCAAAAGGGAAAAGGACAAAGTTTGCCTCTTGGTTTATAAAATGGCTTTATCTTCTCAATTTTCTTCTTTATTTATCAAAACCAAAGTTGAAGCTTCGTGGGAGAAGGAGAAAGGAAGAAAATGGAAGCCATTTTCGTGAGTTTGGAGCTGGAATTGCAGAAGAAAGGAGGAGAACTCAAAGCATAATTGTATAGCAGCAAAGTAATCAACTCAGACAAGTTCTGATGTTTTGGTCTTTTCGAGCTCAACAAGAAGAGGTAAGAGTTGAGTTTTTGATACATGAAAGTTAACTCAATTTGGAACAAAATTTGTGAAGAAAGCTCGAGCTAATACTGAAGTTAACTTACTGTTTTGTTAAGAGGAAGACAGAAGACAGAATTTGCTGTCAAATCTGGGAAGTCTCTGATGTTTTGGTTGTTCTGATCAGAATACTTGGAGTTAGAAGCTCTAATTGGTATGGTTCGAAAGCTTATTGAATTTCCTACAACTTTCGTGAAGAAATCGTGAGTAGAAAATGTCTAAAAGATGTTCTAAATATGAGGTTAAATATGTTGTGCAGCAGGAAATCCGAATCTGGAACAGCAGCAGAATCATTTTAGGGTTAAGCTACTGAGGTAATTTCTCACCAATACGTTAGGAATCTCATTTTCATGTCTTCATAAGAGTTTTAGAGGATTCAAAAAGGAAGAGTTTGGTATAAATTTCACCCTGTTTGGCTGGGAAATGAAGAAGTTATGGCTGTCTAAAAACAGGGCAGAAAATCTGAAAATGCTGGAATTTTGAAAGTGTGTTTTCTTGCAAATTTTAAGGTCAAAAATCATGAGCTCGAGGTTCTAATGATTGATTTGGCTTGTTTGACAGGCAAAGAGCAAATAGGTCAAGTTTACAAGCCAAGGTTCCAATTCTAATACGGTGAGTGACTCTATCTTAGAATTATGTTTGACCTATGTTGTTCTTCATGAACGTAAGTGTTGATAATTACATCTTGAATGAACTAGTTGTGAATGGCTTCATAGAGTTTTCTAACATAAGGTTCATGATGGAACCTAAGCATGCTTTGAAGTTAGTTGTAACAATAAATCCAAGTATGGAAACTAAATTATGAAAGTATGCTTTCCTTTAGAGAATGTTTTATGTAAATCCGTTTGGGAATATGTTTATATGATAATGTGAAAATGTCAAGGAATTGTTATATGTGTTTTAAAGACATGATTTCCATGGTAAACAAAGTATGCTCATGTTTGTGGTTAACCCCTAATCATTGAAGGACATTCGAGAAGGTACTTAGGGGAAAATGAATCATGATATCCCGATCATGAAGGACAATGAGAAGGTATCCAGGGAAGTAATGGTTTTACCTAAATCTTTGAAGGACAATGAGAAGGTATTCGGGTAGTGAATGGTTTTACCTTAATCTTGAAGGACATAGAGAAGGTATTAGGAAAACCAAACGACTAAAGGTATTCCACGTGCACGTGAGAAAGGGAGAGAGGTATGAACCTTGTTGGAATAAATGTAACTCTACCACCCTCTATGGTTTGATGTGGAGTCATGTCATGTGCTTATTGTTATGAGCTTTTATATTATTGATCTATCTACCCTCGATATGTTAGTACATTTCGAGTTGTGTGCTATGCACAAGTGGTGACTTAAAACCTGTAAATTGGAAGCATGGTTTGTTAATGTTTACAAACAGATGTTAAGTTATTTTGTACTTATAATCTGCCATTATTGTGATTCACCCGTGAGCTTATAATGTTTTAAAGATAGGCACTCACCGAGCTTTTTAGCTCATTCTTTCAATGTTTTCAAACCTTTTGGTAGAGATCAAGCTCTGCAGTACTGACATCCCGCCATAGTCACTGGAAGTTTCATAAGTTGATAGTTTGTACGTGGCTGGTGTTGTATAGCAAGTCGTTATGTAGTTATAGAAGTTTGTACATTAGTGGTTGTATAAACATTGAGTTGTCTTGTGTTGTTTTGATGCGCTTGACTTTTAGTTTCCAAAAGAGACTTGTGAAGGGTTTCTCATTGTGTATGTTTAATGGTTGTCCGGTTTTACTGTGTGTTATGTTAAAATGTTCCATATGCAAACATAGTATGTTATCAGGAGTACATGGTCACTGTGTATTGTAAAGAGCTAAACAATATCTGTTGGCTTCACGCCGCCTTTCGAGCCTAGTTTTCAGGTAATTCGGAAGGGGGTGTGACATGTTCTCTGTTGGTAGTGTCATGTTCTGTAAAAGTAGAGAAGCAGAGAAGTTTCTTGGATGTTACTGAGTTGCTGATTTCTTTTGGAGCAAGGAGTTGCTGGTTTGTGGAAATCAACAAAGGTAATTACCTTATCTCCCCTTACTAGTTTAAATGTTAAACTTTTATCATGTTTGCATGTATATCTCCATATCCAATTAGGATTAGATAAGCATGTTTGTTCTGTTTTGTCAATGTACTGGTTTTTGTTTCTAACTAAAACAATAAGCAATTACGATTCCAAACTCGTTTTCGCTACTCAAGGGATCAGATCTCCATCAATTGGTATTAGAGCCAGGTTTGATTTGGTTTGGTTGAAACAAAATTGTATTGATTTGGTGGGAAAAACAATTGGTTTGCTGTAAAACTAGTTTAGGAACATTTGGTCATAGTTTGCTTTTGATTTGATCAATTTGTATGTAAAGACCCCTGTGTTTTTGGGCATAAAGTGCATTATCGAGTCTGTATTCGAGTTAAGAGTCGTTCAGGACAAGTTCCATGCAATTCGATTGAGAATCGAAGGAGATTTTGTTGATTGATGTTGTTGTGTTCGAAGAAGAAAGGCCACTACCGAAGCAGCAGTGTTGCAACGTAGACAGCAGCGTTGCAACGTCGTTCATCAGCGTTGCAACGCTGATGAACGGCGTCGCAACGCCAACATTTCCTATCGACGCGGGATTTCCAGGGGTCAGCGGCGTTGCAACGCTGCCCCTCAGCATTGCAAGGCCACCCCGATAGAAGGCGCGCACGCAGACAAAGCAGGCGTTGCAACGCCGTGGTGTTTTTCCAGCAACTACAGACCGGTTCAACTGTTTGGTTTTTTCGGTTCGGTTCAAGCGATTCAAGCCCGGTTCAAGGCGTTTTGGACCGGTTTTATGTAATAAAATTAATGTAATTTTATTATTTTACACTTTAGGGGTCAAATTATTCCGATTTCACAGCTATATGTTTTTATGAATGTCATTTAGATTATTCTCACCTTAGAATAAGCATGTTCATGCATTCTTTTATTTGTATAAATGTTATATGAATATGGTTAGATGCATGATTAATTTATTTTTCATGAGTAATTAGTTATAATTGTTATAATTAGATTATATGTAAAATAAATTGCATGGAGCATGAAATTACTTAGTTTAAAATAAATGTTATTTTATTTAAGTAATTTTTTTTCATTCAATTAGTTGAATATTTTATAATTCCAATTTGAATAATAATTGTTGGATTTATAATATAGTTTCTTTATCATAGGTTAATTATTAAATTTATAAAAGTTATAAATTAAAGGGGATTTAGAAACCATAACCTATAATAAAGAAATGCATGCAAACATAGGAACTTGGGTTAAATTTTGAATTAGTTTTAAATTGTTTAAAATTAATTTAGACCTAAGTTTTAATTTCTAATAGGATTAGAAATTTGTCTTACATAGTATTTTAAATAGTTTAAAATATAGTAGGACATTAGGACTTTGGTTATATGAGAACTCTACTGGTGAAATTCTATCTAAGGCTGGGGGTACTTAAGCTGACGGTTAACGGAACACCTCCTACCTGGGAACTGATCCAGAACTTGAGTTGAATTAACCTTAGTTCTATTTTATCTCTAGGTAATTAAAATATTTATTCACCTAGACATAAGGTTAAAAGACCTAGTTATAATAGTTATAGTAGGCATAGACTTAGATAGATTCTTTTAGCCAGAATCCGACTAAGTTAAACCTATACCCTAACCTTAGGAGCTTCAGTGAGAGAAAACCAGATGTTCGCATCGAGTTTACTCTCACGTCAAACCAGATGTTCGCATCGAGTTTACTCTCACGTCCTCAAGAGTTCACACCGTGAGTTCCATGCTCGGCTACGTGGCGTCAATAGGGCGTCCCCCTACGGTATGTGTGTTGCATGGTTGAATACCAAGGTGAATGAGGGAAGTATCCACAGTAAATGAGAGCAGGACGCGTGTCAACGTATCCTACGGTCTCCTCCATTAGGTCGCACCATGAGATTTCTATAGTCCGCCTGCTAGGTTGTCCTGGAACAGCCAAACCCTACGGAGGACCTGACTATAGGGATCGGAACACCGCGAACTCCAGAAATGGATAGGGTCTCTTAGGTAATTTGCCAACAGTTGTCTTTCTTAATAGTAGTCTGTTGGCTCGGACCTATTGGATTTGAAAATGGTAGGGTCACATTTATAGGATGAGTTAAGCTAGTTAACAAGTCCTTGACCAAACAAACGGTAGCTAAGGACCATTGGGACATGAGATGTTCTGGTAGTGAGAATTGGCTGAGAAAGTCTCAATTCAGGGGAGAAATGAGTGACCGCCCGACGGAGGCTTTTGTTCTAAACCCTTGAAGTATCGTTGCAAAATTAAAGGTTTAATTTAAACACTGGGTTTAGTTTAAACACTAGGGTTCTTTAATAATTTTTCTAAATATGATTGGTTTTATAATGGGTTAAAAGGCATAACTAATTAGAACTATTTTGGATTTTCAGCATGTTTTCCTCATATATAGCCTTACTAAAAAATGAACGTTTAACTGGTGAAAACTTTACTACGTGGAAGTCCAACCTGGATACGATTCTTGTTGTTGATGACCTATGGTTAGTACTGACTGAGGAATGTCCTCAGGTCCCTGCTCAAAGCGCACCTCAATTAGTTAAGGATGTGTTTGACCGCTGGTCCAAGGCCAATGAGAAGGCCAAGGCCTATATCCTGGCTGGGATATCTGATGTTTTAGCCAGGAAATTGGAGGGTATGGTCTCAGCTCGTGAGATCATGGGTTATCTGCAGAATTTATCTGGACAACCGTCTGAACAAATTCAGCACGAATCCCTCAAGTACGTTTATAACACGCGCATGAAGGAGGGAGCCTTAGTGAGAGAACATGTTCTCGATCTTATAGTTCACTTCAACGTGGTCGAAATGAACGGAGCAGTCTTAGACAAGCAAAGTCAGGTATTCTTCATCATGGAATCTCTTCCGAAGAGTTTCCAACCATTCCGTAGTAATGCGGAGATGAACAAAAAGGAGTATAACCTGACTTCCCTCCTAAATGAACTGCAGACTTACCAGTCTCTTATGGAAAATAAGGGACAGGTAGATGGAGAGGCAAATCAGTTTGCTCATTCCAGAAGGTTCCAGACTGATAAAGGAAAGAGAAAGACCAAGGTTGCAAATAAAGAAAAGTGTTTCCACTGCAACGTGGATGGGCACTGGAAGCGAAACTGCCCAAAATACCTTGCTGAGCTCAAAGAGAAGAAAGGTAAATTAGCTTTACTTGTTCTTGAAACTTGTTTAGTGGAAAATGATGATTGTACCTGGATACTTGATTCAGGAGCCATTAATCATGTTTGCTCTTCTTTTCAGGAAACTAGTTCCTTCAAGGAGCTCGAAAAGGGTGAGATGATGCTCAGAGTCGGAACGGGAGACGTCGTCTCAGCTCGTGCAGTGGGAGATGCCAAGCTATTTTTCAGAGATAGATTTTTATTTTTAGAAAATTTGTATATAGTTCCTAAAATTAAGAGGAACTTAATTTCTATCTCTTGTTTGATTGAACTTGGCTACTGTATTACCTTTTCATTTAATGAAGCGATCATTTTAAAGAAAGATGTCAATATTTGTTGTGCTAAGTTAGAAAACGACTTGTATGTACTTAAACCGAATAGAAGAAAAGCAATTTTAAATCATGAGATGTTTAGAAATGCTAATACTCAAAGTAAAAGACAAAGAATTTCTCCAAATAATAATACCTATCTATGGCATCTTAGACTTGGTCATATTAATCTCAATCGGATTGAGAGACTTTCTAAGAATGGACTTCTAAATAAGTTACAAGATGATTCTTTACCTCCTTGCAAGTCTTGCTTGGAAGGTAAAATGACCAAGCGACCTTTTACTGGAAAAGGTTACAGAGCCATAGAGCCCTTAGAACTTGTACATTCGAATCATTGTGGTCCGGTGAATGTTAAAGCTCGGGGAGGGTACGAATATTTCATCTCTTTCATAGATGATTATTCAAGGTAGGGTTATTTATACCTAATGCATCATAAGTCTGAAGTTCTTGAAAAGTTCAAAGAGTATAAGGTTGAAGTAGAGAATGCATTAGGGAAAATCATCAAAACACTTCGATCCAATCGAGGTGGAGAGTATATGGATTTGAGATTCCAGGACTATATGATAGAACATGGAATTAAATCTCAACTCTCAGCACCTAATACACCACAGAAAAATGGTGTGTCAGAAAGGTGAAATAGAACCTTATTGGACATGGTTCGTTCTATGATGAGCTATGCTCAATTGCCTGCCTCGTTTTGGGGATACGCAGTAGAGACTGCAGTTCAAATCTTGAACATTGTTCCATCAAAGAGTGTTTCAGAAACACCTTTTGAGTTGTGGAATGGGCGTAAACCTAGTTTACAACACTTCAAGATTTGGGGTTGTCCGGCACACGTGTTGGTGACAAACCCAAAGAAACTGGAACCTCGTTCAAGATTGTGCCAATTTGTTGGCTATCCCAAAGAAACGAGAGGTGGTCTTTTCTACGACCCACAAGAAAACAAGGTGATTGTATCGACAAACGCCACGTTCTTGGAGGAAGATCACATGAGGAACCACAAACCGCATAGTAAATTAGTGCTAAATGAAGCTACAGATGAACCAACAAGAGTTGTTGATCAAGTTGGACCTTCATTAAGAGTTGATGGAGGAGTCAGCACCTCAAGTCAGTCTCGTCCTTCTCAATCGTTGGGAATGCCTCGACGCAGTGGGAGGGTTGTTTCCCAACCTGGCCGCTACTTGGGTTTAGCTGAAACTCAAGTTGTCATACCTGATGACGGCGTAGAAGATCCATTGTCTTATAAACAGGCGATGAATGACGTAAACAAGGACCAATGGATCAAAGCCATGGACCTTGAAATTGAGTCAATGGACTTCAATTCAGTATGGAAACTTGTAGACCAACTTGAAGGGGTTAGACCCATAGGGTGTAAATGGATCTATAAGAGAAAAAGAGATACAGCCGGAAAGGTACAGACCTTTAAGGCTAGACTGGTAGCAAAGGATTTTACCCAAAGGGAAGGAGTTGATTATGAAGAAAATTTTTCCCCTATTGCTATGTTGAAGTCTATAAGGATACTCTTGTCCATAGCCGCGTTTTATGATTATGAAATTTGACAAATGGACGTCAAGACTGCCTTTTTGAATGGTAATCTTGACGAGAGCATCTATATGTCTTAGCCCGAAGGGTTCATAACCCAAGGTCAGGAGAAAAAAGTTTGCAAGCTCAATCGATCCATTTATGGGTTGAAACAAGCATCCAGATCTTGGAATATAATATTTGATACTGCGATCAAGTCTTATGGCTTTGATCAAAACGTTGATGAGCCTTGTGTTTACAAGAGGATCATCAACGACAAAATAGCTTTATTAGTACTTTATGTGGATGATATCCTACTCATTGGGGATGATGTAGGATACCTTACTGACATAAAGAATTGGTTGGCGACCCAATTCCAAATGAAAGATTTGGGAGAGGCGCAATATGTTCTTGGGATTCAGATCTTCAGGAATCACAAGAATAGAATGCTAGCTCTATCTCAAACGTCTTATATCGATAAAATATTGTCCCGATATTCGATGCAGAATTCCAAGAGGGACTTATTACCCTTCAGGCATGGAGTTCATCTGTCTAAGGAACAGTGTCTTAAGACACCTCAAGAAGTTGAGGATATGAGATGTTTTACCTGTGCCTCTGCAGTAGGTAGCTTAATGTATGCTATGTTGTGCACGAGGCAAGACATTTGTTATGTAGTGGGAATAGTCAGTAGATACCAGTCCAATCCAGGGTTAGACCACTGGACAGCAGTTAAAATATCCTCAAGTATCTTAGGAGAACGAGAGACTATATGCTTGTGTATGGGACTAAGGATTTGATCCTTACTAGATACACTGATTCGGATTTTCAAACTGATAAGGATTCTCGGAAATTCACATCGGGATCAATTTTCACCCTTAACGGGGGAGCTATAGTATGGTGAAGCATCAAACAAGGATGCATCGCTGACTCCACGATGGAGGTTGAGTATGTCGATGCTTGTGAAGTAGCTAAGGAGGTTGTTTGGCTAAGGAAATTCCTTACTGATTTGGAAGTCGTTCCAAATATGGAATTTCCCATCACCTTATACTGTGACAACAGTGGTGCGGTAGCCAATTCGAAGGAACCTCGCAACCATAAGCGAGGCTAGCACATCGAGAGGAAATATCACATGATAAGAGAAATAGTGCAACGAGGAGATGTGACAGTCACGAAGATCGCTTCGGAGCACAATATTGTTGATCCATTTACAAAGACTCTCACGGCTAAAGTGTTCGAGGGTCATCTGGAGAGTCTAGGCGTACGAGACATGTACATAGGCTAATCTAGGGCAAGTGGGAGATATGTAATGGGGTATATGGATGCCCTAGTTTATTGTATTTCTATCTCTTGTAACCACTGTTTTAGATTATGATGTACCCCACTAGAGTTTTAGTTCAAGTGGGAGTTTGTTGGGGTTTGTGCCCTAAAACTCGTAGTTTGTAATTATGTTCTAATTTATGTAATAAAGTGTTATTATTATCAATAAAGAGTTATTGTTCGTTATCTATGACATTGCCTTTATTTAAACCCTAAATCCAATAAACTAAACATCCAAGGTTGTTAAATGAATTTTTAACTGAATGTAGTGTACATATATAGGATCTCGGTTCGAGATACAACCTAAAGGGTCTATAGTTAGGGGATAAGGTTTAGTACCTTACCCTGGTAAAACTATGGATGTGGCCCACTTTGTATTTGATACAAACACTGTGATCCTAACGTGTTCGTGTAGATGGCATGTGAGTGGGGATATCCTATGTAATGAGATTACATAAGACCGGACCACGAAATAGTAACCTCTAGCTGTAACTCCGTTGACTAGTTAGGTTTCTATTTCATTAGGATGACCTAGGCAACTTGATCTCAATCCTGAGCAGGTTACGAACTCATGTTCGCGAGGGATTGTCCTTTTACTAGTATGGGTGAGAGTGGCCAGATTCACCGACTGAATATGTCTACCTTCTTGGGGACAAGACCGAGTGAGCGGCTGGGAACTTAACTTGGAAAGATGGAATTCACTCCTTCCCGCCTACTAGGGTAAGTAGAGGAATGTTCCCTTAAGTGGTGTCTCCGGGACTTGAACAAAGGGCCCAACGCTCATTGGCCCGAGAGGGACTCTGTTTGTTGGTAGGACCACAAACAAATTGTTCATTAGAGGAGCACTGGTACTTAAGACACAAGATGTAACCCAGGGGTAAAACGATAATTTGACCCAGCTGGTGTTACGAACATTCGTGAAGGATTGACTTGTTGTTATTGGTCAATATTCGTAGACACAGAAATATATCTGCAGTGAGAAGAGTGCAGCTGCGAGACTTTAGTGGAGTGTTCCCGCAGTTAACGAATGTTGATTGGGAGGTTAATGAGATTAACCGAGCAATCTCGTATCGTTGGAGCTTCTGATTTGTAGGTCCATAAGATCCACCTTCTAGCTCGTAAAGGGTTCTTAGATCATTTGAATTTAAAATGTTCAAATTCATAAGGGAATAAACTTAATGTATATTGATACGATATAATATATAGTTTTGGAACTATATATTATAAATTTAATGTGAATATGATTCATATTAAATTACATGAGAGAATTAAATATTTGAAAGAGTTCAAATATTAAATTTAAATGTGAATGTGATTCATATTTAAAACTATAGGTTAAAACATAATGTGCATGAGATGTACATTAAACTATAGGTTAAAGGGTAAAATGATTAAATGTGATTTAATCATTTACTTAATATTGCATTTGAATTAAATAAGATTTAATTTAATATAATTAATTGATTTATTCAATTAATTATAATATTAATTGGGAACGTGTCAGGAGGACACGTTCCCACTACTCCCCAACTCCCCCTCGATAGGGAGTGGGGAGTTACCCACTTAAGTGTCCTTCTCCTAGTGAGAAGGAAAACATTTTATTCAATCGATTAATTGAATCATACGATTGATTCTCTCTGTTAAAAGAATTCTCTCATCTCTCTCATTTTTCCTAAAAACCTTCCAATTGTTGGAATTCCTTCCCACCAAAGGAAAAGTTCTAGTAGAACTCAAAGGATGCAGGATTATCCAAGTGGTAGTGCCCTATTGGAGAAAAACAGAGTTTTTGGTGTTGTTGTGTTGCTGAGTTACTGGATTTTTCTTAAAAGCAAGGAGTTGCTGCGAGTCTACAAAGGTAACACTTCTTCTTCTTTTAGTTTAATTGTTAAACTTAGTATGTTTGTATGCAATTATCTATGTCTAATTAGATTAGAATTTCCATGTTTGTTCTGTTTTTTTCAATGTATGGGTTTTTGCTTTTTCAAGCAAAACAAACTTGCATATTACGATTCCAAATTCGTTTCCGCTGCTCAAGGGGATCCGATCTCCATCACTTTTTTTTATTGTAGGACCATAAACATGTTGTTCATTAGAGGATCAGTGGAACTTAAGGAGCAAGAAGTAGTCACAAGGGTAAAACTGTAATTTGGCTCAGTTGTGATTACGAACAACCTATGAAGGGTTGACTTACGGGCATTGGTTAAATCAATGGACACAACTTATCCTACAGTGAGGAGAGTGCAGCTACGAGTCTATGGTGGAGTTACTCGTAGTTAATGAATGTTGGTCAGCTCAGATCAAAGAGTTTGACCAGTTGATCTCGTATCATTAGAGTTCATGATCTGTAGGTCCATTAGGTCCTCTTGCTAGCTCAATAGGGATTAAACAAGGAATATTAGTTTTGGAAGAAATTTGAATTCTTCAAATTTTAGAGAGAATATCAACCATATGTGATATAGTTGATATAATATAAAGTTCATATTCAATGAGATTCAAAATTAAACTTTGTGGTAAAATTGAATTAGATTCAATTTTACTCCATGTGAATTTGATTCATATTAAATCTATAAGACAAAAATTAATTTGGATAAAATTCAAATTAAAACTATAGGCTAGATGAGAGGAAATACATTGGAATACTTAATTAAATGTATTATGCAAATTAGATTGCATAATACTATTTTGGTGGAAATAATGGAGTGGTGGGTGGTTCCACCCACACCATTATATATAGATGGTTGCTTTGGTAATTTGGCACATTATTACGTTACAAGTCATTTTTTAGAAAGGTTCTCAAAAAAATCACTCAATTTCTCTCCACAAAAAAAAAAATTCTCTCTCAACAATACTCTCTGACCAAAAGGAAGTTCCCACCAACATTTTCCTTGTCTAAGAGAATAGCAAGGAAGACATTTTGGATGTGTCATTCTCGGTGTTGTTGAGATCGTGTTCGAGGTACGTGGAGAACGGATCACAAGAAGAAAAGTGTTTCTTCAAAGGTAATTTTCTTATTTATCCCTTTTGATCTTCACCTTAGAATGGTTAGTCTTAGTTTTTTTGAAGCGTTTACAACGGAATTTCAAGTAAAGCGATTCAAATCGCTTCCGCTTCAGGATTCGATCCCTTCATAATCACCATTATATTTCTCAAAAATTGGACTTCAACCTTATAAATAGTAGTTTAGATTTTATTTGTCTTTTTGATCACTCTAAAATTTTGTTTCTCTAAATAAAATTGGGCATACTTAACTATGGTACTTAATTAATCTAAGAGCTCCAATCCTTGTTGAATGAGAATTTTTGGCTAATCCTAAATTGCCACGTCATTATTCCAAATTAATGATAAAATTATAAATAATTAAATTTGGGACCAATTATAGATTGACATGTGTCCCAAATTTAATTTGAAGGCAAAAATCGGCTAATCTTAAATTAAAATGTCACAGGTCTTCATTTGACCAAATAATTAAAGTTAGTTTGGTCAAATTGGTTGTATGGATTTTTTGTCAAAGTTAGATAAAAACTCAAATCCAAATAGTTAAGTCTAAACCTAACAAAGTCCAAGTTCAATAGTTAGGGCCAAAAGTGATTATGGCTCAAGCCCTAATGTCATGAAAATCTCTATAAATAGAAGAGATTCCCTCCATTTGAAAGGTTCAGAAATTGAATCCTCCAAAGAACTTAGAGAAAATTCAGAGCAAACTCCCTAGGTGCTAAGTCCTTAGGTGTTGAAAACTATCCTTAGGTGTTGAATGCTAAGTCTTTAGGTGCCAAGTGTTTAGGTGTTAAATGCTAAGTCCTTAGGTGTTGAACGTTCATTGAAAGATCAAAGACTCTCCGAGATAAATCCTTGGGTGCTAAATATTCCTTGAAGACTAAAGACTCTTCAAGACTCTAAAAATTGTTTTCTTTAAGAAGATCAACAGGTCAAATGATTAAAAAATTCAAAGGTCGATTCAAATATCAACAAGTCAAAGGTACAAGCCAAGAGTCGATCCAACGATCAACAAGTCGAACACCGATCCAAACATTAACAAGCCAAGGGTCGATCCGAAAATCAAGAAGCTAAAGGTCGATCCTGAGATCAACAAGCCAAAGACTGATCCAAGGGTAAACGATCCAAAGGTCGATCTACAAGTCAACAAGTCAAAGGTCGATCTAAAGACCAACAAGCCAAGGGTAGATCTAACGATCAACAAGCAGAAGGCGAATTTAAAGATCAACAAGCTAAAGACCAATCCAACGTGATCAACAAGTTAAATGTCGATTCAAAGATCAACAAGGCAAATGTCGATCTAACGATCAACAAGCCAAGAATATATCTAAAGATCAGCAAGCCAAAGACCGATCCAACAAGATCAACAAGCCAAAGACCAATAAAAAAAGACCAACAAGTGCGCTCGAAAATAAACTTTCAACTCTCGAGACATTTGTATATGAGAGAGAAAGAATTAGGACAAATTAGATATTTTACCATTAATACAAATATAAATTTATTTACATGTGTCTCATTTTTTTTTTCTTTATTGATATTACGTATGAACACCTATGATCGACCTTGACCACTATTACCACAAATTTTTAGAGGTCTGGTTTATAAATTTATTTGATAAAGCCTCCAACAAGCTGTTTATCATGTGTCATCCCATTTTTAACTCCCAACACTTGGGCTACTTTTTTTATCAAATAATTCCAAGTTGCGTCGACAGTCCTCCAGTATAGAGATCAACAATTTTCTTGATTTATAATCACGTTAGAACCAATGAAGTTTTCCAAGAATTTCAGAGAGGAACCAATGAGATCAGAGATTTAAAGTGTCAACTTCCCGAGCGCAATTTCATAATAAAGATTTAAACAAGGCTAAGAATCCTCTTTTTGTTTCTTTCAATTCATTAAAGAAACTCCAGGTGACCTCTTATTGCTTTCTTTCGCACAAGGTGAGGTCTCCAAATCTGCATACGCGATAGGTTAGCCTTGCTGCAATAAGTATAACTTAAGCAAATTTTTTGCTCAATGTAAGCATATTTCATTAAAAAAAAAACAGCACAAGAGATAATGGATACAATTATTATGCTGCTGCAGCAATCTCAGTGATGCAAAACATGGTGGAAATAAACTAGAATAAACTCTTTTCTTTCTTTATTAGAAGAAGAATGAGTAAATTCAGGCCCAAATAACTCGTTAGTTATCAGACGCCAATCAAAAGGTTTCACGAAGAAGGAAGAGCATGACAAAAGAGTTAGGGTGCAAGAGTGGAATCATAATTCACTAGGATTGCTTTAGGCATAAAAACCCTTGTAAAACAATGGTCTGGTAAATAAATCTCTAGCATATGATAGTCTTGACAGTAGCTCAAAAAAGTGTAGCTAAGACTTCTCTCATTTGTGCTTCTCGTGTTTGCTCCTGTGTTTTGCTTTTATTTTGATTGTTTTACGGTTATATTCAATTATTTCAAAATACCATTATATTTTACTGGTTACTTTGTTGTAGCATAAAGTGAATTTCAACATCGATTTATATTTTAGTTTTCCTAAATCCAAGTTCAACTTCTCTTTTTTCTAAATGAAAGTTCAACTTCAATTTTAGCCAAAAACCGAGCCAAACCAAACCAAGTACACCCCTAAACAGCACAAAATTCCAATTCCCAGAAGCATGAAGGGCAATAAATGAAAAACAACTGCCCTATATTCAGTCAAACACAATCGGGAAATAAACAGTACGCTGTAAGGGCAAAAAAAAGTCATAAATAAATAGTTTGATCTGGCAAACAGTCTGAAACAACAGGTGAAAACATACAACGGAAAAATACAAGACTTTGACAATTTACACCTAAACAAATAAAACTTTAAAATCATTTTGATACAGGAGAGACTATATTATTCTAGTCAATTTCCTGCCCCAGATCATAAACAGTTTCAAGGGAAAATTTATTGAGAAGTTCACTTCGCACCTAAGGTTGGGAACTGCCCAGGGTCCTCAATGGATGGGGCTGCAACATTGCTCATCGAGTCGCCACTGTATCCTCCCCTTGAACCACGGCCACGACCCCTTCCCCGCCCACCTGGGGCATAGTGTCTCTCCCCTTCGGCAGGCTTCAAGAACTCATTAATACTCAGAGACTAAAAACACCAAAACAAAAGAAATATCAGTCATTAAACCTACAAAGTCTATTTCCCAATTTGCATAGACCCGTTTCCTACAACTACTAAAATGTATGATATACAACTAACACAAATATAGTCCACCGACGTATCAAAAACATTTCTATGTTATGAAGGGAAAACCAGAATTTGGTGTTTTTTCATGTGACTCACTGAAGTAAATAGCCAAAAGAATGTTCCATGGCAAGCAAATTAAATCACCCCCACTCTAATGGGCCCAATTAGAAGTTAGAACCATAGCTTTGTGAAATGTACTTGGAAGCAAATTCTATCATCGGGAATAAATAGTACTAAATTCATTTTTTTAGAAATCTAGTGTAATAAAATGCAAGATTGATTTGATTTCATTGCAATTTAAAGTTAGCATGTTTCCTTGATGAAGCTTGAGAAAATTGTGAAGACAAACAAAAATTCTTCCAGGCTCAATTTAATAATTTTCTTGTTTTCCTCTGATAATTGTTATTTTTTTAATAATCGGGTGTCGGAGCTTTGCTCCCTTATACCCGGGGCACTTGTTCCCACCCCAAGGCCAGACTTGGGAGACATCAAGGATTTTTATTTATTAAGCTCACCCGAGGACTCAAACCTGAGTCCTCTAGTTGGTATGACCAAGAGATCCCAGACCAGCCGCTTGGAGGCATTTCCATTGACAATTGATCTTCTAAATCATGAAAAGTATTATTATAAATGCCAAACAAGATTGTCAAGACCGTTGAGAGAATGTTCCGAAAATTCCTTTGAGGAGAACTTGATGAGGGCTTCCATAAGTATTTTATTAAGGGGGCTAAAGTTTGTCTCCCTTATGACAATGATGGCTCGAGTCTCCATAGTATAAAAGATAAAAATCAAGTTCGCTTGGCAAAATGGGTGTGGTGATATCAGAAGGAAAACGAGCATTGTGGCAATTGATTATTGATGCTAAATTTGGTACGAAGAACCTAAGTTAAACATCCGGGTAGCTTTTCACTACATTCCTCTAATGGCCCATGGAAGAAAATTCTGAAGCATCAATCTCCTATTCACAACATTGTGGTGACAAATATTGGAAATGGGCTTCCACTGATTATTGGCATGATAGATGACGGGGGGCTTCACCATTATTCTCGGCTTTCATGCTGCTTTTTTCCTGGTCAAACAGACAGCATGCTACTGCCAAAGATATACGGAGGCAGGATTTGCCTGTGGGACTTGTACTTCAAAGGGATTTTAAAGAGGAAGAAGTGGCAGAATAGGCTGATTTGAGCTTCATCTTATAAAGCAACCTTTGGTCAAGTGGGGAAGATATTAGGGTGTGGCCATATGAAAAGACAGAAAATTTTTCAACAAAATCTCTGCTTATCAGCCTTGTTCCATCGTTTATTGACAATCTTTGACCACATACAAAGGCCATGTGGTCCAACGCTTATCCAAAGAAGATTAAATTTTCATTTGGGAACTTGCACACTTGACTTCAAACACAAATGATAGACTCCAAAGGAAATTCCCCACCATGGCTCTCTGTCCAAGTCCAAATAGATGTATTCTTTGCAAAGTTGATTTGGAGACTCAATCACGCATATTTATCTGCTGTAACTTTGCACAGCTTTTTTGGATCTATTTGAGGTTTGCTTTTAATTGGCGGGTGACCCTACCAAAGGACCCCCATACTCTCTTATCTTTACTCCTTTTGGGACACCCTTTTAAAGACACGAAGGAAATTCTTTGGCAGAATCTAGTTCGGGCAATTTTTATGGTCAGTTTGGATTGAATGAAACCGTAGAACTTCTGAGTCCAAGGAAAAGACATATCTGATCTTCTTTGACTGTGTTCTACTCCTTGCTTTATTTGGGTGTAAACTGAATTCATTTTTTTCATCATATAGTAGTATTTGTTCTTCACTTTTGACCAATTGTAGATGTTAATTGTAAACTCCTTTGATTTGGAGCTCTCTCCCCCCTTTTTGTGAACTTCATGCATCAATAAAATTGTTTCTTATAAAAAAAAATTGTTATATTCAAATCCTTTCAGTCAACATGAGCTAGCTCCAGAGTTACGTCATCTCTACCTCCTCTAAGGGGTCGTCGATCCAAAACTCCACCCCACAAGTGATTATAATATTCTAAAAAGAAGTAATTCAGTTAAATTCAAGATTCAATATAATTTCTTAATGTAGGTTCCAAATAGACCCAGTAAAGAGCATCCTAGTAAAGCATTTTGTCCTGGCTGGACATCAACATTTTCAATATATGTATATATGTGTGTGTGTGTATATATGTGTGTATATATATATAGATAGATAGATAGATAGGTAAGAAACAATTTTATTGATATATGAAAATTGCAAAAAAAAAAAAAGGAGAAGAGGCCCAATCCTAAGGAGTTACCATAAACATCTCCAAGTGAACAAAAGAGAAGAAAAGCTATAGGAGGAAAAACGAAAAATTGATTTTACACCAAGATAAAGCATGGAAAAGAACACTATCAAAAAAGGTTGAATAGGTATTTTTCCTTGGAATCAAAGATCCTGTGATTGCTTTCCAACCAAAAAAACTCTTATCAAATTCTTCCGAAGGACCTCTTTCCTTTCTCAAAATGGATGACCCAAAAAGACAAGGTTTGGGAGAATGTGGGGATCCTTTGAGAACACAATCTCCCATCCAAAAGTTGTCCTCGTATCAATTCAAAAAGTCAGTGCAAAGTGGCAGAATATGAAAATATGAGACTGATTCTTAGTCAACTTTGCAAAGGATACACCGGTTTGGGGATAAACTCATATAGGGAAGCCTTCTTTGGAGCTTGTCATAGGTGTTTATAACGAAAAGGATACAACGTTTTCAAAATATAAGCCTCGAGGAAAGGAAGTTTTGGGGTTAACCTATGTTGAACAAAAGCAGTGGCCTATGCCTCTGTTGAACAAGAGGCATGCTCCTCTATGTTTACACTTTGAGACGTAAATGGTGTATGCCTCACTGCATAATTGACTTTACAGAAAAATTTAAATAGTGCTGGTGGCTGGGGATGGGTTTGTGTTTGATAGGATCAGTGCCGAAAAGAAAAATAATAATTGTCGCATAAACAAACAATCTGGCACGTTATTTTAAGGAAAAAAACTCACTAATTTATGTCTAAAAAGGAAAAGGGCACACTAAAAGACAGCCATAAGTTTGTCATCATTTGGAGAAGGAAAAAGTGTTTGTGGTGGTGACAAACAACAAAACTAATAGGTCAGTTTCTCTCTCTCCTTTTTTTCTTTTCTTTTCCTTGTTTAATATTTATTTTTTAATCCATCTAAACAATTCTGGAAGAAAAAGAGGCTGGTAGGTTCTAGAGTCGCGTTGTTCTTCCATCTTCTGGTTCCAGTTTTATTTCTCCATTTCGAGGATGAGCTTAGATTAAAATTAATGTATATTGATGGACAATTGAGATTTCTCCGTATTTTGTAGTATATTTTTTGGATAGGACTTCTTTGATAATATTGTTATTATATAATAAGTTCAAAATGAGGCTTGCATCTCATATCGCCCAAAGACTTGCAACTTGCCTCTATATGAATAAAAGAGCCAAGGCTGCCCTAAGACTCATCAAATTTTGCTAGACATCAAACCTGTGTAAACATTTTAATGGTCAAGAAATCTTCTAAGAAGATGAAGTAATAATACCTTCTTAGTTCTCTCCTCCTTATCTGCGATTTCTTTTCGCTTATCCTTCTCAGATCCCTGCAAGTGGAATGGCAAATGAAGGTGAAACTGCCAAGTCCATATTTGAAGTACCAAGAAGCCAAGGGTCATCAGATCCATAGATAATTAACTCCCAAAGAGGAACAAGTAGGCGTACCAATTTAATAAAGATGTCGTTGTTCTCCTTCTTGCTTGAAAGTTGTTGCATGGATGCAAATTCTTTAGGATCCACCTTTCTTTCCTCAGTTTTTAGTGCCAGAAGGGCCTTCCTTTTCTCCTCAAGCAACTTTTCATACTCCTCCAGAGTCATTTCCTGCATCAGGAAAAAGGGTAAATTGGATTCAAAATCAGTCATACAGTACAACGGAGTTCACAATCCAAGCCCACCAAGCTAATTTACAACTTTTACATGTATCAATTTTATGATACTAAAAGTGAAGTAGTTAAGCCTATCAATTTGACATGCACGCAAAATACAAGTTGCTTTTCAATCACAAGAAAATAAAGGACATAAGAAATAGTAAGGTCCAAATTTAAGGAAAATGTACTAAAAAACTGAAGATAGTAACCTTGTCTTCTGGTTCTGTTTCCTCCGGTTCTTTAGCAGAGTTCTCTCCGTTGACACCTCCAGCATCATCCTCTTGAACAGGCTTTTCATCACCCACGTTCTTTTCTGTTTCATTAACAGCTTCCTCCGCTACCCTAGATACAAAACAGTAATTTTAAGGTACAACTAATAGCATACAAGAAGTAATAAGACAAGCATATGAATTCAAACCCCCAAAAAAAGAAAAAAAAGAAAGAAAAAGAAAAAATAGTCTAGCCCAAGACCCTTGTAAAGGTTGGGTGCAGTGTTTTAAAAAGCCCCTCCGGGCGTGCGCCTAGGCTCAAGGCCCACCTTTAGCGCCTCACCTCTTATTGTGCGCGTCTTCCATGAAAAGATTGATATTAAGGCTTTTGATCTTGTATTGTTTATCAGTGTTGCATTGTTTCATGTTTTTTAATGGAGTATTGACTCTATGTTCAAAGACTAATACTCCAACCTTATTTCTTTTACCTATTTTTCTTGGTTAAAACTTAATTTCTTTCCCTGAAGGGTTTTTTTCTTATTGTGTATGTATACATATATGTTTTTTATTTTTTATATATAGTGCGGCTTAGAAAAAAAGCTCGCGCCTTGCGCCAAGACTCTAGAGAGCTATTGCGCCTTAGTGCGCCTTGAGCTTTTAAAAACACTGGTTGGGTGGTTGAGTGCATCGTTCTCAAATCGTGAAAGGCATACCTGATCATAGAATTTTGTCTTTCAAGCGAACCTGGTGGTTTCTATGAGAAAGGCATTGAAAAGAAGACTCATGCATGCACATACACCAGAAAAAGACATCCTTGAAGGTGGAAATTCATCAGAAAAAGACATGTACTTACTCAGCAAATTCATCAGTTGGCCTTCCCCAATTTCCACGACCAGATCCTTCGCGTTTATATTCATTTCTAGGCATAAGATCAGGATGAAAGCATCAAAACAGTGTAGAATATACAGCAGGTGTGTGTAAAATGAATTTTAAAAGCATAGACACTTACCCACGGCCAGTTCCACTGTGGCGCTCATAGACTCTACGAGGGCGCTCCCCATCAGTAGCCTCCCCATTATTGAAACCACCACGACGACCACCACGACCACGGGGCCCAGCATATCCACGCCTTTCAGTTGTCTTTCCCACCTCGCCATCTTCAGGTGCACTACTGTTCTCATTATTGGAAGAGTCGCGATGGAAGCCACCACCTTCACGGCCTCGCCCATAACCACGTCCTCCACCTCGTCCACTACCACGACCTCCACGACCGCTTTCATTCCTTGTTTCTCTTACTACTCATAGTAAGAAAAATAATATCTAATACCTCAGTCACTCAATGTATAATTCATACAATAGAAATTCATAAGAAGTCCATAGATAGAGAAATAGTAGGTTGATGTTGATAAATCTTAATCTAAAAGGATGACAAAATGATAAAAAAGAAAAACTAACATAAGAATGAAAAAATGATCGAAGGGTCCCGAGTCCCCGCAAAAGAGCCCAAATCAATAACCAATCACAAGTTCAATTGGATAAAGTTCAACTTGTAAGCAATATAAATAAATTTAATAATTTAATATTATAATCACCATGGACAAAAACAATATATCATAATAAGAAAACTAAAATTTATTTTAAAATCGTGAAACATTTAAATAGAAGCTTCGCAAACTAATTTATTTAATCACAATTGCATTGTCGACATCAGATTTCTTCCAAAAAAGTATTGTTACTTTCTCTTCATTAATGTTCCTATCATAGCTCCTATGCAAAAAAAAAAAAAATTGTACCAATCATAGTAGCCAAACAAACAACTCATGGGGTATTATCTGAATTACAAACAAACTTGAACTCCAATACACAATATAACTAAGTCGGTTACATCCTACAAATCTTTTCCAGAGAAAGGATTTTAATACTTCAAATTAAAAACAGTTACCACCCTTCATTCTTGCGTAGTTCTAGAGCAAAAGGCCAAACAGCTAGAAATGAAACAACAACCGATATCAGAAAAACGTAGAATCAATCAACCAAAAGCGATAAAAAAAATCAATAATAAAAAAAGATCCATATTCAAAATCAAACCAGATATTTAGAAACAAAGATTCTCACCAGCCTGTGCAGGCGGAAGAGGCTTCGAAGGAAGACTCGCAGGCTTGTTCTGCTGAGCCGACAAAGCCGCCGGTTTGGTCTGGGCCGGACCTTTCTTAGGCAGCGTCGCCGTCACCGCCTCCACCTGCTTGGCCGCAATTAGCTGCGACGGGTCCTCGGCGTCATCATCTCCCAACAAATTAAATGGATTAACGGTCGCCATTTCCAAACTGTCTCGGAACCAAATACCCCAAAAAAGACCTCAAAAATAGGAAATTCCACTCGGAGAAAGGCGACCAGAAAACCCTATCTTAACAAGAGCTCCATGAATCTAAGAAATGAAAGAACAAGGGATCTGTAGAAAAACAAGAGGAATTAGACGGGGAAAATAAAAACCCTAGCCGCAATGGAAGAGTGACTAACAGGAGTAAGAGTAAGAGCAAAATATCACGACTGACCTAAATTCCTCAGTTTTATTTGCGTCCTTCAAACGTTTATTATCTTATAAACTCGTGTGCAGTTCCAATATTATATAATTTTTTTTCTTCGGTAAATTTACAAATTTACTCCTCCCATTTTTTATAGTTTTTTGGTTTTTGAAAATAATAATAATATTTTTGTTAAAGATCTTTTTTACAATGTAGAATCATAGGTGATAGTCTTAACCGAAAACCGAACAAATCGCACCGAACCAAACCTATCCAATGATTTGGTTTGATCTTTTAGAAGAAAATTGGACATCTCGGTTTTATTTTAGAAAAAACGAAAAATATTGGTTTGGTTCGATTTTCGTTTAAAAAAATCATTAAAAATCGAAGCAAACCAAAGTATATATATATATGTACCTCAAAAAACCACAAATTGAATCCCTATCCATTATTGTGTCGTTTCATCCGTTTTCTTTCAATTAATTTTAAAGTAACAAAATGAGATTGTTAGATTTATGAATTTTTATTGAGCTATTGAGAAATTTAGGGGCAAAAAATATTAAAATGAGATGAAACTAAGAAATAATATAGCATAAGATTTGTAAAAAAAAAAAAATCAAAAATCGAACCAAAAAAGAACCAAACCAATGGACAACCGAACCAATGGTTTTGTCCTTTATTGGACTTTGGTTTGGTTCCTCTTTTGATGAAACCGATCGAATCGGTTCGGTTCTCAATTTGGCCTAAACCCGATGAAAACTGAACCAATATCACCCCCAATGTAGATGTTGGCCTATTGGGGTCTTAATTTTATAAAAACTAGTTTATCACCACCTTTGTTGCATGTAATATTTTTTAAATTTTATTTTATAATAATCTATAATTTATAAGGGTTGTTTGGGGCGGTGAGTGAGTTATAATAACATGGGTCATTATACTCTGGAATTATATAATATTGTTTAAAATGTAGAATTGTTTAGACTATGTTATAATAATTTGTAGTTGGGGTGCAGAGTATTTCACAAGTTATTATAACACATGTTATTATAACTTGTACCCAAACAACCCCAGGAGTGAATCAGCTTATCATTGCCCAACCAAAGTCTAGCCCAAGTTCTGTCGGAAAGTCTCTATGTACCAAATAATACCTTTAGGGGCCGTTTGAATCGCAGAGTTGGGTTGAGTTGTGCAGAGTTGTTTTGTCAGTGAGTTATGGAAATCAGTGTTTTGGGTGCAAAGTTGAGTTGAGTTGAGTCAGGAAGTCAGTGTTTGGGGTGTAGAGTTGAGTTTATTATGTCAGGGGTGGTGCAGTTTTTTTGTAAAGTGAATAAGTCTCATTTTTTGTGAATTTTTTTCCTTACATTTTTTGTTTCTACCAAATCAATTACAAACTTATTTGTCTACAATTTCAAAACTTCATTATGAGATCAACTACAAATTTAGAATATATATTATCATTTGCAAGATTTATGGGACATTTAGAAAAATACTGGATATTGGGATTGATATCAATTTTTCTTTTCCAATAAAATTCATTTTTATCTTATGTTATTGAGAACATATTCTTCAATATCAAGGAGTTTCTTCTTTTGAAGCACATGTTCACCATTACTCCATTTATTTTAATGTACTTAGGTATTAGTATTAATACTTTGCAAGAAAAACGTGTGTTCATTGTCTACAAATTAAATACAAACACATTTGTCTATAATTTCACAACTCAATTATGTGATCAATTATAAAATTACAATATATATTACCATTTGCCAAATGTATATTAGGGATGTTTGCAAAAATAATGGATATTGGGTTTGATATCAATATTTCTTTTCAAATAAAATTCATTATTTAGAACTTTTACTCTTCAATATGAACTTTATTCCTTTTTTTATGCACATGTTCACACTACTTTTTTATTTTAATTTAAGTAGATATTAGTATTAATACTTTGCATATGAATAGTATTTATTTAAATTTGTCTAAACACATGCATTGTCTATGGACATCTTTAGAATTGAATAAATAGTTTACCTTGTGAAGATATTAAAAATGAAGGGAATGAAACTCCCGTAGCGGAAAAACGACTTTGAATCGTCGTGGTTTCGTTGTGAAAGTAACTCTTAAAATTAATTTTATCCTATAGAATTTAGATTAAACATGCATAAAAGGAAGGAAAAAACAGTAAGGAAAAAACAGTAAAAAGATGTACTTACATGTTGAAGAACCTTTCTTCACGATTTCCTTCTCCGGTCACGAACTCTTCGTGCTCTCGATCTCCACGTTCTCGAACTCTCCAAACAATCGAACGATCTGGACACCTCCGAAAAGCCTTCTCGATTGTTCTCCTTAGGTAAAGGGAGAGTGGTGGGACTCCTTTAGTAAAGGGGAAGAGAGAAATTCGAGAGAAGAGTTGAGAGAATTCTTGAGAGCTCTTTTGGTAAGAATCCAAAAAATGAGCCAAGACTTGCCAAATGCCTTTTTGCAAAGGTTTTAAATAATGGTGATAGGTGGAGTTGAAATCTCCACCTATTTACTATTTTACCACAACCATAGGTTATGCAAATCATATTTGCATAACCACATATAATAAGATATCTCATACCTTATAATACAAATCACATTTGTATAATTGTGGATTTTAAATTGAATCACATTCAATTTAATTTCTCTCAATCCAATTTCTCTAAATTAGCCCTAATTAAGCAATTAGGCTAACTTATAGTTTATTATGAATCTCATTCACATTAAACTATATAATATGTCAATCATATCTCATATAAATGACATAAATAGCCTTTTAATGAATTTGAACACTTCAAATCCACACCAAACTGTAAACCCTCTATGTATCCAGTTTCAGCCAACTGAGGGACCTAATGGACCTACAAATGACAAGCTCCAATGATCCGAGATTAACATAGTCAAACTCTTTGACCCGGTCACTCAACATTCATTAGCTACGGTAACACTCCACTAAAGCTCGTAGCTGCACTCCCATCATTGTAGGACAAGTTGTGTCCATTGATATAACCAATGCCCGTGAGTCGACCTTCACAGGTTGTTCGTAGACACTAAGTCCTCACTGCTCCTCTAATGAGCAACAACGTTTTATGGTCCAACCATAAACAATACCCCTCTCGGGCCAGTGAGAGGGTGGGCGCCCGTTGTCCAAGCCTTGGAGACAGCACTTAAGGGAACAACCCCTAGTTTCCCTAAAGTCCGGAACGAGTGTTGTTGATGATTTTCTTGTAAACACAAGGCTCGTCAACATTCTGATTAAAGCCATAAGATTTGATCGCCTCATCAAACCTTATATTCCAAGACCTCGAGGCTTGTTTCAGTCCATAAATATACCTATGAAGCCGGCAAACCTTTTGCTCTTGGCCTTGGGCAATGAACCCCTTGGCCTAGTCCATGTAGATGGTCTCGTCAAGTTTGTCATTCAGAAAGGTTGTCTTGACATCCATCTGTCATACCTCATACTCATAATATGTGGCAATGGTCAAAAGGATCCTGATCGACTTTACCATGGCAATAGGTGAAAAGGTTTCCTCATAGTCAACCCTTCAACCTGGGTAAAATCCGTTGCCATTAGTCGTGCTTTGAAGGTCTGTACCTTCCCATCTATGCTACTTTTACGCTTGTAGATCCATTTACAACCTATAGATTTTACCTCATCCGGTTGATCAACAAGCTCCCAGACGGAATTGAAGTACATTGACTCCATTTCCTGGTCCATAGCTTTAATTCATTCGTCTTTAACAACGTCTGCCATTGTCTGTGTTGGATTTTATGTCCTAAAACTCGTGGTTTTGTAAACTGAATGTATATTCTATTTCACAATAAAGTTGTTATTGAAATTTATTCAGTAAAGGTGTTATTGACTATTGTGTATTGTGTAACCTTAATCCAATAAAGAACCCTTGGCTATAGGATGAATACTTGAACTTTATGTGTTACATAAAAGTGGATCAAGTTCAAGTTATAGCTAGAACAGTCTATAGTATAAGGATAGGGTTGGGTACCTTATCTTGGGGACACTATGGACGCGACCCACTTTGTAGAGTACAAACGATGTGATCCTAAATCGTTCATGTGGAGACATGTGAGTGGGGGCGCCCTATGCAATGAGTTTGCATAAGACTTGACTGCGAAATAGTCACTTAGACTTTGTAACTCCGTTTACTGTCATAATTGACTATATTCATACGATGACCTAGGTAACTCGATTTTAATCCTGAGCGTTCTATGAACTCCTATTTATTCGGATTATCCTTAGATTTGCATGGGTGAGAGTGGCCCGAGACTGCCGACTCAATATGCCTCCCATTTCAGAGATAAAACTGGGTAGATAACTGGGAACATAGTTCTGCAAGATGGAATTCACTCCTACCCGCTTTAGGGATTAGTAGAGAGGTTGTTCCCTTAAGTGTCGACTCGTGTCTTGAACAAAGGCCCACTCCTCTCATTGGCACGAGAGGGATTCGGTTTCTTTGGTTGGACCACAAACCAATTGTTCATTAGAGGATCAGTGGTACTTAAGGAACAAGAGGTAATTACAGGGGTAAAACGGTAATTTTGACCCAGCTGTAATTACAAACGACCTGTGAAGGATCGACTTACTAATCATAGTTATATCGAGTGGACAAAACTATATCTACAGTGAGGAGAGTGCAACCACTGGGCTTTAGTGGAGTGTCCCGGTGGTTAACGAATGTTGATTAGCTAGGTTAAAGAGTTTGACCGGTTAATCTCGTATCGTTGGAGCTCATGATCTGTAGGTCCATTAGGTCCTCCTTACTAGCTCGGACTTAGCCTTATAACATTTTGAGAGAAAAGAATTTGAATTGTTCAAATTCGAGTTTGGAAGAAAGCGTTAATTATATGTGATATATTTAACGAATCATAGCTTAATTATGAATTAAACTATGATTAATAAGAGGTGGATATATTTAAATATGATTTAAATATCAGATCGGTTTATAACATGAATAAGGATTCATGTTCGGAAAAACGATCGAGATCGGGCAATTTATTTAATTTAATATTTGATATTAAATTAAATTAAAAAATTAATTAATTAAATTAATTATTTAATAATTTAATTAATTAAATTAATTTTAATTAAAAATCAATTTAATATTGATTTTTGAATTAAAATTAAATGAAAATTCAAGGATTTCCATGAAACCTAACTTGACAACTTGCCCAATCTTACTCATCTTCAAAATTCACCAAAATTGGTCACCTCCATCTCAAAGCATCCTCATCACCCTTGAGTTGTCACTCCATTGAAGCTTTTTGAAGCTTTATATAATGGTGATTTGAGGGATGTTGAGAGAATTACACAGAAAATTCAATATTCCCGAATTAGTGACCTTTGAGGTCTTTTCTTTCAAATTCTCTCAACCTAGGATCCCACAATCCGTTTTAAGGCCTGAGGATAGTAGGAAAGACTCTAACGGTTGGCCACGAAGTGTTCGTGTTGAAAACCATCCACCGGGTGAAGAGAATTTGATCTTCAAAGTTGAGTTTTCTATCCCTCTGTTTTTCCAGCTTTGAGCATGTTTTTTATTTTACAAAATTGATCAACTTAGAGTGTTCAAGATCCAAAATTGCTTCCGCTTTCTTAATCTAGACTCTTTCAATTGGTATCAGAGCAATTTTGAGCACTCAATTTGATCAATTGTGTTCTATGGTGGGTGTTTTTTGAAATACAATTTTTCTGGGCGTCTAAAGTGTTCTTATGGATTTGGCATTTAAATTGAGCATCAATTTGTGCTTTATTTTCAAATTGCTCAAGTGTGTTTGAGCATTAATGTGTGTAGAATAAGTTGTAAAAATTTCAAGTCGTTTGGAGTTCGGGAAGGCCTTCAATTTGATGAAAGAAGCCACAGAGGTCCAAAATTCAAAAAGCAATTTCTTTGTTTTTTTACGCTCATGATGTTTTTCATCCTCCAGCCCGTGATTTCAATTTTGGAGAAGAAACAGTTGACTTTGACTCTGGTTCAGTTGACTTTGATCGGTTCAACTATTTAGGGCCGGTTCCGCTCGTTTTTGGTCCGGTTCGGGTGTTTTTAGACCGGTTCTGATTATTTCGAGGTCGGTTTTTCCATTTTGGAGGTCCGTTTCACCATTCGGAGGCCCGGTTCACTCTCTTACAGCCTGGTTCAACCTTATGAAGGTCCGGTTCACACATTGCAAGCCGGTTCGACGTTAATTCTCGATTATTATTGTAATAATTTAGTAGTTTGCTTGCATTAGATGCCAAAACCAATCCACTTTAGTGTGTTTAATTAATTATGAATTGTGAATGTATGTTTTAATTAAAATCTCTGATTATATGTGCATAAAGTATGCCATATAGATTTTAAAATCCCAACATAGGAAGCATGCTCCATGCAATTGAAAGTATGTTATAAGTGTTATAATATATTGTATGCATGTTAATTGGGTTTCATAAGAATTAATATAAGAGTTATATTAATTTATGAAACAAATATTATATGTTTAATTATAATTAATATAAGGGTTATATTAATTAAAAAAAAAATTAAACATATAATTGCTATGCATTTTTCATGTGATGGATTTGTTATAAATGTATGTTTATTCATGTGATGAATGTTCAATCTGTTTATAACATAGAAATGCATGTAACCTAAGGTTATTTAATTAGTTTTAAAATGGTTTTAGAACTGGAATTAATTAGACCTTAGGTTATCTAGTTCTAATAAGATTAGAATTAGGAAACCAATAATTTATAAACTTTGATTAAAGAGGGACTCTGACTAAGGAAGGTTCAGCTAGGTTGGGGTACTTAAGTCGATTTGAAACGGAACACCCCTATCCGGGAACCGACCTGGGAGTGAATTTAATCCATAGGTTTATAAATTATCTTTCGTGAGTGGCGTTTATTAAAAGTTAATAAATTAAACTCATAAACCTAGGTTTATTAAAAGGTTAATAGACTTAGGTAATTCCAGTATAATTGTTATACTTAGGTCATATTGTTTTAGTAGGAATATGCCTAAGTAAAAGTATACCCAAATGATTTAAAATACTTAGTGGGAGTGAAAAGGTATATATGATATATCAATTTCCTCTTACGCTCTCCACGAAGTTCACACCGTGAGATTTATGCTCGGCCTCATGATGTCAATAGGGCATCCTCATTCGGATGGTGTTTGCATAAATCAAGAGCAAGGTGAATGGAGAAAGTATTTATAGTAAGTGAGCGAAGGAAGTGTGTCAACACATCCTACGGTCTCCTCCATTAGGTTGGACCGTGAGATTCCCATGTTGCGCTGCGCAGTTGCCCAAGTAGCACCATCCATTCGGAGGATGTAACATGGGATTCGAAACAACTCAAACTCTAGAAATGGATAGGGTCTCTTAGGTCCATTCCCAACTTTGTCTCTCCAGCTCGGTAACATTGTTGGGACCGACCTCTCCGAGTCCGAAAATGGCTGGGTCACACTTACAAGAATTGCTAAGTGTTAGTAAGTTCTTGACCAAAGTAGCGATAACTAGAATGTTATAGGAATAAGGGTTATTCCGGTATTAGCATTTAGTCAAAAATGTCTTGGTTCAGTGAAGGAGTGATTGACTGCCCCTCGGTAGCGGTTGCTCTGACTCACTGAAGTATTGTTGCAAAAATAATAATGATTTTATGGGTACATTATTACTTTTGCTAAATTCTTAAATTGGATAGGTTACAAACAATTCACTAATAGAATTCATTCTTTTCAAGCATGTCGAACTCTTTTATCCGATTCTTGGCCTTCAATAAACTTAGCGGCGATAATTATGGAACCTGGAAATCAAACTTGAATACGATTCTTGTTCTTGATGATCTGAGGTTCGTCTTAACGGAGGAATGTCCTCCCCCTCCCAGCTCGACTGCAAACCGAATTGTTCGGGATGCTTATGACAGATGGATTAGGACTAATGAGAAGGCCCGAGTCCATATCTTAGCCAGCATATCTGATGTGTTGTCTAAGAAACATGAGACCATGGTCACCGCAAAGGAGATCATGGGATCATTACAGGCGATGTTTGGACAACCGTCCTCATCGGTCCATTATGATGCTGTCAAATACTTTACAACTCCCATATGAAGGAGGGAGCCTCTGTTAGGGAACATGTCCTTGACATGATGACCCACTTCAACATGGCTGAAGTAAATGGGGCAGTCATAGATGAGAAAAGTCAGGTAACCTTTATTATGGAATCTCTTCCGAAGAGTTTCCTGCCATTCCGCACAAATGCGGTGATGAATAAAATAGAGTATAACCTGACTACTCTCCTCAATGAGTTTCAGACTTTTGAATCTCTGATGAAATCAAAAGGAAAAGAGAAGGAGGCAAATGTTGTCACTTCGAAGAAATTCCTAAAAGGTTCATCCTCAGGGACCAAGTCTGGTCTTTCTTTTACCAAGAATAAGGGTATTCAGAAGAAGAAGAAGGACAAAGGGAAGGGACCAACTCTCACACGCAAGGCTAAAGCCACAGGAAAATGTTTCCATTGTGGTGGTGACGGGCACTGGAAGAGGAATTGCCCAAAGTACCTTGCAGAAAAGAAAGCTGAGAAGGAAAAACAAGGTAAATATGATTTACTCGTTATTGAAACATGTTTAGTGGAACATGATAATTCCGCTTGGATATTAGATTCAGGAGCCACTAACCATGTTTGTTCTTCTTTTCAGGAAACTAGTTCCTGGCAGCAGCTTGCTGATGGGGAGATATCTCTCAGGGTTGGAACGGGAGAGGTTGTCTCAGCCAAAGCAATGGGAGCTGTGAAATTGTTGTTTAGAGATAGATATATTTTATTAGAAAATGTACTTTTGGTTCCTGGAATCAAAAGAAATCTTGTATCTATCTCTTGTTTGCTTGAACATATGTATAAAGTATCTTTTGATTATAATGAAGCGTTCATTTGCAAAAGAGGTGTACGAATATGTTCTGCTAAACTTGAAAACATCCTATATGTGTTAAGACCAACAGAAGTAAAAGCTATTTTGAACACAGAGATGTTTAAAACAATTGATACTCAAAATAAAAAGCGTAAACTTTCTCCCAAAGTACCTATCTTTGGCAATTGAGACTAGGCCACATTAATCTCAATAGGATTGGGAGATTGGTCAAGAGTGGTCTCCTAAGTCAGTTAGAGGACAACTCTTTACCACCATGTGAGTCCTGTCTCGAAGGAAAAATGACAAAAAGACCTTTTTCTGAAAAAGGTTATAGAGCCAAAGAACCCTTGAATGTCAAGGCACGAGGAGGGTATGAATATTTCATCAGTTTCATTGATGATTATTCTAGGTATGGCTATCTTTACCTAATGCATCATAAGTCCAAACCCTTGAAAAGTTCAAGGAATATAATGAAGTTGAGAACACATTAGGTAAAACAATTAAAACACTTCGATCAGATCGAGGTGGAGAGTATATGGATTTAAGATTCCAAGACTATATGATAGAACATGGAATCGTATCCCAACTCTCAGCGCCCGGTACACCTCAGCAGAATGGTGTATCTGAGAGGAGAAATAGAACCCTGTTAGACATGGTTCGATCTATAATGAGCTACGCTCAGCTGCCTAGTTCGTTTTGGGGATATGCAGTAGAAGCTGCTGTATATATTTTGAACATGGTTCCCTCTAAGAGTGTTTCAGAAACACCCTATGAGTTATGGAAGTAAAGGTAGTTTACGTCACTTCAGGATTTGGGGATGTCCGACACATGTGCTGGTGTCCAATCCAAAGAAATTGGAACATCGTTCAAAATTATGCCTATTCGTAGGATACTCCAAAGAAACGAAAGGTGGTCTGTTTTATGATCCTCAAGAGGACAAGGTGCTTGTGTCGACAAACGCCACGTTCTTAGAGGAAGACCACATGAGAGGTTATCAGCCTCGTAGCAGGATTGTCTTAAGTGAAATTTCCAGGGAAGCTACAGATAAATCAACAAAAGTTGTTGATGAAGCTGGTCCTTCTCAAGTGTTGAGAATGCCTCGACGTAGTGGGAGGGATGTTAGACAACCTGACCGTTACATGAGTTTGACTGAAACCCAAGTCGTCATACCTGATGATGGCGTTGACGATCCATTGACCTATAAACATGCAATGAATGATATAGATAGGGACGAGTGGATTAAAGCCATGGACCTTGAAATGGAGTCAATGTACTTCAATTCAGTCTGGGAACTTGTAGATCAACCAGATGGTGAGAGACCTATCAGTTGCAAGTGGATCTACAAGAGGAAACGAGATCAAGCCGGTAAGGTGCAAACCTTTAAGGCTCGACTTGTGGCAAAGGGTTATACCCAAAGGGAAGGGGTGGACTATGAAGAAACCTTCTCCCCTGTTGCCATGCTTAAGTCCATTAGAATACTCTTGTCCATTGCCACGTTTTATGACTATGAAATTTGGCAAATGGATGTCAAGACAGTCTTTCTGAATGACAATCTTGAGGAGAGTATCTATATGGATCAACCAGAGGGGTTCATAGTTCAGGGTCAAGAGCAAAAGGTTTGCAAGCTTAAACGATCCATCTATGGATTGAAACAAGCATCTAGATCTCGAATATAAGATTTGATCATCGCGATCAAATCTTATGGCTTTGAAACAGAATATTGACGAGCCTTGTGTTTACAAGAAGATAGTCAATACCACTGTAGCTTTCTTAGTTCTATACGTAGATGATATCTTGCTTATTGGGAATAATGCAGGATTCCTGACTGGCGTTAAGCAATGGCTAGCGACCCAATTCCAAATGAAAGATTTGGGAGAAGCTCAGTTTGTTCTTGGAATCCAAATCGTTTGGAATCACAAGAACAAAACGCTAACACTGTCTCAGGCATCTTATATTGACAAGATGCTGGTTAGATATAAGATGCAGAATTCCAAGAAGGGTTCATTACCTTTCAGGCATGGAATTCATTTGTCTAAGGAACAATGTCCTAAGACACCTCAAGAAGTTGAGGATATGAGACGCATTCCCTATGCATCAGCTGTCGGTAGTTTGATGTATGCCATGCTATGTACTAGACCCGACATATGCTATGCAGTGGGAATTGTGAGCAGGTATCAGTCTAATCCAGGATATGATCACTGGACTGCCGTTAAAAACATCCTCAAGTATCTTAGGAGAACGAGGGACTATATGCTTGTGTATGGTGCAAAGGATATGATCCTTGCAGGATACACTGACTCGATTTTGATCGATGTAGTAGATCGAGGAAATCCACATCAGGATCAGTGTTCACTCTTAACGGAGGAGCTATAGTATGGAGGAGTATAAAGCAAGGTTGTATTGCTGACTCCACCATGGAGGCTGAGTACGTCGCAGCTTGTGAAGCAGCGAAGGAGGCAGTATGGCTTAGGAAGTTCTTGACTGATTTGGAAGTTGTTCCAAATATGAATTTTCCTATCACCCTTTATTGTGATAATAGTGGTGCAGTGGAAAATTCCAAAGAACCTAGAAGCCATAAGCGAAGAGAAAGCACATAGAGCGCAAATATCATCTCATCGGGAGATTGTGCAACGAGGAGACGTGATCATCACGCAGATCGCTTCGGAGCACAACATTGCTGATCCGTTTACAAAGCCCCTCACGGCTAAAGTGTTTGAGGGACACCTAGAGAGTCTAGGACTACGGATTGTATAGTAGGGCAATTTTTCTTTGCTCAACATGTTCTACCCCACAGACATTTTAGTCCAAGTGGGAGATTGTTGGGTTTTATGTCCTAAAACTCGTGGTTTTGTAAACTGAATGTATATTCTATTTCACAATAAAGTTGTTATTGACTATTGTGTATTGTGTAACCTTAATCCAATAAAGAACCCTTGGCTATAGGATGAATACTTGAACTTTATGTGTTACATAAAAGTGGATCAAGTTCAAGTTATAGCCAGAACAGTCTATAGTATAAGGATATGGTTGGGTACCTTATCTTGGGGACACTATGGAATTAGTGACCTTTGAGGTTTTTTCTTCCAAATTTTCTCAACCTAGGATCCCACAATCCGTTCTAAGGCCTGAGGATAGTAGGAAAGACTCTAACGGTTGTCCACGAAGTGTCCGTGTTGAAAACCATCCACCGGGTGAAGAGAATTTGATCTTCAAAGTTGAGTTTTCTATCCCTCTGTTTTTCCAGCTTTGAGCATGTTTTTTATTTTACAAAATTGATCAACTTAGAGTGTTCAAGATCCAAAATTGCTTCCGCCTTCTTAATCTAGACTCTTTCAGCCTGATCATAGGTTAATGGATCCTCGCAGTCATCATCAGGGGTGACAACCTGGGTTTCAGCTAAACCCATGTAACGTTCAGGCTGTCTGACTACCCTCCCACTACGTCGAGGCATTCTCAACTCTTGAGAACGGACTTGACTTGACGAGCTAGGATCAACAACACTTGTTGACGTACTAGCCCCATCAGCAACTCTTGGTTATGTACTGTCCATTTTGTTTAACACAATTTTACTCCTAGGTAAATGATCCATGACGTGGTTTTCTTCAAGAAAAGTGGCGTTTTACGACACAAGCACCTTATTTTCCTTTGGATCGTAAAACAGACCACCCCTAGTCTCTTTTGGGTAACCTACAAAGAGGCACAATTTTGAACGAGGTTCCAACTTTTTTGGGTTTGACACCAACACATGGGTCAGACTTCCCTAAATTCTGAAATGGTGTAAACTGCCTTTACGTCCATTCCAGAGTTTGAAAGGTGTTTCACAAACACTCTTCGACGGAACATTGTTCAAAATATAAACCGTAGTGACCACTTTGTAACCACAAAAACAATCAGGGAGACGGGCATAACTCATCATTGACTGAACCATGTCCAACAAGGTTCTGTTTCTCCCCTCCGATACACCGTTCTGTTGTGGCATACCAAGTGCTAAGAGTTGGGACGTAATTCCATGTTCTATCATATAGTCCTAGAATTCAGTGTCCATATACTCTCCACCTCGATCCGATCGAAATGTTTTTATTATTTTACCTAACAGGTTCTCAACCTCAATCTTGTACTCCTTGAACTTTTCAAGAGTTTCAGACTTCCTATGCATGAGGTAAATATACCTCGGTAAAGAGTTTTCTTCCAACTCGCTTAGAAGTCCACTCTTCACTAGTCTCTCAATCCTATTGAGATTAATGTGGTCTAACCTTAGATGCCAAAGATGAACATTTTATTTAGGAGAAACTTTCATTCTCTTAGTTCGTGTTTCTACCATTTTAAATAATTCAGTATTCAAAACACTTTTGACTGAATTAGGTTTCAAAACGCACAAGTTATTCTCAAGTGAAGCAGAACAAATCAAGTTTTCATTCCGGGAAATAAACGCTTTATTACCTTCAAAAGAAACTAAGATACAATGTTCTAAAAGGCAGGAAATAGAAACTAGGTTTCTAGTAAACCCTGGAACTATATACAAATTATCTAATAAAATGTAATTCCTGCCAAAAAAGAGTTTCACCGTGCCGACCGTTGCAGCAGAGACAACCTCCCCAGATCCAACCCGTAGTGTTATCTCACCCTCTCACAGCTGCTGCCAGGAACTAATTCCTTGAAAAGAAGAACAAACATGGTTAGTGGCGCCGAAATCAAATATCCAGGCAGAGTCATTATTCTCCACTAAACAAGTTTCTGTAACTAGTAAACCACATTTACCTTCTTTCTTTCTATCGACAAGGAACTTGGGACAGTTACGCTTCCAGTGTCCGCCCCCATTGTAGTGGAAACACTTTCCTTTCTCTGCAACTTCCTTGACGTTTTTGCCCTTTTGGGCGGCAACACGGTCAGCTTTACCCTTCTTCATCTTCTTTTTCTTCCCTTTCGGGCATGAAGAACCTACAAATTTAGTCCTAGAGGTCGAACCCCTATGAAAGAACCTGAAGGCAACATTTGCCTCAGCTTCCAGTGTCATGATCCTCATCAAGGACTGGAAGTTCTGCAGTTCGTTTAGAAGGGTTGTCAGAGTGTAGCTAATTTTGTTCATAGCAGCATTGCTACGAAACTGAAGGAAACTTTTCGGAAGAGTCTCCAGAATAAAGCTGACCTAGCTCGACTCATCGATCGAAGCCCCGTTCATCTCAGTCAGATTAAAGTGGGTCATCATGTCCAGAACATGTTCACGGATAGACGTCCCTTCTTTCATCCGTGCGTTGAAGACGTGTTTGAGCGAATCATGTCGGACCTGAAAGGATTGTTGTCCAAACATTTCCTGCAAGGATTCCATGATCTCCTTGGCGATGATCATCAACCCATGCTTCTTTGCCAAGACTTCAGATAAGCTGGCAATTATATAGACCTTGGCCTATTCATTGGCCCTGATCCATCGATCGTACGCATCACGAACACTTCGTGACGCGGTCGAGCCCGACACCTGAGGACACTTGATAGCACACAAAATGTGCTATCCTTAGGCTTAATTATTGATAGTTTTATGATGATTTCAGGGCTTTTACGTGTTTAAATCATTCAATTTCAAGATAAGAGCGTAAACAGAACAATTGGAGACATTTTGGATCACTCGGGATCGAAACAAGGCTATTTGAAGCTAAAAATAACATCATTTAGAAGAAGAAAGATTAATCCAAGCTTGAAGACCCGAGGTGATGGCGTTGCAACGCCAAGCAGAGCGTTGCAACGTCGTGCTTTCTGTTTAGAGGCTTTGAAGACCCCAGACGATAGCGTTTGAACGCTGCCTTGCAGCGTCACAACACTATCTCGATAAGAAAGCATGCATGAGGAGCCGCACAGAGGGCGTTGCAACGCTGCCTCGCAGCGTCGCAACGCCAGATCGATAAGGGGCGCGTGCGTTAGGGTAGCAGCATTGCAACGTTGTCCTCAGCGTTGCAACACTGCCGGCTGTTTCCTTATTTACCATGCGGTTAGAGTACAACGTTGCAACGCTGTACCGATTGAGCCTATAAATAGAACATGTTGTTCTCATTACAAAGAGAGACGAATTTGCTAGATTTTTGCCCTATTTTCGAAATACACTTTGTAAGAAGAGAGAAAAAAGTGTTCTTGGGAGCCAAAGCATCCGTGGAGGTTCGAGATCGAAGACGGGAGCTCGGAGACGAAGGATCGGCACCGACACATAAGTTTAATTTCCTTTTCTTTCAGATTGTAATACCGTTTTCAGACGTTTCCTACATGTTTAGCTTGGTTTTTCATGTGATTTAGAGTTGCTAAATGTTGTAGTTAGGATTTGACTTACTTGTTAAGACTTTCTTACTATGAATTGAAGCACGTTTTGTTCTTATTTTTGGCAATTCGTTCTTAACTCTTAAATGTGTTGGTTTAAGTGGACTCGAGAGATAAAACTTGAATCAGAGCAAAGTTGTCAAAACTCTTAGGAATCTAGCATGAGAATGACTAAAAAACTTAAGGGAAACATATAAAGAAGTTGCTTAATGTCATGCATGTCGTATGTTCATATGAAGACTATGGAGTTTATTGTGTGTGTGAGGGTCCCTTCCCTTAGGTAGTATCACTTCCTAGGAGGAGTTGGCCCAAGCCTTCATGACCAAATTCTTTCCACCTGTGAAAGCTGCAAAGTTAAGGACGAAGATAGGAACATTTAGGCAACCAGAGGGAGAACAACTATTCGAGGCTTGGGAAAGATATAAGGACATGCTCAGGAGGTGCCCATAGCATGGCTACCCAGATTGGCTCCAGGTACAACTGTTTTATAATGGACTGGAAGGTAAGACCAGGACCATTCCAGATGCCACTGCTGGAGGGGCTTTCATGGTGAAGACTGTGCCAGAAGGCACGTGCCCTTCTAGAGGAAGTGTCAATCGCCACTACAAAGTGGCCTACGAACAATGATGAGATCTAAGCCGATGAATTTGGATTGTATCAACTGGATGAGGTAACCTCTCTTAGATCTCATATGACATTTCTCACTCATGCACTGAATAATTTTGCAGGATCAC
Source organism: Trichosanthes cucumerina (assembly GCA_036507285.1). NCBI lineage: Eukaryota > Viridiplantae > Streptophyta > Magnoliopsida > Cucurbitales > Cucurbitaceae > Trichosanthes > Trichosanthes cucumerina. Next base: position 42,155,645 of record CM071840.1, read on the forward strand.
CACAGACAGGGATGTCCTCTCAATGCTTCCAACCCAATGGAGAATCCACTATGGAGCAATTGCACTACCTGAACAACAGAAGCAACAACTATGGAGGAAATCAGACTCAAAATAACCTCTCAACACATTACAATCCAGGTTTGAGGTATCATGAGAATTTCTCTTATGCTAACAACAAAAATGTGTTGAATCCTCCTACAGGGCATGCTTCTACATCAGAGAGGAAACCATCGCTGGAAGAGACATTGCACTCCTTCATAGCTGAATCCAGAAGTCGGTCCAACTAGCTGGAGAATGCAGTCACCAGTCTATCTGGAATTGTGACTAGTCATGGAGCTGCAATAAAGAATATAGAGACCCAGATTGGCCAAATGAACACATCACTCCAGGCACTGCAAGCAAGGAAAGAAACACCTTGAGGGAGTACAGTATAGCTAAAGACGTTAAACAAAGCGCTTCTTGAGAGGCAACCCAAGCTTTACTTACTTTTATTTTTCTGTCTTTAGCTTGCTTTAGTTTGTTTTAGTTGTTTTTCAGTTCTTAGTTTATTTACTAGTTGTTGTTTTGTTTTGTAGGTTGTGACGATGTCTTTCTTCATTGAAATCCATGCTCCCACTCTAAGGAACTCCAACACTCATGTTTTGACTATCCAAGGAACTCAGAAAGATCTCCATCACCCAGGACAGTATTGTTCACTTTTACCCTCATACTTAATTTGTGCTTATTCCTGCAAACATTGGGGACAATGTTTAGTTTAAGTTTGGGGGTGGGATGTTGTTTATTTGTTGTGACTGTCCTGAGTGTGTGTTGAATTGTTGATTGATCTTTTACATAAATATGATCATGATAGCCTAGGATGAGATTTAATTGGAAATTTTTGTGATTCTGCTAAAACTTGAGAGCATGACATGAATTCGAGTTAATTTAAAAATTTTCTTGAGTTTTTCCTGCACTATTATGCACATAGTCTATGTTCCTGTAGTTATGAAATGCTTAGAACAAAGTTATTAGGTTTAGAAGTTTGATGGCACCTCGATAGGTCTAAGAACTGATTTGAGAGTTAAACTGCAGGATAAGGTGAATAACAATATGAAGTGCATGACCTGTATAGTATGTGAAATAGTTAGTTTTTGTTGTTTGTTTGCTAAAGAAAAAAAATTCGTGAGGGCAAAAAGACATGTGAGTGGGGATATCCTATGTAATGAGATTAAATAAGACCGGATCACGAAATAGTAACCTCTAGCTGTAACTCCGTTGACTAGTTAGGTTTCTATTTCACTAGGATGACATAGGAAACTTGATCTCAATCCTGAGCAGGTTACGAACTTCTATTCGCGAGAGATTGTCCTTTGACTAGTATGGGTGAGAGTGGCCAGATTCGCCGACTCAATATGCCTACCTTCTTGGGGACAAGACCGAGTGAGCGGCTGGGAACTTAATTTAGCAAGATGAAATTCACTCCTTCCCGCCTACTAGGGTAAGTAGAGGAATGTTCCCTTAAGTGGTGTCTCCGGGACTTGAACAAAGGACCCGACCCTCTCATTGGCCCGAGAGGGACACTGTTTGTTGGTAGGACCACAAACAAATTGTTCATTAGAGGAGCACTGGTACTTAAGGCACAAGATGTAACCCAGGGGTAAAACGGTAATTTGACCCAGCTGGTGTTACGAACATTCGTGAAGAATTGACTTGCTGTTATTGGTCAATATCCATGGACAGAAATATATCGGTAGTGAGAAGAGTGCAACTGTGGGACTTTAGTGGAGTGTTCCCGCAGTTAACGAATGTTGATTGGGAGGTTAATGAGATTAACCAAGCAATCTCGTATCGTTGGAGCTTCTGATCTGTAGGTCCATTAGGTCCACCTTCTAGCTCGTAAAGGGTTCTTAGATCATTAGAATTTGAAATGTTCAAATTCATTAGGGAATAAACTTAATGTATATTGATACAATATAATATATAGTTTTGGAACTATATATTATAAATTTAATGTGAATATGATTCATATTAAATTTTGTGAGAGAATTAAATATTTGAAAGAGTTTAAATATTAAATGTGAATGTGATTCATATTTGAAAACTATAGGTTAAAACATAATGTGCATGAGATGTACATTAAACTATAGTATAAAGGGTAAAATGATTAAATATGATTTAATCATTCAATTAATACTATATTTGAATTAAATATGATTTAATTTAATGAAATTGATTAATTAATTAATTAATTAATATATTATTAATTGGGAACGTGTCAGGAAGACACGTTCCCACTACTTCCCAACTCCCCCTCGATAGGGAGTGGGGAGTTGCCCACTGAAGGTTCTTCTTCTCCTGGTGAGAAGAAGAAGGGGATTGATCGATCAATTAGATTGAACTCACAGAAGAAATTCTCTCTCTCTCACTCTCATTCCCAAAATCTTCCAAGAGTTGGATTACCTTTCCACCAAGGTAGATCTAAGTAGAACTCAGAGACATAGGAGGTTCTCCTGTTGGTAGTATCTTTCTTGGAGAAAAACAGAGAAGTTTCTTGGGTATTGGTGTGTTGATTTCTCTAGAAGCAAGGAGTTGCTGTTCTGCGAAACTACAAAGGTATTCCTTCTTTTCTCTTTAGTTTAATTGTTAAACTTGTAGAATGTTTGCATGTATGCTATTATCCATGTCTAATAGGATTAGAATTTCCATGCTTGTTCTGTTTTTATCAATGTATGTTTTTTTGTTTTTTAAGCAAAACAATCTTGCATATTACGATTTCAAATTCATTTCCGCTGCTCAAGGAGATCCGATCTCTATCAGCATGAGGAGCGCATGAGGCGTTGCACGCGCTGATCGATAAGGCGCGCGTTAGGGTAGTAGCGTTGCATGGTAACATCGCAGCGTCGCCTGCAACGCCGCCGATCAATTTCCTTATTTACCACGCGGTTAGGGTACAACGTTGCAACGCTGTCCCTAAAGTTGCAACGCTGTGCCGATTGAGCCTATAAATAGAACATGTTTTCTCATTACAAGGAAAGCTGAATTTGCTAGATTTTTGCCCTATTTTCGAAATACACTTTGTAAGAAGAGAGAAAAGAGTGTTCTTGGGAGCCAAAGCATCCGTGGAGGTTCGAGATCGAAGACGGGAGCTCGGAGAAGAAAGGCCGACATCGACACATAAGTTTAATTTCCTTTTCTTTCAGATTGTAATACCGTTTTCAGACGTTTCCTACATGTTTAGCTTGGTTTTTCATGTGATTTAGAGTAGCTAAATGTTGTAGTTTGGATTTGACTTACTTGTTAATACTTTCTTACTATGAATTGAAGCATGTTTTGTTCTTATTTTTGGCAATTTCAATGTTAGATCAGTTAGGGAAATTGGACCATGAAGTTACTTACTGTAATAAATCACTGAATCAATTGCCTACACTCCAATATGAACAATTCTCACAATTGCATGTCAACAATGTGGAAGAAACAAAACCTCCCGTTCTAGAGTTGAAACAATTACCTGCACACCTTCGTTATGCTTTCTTAGGAGATTCATATACTTATCCTGTGATTATTTCTGTTGATCTGAATAAAGAAGAGGAAGATAAGTTGTTGCGAATCCTGAGAAGTCATAAGTCTGCTTTAGGATGGTCAATCAGTGATATTAAGGGGTATCAATCCATCTGTAGTCATGTATAAAATCTTAATGGAAGATACCTTTAATCCATCAGTTGAACACCAAAGGAGGCTTAACCCAACAATGAAGGAGGTAGTTAAAGCTGAGGTACTCAAACTGTTGAATGTAGGAATTATTTATGCTATATCTGATAGTTCTTGGGTGAGCCCTGTGCAGGTTGTTCCAAAGAAAGGGGGGATGATTGTCATAAAAAATGTCAAGAATGAGTTCATATCCACCGGGACGATCCTTTCGGATGGCGTGTGCAGATCGATTATGAGGAAGTTGAATAAGGCTACACGCAAAGATCACTTTCCTCTTCCTTTTCTTGATCAGATGCTTGATAGACTTGCTGGTTATCCTTACTATTGTTTTCTTGATGGCTATTCAGGTTATAACCAGATCGCTATTGCTCCTGAGGACTAAGAGAAGACTACTTTCACATGCCCTTATGGAACATATGCTTTCAGGAGAATGCTATTTGGATTGTGCAATGCACCTGCCACTTTCCACCGTTGCATGATGGCAATATTCCATGACATGATTGAGGAGATAATGAAGGTTTTTATGGATAATCTTTCTGTCTTTAGTTGTTCATTTGATATTTGTCTGCATAATCTTGCTTGTGTTTTGCAGAGGTGTCAGGAAACTAACCTTGTTTTGAATTGAGAAAAATGTCATTTTATGGTTAAGGAAGGTATAGTCCTAGGGCACAAAGTTTATGAAAAGGGACTAGAGGTGCATAGAGCTAAGATTTCAGCCATTGAACAACTACCACCTCCAGTTAATATTAAGGGAGTACGCAGTTTCTTAGGACATGCAGGGTTTTATAGACGTTTCATACAAGATTTCTCAAAAATTATGAAACCCATGTGTAACTTGCTAGAAAAAAATTCTTCTTTTGTATTTAGTGATGACTGTTTAGTTGCTTTTAATCTTTTGAAGAAAAAGCTAACTTCTCGCTCCTATTATTGTTGTGCAGTTTGAGTCAACCCTTTGAGATCATGTGTGATGCTAGTGACTACGCTTTGAGAAAGCGCAATTCTAGGCCAACGTCGGGACAAGATTTTTGTGGCCATTTATTATGCAAGCAAAACTTTAGATAGTGCACAACAAAATTACACTACCACCAAAAAGAGATGCTTGTTGTTGTGTTTTCTTTTGATAAATTTAGGCCTTATCTCATTAGGGACTAGAGTCATTGTACACACCGATCATGCTGCAGATTAGATATTTATTTGATAAGAAAGATGCTAAACTCGCTTTGATTAGATGGATTCTTCTGTTGCAGGAGTTTGACTTTGATATCAGGGATAGGAAAAGATGTGAAAATGTGGTAGCTGACCACCTATCCAGGATAGAAAAGGAGGACAATTCACCTTCTCTCCCTATCACAGAAGATTTCCCTGATGAAAGACTTTATCAGGTATAGGATAGCTTACCATGGTTTGCTGACTATGTGAATTATCTTGCAGGAGGAGTTATGCCACCAGATCTGACTTCTCAGCAAAGGAAGAAATTCCTGCATGATGTGAAGTCCTATCTTTGGGATGATCCATTGCTCTTCAAGGTTTGTGCAGATCAACTTATCAGGAGGTGTGTGCATCGAGAGGAAGTGGGCAAAATCATACATGATTGTCATGCCTCCCCTTATGGAAGACATTTTGGGCCCACTCGAACAGCTGCTAAAGTATTACGATCAGGTTTTTATTGGCCTACTCTTTTTAAAGATTGTTATACTTTTATACGAACTTGTGATCGATGCCAACACACAGGTAATATTTCACGTTAGCATGAACTTCCTCTTACCCCTATTCTTGAGATTGAATTATTTGATGTTTGGGGAATAGATTTTATGGGGCCTTTTCCATCTTCACATGGTTATCTGTATATCCTGGTTGTAGTAGATTATGTTTCTAAGTGGGTAGAGGCCATTGCCACTAAGAAAAATGATGCTCGTGTTGTTATTAAGTTTTTACACAAAAATATTTTCACGAAATTTGGCACCCCTCGAGCTATTATTAGTGATGAGGGCACTCATTTTTGCAATAAACTGTTTGATTCTATGTTAGCCAGGTATGGAGTTAGGCATAAGGTCTCATTAGCATATCATCCTCAGACAAATGGCCAAGTTGAGATCTCAAATAGGGAGATTAAACTCATTCTGGAGAAAACAGTCAAGACCAACAGGAAAGATTGGGCCCAAAAGTTGGATAAGGCACTATGGGCATATCACACGACCTTCAAAACACCGATAGGTACATCACCGTACCGATTGGTATTTGGCAAGGCGTGCCACTTACTTGTAGAGCTGGAACATAAAGCCTACTGGGCCATCAGAACTCTTAACTTTGACCTTCAAAAGGCGGGTGAGCAAAGATTGTTGCAAATCAATGAAATGGAGGAGTTCAGAAATCAAGCCTATGAGAACGTCAAGTTATATAAAGAGAGAACAACTCGTTGGCATGATCAACAGATCAAAAATAGAACATTTTCTCCTGGTCAGCAAGTTCTCCTTTTTAACTCTCGTTTACGTTTGTTTCCAGGTAAATTGAAATCAAGGTGGTCGGGTCCATTCACTGTGAAGGAAGTATTTCCTTATGGGGCAATTGAGTTGCAAGGCAAGGATGGAGCACTGTTCAAAGTCAATGGGCAGCGTGTGAAGCATTATTGTGGTGACGAGGAGCGACATTTGGAGAACGTTGTTCTTACCGATGGAAATGCCACGTGACCCAACTGTAGGTGGTCTAGCTGAAAGACGTTAAAAAAAGCGTTGAACGGGAGGCAACCCGTTGTATTTTAATTATTTCGTCTTTTTCTTCATTTATTTTATTTTATTTCTTTTTTAGTTATTTGATATTTTTTGTTTTCTGTTTTCAGGTGAAATTCAAAAAAAAAAATCAAGTCTCGAAACGGCGTCGCAACGCTTAACCAAGCGTTGCAACCCTTGCGCTGGCGTTGCAACGCTGTGCGCTTTACCAGTCAAGCGACCCGTGAGGACAGCGTTGCAACCCGTTCACTTTAACCCTCCCCCACTCATTTTTCTTCCTAATTTGTGCTAGATTGGACATTTTGGGGCAACTTTCATATCCATTTGAAGACCAACCGTGGGTAACTCTTTCTCTACCCTTTTCTTTCCATTTTTTGTTGTGTTTCTTTGATTAGGCCTAGGATTTGTTGTTTGTTTGGCTATATTATTGTTTAGTGTAATGAATCTTGGCCTTAGATGAACTTTCATAGCCTATTGTTGATAATAGAAGATTTGGGTAGTTTGATAGAAGTGCCCACTTGTGTTCTTAGATGAGTTGTCAGGTGTATTGATGTTAGTTTCCATTTTTTCTCATCTTTAGGCATCATTACCCTCGAGGGGCTTAATCTTAACTTTGGGAGTAGTGAAATCATTGATTTTGGTAAAACAAGTCCTTGCTCATTGGTTGTGCATTTTGATGGCTACATGAATTGGTTGTGTGTTTGTGCTTTCTCTTTGGACTATTCTTCATACATGAACATGTAATTAGTTGGTTGACCTTGTAGTTGCACTAGTATGCTCATTTGGCCCTTTGGGAGTTTTCACTTGCTAATTGGGGACTTTATCATATTGTTGGATGGGGCATGTATATTTGTGTGCTTGGATTGTCTTTGGGTTTGTGCCTATTTTTACTCTTGCTCCTTGTATGGCTAGGATGAATTAGTCTACTTTTGTATATGGCTTCCTTGTGTTGTATTTTCACTTCTTGTTCATGATTGATAGGTGGCGAGAGTCATTGGGTTCCTATTTTTCTCCCCCGTTTACATCATCCTTGGGTAGAGAACTTAAAAGCTTATTTTCATTTATACCTCATACACCATCCATAGGCCATCTCATTGTTTTCTCCATTTTTTTTGCACTGACTTTATTGCTTGCCATGGTTTAGTTCTTTTTGCATTAGTCACAAATGGCACCTAAGAGAACAAAGAGGACCGCCAGTTCCAGTTCGACATATGATGAGTAGAGGTTCGTGGATGTTGACGCTACAGGACGCTACCAGAGCTATGTCGTGAACCGCACTCTGGTTCTTGAGCGGGCCATTGCCCCTGATGACTCACATCACCAGGACATTTACCACACCATTTAGTAGAGACATTGGGCGTTGTTGGTGCAGCAGCCTGAAGCAGGCGTGGTTCCCGTTGTACGCGAATTTTACGCCAACATGCCTATGGAGGCATACCACACCAGTGTTCGAGGGAACGATCGATTTGACTCGTCTCCATTAACGTGTATTTTCGTCTACACTTGATTATGAGGATCGACGAGTATACCATATATGCCAGACACGTTTGACTTCGCATGATACTTGCTACTACCCGACACGAAATGGAGCTAAGTGGGTGACTAGTAGAGAGAGAGGTCTCCAAACTCGTAATGCAGCAGATCTCACGAAAGATCGGCCGAGTGTGGCACAGTTTTATCTGTGCTAGACTCCAGCCAGTTGCCCACATGAGTGACGTGACGAAGGATCGCGCCATCCTCTTATACGCCATTGTCACTGGGAAGATGATTGATGTAGGCAAAGTCATCAGTTGATACATCAGACACGTGCGGCGAGGCACGACCACTGGTGGATTAGGGCATCCCTCTCTCATCACCGCCCTATGTCGCCTTGTCGGAGTCACCTGGACCTCCGAGGAGGAGTTGATTCACCCCAAGGGGGTGATGGATAAGAACTACATCATGGGACTCCGGGATCACGACCAAGGAGTGCTTGCTGGGATGCCAGGCGACAAGCCAGAGTTCTTCCTTGACGCAGTCGAGGGTGAGATGGGTGAGGAGGGGCAACATGAGTCTCCACATCGCCCTGCCCCACAGGATTACCAGGATCTGGTTCATGCCATGGCCAGACTAGAGCAGCGTTTCGACCAGCATGAGTCTCAGAGTCGTCGTGAGGAGCGCCAGATCATGCGGCACTTGCAGTACAATGAAACATTCACTCGCCATCTATATGATTGCCTCCGACACATTCACGGCTCAGATCCAGCATTTCCAGGCCCTATGCCTCCTTACGCCTCCTCTAATGAGGAATGAGAATTTTTTGAGCTCAGGACAGTACTGTTCTTTTCTCTCCCCCATTGTTTCTCTATTTGATTTGTCTGTATTTTTTTTATCTGTATTTGCACATTGAGGACAATGTTGTTCTCAAGTTTGGGCGTGATTGTATGACTTTTAATTACTGTTTACTGCATGAGATTTATCTGATTCCATTCCATATTCTATCATATTCTGTTCTGCTGTGTGTTTTTGGTGCATTTGATCGATTTCAGGTTAATGGAATGGGTTGCTCATTGTAAGTCTTTCCTACTTTGACTATGATAACCACTGATGAAATTTAATTGAGAATTGTGAATAACGTTCATCAGCTAAGAGAACTTGATTAAATTCCAATTTTAGATTGTTTAAAATTGATTAGAGAATTCCTTGAACCTATTTGCACTTAGCCAATCCCGGAAAGGTCCTGAATGCTTAGGGCAAGTTTATTTTATCCAGAAGATCGTTGTCACCTCGATAGGCTTAGAAGCTGATGAAAAAGCAAGTTTGCTTAATTGAAAATTATACCTTTTTAAAGTTTTTTTTTTCACTAAAAAAAATGATAAACAAGAGGGTACTCCAACATCCTAAGTATTGTGACCAATACTTGTCTTTTGAAGAATTAAACTTAGGATGCGAATAGTCTTTGACAATCTGTATGGTATCTGTGCTCGTAGTCAGCTATTTTCACCACAAAGTGTTAATATGTTGGAGCGAAAGCATAAAGGATTCCCTCCAAAAAAAATAATAATAATAAATATGTCGTTAGTGAAGTAAAGTTTAAGTTTGGGGGTGAAAGAAAAACAACAATAAAAGGTAAAACTTTCTGATTGTGTAAATGAGCTGAAGATTTGGAGCCTAGGGCCAGTGTAGAGGGAAAATGAATAGAGGACTCAATAAGGTTATCTTGGGCTTATAAGGACTAAACTGGAAAAGGCTAGCACACACCCTCTCAAGGAATAATTTGATTCAATTTTAAAATCTTATTATGTAGTTTTTAATCAATGTTACCTTTTTGATGAGTTTATTCTTCGATTCATACAATTCCTGAGGTTTGAGTATGTAGTAAGAAACCTACTCTGATATGATCCTTCTTTTTCTTATTTTTGCTCGAGGACTAGCAATTGTTTAAGTTTGGGGGTGTTTGATAGCACACAAAATGTGCTATCCTTAGGCTTAAATTGTGTTAGTTTTATGATAAATTCAGGGCTTTCACATAATTAATTTGTTGAATTTCAGGTTAAAGAGCAATATAAGGATAAATGGAGAATTATGGGTGAAAAAGGAGCCAAAGATTGCCTAAGGGAGCCAAAATTGACATTAAATGGAAGAAGGAAGGCCAAACCAAGCCATCAAATCCATGGATGGAGAATCTCATTCACATTAAACTATATAATATGTCAATCATATCTCATATAAATGACATAAATAACCTTTTAATGAATTTGAACACTTCAAATCCACACCAAACTGTAAACCCTCTATGTATCCAGTTTGAGCAAACCGAGGGACCTAATAGACCTACAAATGACGAGCTCCAATGATCCGAGATTAACCTGTCAAACTCTTTGACCTGGTCACTCAACATTCATTAGCTACGGTAACACTTCACTAAAGCCCATAGCTGCACTCCCATCACTGTAGGACAAGTTGTGTCCATTGATATAACCAATACCCATGAGTCGACCCTTCACAGGTTGTTCGTAGACACTGCTGGGTCAAATTACCGTTTTACCCCTGTGTCTAGTTCTTGCTCCTTAAGTCCCCACTGCTCCTCTAATGAACAACAACGTTGTAATGGTTCAACTGAAGGGAATCGAAGTCCCCGCAGCGGAAGCAATTGTGAATCGCCCGCTCTTGATTTAGTTACAATGGAAATTTCAAGAATGTAAAACATGGATTAAGCATAAAATAAGAGTTTGGACAACAAGAAGTTACCTTTGAAGAACCTTTCTTCAAGTGCTCCCACTCTCCACGGTCACGATCTCAAGAACAAGAACTCCACCGTGTGAAGACACGACCACCGGATCTTCTCCGTTGTTCTCTAGGTGAGGGAGGAAGGTGGGTTCCCTTTAGGAGATGTGAGGTATTTTGAGAGAGATGTATGTTTTTGGAACTCTTCCAACAACACAACAAGGAGGCTAGTGATTCTATGAAAAACCCTTAACCTAGTTGCATCTCATGCAACCATATATATAGAGAATTGGGATGGAAATGAGCATCCTACCCCTCCTTTAATCTCTCTTTAGTATATAGTCTAAATCACATTAAAACTATATATTATATCAATTATATCATATATAATTGATATAACTCTTCATGTATGAAATTGGACACTTCAATTTCACTCCTAACTTTATACCCTCTATATTACCATGTTGAGCCAACGGAGGATCTAATGGACCTACTGCATCATGAGCTCCAATGATTTGAAATTAATCGATCAAACTCTTTGATCCAGCTTAATCAATATTCATTAACTACAAGTCACTCCACTATAGACTTGTAGTTGCACTCTCCTCACTTGTAGATATTATTGTGTCCATCGATATAGTCATTACCCGTGAGTCGACCCTTCACAGGTTGTTCGTAATCACAGCTAGGTCAAGTTACCGTTTTACCCCTTTGATTACCTCTTTGCTCCTTAAGCACCACTGATCCTCTAATGAACAACAAGTCTAAGGTCCCACCTTAGACTCATACCCTCACAGAGGGCGGGACCCCGTTGTTCAAGACTGAGTCGATTCTAAGGGAACAACCTATCTAATTCCTCAATAGAGGAATGAGTGAATTCCATCTTGCACAGTTAAGTTCCCAGCTACCTACGAGGTTCTGTCCCTGAGAAGGTAGGCTTATTGAGTTGGCTACAAGCCACTCTCACCCATACTAGTCTAAGGACAAACCCCTATAAGCAGGAGTTCTTAACTTGCTCAGGATTCAGGTCGAGTCACTAATGACCATCTATAAATTACTAGTCTTATCCCGCTAAACTGTGTTAATCGTTAGACTAATAATTTATGATCGATCTTGTATGAACTCTTCATACAGGATGCCCTCTCGCATGTCAACTACATGAATGAGTTGGATTACCTCATTTGTACTAATTACAAAGTGGGCCGCATCCATGGTGTTACCAGAATGAGGTTTCCAACCTTATTCTTATACCATAGACTATTTAGGTTATAATCTTGAACTCAACCTAAATAGTGTCCACTACACTGATTTCAAGATAAGCGTTATAACCTTGGAGTTTAGTTTATTGGATTTATAAAAGCAAGACTGTAATCTTATCAAAACAAATAACACTTTATTTAATTGATCAAGATTACACAAGTTTAGGGCATAAATCCCAACAATCTCTCACTTGACCTAAAGCTTGTGGAGTACTAAACATTACATTAATGTAAATACAATAAACTAGGGCATTTAAACCCTTTGTACAAAATACTCCCACTTGCCCTAGTTGGGGAAGACTTGTAAACCTAGACCTTCTAGGTGACTCTCAAATACTTTAGCCGTGAGAGCCTTTGTAAAAGGATCAACAATGTTGTGCTCTGAGGCTATCTTCGTGACAATCACGTCTCCTCTGTGCACGATCTCCTGGATGAGATGATACTTCCGCTCTATGTGCTTTCCCCTCTTGTGACTTTGGGGTTTCCTCGAATTTGCCACTGCACCACTGTTATCGCAATACAGTGTGACGGGCAAAGTCATATTTGGAACAACTTCCAAATTTAGCATAAATTTCCTTAACCAAACAACCTGCTTAGCTGCTTCACAAGCTGCTACATATTCAGCGTCCATGGTGGAATCAGCGATGCATCCTTGCTTGACGCTTCGCCATACTACAACTCCTCCGTTAAGAGTGAAAACTGACCCTTATGTAGATTTTTGAGAATCATTATCAATCTGAAAGTCAGAATCCGTGTATCCTGTAAGGATCAAATCCTTAGCCCCATACACAAGCATGTAGTTCCTTGTTCTCCGAAGATACTTAAGGATCGTTTTAACCGCTGTCCAGTGTTCAAGTCCTGGATTGGATTGATACCTACTGATCATCCCAACTGCAAAACATATGTCAGGCCTAGTACAAGACATGGCGTACATCAGGCTCCCAATAGTTGATGCGTAAGGAATCCGTCTCATATCCTCAACTCCTTGAGGTGTCTTAGGACACTGTTCCTTAGACAAATGGATTCCATGTCTAAAAGGCAACAAACTCTTTTTGGAATCTTGCATCTTAAACCTTGACAACACTTTGTCTATGTATGATGCTTGAGACAAGGCTAGTGTCCTATTCTTGCGGTTCCGGACAATCTGGATCCCAAGAACAAACTGCGCATCACCCAAATCTTTCATTTGGAATTGCGTTGCTAGCCATTCCTTGATGTCAGTAAGATAACCTACATCATTTCTAATGAGTAGGATATCATCCACATAGAGAATTAGGAAAGCGACAGAACTATTGATGATTTTCTTGTAGACACAAGGTTCATCATCATTCTGGTCAAAACCATAAGATCTGATAGTCTCATCAAATCTTATATTCCAGGACCTAGAGGCATGTTTCAGTCCATAAATTGACCTTTTAAGCCTGCAAATCTTTTACTCTTGTCCTGTTTCAATGAACCCTTTGGGTTGGTCCATGTAGATGGTTTCCTCAAGATTGCCATTCAAAAAGGCTGTCTTGACATCCATTTGCCATACCTCATAGTCATAATATGCGGCAATGGCAAGAAGGATCAGATAGACTTTACTATAGCAACAGGTGAAAAGGTTTCCTCAAAGTCAACCCCTTCAACCTGGGTATAACCCTTTGCTACTAGTCTAGCTTTAAAGGTTTGCACCTTCCCATCTACACCACGTTTTCTCTTGTAGATCCACTTACAACCTATAGGTTTTACCCCATTAGGCTTATCTACAAGATCCCAAACAGAATTGAAGTGCATAGACTCCATTTCTTGGTCCATGGCTATGACCCATTTGTCTTTGTCAATATCAACCACTGCTTGATTATAAGTCAATGGATCCTCGCAGTTGTCATCTGGTATAACAACTTGGGTTTCAGCTAAACCCATGTAACGGTCTGGCTGTATCACAACCCTCCCACTACGTCGAGGCATACTCAAATCTTGTAAATATTCGAGACACAAAGTGAAGAAAAACTAACTCTTATTTATTTCAATCATAAATAACAAGTACGAGATTAGGACATACATCCCAACAAAAAATATGTCAACATACTTAAATATTTTATGTCATATTGAAGTTGCATATCTACAAAATATTAGATATGTCATAAAGGTCCTAGTAACGCCGTTATGCTGCCAAAATTTTCGGTGTAGGCGGTGTTGCTTAGTAACGTCCCTGGGAAATTTTGGGCTTGAAAAATTAAGGTCGTTACAGCTGGTATCAGAGCATGAGTTTTAGATTTTGCATACTCGCCTACATCATAGGCAACGATCCTTATAACCTCTCGTAGGAAGTCGCCTCGTCATCTCCAGGTTTGCTTTTATTTTGTAAACTAGTTAAAGTTATTTGAGTTGCTTGTGTGTTAACACTTGTTATGATATGCTTTTGACTTCTTTGTTCTTGTGCTAAGGTAGTTTAGAATTTAAATTTAGATTATGGCTCGAGTACATGGTCGTTGTAAAGTTCTAGCAACTTTCGATGACAAAAGTTTTTCTTAGATGGGTATATTGTGACACTCGCATGTTAACCACATGAACGAGTTGGATCACCTCGTTTGCATCTAATACAAAGCGAGTTGCATCCACAACGTATCCAGGATTAGGTCTCCAACCCTATCCGTATACTGTAGACCGTTCGGGTCATTAACTCGAACGTGATCCTCCCTGTGTGTCCACTACACACCGTTCAAGTCCTAGTTCTCTCATAAATCAATGACCTTGGAGCTTAGTTTATTGGACAAAGTTTGTAAATATGCGAGACACAAAGTGATGAAAAAATAACTCTTATTTATTTCAATCATAAATATTACAAACAAGTAAGAGATTACGACATACATCCCAACAAACTCCCACTTGGACTAAGCTAGTGGAGTACAATATACATTTCTAAAATGTACAATAAAATTACAATAAACTAGGGCATTGAATACCCTTTACAATACTCCCACTTGCCCTAGTCAGGAAGCACTCGAAGACCTAGACTTTCTAGGTGACCCTAAAAAAACTTAGCTGTGAGGGCCTTTATAAATGGATCAACAACATTGTGCTTCGGCGCTATCTGCGTGACTGTCACGTCTCTGCGGTGCACAATCTCCCGTATCAGGTGATACTTCCGCTCAATATGCTTGCCCCTCTTATGACTCCGAGGCTCTCTTGAGTTAGCTACAACACCACTGTTGTCATAAAACAACGTGATCAACAAGTTCATATTTGGAACAACTTCCAAATCCATCATGAACTTCCTTAGCCAAACAACTTCCTTTGCAGCTTCACAAGCTGCAAAATACTCGACTTCCATTGTGGAATCAGCGATGCATCCCTGCTTGATGCTTCGCCATACTACAACTCCTCCATTCAGTATGAAGGCTGACCCCGAAGTGGATTTCCTATAATCCTTATCGGTCTGAAAGTCAGAGTTTGTGTATCCTGTAAGGATCAAATCCCCACTCCCATACACAAGATAACGTCCCTTCTGGCAAAGGTCCTTAAATAATGGTGAAAGGTGGAGTTGAAATCTCCACCTATTTACCATTTTACCACTACCTTATGTTATGCAAATCATATTTGCATAACACATATAATAAGATATCTCATACCTTAGTATACTAATCACATTTGTATAATTGTGGATTTTAAATATGAATCACATTCAATTTAATTTCTCTCAATCCAATTTCTCTAAATTAGCACTAATTAATCAATTAGGCTAACCTATTGTTTAATATGAATCTCATTCACATTAAAACTATATATTATGTCTATCATATCTCATATAAATGACATAAATACCCTTTTAATGAATTTGAACACTTCAAATCAACACCAAACTGTAAACCCTCAATTTATCCAGTTTGAGCCAACCGAGGGACCTAATGGACCTACAGATGACGAGCTCCAATGATCCGAGATTAACCTGTCAAACTCTTTGACCCGGTTATTAAACATTCATTAGCTACGGTAACACTCCACTAAAGCCCGTAGCTGCACTCCCATCACTGTAGGACAAGTTGTGTCCATTGATATAACCAATGCCTGTGAGTCGACCCTTCACAGGTTGTTCGTAGACACTGCTGGGTCAAATTACTGTTTAACTCGTGTCTACCTCTTGCTCCTTAAGTCCCATTGCTCCTTTAATGAACAACAACGTTGCATGGTCCAACCATGAACAACATCCCTCTCGGCCTAGTGAGAGGGTGGGTGCCCGTTATCCAAGCCCTAGAGACAACATTTAAGGGAACAACCCTTCTAGTTTCCCTGATTTGGGAATGAGTGAATTTCATCTTGCGTAGTTAATTTCCTAACTCCCCACGTGGTCTTGTCCCTAAGAAGATAGGCATATTGAGTGAGTAATTGTGACCACCCTCACCCGTACTAGTCAAAGGACAGACCCTTGCAGACAGGAGCCCGTAACACGCTCAGGATTAAGGTCAAGTCACTATTGGTCATCTACAAAGTTATTAGCCCTATACTGTTAACGGTCTTCGTTTCGTCAAATTAATAATGCAATACCACAAGTGTACGAGTAAAGTTTTAGTATAGTGATTTGAGAGTTTCAAGTATCGTCCTCGGGAATGGGTTTCTAGATTAATTAATTACAAAGATACTAATTCTCAATTTTAGCTAAAGCAAGATAACATGGATAGATGGTGAAAGTAATGACAAATGATAGACAAACAAATGGAGACACGAATATGATAGAAGTGGAGGAAATTGATTTCACAAGTTAATAACTCATTTGACACATGCAATGGACTAATGTGATGAATTTATAACAAGAAGTAAGTTACTCAAGAAAATCTCTCGATTCTTAGTGAGCCTCGCTCACACAACAAATTCTATAGGCTCCTTATGAATCTAAAGCATGCACGACATTAAGCAACTTCTTTATGTGTTTCCCTTAGACTTCTAGGTCATTCTCATGCCAGACTTCTAAGAGTTTTGACAACTTTGCTCTAATCTAAGCCTTTTCTCTCGAGTCCACTTAAACCAACAAAATTAAAGAATTCAAGAACAAATTACCAAAAATAAACAACAAAACATACTTTAATACATAGCAAACAAGTCTTAAACATGTGAATCAAATCCTAACTACAACTTTTAGCCACTCTAAATCACAAAAACTAAAAGTGTAGAAAACGTCTTAGAACGATATTACTATTTGAAAGAAAGAGGAAATAAACTTATGTGTCGATGCCGATCCTCTGTCCCCAAGCTACCGTCTCGATCTCAAACATTCACGAATGCTTTGGCTCCCCAAGAATGCTCACTTTTCTTTTTTTACAGAGTGTATTTTGAAATTAGGGTGCAATCTCTATCAAATTCGGCTCCCTTTGCAAGAAGATATCATGTTGTATTTATAAGGATGTTCGGTACAGCGTTGAGGGACAACATTGCAACGCTGTACCCTAGGCGCGTATCATATATGGAATGTGTCGACAGCGTTGCAACGCTGCTACCTTAGCGTGTGCGCCTCTCTATCGATCTGGCGTTGCGACGCTGCCTTGCAACACCCTCGCCACGACCCTTCTTATGAGTCTTCTTATCGAGATAGCGTTGCGACGCTGCAAGGCAGCGTTGCAACGTTATCAGTATGGTTCTTCAATGCCTCAAAACAGCAAGCTCGATATTGCAACGCTCTATATGGCGTTGCAACGCCATCACGTCGGGTCTACTAGCTTGGATTGGTTCTTCTACTTCCAATTGATATTATTTTTAGCTCCACAAAGCCTCGTTTCGATCCCGAGTGATCAAAAATGTCTCCAATTATTCTGTTTAAGCTCTTAACCTGAAATTCAATGATTAACACACATAAAGCCCTGAAATTATCATAAAACTAGCAATAATTAAGCTTAAGGATAACACATTTTGTGTGCTATCAGTGTTATATCAGTAGGTCTAATAATTCACGGTCTGGTCTTGTACAATCTCATTGCACAAGATGCCCCCACTCGCATGTCAACCACATGAACGAGTTGGATCACCTCGTTTGTATCTAATACAAAGCGGGTCGCATCCACAGCGTATCCAGGATTAGGTCTCCAACCCCATCCGTATACTATAGACCGTTCGGGTCATAAACTCGAATGTGATCCACCCTGTGTGTCCACTACACACCGTTCAAGTTCTAGTTCTCTCATAATTCAATGACCTTGGAGCTTAGTTTATTGGATGAAGTTTGTAAATATGCGAGACACAAAGTGATGAAAAAATAACTCTTATTTATTTCAATAAGTAATGTTACAAACATATACGAGATTAAGACATACATCCCAACAAACTCCCACTTGGACTAAGCTAGTGGAGTACAAGATACATTTCTCAAATGTACAGTAAAAATACAATAAACTAGGGCATTGAATACCCTTTACAATACTCCCACTTGCCCTATTCAAGAAGCACTCGAAGACTTAGACTCTCTAGGTGACCCTCAAACACCTTAGCCGTGAGGGCTTTTGTAAATGGATCAACAATGTTGTGATCTGACGCTATCTGCGTGACTGTCACGTCTCTGCGGTGCACAATCTCCCGTATCAGGTGATACTTGCGCTCAATATGCTTACCTCTCTTATGACTCCGAGGTTCTCTCGAGTTGGCTACTGCACCACTGTTGTCACAAAATAGGGTAATCAACAAGTTCATATTTGGAACAACTTCCAAATCCATCATAAACTTCCTAAGATAAACAACTTCCTTTGCAGCTTCACAAGCTGCAACATACTCGGCTTCCATTGTGGAATCAGCGATGCATCCCTGCTTGATACTTTGCCACACTACAACTCCTCCATTCAAAATGAAGGCTGAACCCGAAGTGAATTTCCTAGAATCCTTATCGGTATGAAAATCAGAGTCTGTGTATCCCGTAAGGATCAAATCCCCACTCCCATACACAAGGCTGCAGTTCCTTGTTCTCCTAAGATACTTGAGGATTACCTTTACGGCTGTCCAGTGATCTAATCATGGATTGGATTGATACCTACTGACAATCCCAATTGCATAACAGATGTCGGGCCTTGTACACAACATGACATACATGAGGCTCCCTACAACTGAAGCATAGGTGATTCGTCTCATATCCTCAACCTCTTGAGGTGTCTTAGGACATTGATCCTTAGACAGGTGAACCTCATGCTTGAAAGGCAATAAACCCTTCTAGGAGTTTTGCATCTTACATCTGGACAACATCTTGTCAATATAAGACGCTTGAGACATGGCTAGCGTTCTGTTCTTCCGGTTTCGGAATATCTGGATACCTACAACATACTGGGCCTCTCCCAAATCTTTCATTTGGAATTGCGAAACCAACCATTTCTTAATGTCAGTAAGAAATCCTACCTCATTCTCAATGAGAAGGATATCATCCACATATAATATCAGAAATGCGACAGTACTGTTAACGATTTTCTTGTAGACACAAAGCTCGTCAACATTCTGATCAAAGTCATAAGATTTGATTGCCTCATCAAACCTTATATTCCAAGACCTCGAGGCTTGTTTCAGTCCATAAATGAGCCTATGAAGCCGACAAACCTTTTGTTGTTGGACTTGGGCAATGAACCCTTTGGGCTGGTCCATGTAGATGGTTTCATCAAGATTTCCATTTAGAAAAGCTGTCTTGACATCCATCTGCCATACTTCATAGTCATAATATGCGACAATGGCCAGAAGGATCCTGATCGACTTTACCATGGCAACAGGAGAAAAAGTTTCCTCATAGCCAACCCCTTCAACCTGGGTAAACCCCTTTGCCACTAGTCGGGCTTTGAAGGTCTGCACCTTCCCATCTACGCCACGTTTACGCGTGTAGATCAACTTGCAACCAATAGGTCTAACCCCATCCGGTTGGTCCACAAGCTCCCAGACGGAATTGAAGTACATCGACTCCATTTCCTGGTCCATAGCTTTAATCTATTCGTCTTTGTCAACGTCTGCCATTGCCTGATCATAGGTCAATGGATCCTCGCAGTCACCATCAAAAGTGACGACTTGGGTTTCAGCTAAACCCATGTAACGTTCAGGCTATCTCACAACCCTCCCACTGCGTCGAGGCATTCTCAACTCTTGAGAACGGACTTGACTAGACGAGCTAGGATCAACAACACTTGTTGACGTACAAGCCCCATCAACAACTCTTGCTGATGTATTGTCCATTTCATTTAACACAATCTTACTCCTTGGTAAGTGATCCCTGATGTGGTCTTCCTCAAGGAAAGTAGCGTTTGTCGACACAAACACCCTATTTTCTTTAGGATCGTAAAACATACCACCCCTAGTCTCTTTTGGGTAACCTACAAAGAGGCACAATTTTGAACGAGGTTCCAACTTTTTCGAGTTTAACACCAACACATGGGTCGGACATCCCCAAATCCTGAAATGGTGGAAACTGCCTTTACGTCCATTCCAGAGTTCGAAAGGTTTTCACAAACACTCTTCGACGGAACATTGTTCAAAATATATACCGCAGTCTCCACTGCGTAACCCCAAAAAGAATCAGGGAGACCAGCATAGCTCATCATCGATTGAACCATGTCCAACAGGGTTCTGTTTCTCCTCTCCGATACACCATTCTGGTGTGACATACCAGGTCCTGAGAGTTGGGACGTAATTCAATGTTCTATCATATAGTCTTGGAATTCAGTGCCCATATACTCTCCACCTCGATCCGATCGAAGTGTTTTAATTATTTTACCTAACAGGTTCTCAACCTCAGTCTTGTACTCCTTGAATTTTCAAGAGTCTCAGACTTCCTATGCATTAGGTAAATATACCCATACCTCGAATAGTCATCTATGAAAGATACAAAGTATTTGTAACCTCCTCGTGCTTTAACACTCATCGGACCACAGAGGTCAGAATGTATAAGCTCAAGGGGCTCTTTTTCTCTATATCCTTTTCCACTAAAGAACGTTTGGTCATTTTTCCTTCAAGGCATGACTCGCATACTGGTAAAGAGTTTTCTTCCAACTCGCTTAGAAGTCCACTCTTCACTAGTCTCTCAATCCTATTGTGATTAATGTGGTCTAATCTTAGATGCCAAAGATGTGCATTTTCTTTTGGAGAAACTTTTATTCTTTTAGTTCGTGTTTCAACCGTTTTAAAAAATTCAATATTCAAAACACTTTTGAGCGAATTAGGTTTCAAAACGTATAGATTCTTCTCAAGTGAAGCTGAACACAACAAATTTCCATTTATAGAAATAAACGCTTTATTGCCAGAAAATTCAACGGAAATACATTGTTCAAGAAGGCAGGAAATGGAAACAAGGTTTCTAGTAAACCCTGACACTATATACATATTATCCAATAAAATGTATTTTCCGCCGAAATAAAACTTCACTATGCCGACCGTTGCAGCAGAGACAACCTCCCCGGATCCAATCCGTAGTGTTATCTCACCCTCTCGCAGCTGTTGCCAGGAACTAATTCCCTGAAAAGAAGAACAAACATGGTTAGTGGCGCCTGAATCCAGTATCCAAGCAGAGTCATTACTCCCACTAAAAAGGTTTCAGTTACAAGTTAATCACATTTACCTTCTTTCCTCCTTTCGGCAAGGAACTTGGGACAGTTTCTCTTCTAGTGACCATCCCCGTTGCAGTGGAAACACTTTCCTTTCTCCGCAACTTCCTTGACATTTTTGCCCTTCTGGGCGACAACCCGGTCAGCTTTACCCTTTTTCAATCTCTTCTTCTTCCCTTTCGGGCCTGAAGAACATATAGATTTTGTCCCAGAGGTCGAACCCCTGTGCTAGGACCTGAAGGCAATGTTTGCCTCAGCTTCTGGTGTCCTGATCCTCATCAAGGACTGAAAGTTCTGTAGTTCATTGAGAAGGGTGGTCAGAGTGTAGCTAATTTTTTTCATAACAACATTGCTACGAAACTGAAGGAAACTTTTCAGAACAATCCCCAAGATAAAGCTGACCTGGCTCGACTCGTCGATCGAAGCCCCGTTCATCTCTACCAGATTAAAGTAGGTCATCATGTCCAGAATGTGTTCACGGACAGACGCCCCCTCTTTCATCCTAGCATTGAAGACGTGTTTGAGGGAATTGTGCCAGACTTGAAAGGACTGTTGTCCAAACATTTTCTACAGAGACTCCATGATCTCCTTAGCGGTGATCATCACCTCATGCTTCTTTGCCAAAACTTCAGATAAGCTGGCAATTATGTAGACCTTGGCCTTTTCATTGACCCTAATCCACCGATCGTACGCATCATGAACACTTCGCGATGCGGTCGAGCCCGACACCTGAGGACACTCCTAAGTGAGCATGAACTTTAGGTCGTCAGTTACCAGTATCTTGTTGATATTATTTTTCCACGTCTGATAATTATCTCCTACGAGTTTGTCTGAAGCTAAGAGAGCGACTATTGAACTAGACATGTTTGTTGAAAAATATGAAAAAACTTTGTATAAGTCTCGCAAAAACTTTGAAAATCCAATTAGGTTTTAGCAAATTTTTATTCTATGATCCCTAGGTCATTAAAAATTGCAATGATACCCCAAAGGTTTAGAATGACCGCCACCGAAGGGTGAACAGAAAAACTCCTCCTCTAGGACGAGACTTTCTCGACGATATCCTAATACCCGAATAACTCTTATTCCATTAGGCATCTAGTTACCATTATTCAGTCTGAATCCATTAACTCTTAATGAATCCCGTAAGTGCCACCCTCTATCTTTAATGTTTCTAAGTATCCGTCCAAACAATAGCCACCGAAGGGTGAACCACGAAGGAAAACCAACAAGAAAATTGTATCCCTTTTGGGAATTCACGGTGTTCCAACTCCCATGATCAAGGCCCTCCGAAGGGATTGTCTGGTCCAGGCCAAAATAGCAGGTGGATCATAGGCGTCTCACGGTGTGAATCGAAACAAGAGACCATGGGTCCCGTTTTCACAGGTATCGCTCCCACTCACTATAAGTACTCTCTCCATTCACGTTGATATTTACCCATACAAATACCATCAGAAGGGGGACGCTCCCATTTGCGCCACGAGGCCGAGTATGGATCTCACGGTGTGAACTTAACGGAGATTTGTGGTTGAAAAATTAAATGTATCTTATACACTTTATTTCCTCCCACTCAGCACTTTAAGTTAATCGAGATTGACCTAGATAAATCGACTAATATTTACCTAAGTCTACCAATATAACACTTATATTGGATTAGCCTAAGTCTATAATCACATTATTAACTTAGGTCTATGTGAGTAAATTAATTAACATTTAATTAACGACACTCACGAGAATATAACCTATCAATCCTCGGACCAAATTCACTCCCACGTCGGTTCCCAAGTAGGGGTGTTCCACAAAACGTCAACTTAAATACCCCAGCCTTAGACAGAACCTTCCTTAGACAGAGTTACTAATTAGTCACCATTCATAAATCATATTGATTTCCAAATTCTAATCTTATTAGAACTAGAAAACCTAAGTCTAATTATTCAAGTTCAAAACAATTTAAAACTAATAATTAACTTAGGTTACATGCATTTCTATGTTATAGTGCTTGATCATTCATCACATGAATAATAAACTATATAACATACATGGGCGGATCTACATGGAGACAGGCCCCCCCAAAAATTTTGAATTTAATACCTTATGGTATATAATGCGTTTTTTTTTAAAAAAATACATTTATGTACAAATTGTAACAATACACATACGTAGTAATATTATTGTTTGACCCAGCGGAATGTTGACCACTATGAAAATTGCCATGCCTGGGTTCAATCCTCTTCTCTTTTTCCTCCTCCTTTTCCCCCCATTTTTTATGTATTGCTTACTTTTTTAAATATATTTATTTAGACTAATATTTTTAAATGTCAATAAATTAAGTTATAATATTTAATTATATATAAAAAATTAAATATTATATTCTTGAACTATTCAATATTTTTTAAAATTTACGATCTATTAGACACAAAATTGAATACGTTTAAAGTCTAGAAACTTATTGAATACATTTAAAGTATAAGAACTTATTTGATGTTGAATTGAAAGTTAAGAGACTCATTAGATACTTTTTAAAATATATAGATGTAATAGACTAGAACTTACAAGTTTACAGATTAACTCGTAATATAACTTTTTCTTTTCTATTTGATAAGACATTATTCAAGTTTAGTTAGGACTCTTTGATACATCTACTTATTCTTATCATCGATAATTTATTTTAAGGTCAACATAATGTGAGGTGTATTTAAATTGATTTTTTGGTGATAATTTTTTTTAATCATATTTATTAAATTAATTTATTGGCCCCCCCAAACATTAGTCTCTGGATCCGCCGCCGATAACATACATTCATCACATGAATAAATGCATGCCCATGCTTTTAATCTAAAAATATAACACTTATATTAATTAAATTAAAACATGAATTATATTATAACACTTATAATATAATTCTATCATGCATACTATATATTATAACTCTTATAATATAAATATGATGCATGAAATGTTTAACCTAAAGCGGGATTTTAATCTATATGACATACATTATGCACATAGAATAATAAATTTCATACATCACATGCATAAAATAAATTAAATAGCAATATTGGACCGATTTTGGCACCCTACGAACTTTAATTAAATTAATTAATATAACATTTATATTAAATTAATAAAATAATTACATTTTACAAAAAAAATATAATTAAAATAAGCAAAAACGTCCATAATGTGAAAAAACCGCCCCACAATGCCACTACACGCGCGAAATTCTCGTGAACTACTCCATTATGCTTGCAGCTAACGTCGTGGCCAACGTTGATCCTCGCGTGCCCAATGCCTCAGCGTTGCAACGCTACATCCAGCGTTGCAATGCTGTTCTGCAGCACAGCCTGGATCCACATAGACAGCATTGAGACGCCGAAGAACAACGTCTCAACGCCATCGACAGAACAACAAACTCCTTTGCTGTTCTTCGTCGTTTTTCACCCGATTCCGCTTCTATTTCTTCACAACAACTCTTGCCACGAATGACACGAACTTACAGACTCAATTTACTTTCTATAATGCCCAAAAACACTAGGCCTTTACATTGATCTCATCAACAGAAAACTAAATCTAATTAAGTGTCAAAAATTGAAACATCCAATACGCAAAACAACAATTAATCTCATGAAATTAAGGCAAACCCACCTAATTTTAAGAAAAACAAATTGCACAACGAAGAAGCCAACGATTGGCTCTGATACCATTTGAGGGGAATGCAACTCCCGCAGTAGAAACGACTTTGAATCGTCGTGGTGTTTGTTGTGAAAAATGTTTTCTTAAAATTGAATTTATCACATAAATCCAGGCTAAACATGCTCAAAAGGAAGGAAAAACAGTGAGTAATAAATACTTACTTGTTGAAGAACACTTCTTCGCCAATTCCTTCTCTGATCACGAACTCTTCATACCGCCGATCTCTACAATCACGATCTCTCGAACCAAACAGTGACACCTCCAAAAGATCTTCTCGGTTGTTCTTGATCGGTTGAGGGAGAGTGGTGGAACTCCCTTTGGTTTGGGTAGAGAGAAATTGAGAGAGAGTTGAGAGAAGAGATAATAGTTCTTTTGATGAAATTCCAAAAAATGAACTTGTGATCATCAAAATCTTCTTGCAAAGGTACTTAAATAATGGTGAGAGGTGGAGTTGAAATCTCCACCTATTTACCATTTTACCACAACCTTATGTTATGCAAATCATATTTACATAACACATATAATAAGATATCTCATACCTTATTATACAAACCACATTTGTATAATTGTAGATTTTAAATTGAATCACATTCAATTTAATTTCTCTCAATCCAATTTCTCTAAATTAGCACTAATTAATCAATTAGGCTAACCTATAGTTTAATATGAATCTCATTCACATTAAAACTATATATTATGTCTATCATATCTCATATAAATGACATAAATACCCTTTTAATGAATTTGAACACATCAAATCCACACCAAACTGTAAACCCTCAATTTATCCAGTTTGAGCCAACCGATGGGACCTAATGGACCTACAGATGACGAGCTCGAATGATCCGAGATTAACCTGTCAAACTCTTTGACTCGGTTATTCAACATTCATTAGCTATGGTAACACTCCACTAAAGTCCGTAGTTGCACTCCCATCACTGTAGGACAAGTTGTGTTCATTGATATAACTAATGCCCGTGATGATGGAGATCTAATCCCCTTGAGCAGCGGAAACGTGTTTGGAATCGTAATTGCAAGCTTATTTTAGTTGAAAAACAAAAACCAATGCATTGAAAATAAACAAAGATAAACATGCATTCTAATCTAATTAGACATGAAAATTAACATGCAAACATGCTTAGTTTAACAATTAAACTAAAAGGAAGAAAAATTACCTTTGTAGATTTTCCTCAGCAACTCCTTGCTCCAAGCTTTGCAGCAACACAACAACCCAAGAAATTTCTCTGTTTTCTCCAACAGGACACAACCAGTAGGGAGAACCTTCTATCCTCTGAGTGCTTAGATCACCCTAGGTGGGAAGGGTTCCAACAATTGGAAGATTGGGAATTGAGAGAGTGAGTGAGAGAGAGAGTTCTTCTGTGAGGCCTTCCAATCGAAATACAGAATAACCGATCAATTGAAACTTGTCCCTTCTCACCAGGAGAATGACACTTCAGTGGGTAACTCCCCACTCCCTATCGAGAGGAAGTTGGGGAGTGGTGGGAACGTGTCCTCCTGACCTGTTCCCAATTAATATTATCATAATTAATTAATTAATTAATTAATTCTATCAAATTAAATCATATTTAATTTAAATATAATATTAATTAAATGATCAAATCACATTTAATCATTTTACCCTTTATCCTATAGTTTAATGCACATCTCATGCACATTAAGATTTAACCTATAGTTTACAAATATGAATCACATTCACATTTGAATTTAATATTTGAACTCTTTCAAATATTTGATTCTTTCATACAATTTAATATGAATCATATTCACATTAAATTTATAATATATAGTTCCAAAACTATATATTATATCGTATCTATATACATTAAATTTATTCCCGAATGAATTTGAGCATTTCAAATTCAAACGATCTAAGAACCCTTTACGAGCTAGAAGGTGGACCTAATGGACCTACAGATCAGAAGCTCCAACGATACGAGATTGCTCGGTTAATCTCATTAACCTCCCAATCAACATTCGTTAACTGCGGGAACACTCCACTAAAGTCCCGCAACTGCACTCTTCTCACTGCAGATATATTTTTGTTTTAATTTTTTATTTAATTATTTTTATGTAAAAATTAATTAATTAATTTAAATTTATTTTATTAATTAATATTAATATAATTGTTATATTAATGTTAATTAATTAAATAAATTCTCCTAAGTGCCAAAATCGGTCTAATTTTTGTTGTTTAATTATTTTATGCATCAGATGTATGATTTAATTATTTCTATATGCATAATGTATGTCATATAGATTTAAAATCACACCTTAGGTTAAACATTTCATGCATCATTTTATATTATAAGTGTTATAATATATAGTATGCATGATAGGTTATATTATAAGTGTTAGAATATAATTAAAAGCATGTTTTAATTTATTTAATATAAGAATTATATTTCTTAGATTAAAAGCATGCTCATGCATTTAATTTCATGTGATGAATATATGTTATAGTATAGTTATTCATGTGATGAATGACCAAGCACTATAACATAGAAATGCATGTAACCTAAGTTAATTATTAGTTTTAAAATGTTTAGAACATGAATAATTAGACTTAGGTTTTCTAGTTCTAATAAGATTAGAATTAGGAAATCAAAATATGACCTTTGAATGGTGACTGATAAGTAACTCTGTCTAAGGAAGGTTTTGTCTAAGTCTGGGGTATTTAAGTTGACACTTGCGAAACACCCCTAACTGGAAACCGACCTGGGTGTGAATTCAGTCCGGAGATTCTTAGGTTATATTATCGTGAGTGGCGTTAATTAAAAGTTGATTAATTTACTCACATAGACCTAAGTTAATAATGTGATTATAAACTTAGGCTAAATCAATATAAGAGTTATATTGTTAGACTTAGGTAAATTTTAGCCGGTTTATCTTGGTCAATCTGGAACAATATAAAGTGTTGAGTGGGAGGAAATAAACTGTATAAGATACATTTGAATTTCTGACCACAAATCTCCTTTAAAGTCCGCACCGTGGGACCCATACTCGGCCTCGTGGCGCAAATGGGAGCGTCCCCCTTCGGATGGTATTTGTATGGATCAATATCATAGTGGATGAAGAGAGTACTTATAGTGAGTGGGAGCGGGACCAGTGAAAACGGGACCCACGGTCTCTTCTTTCGATTCACACCGTGAGACCCTTATGATCCGCCTGCTAGTTTGGCCTGGACCAGACAATCCCTTCGGAGGGCCTTAATCATGGGAGTCGGAACACCGTGAATTTTTGAAAGGGATACAGTTTCTTTGTTGGTTTTCCTTCTTGGTTCACCCTTCGGTGGCGATTGTTTAGACGGATACTTGGAAACATAACGATTGAGGGTGACACTCACGGAGTTCATTAAGAGTTAATGGATTCGACCAAAAAATGGTAACTGGACGCCTAATTGAATAAGAGTTATTCTGGGATTAGGGTCTGATCGAGAAAGTCTCGTCCTAGAGGAGGAGTGTTTCTGTTCACCCTTCGGTGGCGGTCCTTCTAAACCTTTAGGATATCATTGTAAATTTTAAATGACCTAGGGATCATATAATAATTTTTTGCTAAAACTTGATTTGATTTCAAAAGTTTTTGCAAGACTGACATAAATTTTGAATTTGATTTTTCAGCAAAAATGTCTAGCTCAATCATAACATTACTAGCTTTGGACAAATTAGTGGGAGATAACATCCAAACATGGAAGAACAATATTAACACGACCCTTGTAACCGACAACCTTAAGTTCGTGCTTACTGAGGAGTGTCCTCAGTTATCGAGTTGGACTGCGTCACGAAGTGTTCGTGATGCATACGATCGGTGGATCAGGGCCAATGAAAAGGCTAAGGTCTACATAATTGCCAACTTGTCTGAAGTATTGGCAAAGAAGCATGAGCTGATGATCACCGCTAAGGAGATCATGGAGTCCTTGCAAGACATGTTTGGACAACAATTCTTTTAGGTCAGGCATGACTCGCTTAAACACGTCTTCAACGCCCGGATGAAAGAAGGGGCGTCTGTCCGAGAACACGTTCTAGACATGATGACCCACCTTAATCTGGCGGAGATGAACGGGGCTTCGATCGATGAGTCGAGCCAGGTCAGTTTCATCTTGGAGACTCTTTCGAAGAGTTTCCTTCAGTTTCGTAGCAACGTTGTTATGAACAAGATTAGTTACACTCTGACCACCATTGTCAATGAGCTACAGAACTTCCAGTCCTTAATGAGGATTAGTACACCGGAAGCTGAGGCAAATGTTGCCTTCAGGTTCTATCACAGGGGTTCGACCTCTGGGACAAAACCTGTAGCTCTTTCTCACCCGAAAAGGAAAAGAAGAAGATGAAGAAGGGTAAAGCTGATCCAGCTGCCGCTCAAAAGGACAAAAAAGTCAAGGAAGTTACAAAGAAAGGAAAGTGTTTCCACTGCAATGGGGACGACCAGTGGAAGCGAAACTGTCCCAAGTTCCTTGCCGACAGGAAGAATACAGGTAATTGTGATTTACCAGTAACTGAAACATGTTTAGTGGAGAGTATTGTATCTGCCTGGATATTGGATTCGGGCGCCACTAACCACGTTTGTTCTTCTTTTCAGGGAATTAGTTCCTGGCAGCAACTGCGAGAGGGTGAGATGACTCTACGGGTTGGATCCGGGGAGATAGGCTCTTCTGCAGCGATCGACAAAGTGAAGCTCTATTTCGACAGGAATTACTTATTGTTAGAGAATTTGTATATAGTACCAGGGTTTATTAGAAACCTCGTTTCTATTTCCTGCCTTCTTGAACACTCTATTTCTG
This sequence comes from Trichosanthes cucumerina, assembly GCA_036507285.1. Lineage (NCBI taxonomy): Eukaryota > Viridiplantae > Streptophyta > Magnoliopsida > Cucurbitales > Cucurbitaceae > Trichosanthes > Trichosanthes cucumerina. The sequence goes on from CM071840.1 coordinate 42,185,541, forward strand.
TAGTTTTTTCTAGTAATAAAACGTTTATTTCTAGAAATGGAAATTTCTTGTGTTCTACTTCACTTAAGTCTAATATGTATGTTTTGAAACCAAATTCGGTCAAAAGCGTTTTGAACACTGAATTATTTAAAACAGTAGAAACACGAACTAAAAGACTAAAAGTTTCTCCAAAAGAAAATGCCCATCTTTGGCATCTAAGGTTAGGCCACATTAATCTCAATTGGATTGAGAGACTAGTGAAGAGTGGACTTCTAAGCGAGTTGGAAGAAAACTCTTTACCGGTATGTGAATCATGCCTTGAAGGCAAAATGACCAAACGTCCTTTTAGTGGAAAAGGATATAGAGCCAAAGAACCCCTTGAGCTTATACATTCTGACCTCTGTGGTCCGATGAGTGTTAAAGCACGAGGTGGTTATGAATACTTTGTATCTTTTATAGATGACTATTCAAGGTATGGGTATATTTACCTAATGCATAGGAAGTCTGAAACTCTTGAAAAGTTCAAGGAGTACAAGACTGAGGTTGAGAATCTGTTAGGTAAAACGATAAAAACACTTCGATCGGATCGAGGTGGAGAGTATATGGACACTGAATTCCAGGACTATATGATAGAACATGTAACTACGCCCCAAACTCTCGCACTGGTATGCCACAACAAAATGGTGTATTGGAGAGAAGAAACAGAACCTTGTTGGACATGGTTCGGTCGATGATGGGCTATGCTCGTCTCCCTGATTCTTTTTGGGGTTACGCAGTGGAGATTGCAGTTTATATTTTGAACAATGTTCCGTCGAAGAGGATTGTGAAACACCTTTCGAACTCTAGAATTGACGTAAAGGTAGTTTACACCATTTCAAAATTTGGGGATGCTCGACCCACGTGTTGGTGTCAAACCCGAAGAAGTTGGAACCCCGTTCAAAATTGTGACTATTTGTAGGTTACCCAAAAGAAACTAGGGGTGGCCTATTTTACGATCCTTAGGAAAATAGGGTGCTTGTGTCGACAAACACCACTTTCCTTGAGGAAGACCACGTCAGGGATCATTTTCCTAGAAGCAAAATCGTGTTAAACGAAATGGACAGTACATCGACAAGAGTTGTTGATGGGACTAGTACGTCAACAAGTGTTGTTGATCCTAACACGTCTAGTCAAGTCCGTTCTCAAGAGTTGGGAATGCCTCGACGTAGTGGGAGGACTGTGAGACAGCCAGAACGTTACATGGGTTTAGCTGAAACCCAAGTCGTCACCCCTGATGATGACTGTGAGGATCCACTGACCTATGATCATGCAATGACAGACGTTGACAAGGATGAATGGATTAAAGCTATGGATCAGGAAATGGAGTCGATGTACTTCAATTCTGTCTGGGAGCTTGTGGATCAACCGGATGGGGTAAAACCTATAGGTTGCAAATGGATCTATAAGCGTAAACGTGGTGTAGATGGGAAGGTGTAGACCTTCAAAGCACGACTAGTGGCAAAGGGTTTTACTTAGGTTAAAGAGGTTGACTATGAGGAAACCTTTTCACTTGTTGCCATGGTAAAGTCGATCAGGATCTTTCTGGCCATTGTCGCATATTATGACTATAAGGTATGGCAAATGGATGTTAATACTGCCTTTCTGAATGGCAACCTTGACGAAACCATCTACGTGGACCAGCCCAAAGGGTTCATAACCCAAGGCCAAGAGCAAAAGGTTTGCCGGCTTCATAGGTCTATTTATGGACTGAAACAAGCCTCAAGGTCTTGGAATATAAGGTTTGATGAGACGATCAAATCTTATGGCTTTGATCAAAATGTTGACGACCCTTGTGTCTATAAGAAAATCGTCGACAAAACTGTCGCATTTCTGGTATTGTACGTGGATGATATCCTTGTCATTAGGAATGAGGTAGGATTTCTTACTAACGTAAGGAAATGGCTAACTTCGCAATTCCAAATGAAAGATTTTGAAGAAGTACAGTATGTTCTAGGTATCCAGATAGTCCGGAACCGGAAGAAAAGAACGCTGACCATGTCTCAAGCGTCTTATATTGACAAGATGTTGTCTAGATATAAGATGCAGAACTCGAAGAAGGGCTTGCTGCCTTTCAGGCATGGGGTTCACCTGTCTAAGGATCAATGTCCTAAGACTCCTCAAGAGGTTGAAGATATAGATCCTCTATGCTTCAGCTGTAGGGAGCCTAATGTATACCATGTTGTGTACTAGGCCCGACATCTGTTATGCAGTAGGGATAGTCAGTAGGTATCAATCCAATCCAGGATTAGATCATTGAATGACCGTAAAGGCAATCCTCAAGTAAAGACAATCGTTCTTAATTTCATTATATGTATTACATTCAAGAAGAAATCTAACAAGATTAAGCATACAATAGCAAGATGGACAACAAGAATAATACCTTTGAAGAACTTTTCTTCGAGTGCTCCTTCTCTCACGATCACCATCTCAGCAATACGAACCCAAGCGATCACGGACACTACCACTGGATCTTCTCCATTGTTCTCTAGGTGAGGGAGGAAGGTGGGTTCCCCTTAGGTGAGATGAGATGTTCGTGTGAGAGATTGTGTTTTGGAATCTTTCCAACAACAAAATGACACACTAGGGTTTTTCCAAGGCTTTTTTTTTCAAAGTTGCATCGTATGCAACTATATATATAGGGAAATAAGGTGGAAATTAACATCTTATCCCTTTTTCATTCTCTCCTTAGTATATAGTTAATATGTGAATCTAATTCACATTAAAACTATATATTATATCAATTATATCACATATAACTGATATGACATCTCATATATGAAATTGAACACTTCAATTTCATTCCAAACATTATACCCTCAATATAACCATGTTGAGCCAATGGAGGGACCTAATGGACCTACAGTTCACGAGCTCCAATGATGTGAGGTAAACTGATCAAACTCTTTGATCCAGTTAATCAATATTCATTAACTACAAGTCACTCCACTATAGACTTGTAGCTGCACTCTACTCACTGTAGATTATATTGTGTCTACTGATATAATCATTACCCATGAGTCGACCCTTCACAGGTTGTTCGTAATCACAGCTAGTTCAAATTACTGTTCTACCCCTGTGATTACCTCTTTGTTCCTTAAGCACACTGATCCTCTAATGAACAACAAATCTAAGGTCCTACGATAGACTCATACCCTCATAGAGGGCGGGGCCCCATTGTTCAAGACCTGGAGTCAGTTCTTAGGGGAACAACCTATCTAATTCCTCAGTGTAGGAATGAGTGAATTCCATCTAGTATAGTTAAGTTCCCAGCTACCTACGAGGTTCTGTCCTTGAGAAGGTAGGCTTAACTTACTCATGATTCAGGTCGAGTCACTAATGACCATCTATAAATTATCAGTCTAATCCTGTTAACGGTGTTACACTGGTTAGACTAATAATTTGCAGTCCGGTCTTGTATGAACTCTTCATACAGGATGCCCCCACTCGCATGTCAACCACATGAATGAGTTGGATTACATCATTTGTACTAACTACAAAGTGGGTCGCATCCATGGTGTTACCAGAATGAGGTTTCCAACTTTATTCTTGAAGGGAATGAGAATCCTCGCGTAGCGGAAGACGATCGAATTGTCGTGGTATCATCATGCAACATGCTTATTAAAATTGATCTAACTATTAGATCTAGGCTAAACATGCTGAAATTTTACAGCAAGAAGAAAAACACTTACTTGTTGTAGACCAATTCAACAAACTTTCCTTGTTAATCACGAACTCTTCATGTTTCTCGATCTCTACGAACTCCTCCACGATCAGATCCCAAACACTACCAAATGATCTTCTTGGTTGTTCTCTTTTGGAGAAGGGAAGTTGGTGGGAACTTTTGTTTTTGGAAAGAGAGGAGAAATGAGAGAATGGAGAGAGTTCACTTTTGGATTCTTAGGTCAAAATCCAAAAATGAGAACTTAGCTTGCTTAGCTTACCAAACCCATCTTACAAAGGGTTTATATAGTGGAATGATGAAGTTCACAACTTCACATTATTACCACTTTACCACAACCATATGTTATGTAAATCTTATTTACATAATTATATAATATAAGATATCTCATATCTTATGTTGCAAATCTCATTTGCAATAATTGTGGATTTAATTAAATTGAATCACATTCAATTTATTTTCTCTCTATCAATTTCTCCAATTAGCCTTTAATTCAACAATTAGGCTAATATATAGTTTATTATGAATCTCATTCATATTAAACTATATATTATATCATCTATATGATATAAATACTCTTAAAGTGAAATTGAACACTTCAATTTCATGCCAAAACATTAACCCTTCTTTTATCCCGCATTGAGCCAACCAAGGGACCTATTGGACCTACAAAGGACGAGCTCCAATGATTTAAGTTTAACTACCAAACTCTTTGACCCGGCCAACCAATGTTCATTAGCTACAGAACACTCCACTAAAGCCCTGAGTTGTACTCCCAATAGTGTAGAATATTACGTATCCACCGATATAACCAATGCCCATGAGTCGACCCTTCACAGTTGTTCAGAGACACCGTGGGTCAAATTATCGCTTTACCCTTGTGTCTACATCTTGTTCCTTAAGTCCCCACTGCTCCTCTAATGAACAACATATTGTGATGATCCAACCATACACAACACCCTTCTCGGGCCAGTGAGAAGGTGGGCGCCCGTTGTCCAAGCCCTGGAGACAACACTTAAGGGAACAACCCCTCTAGATTCCGTATAGGCGGGAACGAGTGAATTCCATCTCGCGTAATTAGGTTCCCAACTCTCTACTTGGTTCTGTCCCTGAGAAGATAGGCATATTAGGCAAGTAACCGATACTACCTCACCCGCACTAGTCAAAGGACAAACCCCGCAGAGATGGAGTCCGTAATACGCTCGTGGATCTGTGTCGAGTCACTAATGGTCATCTATGAATTTATTAGTCTTTATCACAACGGTGTTATATCGTAAGTCTAATAATTCACGGCCCGGTCTTGTACAATCTCATTGTGCAGGATGCCCCCACTCGCATGTCAACCACATGAACGAAGTCGGATAACCTCGTTTGTATCTAATACAAAGCGAGTCGCATCCACAGGTATCCCGGGATTGGGCTCTCAACCCCTTCCCTTAACTGAGATCGTTCGGGTCATTAACTCGAACGTGATCCCTCCTTGTGTGTCAACTACACACCGTTCAAGTTCTAGTTCTCTCATATATTCAATGACCCTGCAACTTAGTTTATTGGAAAGGTTTAAAATATTTGTGAAACACAAAGTAATGAAATGAATAACTCTTATTAATTTCAAAACAATATTTTACAAACACGAGATTAGGACATAAATCCCAACAATTCTTATACCATAGACCATTTAGGTTATATTCCTGAACACAATCCAAATAGTGTCCACTACACTGATGTTCAAGATATATTATAACCTTGGAGCTTAGTTTATTGGATTTATAAAGTAAGAATATAATTTTATCAAAACAAATAACTCTTTATTTACTTGATCAAAATTACACAACTTTAGGGCATAAATCCCAACAATCTCCCACTTGACCTAAAGCTTGTGGAGTACTAAAACATTACAGTAATGTAAATACAATAAACTAGGGCATTGAAACCCTTTGTATAATAAATTCTTCCACTTTCCCTAGTTGGGGAAGACTTGTAAACCTAGACCTTCTAGGTGACTCTCAAACACTTTAGCTGTGAGAGCCTTTGTAAAAGGATCAACAACGTTGTGCTCTGAGGCTATCTTCGTGACGATCACGTGTCCTCGATGCATGATCTCCCAGATGAGATGATATTTGCGCTCAATATGCTTTCCCCTTTTGTGACTTTGGGGTTCCCTCGAATTTGCCACTGCACCACTGTTACCGCAATACAGCATGATGGGAAAAGTCATATTTAGAACAACTTCCAAATTTAGCATGAATTTCCTTAACCAAACGACCTCTTCAGCTTTTTCACAAGCTGCTACATATTCGATCTCCATGGTGGAATCAGCGATGCATCCTTGCTTGACGCTTCGACATACTACAACTCCTCCGTTAAGAGTAAATACTGACCCTAATGTAGATTTCTGAGAATCTTTATCAGTTTGAAAGTCAGAATCTATGTATCCTGTAAGGATCAAATCCTTAGCCCCATACACAAACATGTAGTTCCTTGTTCTCCGTAGATACTTAAGGATTGTTTTAACAGTTGTCCAGTGTTCAAGTCCTTGATTGGATTGATACCTACTGACCATTCCAACTGCAAAATAGATGTCTGACCTAGTACACAACATGGCGTACATTAGGCTCCCAACTGCTGATGCGTAAGGAAACCGTCTCATATCCCCAACTCCTTGAGGTGTCTTAAGACATTGTACCTTGGACAAATGAACTCCATGTCTAAAAGGCAATAAGCCCTTTTTGGAGTCTTGTATCTTAAACCTCAACAACACTTTGTTGATGTAAGATGTCTGAGACAGGGCTAGTGTTTTATTCTTGCGGTTTCGGACAATCTGGATCCCAAGAACAAACGGTGCATTACCCAAATCTTTCATTTGGAATTGTGCAGCTAGCCAATTCTTAATGTCAGTAAGATATCCTACAACATTCCCAATGAGTAGGATATCATCCACATATAAAACTAGGAATGCGACAGAACTATTGATGATTTTCTTGTAGACACAAGGTTCATCATCATTCTGATCAAAGCAATAAGATTTGATTGCCTCATCAAATCTTATATTCCAGGACCTAGAGGCTTGTTTCAGTCCATATATTGACCTTTTAAGCCTGCAAACCTTTTGCTCTAGTTCTGGTTCAACGAACCCTTTTGGTTGATCCATGTAGATGTTTTCCTCAAGATTGCCATTCAAAAAGGTTGTCTTGACATTCATTTGCCATACCTCATAGTCATAATATGCAGCAATGGCAAGTAAGATACAGATAGACTTTACCATAGTAACAGGTGAAAAGGTTTCCTCATAGTCAACCCCTTCAACCTGTGTATAACCCTTTGCTACTAGTCTAGTTTTAAAGGTTTGCAAATTCCCATCTACACCACGCTTTCTCTTGTAGATCCACTTACAACCTATAGGTTTTACCCCATCGGGTTTATCTACAAGATCCCAAACAGAATTGAAGTGCATAGACTCCATTTCTTGGTTCATGGCTATGATCCATTTGTCTTTGTCTTTGTCATCCATCGCTTGATTATAAGTCGATGAATCCTCACAGTTGTCATCTGGTATAACAACTTGGGTTTCAGATAAACCCATGTAACGGTTAGGTTGTGTTATAACTCTCCCACTACGTCGAGGCATACTCAACTCTTGAGATAGACTCTCTTGACTAGACAAGCTAGTATCAATAACTTTTGTTGACGTACTAGATTTATTAACAATCTTTGCTATCACTCCGTCTAACTCACTCAACACAATTTTACTTCTTCGTTTGTGGTCCCTTATGTGGTCCTCCTCTAAGAAACTGGCATTTGTCGACACAAAAAATCTTATCTTCCTTAGGATCATAGAATAAACCATCTTTTGTTTCTTTTGGATATCCTATGAATAGGCACAATTTTGAACGTTAACAACTTCTTTGGATTTGTCACAAGCACATGTGCTGGACAACCCCATATTCTGAGATGACATAAACTACCTTTACGTCCTTTCCAGAGTTCAAAAGGTATTTCAGAAACACTTTTTGATGGCACATTGTTCAAAATGTATACCATGATCTTCAACTGCAGTAACCCCAAAAGGAACTAGGGAGATGAGCATAACTCATCATTGATCGAACCATGTCCAACAGGGTTCTATTTCTCCTTTTCGATACACCATTTTGTTGTGGTGTACCGGGAGCCGAGAGTTGGGATGTAATTTCATGTTCTATCATATAGTTCTAGAATTTTAAATCCATGTACTCTCCACCTCGATCCGATCGAAGTGTCTTAATCATTTTACCTAATTGATTTTCAACTTTAGTCTTGAATTCCTTGAACTTTTCAAGTGCTTCAGACTTATGTTGTATTAGGTAAATATGCCTAAATCTAGAATAATCATCTATAAATGAGATGAAATATTTATAACCTCCTCTGGCTTTAATATTAATCGAATCACAAAGGTCTGAATGTATAAGCTCAAGAGGTTCTTTGGCTCTATAACCTTTTGCACTAAAAGGTCTTTTAGTCATTTTGCCTTCTAGGCAGGATTCACATACAGGTAAAGTATTTTCTTCTACCTCATTTAGAAGTCCATTCTTTACCAATCTCTCAATCCTATTGAGATTAATGTGACCCAATCTAAGATGCCATAGATGAGCATTTTCTTTAGGAGAAATCAGTTCGTATATTTGCTATAATTCAGTGTTTAAAACCATTTTAACTGAATTAAACCATTGCAAATAATTCCCAAGAAGAGCAATACATAGTTCAATACTTTTCCAAATAAATAAACACTTTATTCAATTGAAAAGAAATTGAAGTACAATGTTCGCTAAGGCAAGAAATAAAGTTTCTAATATGAAATTACATACATGTTATCAAATAACAGCTTTTCTTGCCAGACGACTGCTCTTTATTTGTTCCCTCTCTTTTTCTTCTGTATCTTCTTAAGTTTAGAAGTATGATTGCAGTTCTTAGTTCCAGAGGTTGAACCCTTCTTAGAACTTTTGGAATGGGCAAACAGATTTGCCTCTCCATTATGTTGTCTCTTATCATCCATAAGAAACTGATAATTCTGTAGCTCATTTAGTAGAGAAGTCAGATCATACTCTATGTTGTTCATCGTTGCATTGCTTCAGAATTGCAAAAAACTCTTCAGAAGAGATTCTAGGATGAACGAAATCTGACTTTTCTCATCTATGACCCCCGTTTAATTTCGCTATGTTGAAGTGAGCAATCAGATTGAGAACATGTTCTCTCACTGACGTTCCCTCCTCCATGTGTGCGTTATAAACGTACTTTAGGGCTTTATGTCAAATTTGTTTGGACGGTTGTCTAGACAAATTTAGCACAAAATCCATGATCTCACGAGCTAAGACCTTGCCCTCCAGCCTCCTGGCTAAAACATCAGGTATGCTAGCCAGGATATAGGCTTTTACCTTTTCATTGGCATTGATCCAGCGGTATACGCATCCTCAACAGATTGAGATGTGTTTTGAGCAGGGAATTGAGGACACTCCACATTGAGAACGAACTTAATATCATGTGCAACCAAGATTATGTTGAGTCTATTCCCCCAAGTCATTATGTTTTCTTCGGTTAATTTTTCCACACCCAGTAAGGAAATAATTGAGCTAGACATTTTGCTGAAAATTTACAAACAAAACTTGTATCAGTTTCTTGCTATAATTGTCTAATCCAATCATGTTTTAGCTAATTATCAAATGATTCCTAGGTCATTTATAATTTGCAATGATACTCCAAAGGTTTAGAATGTATGAAACCGAAGGGTAATAAAAAACACTCCTCCTCTGGATCAAGACACTCTTGACCAAAACCTAATGCCAGAATAACTCTTATTTCTATAGGCTTTAGTTACCATTATTCGGTCAGGATACATACACTACTTATGTACCTTGTGAGTGTAACCCTCTGTCTTTAGACCCCCATAGTCCCCATCCAATAAAATCCGCCGAAGGGAGGACTAGATTGAAAAACAGACTAAGGAAATCTTTGTCCTTTTCGGGTGTCTACTTTGTTCGATCCCCTATGATCAAGCCCTCCGAAGGGATTGTCTGGTCCAGGCCAAACTAGCAGGCTGACCATAGTGATCATACAGTGTAAACCGACTGAAGAGTGAAGGGAATGAAAATTCCCGCGCAGCGGAAGACAATCGAATCGTCGTGGTATCATTATGCAACTCGGATTTGTTAAAACCGATCTAACACTTAGACCTAGGCTAAACATGCTGAAAAGGAAGACATTTTACAGTAAGAAAGAATTTACTTACTTGTTGTAGACAACCTTCAAGAATTTCTTCCTCAGATCACGAACTCTTCGTGCTTCTCAACGATCGCTTTTCTCGTACAAAACGAACACCACCAACGGCCTTCTCGGTTGTTCTTCCTTAGGAAGAAGGAAAGTGGTGGGACTTTAGTTTTGGAAGGGAGGAGAAATGAAAGAAAGGGTTGAGAGAATTCTTCTTCTCTTGTTTGATGAAAATAAAAAAATGAGAGAATGAGATCCATTCCTTCTTGCATGAAGGGTTTATATAGTGGAATTGATGGAGTTAAAATCTTCACATAATTACCACTTTACCACAACCATAGGTTATGCAAATTGCATAACCACATAATATAAGATATCTCATATCTCATATTGCAAATCTCATCCAATTTAATTTCTCTCAATTAATTTCTCCAATTAGCCCTAATTCAACAATTAGGCTAACCTATAATTTATTATGAATCTCATTCACATTAAATTATATATTTATCATTCATATCTCATATAAATGACATAAATGCCCTTAAAGTGAAATTGAACACTTCAATTTTATACCAAAACATTGACCCTTCTTTAACCTTGATTGAGCCAACCGAGGGACCTAATGGACCTACAAAGGACGGGCTCCAATGATCCGAGATTAACTCACAAACTCTTTGACCGGTTAATAAACATTCATTAGCTACGGTAACACTCCACTATAGCCCGTAGAGTGCACTCACGCCAATGCAGAATATTACGTCCACCGATATAATCAATGCCCATGAGTCAACCCTTCACAGGTTGTTCGTAGACACGGTTGGGTCAAATTATCGTTTTACCCCTGTGTCTACCTCTTGTTCCTTAAGTCCCCACTGCTCCTCTAATGAACAACATATTGTGATGGTCCAACCATACACAACACCCTTCTCGGCCGGTGAGAAGGTGGCGCCGTTGTCCAAGTCCCCGAGACAAGACTTAAGGGAACAACCCCTCTAGTTTCTAAAGGCGGGAACGAGTGAATTCCATCTTGCGTAGTTAAGTTTCGGCTCCTACTTGGTCCCTGTCCTCGAGAAGATAGACATATTGGGCGAGTAACTATGACCACCCTCACCCGCATTTAGTCGGGCGAAGGACGGACCCGCAAAATGTGAGTCCGTAATACGCTCAGGATTCAGGTCGAGTCACTAATGGTCATTTACGAAGTTATTAGTCCTTACTGTCAACGGTGTTACATCAGTAGGTCTAATAATTCACGGTCCGTTCTTGTACAATCTCATTGCACAGGATGCCCCCACTCGCACGTCAACAACATGAACGAGTCAGATCACCTCGTTTGTATCTAATACAAAGCGGGCCGCATCCACAGTGTATCCAGGATTAGGTCTCCAACCCTATCCATATAATGTAGACCGTTCGGGTCATTAACTCGAACGTGATCCTCCCTTTGTGTCCACTACACACCGTTCAAGTTCTAGTTCTCTCATAAATTCAATGACCTTGGAGCTTAGTTTATTGGAAAAGTTTATAAATATTGCGAGATACAAAGTGATGAAATGAATAACTCTTATTAATTTCAAATAATATATAACAAACACGAGATTAGGACAAAAATCCCAACAAACTCCCACTTGGACTAAGCTAGTGGAGGAAATACATTTCTGAAATGTACATAAATTACAATGAAGTAGTACAATAAACTAGGGCATTGAATACCCGTTTACACATCTCCCACTTGCCCTAGTCAGGAAGCTCTCGAAGACCTAAACTCTCTAGGTGACCCTCAAACACCTTAGCGTGAGGGGCTTTGTAAATAGATCAACTACGTTGTGCTCCGATGCTATCTTCGTGACCGTCACGTCTCCGCGGTGCACAATCTCCCGTATGAAATGATACTTGCGCTCAATATGTTTGCCTCTCTTATGGCTCCGAGGCTAACGTGAGTTGGCTACTGCACCACTGTTATCACAGAACAGTGTGATCGGCAAGTTCATATTTGGAACAACTTCCAAATCTATCATGAATTTCCTAAGCCAAACAACTTCCTTTGCAGCTTCACAAGCCGCAACATACTCCGCTTCCATAGTGGAATCAGCGATGCATCCCTGCTTGATGCTTCGCCATACTACAGCTCCTCCATTCAGAATGAAGGTTGACCGAAGTGGATTTCCTAGAATCCTTACCAAGTCGAAAATCGAATCCGTGTATCCCGTAAGGATCAAATCCCCACTACCATACACTAAGTTGTAGTTCCTCGTTCTCCTAAGATACTTGAGGATTGCCTTTACGGCTGTCCAGTGATCTAATCCTGGATTGAATTGATATCTCTTGGCAATTCCTACTGCATAACAGATGTTGGGCCTAGTACACAACATGACATACATCAGGCTCCCTACTGCTGAAGCATATGGAATCCGTCTCATATCCTCAACTTCTTGAGGAGTCTTAGGACACTGATCCTTAGACAAGTGAACCCCATGCCTGAAACGTAGCAAGCCCTTCTTGGAGTTCTGCATCTTATATCTAGACAACATCTTATCAATATAAGACGTCTGAGACAAGGCTAGCGTTCTGTTCTTCCAGTTCCGGACTATCTGGATACCTAGAACATACTGAGCTTCTCCCAAATCTTTCATTTGGAATTGCGAAGCTAGCCACTTCTTAACGTCAGTAAGAAATTCTACCTCATTTCCAATGAGAAGAATATCGTCCACATACAACACCAAAAATGCGACAGTTTTGTCAACGATTTTCTTGTAGACACAAGGCTCGTCGACATTTTCATCAAACCCATAAGATTTGATCGCCATATCAAACCTTATATTCCAAGACCTTGAAGCTTGTTTCAGCCCATAAATGGACCTATGAAGCCGGCAAACCTTTTGCTCTTGGCCTTGGGCAATGAACCCTTTGGGCTAATCCATGTAGATGGTCTCATCAAGTTTGCCATTCAGAAAGGCTGTCTTGACGTCCATCTGCCATACCTCGTAGTCATAATACGCAGCAATGGCTAGAAGGATCCTGATCGACTTTACCATGGCAACAGGTGAAAATGTCTCCTCATAGTCAACCCCTTCAACCTGGGTAAAACCCTTTGCCACTAGTCGGGCTTTGAAGGTCTGCACCTTCCCATCTACGCCGCGTTTACGCTTTTAGATCCATTTACAACCAATAGATTTTACCCCATCCGGTTGATCCACAAGCTCCCATACAGAATTGAAGTACATAGACTCCATTTCCTGGTCCATAGCTTTAATCCACTTGTCTTTGTCAACATCAACCATTGCCTGATCATAGGTCAATGGATCCTCACAGTGATCATCAGGAGCGACAACTGAGGTTTCAGCTAAACCCATGTAGCGATCAGGCTGTCTCACAACCCTCCCACACGTCGAGGAATTCCCAACTCTTGGGAACGGATTTGACTAGACGTGGTAGGATCAACAACACTTGTTGACGTACTAGCCCCATCCGCAACACTTGCTCATGTACTGTCCATTTCATTCAACACAATTTTACTCCTTGGTAAATGATCCCTGACGTGGTCTTCCTCTAGGAAAGTGGCGTTTGTCGACACAAACACCCTATTTTCCTTAGGATCGTAAAACAGACCACCCCTAGTCTCTTTAGGGTAACCTACGAATAGGCACAATTTCGAACGGGGTTCTAACTTTTTCGGGTTTGACACCAACACGTGGGCCGGACATCCCCAAATCCTTAAGTGATGTAAACTGCCTTTACGTCCACTCTAGAGCTCGAAAGGTGTTTCACAAACACTCTTCGACGGAATATTGTTCAAAATATAAACTGCAGTCTCCACTGCGTACTTCAAAAAGAATCGGGAGACGAGCATAGCTCATCATCATCGGACCGTACCATATCCAACAAGGTTCTGCTTTCTCCTATCCGATACACCATTCTCATTGTGGCATACCAGTCTTGAGAGTTGGGACGTAATTCCGTGTTCTATCATATAGTCTTGGAATTCAGTGTCCATGTACTCTCCACCTCTATCCGATCGAAGTGTTTTAAGCGATTTACCTAAGAGGTTCTCAACCTCAGTCTTGTACTCTTTGAACTTTTAAAGAGTTTCAGACTTCCTGTGCATTAGGTAAATATACCCATATCTGGAGTAATCGTCTATGAAAGACACGAAATACTCATAACCGCCCCGAGCTTTAACATTCATCGGACCACAGAGGTCAGAATGTACTAACTCAAGAGGTTCTTTGGCTCTATATCCTTTTCCACTAAAAGGACGTTTGGTCATTTTGCCCTCAAGGCATGACTCAAAGACCGACAAAGAGTTTTCTTCCAACTCGTGTAGAAGTCCACTCTTCACTAGTTTCTCAATCATATTGAGATTAATGTGGCCTAACCGTAGATGCCAACGATGGACATTTTCTTTTGGAGAAACTTTTGCTTTCTTAGTTCGTGTTTCTGCAGTTTTAAACAATTCAGTATTCAAAACACTTTTGAACGAATTAGGTTTCAAAACATACAGATTATGTTCGAGTGAAGCTGAACAAATAACATTCCCTTTGAAAGAAATAAACGCTTTATTTAATTCAAAAGAAACCGAAATACAATGTTCAATTAACCAGGAAATGGAAACAAGGTTTCTAGTAAACCCTGGAACTATGTACAAATTCTCCAACAATAAGTACTTCCCACCAAAATGTAGCTTCTTCATCGTGCATCGATCACGCAGAGAGACAAGCTCCCCGGATCTAACCCGTAGAGTTACCTCACCCTCTCGCAATGTGTTGTGGAATCAATCTCCTGAAAATAAGAACAAACGTGGTTAGTGGCGCCCGAATCCAATATCCAGGCAGAGTCACTACTCTCCACTAAACATGTTTCTGTTACAAGTAAATCACATTTACCTTGATTCTTCCTCTCGGCCAAGAATTTGGGACAGTTCCTCTTCCAGTGTCCGCCCCTATTGCAGTGAAAACACTTTCCTTTCTCTGAAACGTCCTTGACCTTCTTGCCCTTGTGGGCAGGCGGCAAAGACGGTCGCTTTTACCCTCTTCATCTCTCTCTTCCCTTTCGGGCGTGAAAGAGCAACAAGTTTCGTCCTGCAGGTCGAACCCCCGTGATAAGACACTCAGAGGCAACATTTGCCTCGCATTCTTGACCTGTTCAAGGATTGAAAATTCTGTAGCTCATTGAGGAGGGTAGTCAGAGTGTAGCTAATTTTGTTCATAACAGCATTGCTACGAAACTGAAGGAAACTCTTCGGAAAAGTCTCCAAAATAAAACTGACCTGGCTCGACTCGTCTATCGAAGCCCCGTTCATCTCGGCCAGATTAAAGTGGGTCATCATGTCTAGAACATGTTCACGGACATACGACCCCTCTTTCATCCGTGCGTTGAAGACGTATTTGAGCGAGTCATGTTGGACCTGAAAGGACTGTTGTCCAAACATTTCCTGCAAGGACTCAATGATCTCCTTGGCGGAAACCATCAGCTCATGCTTCTTTTCCAAGACATTAGACATGTTGGCAATTATGTAGACCTTGGCCTTTTCATTGGCCCTGATCCACCGATCGTATGCATCGCGAACACTTCGCGACGCGTTCGAGCCTGGCATCTGAGGACACTCCTCAGACAACACGAACTTTATGTCGTCAGTTACCAAAATTGTGTTAATGTTGTTTTTCCATCTCAGGTAATTATCTCCCACTAACTTATCGGATGCGAGTAAAGCTATTATAGTGCTAGACATTTTTAGCTGAAAAATAAGAAAAACTTTGTATTAGTCTCGCAAAAAACTTTTTGAAATCCAATCAAGATTTAGCAAAAAATGTTTCATGATCCCTACGTCATTCAAAATTTTGCAATGATACCCTAAAGGTTTAGAATGACCGCCACCGAAGGGTGAACAGAACACTCCTCCTCTAGGACGAGACTTTCTCGTTTAGACCCTAATCCCAGAATAACTCTTATTCCATTAGGCGTCCAATTACCATTGTTCGGTCGAATTCATTAGCACTTAACGAATTATGTGAGTGTCACCCTCAATCTTTAAGTTTCTAAGTATCCGTCCAAACAATAGCCACCGAAGGGTGAACCAAGAAGGAAAATCAACCAGGAAATTGTATCCCTTTCGGGAATTCACGGTGTTCCGACTCCCATGATCAAGTCCTCCGAAGGGATTGTCTGGTCCAGGCCAAACTAGCAGGCAGATCATAGGCGTCTGATAACTCACCATAAGTGAGTTATTTTACTAGAATTTTAGTGTTTAATCCACTTGAATTGCATTTAATTTAGTTATCCTCATGTTATTTTATCCCTAAATTATGTGTGTTAGCTTTAATATCTTGAATTTAAGCATTAGGTGCAAAAAGAATTAATTTTGATGTTTTTGTGTTTTAATTCAAGAATTTAGGAAAATAAGCTAACGGTTAATTAAAGATCGAAATTTGAGATTTTTCTTAACTCCAAAAATCCTCGTGTATTTAGTTTGATTTATAATTGACTTCATAAATTTATTTGGGATTTTTCTGTGTGTAGGAGATGTTTAAAAATTACAAGAGTCCCTAAGGGCATTTTAGACATTTTACCCAAAGGGTAATATGGTCTTTTTACCCTTAAGGGTATTTTTGTAATTTGTGGAGTTAGGGCAACACCATCTTGCATAAGAAGGCTAGGGTTTACAAGTGTGGTGAGAAGAGAGAAATTGCGACAAGAGAAAGAGACCGAGAAGAGAAGGAGAACCAAGTGATTGCTACAGCAAAGTGTTCGTTGGAGAGACAAATCATGATGGTGTCTTTGCTGTAGCAATCGTGAGGTTCATCCGTGGCTGAGGCAATTGTTTGAGGCAGACCGAGAGGGGCTTCAATTTTGCTACAGCAAAGTTGAGGGAGCAGATTAGTGAGGGCATTCGGGAGAGCCAACCTACTACTCTTTGGCGATCGGAGGAAGGCGCCTAGATTCTTTGTGAGCAATTGCGAGGGACGACATCGGGAGAGTTGGCCTATCGATTTGCTGAAGCAATCGCGTGAGGTTGCTGCAGTTGTGTTGGTTGCTGTTTGCTGAAGCAATCAGTGGATCCAAGGGGTTGTTGTTCTTCTTTGTTTCTTGCCTTTCTTTGAAGCAATTGGTCGCGACCGCTATTCGGCTAAAAAATGCCCGCCGCTGAGACCATCAGCAGAGGCCCGCATCTAGCAATTGCTATAGCAAAAAGCGCGTAAGAAATCGTTGGTGAAGTTGCCGCAGCAAGACCGAAGCGAGAGGGTTCGAGAGGGCCAAGGGAGAAGCTAATCGATAAAGGTTTGCTACAAAGAATTGCGAGGGACGACATCGAGAGAGTTGGCCCATCGACGGTCAAGCAATCGCGTGAGGTTGCGGCGTCGGAGTCGCCGAGAGGTTTGTTGAAGCAACGCGCATTTCTGCTGTGAAGGAGAGGTACCGATAGGCTTTTTTTGAAGCAATTGGGTGATCGTGTTGGGAACAACCAAGCATTTTTGAAGCAAAGTGCCTAACTTTATACAGAAATCGAGGTGTTTTGCTAGGCATTTCTTTCAAGCAATTTTAGCCTAATTGTTGTGTAATTTGACTTCCTTTCTTCTAGCACTTACTCTAATATTTGGCAAATATCACTTTGATTTTATTGGGCCTTGTCATACACTAATTGGAGATTAATTGCCTTACTGTTCTAAGAAATTTGTGTGACTGTTTTGGATTATTTTTGCATATGAATTTCTTGATTAGTGTAAGCATGACCAATTTAATGAAGTGTGATTGATCCTTTACATGAACTAAATTTTCTTAAGCAAGGGTCAGGTTGTTTTAATGTAATTTTGGATTAAATTTATGGTTGATGTCATTGATTGAATTTATGAAATTTTATTAAATTTAACGTTGCATGAGAATTAAAATTGGCCTTTTAACTTCTCTATAATTCATAAACTTGGGAAAGCTAATGAATTAGAAAACTAAAATTTCATTCTAGGATCATTGAGTTGATTAGGGATAATTAACCCACCTAGAACCTAAAATCATGGGCATAATTTAGATCACAATTGGGAAATTGTAGGTTTTAAAACTTAGTGATTTTGGAAAGAATCATTTGAATGCATGTGTAGGTAAATTCAAGGCATCACTAAAAATTTATTCCAATTGAACATTAGATCTCTAACCTAACCCGAGCTTATTTTTCATTACAAATCTCATCTCTTGTATCTGCTCTTCTTGTTTGCATTCTCCTCTCCCCGCATTTAAATTCAATTATTTTCTTTGGTCTTATCTTATCTTTCTTATCGTATCAACTTATTTATTTTAAACAATAAATTGCACACTCATGCATTGTACTAAGATAAGGAAAATTTGCTAGGACACTCACTAAATTAGGTCTAACTAGTCCTCGTGGGATCGATACTTTTAACTTATCACTTCTTTGCTCTCGACGTGTATACTTGCGTCGTCGTAAAGTGTGTCGGGTTTTATTCTAATTTGCATTAGTTTAGGGCACCCGATATTTTCGCATCAAGTTTTTGGCGCCATTCTTGGGACTAGTTTTGATTCTTATTTTGTTTGAGTTGATTTTAGTATTTTATCCTTGTTTTTCGTGTTGGGTGTGTCTTGTTATTTTTGTTTCGTATTTTTATCTTTGTTGAGTCTTTGTTATTCTTTCCAGTTGTGTTGGTGCATATTGTGTTTGTTGAGCCTATTATAATTGCTTCATTAATTTATTATGGCTTATGATAACTTTGGGTGGTCTTCTGTGCCCAATGAGCAACCACAATATAGTTCCTTTTCTTATGATTATCCCTATGCCAATTTAGAGTCTTCTAGTGAGGGGTATGGAGCTTATGGCTATCAAATGCCTAATTACCATCATCTTGAACCTATGACTCATGGGAACCACATGTATGATAATAATCAAAGCAATTGGGCCTATGAACCATATCCTAGGGGTTTTGAGTCATATCCTTCCTATATTCAAGAAACCTGTAAAAGAGCGAATCTTCCCTTAAAATATTGTTATTAGAATATATGAGAACCACAGAAGAGAGGAATAAGCAAATAGAAGAGATGAATAATCAAATAGGGGAGTCAATTCAACGCCTAACGGATACACTTGTCTCCCTTAGAGAACAAATGTACTTAGACTCATCCGAGGTTGAAACACCTAGGGAAGATAGTGAAGGAGGACCCACACTCTTAGATAGTTCGGTGAGTCACTTGATCACCGACTCCACCGATAGACCCTCGGGATCTTAGTCCTTTCATTTTTTTCCGAGTATAGGCATTTAGAGAATTGTGCTTTAGATGTAAAAGAACTAGAACCTGTTAGCACTCACCAGGATGGAGTTAGTGAGAGTGTGGAAGAAGTGGAGCCTGTTGAGTCAAGACAGGAGGTAGAGTGTGAGGCTTTTGAGTCTATGTCAGTTCTATCTTCTCATTTTTCTCTTATTGGTGAATGTTTTTCTTTCTATGCTCTAGAGTCGGTGTCTTTTTGTGAGTCTGCCATTTCATTTTCTGTTTTCCTTCTTTTCTTTTACCAAATAAAAACCAAAAATGTTTACTTTGTTGTTGTTCCTTCTTTTCTTTTAATATATGAAAAATCAAAAAATATATTTGTTTTTAGGGCTCTCACGAGAAGCTAGTATTCTTGCTAGCTCGATTTGTTTTGTAGATTCAAGAAAGAGAGGCTAGAAGAAGTGGGAGAATTTTTACGCACCTTGACGAGAGCCCACGTATACTACGTCAAGCTAATGACGTAAAACAAGCGCTTCTTGGGAGGCAACCCAAAGTTTATTTTGTTTGTTTCGTTTTTATTTTTTTTTTTTTTTTTATTTTTGCTTTTGTTTCGTTTTTAGTTGTTTTTATTTTTAAATAAATAACCCTTACCTATTTTACTGACTCCCTTAGGGTTTGATGATTGATATGCTACTGTAGTAGAGGTCTCTTTGATTCAGTATGATGTATTGTTCTCCCTTCCATCTTTATTAGTTGTCCTTAAGCATGCTTAAGTGAGTAGATTATACATTAAGGGCAATGTGTGCTTTAACCATGAGGGGGAGGTGTGTTGTTCTGAATCTGAGTTTGGGCTTAATTGAAAATTTTTCGGCTGATGAGACTGTCTTTGCTAGAGTTATATAGGGTGTTGCAAGCCTTTGTGTTTATAAAGTTATTTACTTGCTTTAGGACTTCAAAATGATCTATTTTGACTACTGGATTCCATGTTAGTTGTTGGTTTCATGGTCTTTGATATGCATGATGTAGGTAGTTGATTCATTATGTTTAAGCAAGTAAAAATAGAAAGATGGTTGTTGTTCCTTGTTGAAAAATTAAGTTTCTGCAAGTTTTTTTTAATGGTAAAAAGTGTGTTGTCATTGGTAGAAACTTGATATGCATCTCCTTGAAAATAAAAAGTTAAGGTCAAATCTCAAGGTTAATAAAAATAAGAGTTGTTGCTTGTGTTTGAGGCAAGAGTATGTTATCTTATTTGGTGTTTCTCGAGGTCAAGCTTGTCATTAGGGTTCTCTAGTGCGCTTATGGTTAGTGTGTCAATCAAAGTAGTTAGGATTCAACTCCTAGGCCAAAAGTTCGAAAACTAGAAGCCATGACAAGTTAGGTAACCCATATAATTTTTTAGAGCACTACAAAATTAGTAAACTTCAAATTTGTGATCATTTCAAGTTGGGGAGTTACCCGCCTCCCTAACTCAATGAGGACATTGAGTACTCTAAGTTTGGGGGAAAGGTAAATTCTTCGTGTTTATTTGTAAGAAAAAATAAAGAAAGAGTATGCAAACCTTTCATTTTCCTAAAACTCCATTGGGCTAGAAAAAATATGCTATTTATTTTGTTATTTAGAGTCAGTTCAGGCAACTTGGTGCTCGATGTCAGGGGGTCTAGGCACTAACCATGTTGGCCTCTTGGAGCGAAGGTATCAAGCAAGAACCCTATTCCCATTGCTTAGGTGCGCTGCGCTAACCACGTGTGCCATTCTAAGAACTACGGGAAGTCCCATTGCTTAGGTGTGCTGCGCTAAACACGTGTGCCATTCTAAAAACTACGGGAGAGTCAAAAAATAAATAAAAATAAAAAAATGTAAAAAAAAAAAACTAGCCCTAAGTAGTGAGTTTTAGGGAAATTGAGGGGAATAATGCACATATCTATTTTTTTAAAAATATATATATATATATATAAAAATAAAAGGAATGATCATTAAATTGTAGCCATCCGAGTTTTGGAGTATGACTTATTTTTAACTATGGGTTGCTTGATTTGAATGATTAGGATTCTAGTGGTTGAGCTTGAGGGTAGATGTTGAATCCTAGTTGATTTGCTCTTGGTTATTGATGCATAAGTGTAGCTAAAAACCCTGGATGAGCCACTTAGAAAGCATGAAATAAATGGTCACTTGTAGCTTAGAACATAAGTGTTCAACCCTTGTTTAGTTACTCTTAATAATGTGAGTCTTTAAAGGTCTTTTAAGTCTTTATGGAATAGAACTCATTGAGGACAATGAGTAGTTCAAGTTTGGGGGTTTGATAACTCACCATAAGTGAGTTATTTTACTAGAATTTTAGTGTTTAATCCACTTGAATTGCATTTAATTTAGTTATCCTCATGTTATTTTATCCCTAAATTATGTGTGTTAGCTTTAATATCTTGAATTTAAGCATTAGGTGCAAAAAGAATTAATTTTGATGTTTTTGTGTTTTAATTCAAGAATTTAGGAAAATAAGCTAATTGTTAATTAAAGACCGAAATTTGAGATTTTTCTTAACTCCAAAAATCCTCGTGTATTTAGTTTGATTTATAATTGACTTCATAAATTTATTTGGGATTTTTCTGTGTGTAGGAGATGTTTAAAAATTACAAGAGTCCCTAAGGGCATTTTAGACATTTTACCCAAAGGGTAATATGGTCTTTTTACCCTTAAGGGTATTTTTGTAATTTGTGGAGTTAGGGCAACACCATCTTGCATAAGAAGGCTAGGGTTTACAAGTGTGGTGAGAAGAGAGAAATTGCGACAAGAGAAAGAGACCGAGAAGAGAAGGAGAACCAAGTGATTGCTACAAAGAAAGTGTTCGTTGGAGAGACAAATCATGATGGTGTCTTTCTTTGTGAGCAATCGTGAGGTTCATCGTGGTCGAGGCAATTGTTTGAGGCAGACCGAGAGGGGCTTCAATTTTGCTACAGCAAAGTTGAGGGAGCAGATTAGTGAGGGCATTCGGGAGAGCCAACCTACTACCTTGCTGAAGCAGTCGGAGGAAGGCGCCTAGATTTGCTGTAGCAATTGCGAGGGACGACATCGGGAGAGTTGGCCTATCGATTTGCTGAAGCAATCGCGTGAGGCTGCTGCAGTTGTGTTGGTTCTTTCGCCGCTTTGAAGCAATCGAGTGGATCCAGCGGGTTCTTGCTTGTTTCTTGCCTTTCTTTGAAGCAATTGGTCGCGACTTATTGTTGAAGCAAAATGCCTGCGCCTGACCACCATCGCAGAGCCCTGCATCTCAGGCAATTGCTATAGCAAAAAAGCGCGTAAGAAATCGTTGGTGAAGTTGCTACAAAGCAAGACCCGAGCGAGAGGGTTCGAGAGGGCCAAGGAGAAGCTAATCGATAAAGGTTTGCTACAAAGCAATTGCGAGGGACGACATCGAGAGAGTTGGCCCATCGACTTTCAAGCAATCGCGTGAGGAGTTTGCGGCGCCGAGTCGCCGAGAGGTTTCTTTGAAGCAACGTGCACCGCTTTGTGAAGGAGGTACCGATAGGCTTTTTTGTGAAGCAATTGGTCGATCAGTGTTGGGAACAACCAAGCAATTGCTTTGAAGCAAAGTGCCTAACTTTATACCAGAAATCGAGGTGTTTTGCTAGGCATTCTTCAAGCAATTTTAGCCTAATTGTTGTGTAATTTGACTTCCTTTCTTCTAGCACTTACTCTAATATTTCGCAAATATCACCGATTTTATTGGGCCTTGTCATACACTAATTGGAGATTAATTGCCTTCATCGTTCTAAGAAATTTGTGTGATTATTTTGGATTATTTTTGCATATGAATTTCTTGATTAGTGTAAGCATGACCAATTTAATGAAGTGTGATTGATCCTTTACATGAACTAAATTTTCTTAAGCAAGGGTTAGGTTGTTTTAATGTAATTTTGGATTAAATTTATGGTTGATGTCATTGATTGAATTTATGAAATTTTATTAAATTTAACGTTGCATGAGAATTAAAATTGGCCTTTTAACTTCTCTATAATTCATAAACTTGGGAAAGCTAATGAATTAGAAAACTAAAATTTCATTCTAGGATCATTGAGTTGATTAGGGATAATTAACCCACCTAGAACCTAAAATCATGGGCATAATTTAGATCACAATTGGGAAATTGTAGGTTTTAAAACTTAGTGATTTTGGAAAGAATCATTTGAATGCATGTGTAGGTAAATTCAAGGCATCACTAAAAATTTATTCCAATTGAACATTAGATCTCTAACCTAACCCGAGCTTATTTTTCATTACAAATCTCATCTCTTGTATCTGTCTTCTTGTTTGCATTCTCCTCTCCCTGCATTTAAATTCAATTATTTTCTTTGGTCTTATCTTATCTTTCTTATCGTATCAACTTATTTATTTTAAACAATAAATTGCACACTCATGCATTGTACTAAGATAAGGAAAATTTGCTAGGACACTCACTAAATTAGGTCTAACTAGTCCTCGTGGGATCGATACTTTTAACTTATCACTTGCTGCTCTCGACCGTGTATACTTGCACGTCGTAAAAGTGTCGGGGTTTTATTCTAATTTGCATTAGTTTAGGGCACCCGATATTTTCGCATCAGCGTCTCACGGTGTGAATCAAAAGAAGAGACCGTGGGTCTCGTTTTCACAAGTCCCACTCCCACTCACTATAAGTACTATCTCCATCCATGATGATATTGACCTATACAAATGCCACCCGAAGGGGGACGCTCCCATTTGCGCCACGAGGCCGAGTATAGATCTCACGGTGCGGACTTAACGGAGATTTGTGGTTGGAAATTCAAATTTATCTCATACACTATATTTCCTCCCACTCAACACTTTAATTTTAATAGGATTGACCTAGATAAACCGGCTAAAATTTACCTAAGTCTACCAATATAACTCTTATATGGTATTAACCTAAGTTTATAATCATATTATTAACTTAGGTCTATGTGAGTAAATTAATTAACTCTTAATTAACGGCACTCACGATAATATAACTTAAGAATCTCCGGACCGAATTCACTCCCAGGTCGGTTTCCAGGTAGGGGTGTTCCGCAAGCGTCAACTTAAATACCCCAGCCTTAGACAAAACCTTCCTTAGGCAGACTTACTTATCAGTCTCCATTCAAAGGTTATATTTGATTTCCTAATTTCTAATCTTATTAGAAAATAGAAAACCTAAGTCTAATTATTCAAGTTCTAAACTCTATAAAACTAATAATTAACTTAGGTTGCATGCATTTCTATGTTATAGTGCTTGATCATCCATCACATGAATAATACTATACTATAACATACATTCATCACATGAATTAAATGCATGAGCATGCTTTTAATTTAAAAATATAGCACTTATATTTAAATAAATTAAAACATGCATACATTATATTATAACTCTTATAATATAATCCTATCATGCATACTATATATTATAACTCTTATAATATAAATGATGAATGAAATGTTTAAATCTAAGGTGGGATTTTAAATCTATATGACATACAATGTGCACATAGAATTTAATTAAAATATACATCTCATGCATAAAATAATTAAACAACAAAAATGGACCGATTTTTGACACCTAGGGACAATTATTTAATTAAATAACATTAATATAACATTTATATTAATATTATTTAATAAAATAATTAAATATATAAATAAAATACATTTTATAAATCAAAAAATAAAAATAAAACGAAATAAACTGCCCACTATTGTGAAGCTCGTCCCACGTCCTCGCGAAATTGCCGCGAATCGCTCTTCTTCAACGCTGGTAAGCGTAACGCTTGCCGCCAGAAGCGTCGACCGCGCGTTCCAACGCCGATCCGCGCGCAGGCCTCCGCCCGCAAGGACAACGTTGAGACGCCGTGAGGCAGCGTCTCAACGCCATCGACAGAACAACAAACTCTTTATTGTTCATCCACCGATTTTCGCCTGTTTCCGCTCCGAATTCTTCACAGCAACTCTTGCCACGAATGACTCGGACTTACAGACTCGATTTACAACAAAATGCCCAAAAACAACGGGCCCTTACATTGATCTCATCAACATAAATTGTAAATCTAAACTAGTGCCAAAAACCGAAAACATCCATTATGCAAACTAAACATTCATCTCATGAAAATTAGTCAATTTACCCACCTAATTTTAACAAAAATAGTGCATAAATGAAGAACCATCGAAATGGCTCTGATACCAATTGAAGGAAATGAAAATCCCCGCACAACGGAAGACGATCGAATCGTCGTGGTATCATTATGCAACTCGGATTTGTTAAAACAGATCTAACACTTAGACCTAGGCTAAACATGCTGAAAAGGAAGACATTTTACAGCAAGAAAGAATTTACTTACTTGTTGTAGACAACCTTCAAGAATTTCTTCCTCGGATCACGAACTCTTCGTGCTTCTCAACGATTGCTTTTCTCGTACAAAATGAACACCACCAACGACCTTCTCAGTTGTTCTTCCTTAGGAAGAAGAAAGTGGTGGGACTTTAGTTTTGGAAAGGGAGGAGAAATGAGAGAAAGGGTTGAGAGAATTCTTCTTCTCTTGTTTGATGAAAATCAAAAAATGAGAGAATTAGATCCATTCCTTCTTGCAAGAAAGGGTTTATATAGTGGAATTGATGGAGTTAAAATCTCCACATAATTACCACTTTACCAGAACCATAGGTTATGCAAATCTCATTTGCATAATTTGCATAATCACATAATATAAGATATCTCATATCTCATATTGCAAATCTCATTTGCAATAATTGTGGATTAATTAAATTGAATCACAACCAATTTAATTTCTCTCAATTAATTTCTCCAATTAGCCCTAATTCAACAATTAGGCTAACCTATAGTTTATTATGAATCTCATTCACATTAAACTATATATTATACCATTCATATCTCATATAAATGACATAAATGCCCTTAAAGTGAAATTAAACACTTTAATTTTATACCAAAACATTGACCCTTCTTTTAACCCAGATTGAGCCAACCGAGGGACCTAATGGACCTACAGTGACGGGCTCCAATGATCCGAGATTAACCTGTCAAACTCTTTGACCCGGTTAATCAACATTCATTAGCTACGGTAACACTCCACTAGAGCCCGTAGCTGCACTCTCGTCAGTGCAGAATATTACGTGTCCACTAATATAACCAATGCCCATGAGTCGACCCTTCACAGGTTGTTCCTAGACACGACTGGGTCAAATTACCGTTTTATCCCTGTGTCTACCTCTTGTTCCTTAAGTCCCCACTGCTCCTCTAATGAACAACATATTGTGATGGTCCAACCATACACAACACCCTTCTCGGGCCAATGAGAAGGTGGGCGCCCGTTGTCCAAGCCCTGAAGACAACACTTAAGGGAACAACCCCTCTAGTTTCCCTAAAGGCGGGAACGAGTGAATTCCATCACGCGTAGTTAAGTTCCCAGCTCCCTACTTGGTCCTTTCCCTGAGAAGATAGGCATATTGGGCGAGTAACTATGACAACCCTCACCCGTACTAGTCAAAGGACAGACCCCCGCAGACAGGAGTCGGTAACACGCTCAGGATTCAGGTCGAGTCACTAATGGTCATCTACGAAGTTATTAGTCTCATCACAGCGGTGTTACATCGTGGGTCTAATAATTCACGGTCCGGTCTTGTACAATCTCATTGCACAGGATGCCCCCACTCGCATGTCAACCACATGAACGAGTCAGATCACCTCGTTTGTATCTAATACAAAGAGGGTCGCATCCACAGTGTATCCAGGATTAGGTCTCCAACTCTATCCATATACTGTAGACCGTTTGGGTCATTAACTCGAACGTGATCCTCCATGTGTGTCCACTACACACCGTTCAAGTTCTAGTTCTCTCATAAATTCAATGACCCTGGAGCTTAGTTTATTGGAAAAGTTTATAAATATTGCGAGATACAAAGTGATGAAATGAATAAATCTTATTAATTTCAAACAATATATTACAAACACGAGATTAGGACAAAAATCCCCACAAAGAGACCATAGGTTTTGCTTTCACTAAACCTGCTCACACTCACTATAAGTACCCTCTCCATTCACCTTGATATTGACTCATACAAACACCATCCGAAGTGGGACGCTTCCGTTTGCGCCATGAGGCCAAGTATGAGTGTCACGGTGTGAACTTCCCGGAGATACGTAGGTGGAAAAATATGTATCATATACACTTTTCCTCCCACTAGATATTTTAAATCTATAGGAATCTTACTTAGGCTAAAACCCGGCTAATGGTTTTACCTAAACTTATCAATATAACTCTTATATTGATAATCAATATAACATTGATTTTATCCTAAGTTTGCTAATATAACTCTTTATATTAAGCCTAGGATTTCTAGTTTATTAACCCCTTTAATAAACCCGCTGACGCTACTGTAATTTATAAACTCTCTGATTAAATTTCACTCCTGTGTCAGCCTCGGTAGGGGTGTTCCATTTCCGTCAGCTTAAATACCCCAGCCTTGACAGAACCTTCCTTAGACAGAGTTCCTCTTTTAATCATTGTTTATAAATTACTTGGTTCCTAATCCTAATATAATTAGAACTAGATAACCTAAGGTCTATTATTTCTAAGTTCTAAACATTTTAAAACTAATAATTAACCTTAGGTGACATGCATATTATATTATAGTGCTTGATCATTCATCTCATGAATAATAAGATATACATAGCATAATCATCTCATGTAATATAATGCATGTCAATGCTGTCCATAAATTAATATAACATCTTGTATTAATTAATCATGCAAACTATATAATATAACTCTTTATATTATAAATGATGCATGGAAATGCTTAACCTAAGGTGGGACTTCTAAATTAAAAGCATACATTATGCATGACAATAATTACACAACAATTGCATGATTTAAATAACAAAATTAGACCAATTTTGGCACCCTAAAAATAATTTTAATTAATATAAGCTAATTATATTAATTAAAATTAAATAAATTAAATCTAAAACATTTTTATATTAAATATATAAAAAAAACGTTGTTCGCCCGTTAGACAACTTGCTGAAACGCCTTCGGCGTTGCATTGCTGATGGCAGCGTTGCAACGCTGCATGTTATCCGTTTTTGCCCGTTGAAGTGCGCCTCAACTCCTGCGTTACACAACGCCTCAGCGTTGCAACGCTGCCGTCTTCCCAGCCGCGCGCCTGCCACAATGGTGTTGCAACGCTATAGAAAAACGTTGCAATGCCATTCACAGAACAACAACCCCACGATCAATTTCTTGCTCGTTTTTGCTCCGATCTTCTCAGCAACCACCTTGCCTCGATCGACACGGACTTACAGACTCGATTTACAATTAAAATTACCCAAAACTCCGGGCCCTTACATTGAACGATTCAATGAAAAATTGTAAATCTAAGTGCCAAAATTGAAAACGTCTAATTCGCAAATTGTTCATTCATCTCATGAAAAACAGTAAATCCCACCTCGTTCTTGATAAATCCAGTACAAAATTTAAGAACACAATTGGGCTCTGATAACAATTGTAGGGAATCGAATCCCGTAGCGGAAGCGATTGTGAATCACTCGTTATTAATTTCAATACATGGATTACATTCAAGAACAAATGTAACAAGATTAAGCATATAATAGCAAGATGGATAGCAAGAATAATACCTTTGAAGAACTTTTCTTCGAGTGTTCCTTCTCCCACGATCACGATCTCAACAATACAAACCCAAGCGAACACGGACACTACCACCGGATCTTCTCCGTTGTTCTCTAGGTGAGGGAGGAACGTGGGTTCCATTAAAGTGAGATGAGATGTTCGTGTGAGAGATTGTGTTTTGGAACCTTTCTAACAACAAAATGACACACTAGGGTTTTTCCAAGGCTTTTTTTTAAAGTTGCATCTCATGCAACTATATATATAGGGAAATAAGGTAGAAATTACCATCCTATCCCTCTTTCATTTTCTCTTTAGTATATAGTTAATATGTGAATCTAATTCACATTTAAACTATATATTATATCAATTATATCACATATAACTGATATGACATCTCATATATGAAATTGAACACTTCACATTCATTCCTAACTTTATACCCACAATATAACCATGTTGAGCCAACGGAGGGACCTAATGGACCTACAGTTCATGAGCTCCAATGATGTGAGGTTAATTGATCAAACTCTTTGATCCAGTTAATCAATATTCATTAACTATAAGTCACTCCACTATAGACTTGTAGTTGCACTCTCCTCACTGTAGATTATATTGTGTCCACTGATATAATCATTACCCATGAGTCGACCCTTCACAGGTTGTTCGTAATCACAGCAAGGTCAAATTACCGTTTTACCCCTATGATTACCTCTTTGTTCCTTAAGAACCACTTATCCTCTAATGAACAACAAGTCTAAGGTCCTACTATAGACTCATACCTTCATAGAGGGCGGGGCCCCATTGTTCAAGACCTGGAGTCAGTTCTTAGGGGAACAACCTATCTAATTCCTCAGTGTAGTAATGAGTGAATCCATCTTGTATAGTTAAGTCCCCAGCTACCTACGAGGTTCTGTCCCTAAGAAGGTAGGCTTATTGAGTCGGCTACAGGCCACTCTCACGCATACTAGTCTAAGGACAAACCCCTATAAGCAGGAGTTCTTAACTTACTCATGATCGAGGTCGCGTCACTAATGACCATTTATAAATTATCAGTCTTATCATGTTAACGGTGTTACACTGGTTAGATAAATAATTTGCAGTCCGGTCTTATATGAACTCTTCATACAGGATGCCCCCACTCGCATGTCAACCACATGAATGAGTTGGATTACCTCATTTATACTAATTACAAAGTGGGTCGCATCCATGGTGTTACCAGAATGAGGTTTCCAACCTTATTCTTATACCATAGACCATTTAGGTTATATTCTTGAACACAATCCAAATATTGTCCACTACACTGATGTTCAAGATATATTATAACCTTGGAGCGTAGTTTATTGGATTTATAAAGCAAGAATATAATTTTATAAAAATAAATAACTATTTATTTATTTGATCAATATTACACAAGTTTAGGGCACAAATCTCAACAAGGAGAACGAGAAACTACAACCTAGTGTATGCGATTGGGGATTTGATCCTTACGGGATATACAGATTCTGACTTTCAGACCGATAAGGATTCTAGAAAATCCACTTCGGGGCCAACCTTCATTTTGAATGGAGGAGCTGTAGTGTGGCGAAACATCAAGCAGGGATGCATCGCTGATTTCACTATGGAAGCTGAGTATGTTGGGGCTTATGAAGCTGCAAAGGAAGCTGTTTGGCTTAGGAAGTTCATGACGGATTTGGAAGTTGTTCCAAATATGAACTTGCCGATCACGCTGTTTTGTGACAATAGTGGTGCTGTAGCCAACTCCAGAGAGCCTCGGAGCCATAAGAGAGGCAAACACATTGAGTGGAAGTATCACCTGATACGAGAGATTGTGCACCGCGACGACGTGACAGTCACGCAGATAGCGTCGGAGCACAATGTTGTTGATCCATTTACCAAGTCCCTCACGACTAAGGTGATGGAGATCGGATCTCCTTGAGCAACAGAAACGAATTAGGAATCCTAATATGCAAGATTGTTTTGCTTAAAACAAAAACCCATACATTGACAAAAACAGAACAAGCATGGAAATTCTAATCCTATTAGATATGGATAATAGCATACATGCAAACATATTAAGTTTAACAATTAAACTAAAGGGAAGAAGGAATTACCTTTGTAGTTTAGCAGAACAGCAACTCCTTGCTCCAATGTTCAGCAACTCAAGAACTTCAAAAGTTCTCTGTTTTTCACCAATAGAACACCACCAATTTGGAAAACCCTCTATGTCTCTGAGTGTTTAGATCTCTCCTTTGTGGGAAGGATTCAAACAATTTGAAAGAATTAGAGAATTCTAGAGATTGAGAGAGAGAGAGAGATTTTTACCTCAATGCCCCAAATTGATCAATCGATCATAAAATGAACAACCCCCTTTTCCCTATTAAACTGTCGATAGGGAGAATGGGAGGGGTGGTGGGGAACGTGTCTGAATGACACGTTCCCTTATTTTTATTATTAAAATAATAATAATAATAATAATAATAATAATATAATTAAATCAAATTTAATTATTAATTTAAATCATATTTAAATAATACAAATTAAATATCATATATTTAATTTGGATTAAATCTCATTTAATCATATTACCCATTTAACCTATAGTCTTAATGTACATCCAGTGCACATTAAATTTTAACCTATAGTTTTCAAATATGAATCACATTCACACTTGAGTTCAATATTTGAACTCTTTCAAATATTTAATTCTCTCCCAAAATTTAATATGAATCATATCCACATTAAATTTATAATCTATAGTTCCAAAACTATATATTATATTGTATCAATATACATTAAGTTTATTCCCTAATGAATTTGAACATTTCAAATTCAAATGATCTAAGAACCCTTTACGAGCTAGAAGGTGGACCTAATGAACCTACAGATCAGACGCTCCAACGATACAAGATTGCTCGGTTAATCTCATTAACCTCCCAATCAACATTCGTTAACTGCGGGAACACTCCACTAAAGTTCCACAGCTGCACTCTTCTCACTGCAGATATATTTCTGTGTCCATGGATATTGACCAATAACAGCAAGTCAATCCTTCATGAATGTTCGTAACACCAACTGGGTCGAATTACCGTTTTACCCCTGGGTTACATCTTGTGCCTTAAGTACCAGCGCTCCTCTAATGAACAATTTGTTTGTGGTCCTACCAACAAACAGAGTCCCTCTCGGGCCAATGAGAGGGTCGGGCCCTTTGTTCAAGTCCCGGAGACACCACTTAAGGGAACATTCCTCTATTTACCCTAGTGGACGGGAAGGAGTGAATTCCATCTTATGTTAAGTTTCCAGTCGCTCACTCGGTCTTGTCCCCAAGAAGGTAGGCATATTGAGTCGGTGAATCTGGCCACTCTTACCCATACTAGTCAAAGGACAATCCCTCGCGAACAGGAGTTCGTAACTTGCTCAGGATTGAGATCAAGTTGCCTAGGTCATCCTAGTGAAATAGAAACCCAACTAGTTAACGGAGTTACAGCTAGAGATTACTATTTCGTGGTCCGGTCTTATGTAATCTCATTACATAGGATATCCCCACTCACAAGTCTTCTACACGAACACGTTAGGATCACAATGTTTGTATCAAATACAAAGTGGGCCACATCCATAGTTTAACTAGGGTAAGGTACCCAAACCTTATCTCCTAACTATAGACCCTTTAGGCTGTATCTCGAATCGAGATCCTTTTTATGTACATTACATTCAGTTAGAGATTCATTTAATAGCCTTGGATGTTTAGTTTATTGGATTTAGGGTTTAAATTAAGGCAAACTCGTAGATAACGAACAATAACACTTTATGGAAATAATAACACTTTATTACAATAATTAGAACATAATTACAAACTACGAGTTTTAGGGCACAAATCCCAACATAAGGTGTTTGAGGGTCACCTAGAGAGTCTAGGTCTTCGAGTGCTTCTTGACTAGGGCAAGTGGGAGTATTGTAAAGGGTATTCAATGCCCTAGTTTATTGTATTACTTTATTGTAATCTTTTGTACATTTGAGAAATGTATTTACTCCACTTGCTTAGTGCAAGTTGGAGTTTGTTGTGATGTATGTCCTAATCTCGTTTTGTTTGTAATTTTAACATTTGAAATTAATATTAGTTATTTATTTCATCACTTTTTGTCTTGCAAATTTTACAAACTTTGTCCAATAAACTAAGCTCCAGGGTCATTGAATTTATGAGAGAACTAGAACTTGAACGGTGTGTAGTGGATACACAGGGAGGATCACGTTCGCGTTAATGACCCGAACGGTCTACAGTATATGGATAAGGTTGGAGACCTAATCCTAGATACGTTGTGGATGCGACCCGCTTTGTATTAGATACAAACGAGGCGATCTGACTCGTTCATGTGTTGACATGCGAGTGGGGGCATCCTATGCAATGAGATTGTACAAGACCGGACCATGAATTATTAGACCTACTGATGTAACAACGTTGACAGTATGAGACTAATAACTTCGTAGATGACCATTATGAAGGGAATCGAATTCCGCAGCGGAAGCGATTGTGAATCGCGCGCTCTTAATTTAGTTACAATGATTTCATTCAAGAACGAAAATAACTAGATTAAGCGTATAAAACTAGATGGACAGCAAGAAATTGTACCTTTGAAGAACCTTTCTTCAAGTGATCCTCCTCTCTCACGATCAAGATCTCAGCAACACGAACCACGAACGGACTAAGACACGACCACTGGATCTTCTCCGTTGTTCTCTAGGTGAGGGAGGAATGTGGGTTCCCTTTAGGTAAGATGAGATATTGTGAGAGAGAGGCTTGTGCTTTGGAACCTTTCCAACAACACAACAAAGGCTAAGGTTAACTTCACCTAGTTGCATCTTATGCAACTATATATATAAGGAGAAAAGATGGAAATGACCATCCTACCCTTCATTTATTCTCTCATTAGTATATGGTTTATATGTGAATCTAATTTACATTAAAACTATATATTATATCAATTATATATAACACCTCATGTATGAAATTTGAACACTTCAATTTCATTCCTAACTTTATACTCTCAATATAACCATGTCGAGCCAACGGAGGGACCTAATGGACCTACAGTTCATGAGCTCCAATGATATGAGATTAACTGACTAAACTCTTTGATCCAGTTAATCAATATTCATTAACTACAAGTCACTCCACTATAGACTTGTAGCTACACTCTCCTCACTGTAGATAATATTGTGTCCACTGATATAGTCATTACCCATGAGTCGACCCTTCACAGGTTGTTCGTAATTACAACTGGGTCAAATTACCATTTTACCCCTGTGATTACCTCTTTGTTCCTTAAGCACCACTGATCCTCTAATGAACAACAAGTCTAAGGTCCTACCTTAGACTCATACCCTCATAGAGGGCGGGACCTCGTTGTTCAAGACCTGGAGTCAGTTCTTAAGGGAACAACTTATCTAATTCCTTAGTGTAGGAATGAGTGAATTCCATCTTGCACAGTTAAGTTCCCAGCTACTTACGAGGTTCTGTCCCTGAGAAGGTAGGCTTATTGAGTCGGCTACAGGCCAATCTCACCTATACTAGTCTAAGGACAAACTCCTATAAGCAGGAGTTCTTAACTTTCTCAAGATTCAGGTCGAGTCACTAATGACCATCTATAAATTACTAGTCTTATCCACATTAGCGTTGTTAATTTGGTTAGACTAATAATTCTTGGTCCGGTCTTGTATGAACTCTCTTCATACAGGATGCCCCCACTCGCATGTCAACTACATGAATGAGTTGGATTACCTCATTTGTACTAATTGCAAAATGGGACGCATCCATGGTGTTTCCACAATGAGGTTTCCAACCTTATTCTTATACCATAGACCATTTAGGTTATATTCTTGAACACAATCCAAATGGTGTCCACTACACTGATGTTCAAGATATATGATATAACCTTGGAGCTTAGTTTATTGGATTTATAAAGCAAGACTGTAATTCTATCAAAACAAATAACCCTTTATTTAATTGACTAAAATTACACAAGTTTAGGGCATAAATCCCAACACATTAGTGACTCGACCTGAATCCTGAGCGTGTTACGGACTCCTGTATGCGGGGGTATGTCCTTTGACTAGTACGGGTGAGGGTGGTCATAGTTACTCACCCAATATGCCTATCTTCTCATGGACAGGACCACGTGGGGAGCTGGGAACGTAACTACACAAGATGGAATTCACTCGTTCCCGCCTTTTGTGAAACTAGAGGGGTTGTTCCCTTAAGTGTTGTCTTCAGGGCTTGGACAACGGGCGCCCACCCTCTCACTTGCCTGAGAGGGGTGTTGTGTATGGTAGGACCATTACAACGTTGTTGTTCATTAAAGGAGCAGTGGAGACTTAAGGAGAAAGAAGTAGACACAGGGGTAAAATGGTAGTTTGACCCAACAGTGTCTACGAAAAACCTGTGAAGGGTCAACTCATGGGCATTGGTTATATCAGTGGACACAACTTGTCTTACACTGACGGGAGTGCAACTACGAGGTTTAGTGGAGTGTTACCGTAGCTAATGAATGTTGATTAACCGGGTCAAAGAGTTTGACAGGTTAGTCTCGGATCATTGGAGCTTATCACTGTAGGTCCATTAGGTCCCTCGGTTGGCTCAAACAGGATTAATAGAAGGTTTACAGTTTTGGTGTGAATTTGAAGTGTTCAAGTTAACTAGAGAGTAATTATGTCATTTATATGAGATATGAATGACATATTATATAGTTTAATGTGAATGAGATTCATAATAAACTATAGGTTATCCTAATTGTTGAATTATGGCTAATTTGGAGAAATTAGATTGAGAGAAACTAAATTGAATGTGATTCAGTTTAAAATCCACGATTAAACAAATGTGATTTGTAAAAATGAGGTATGAGATATCTTATTATATGTGGTTATACAAATATGATTTGCATACCCTATGGTTGTGGTAAAATGGTAAATAGGTGGAGATTTCAACTCCACCTATCAACATTATATAAACCCTTTGCAAGAAGGATTGCTTAAGCCAAGTTTTCATTTTTTGGATTTCACACCAAAAGAAAACTAGAATTCTCTCATCTCTCTCTCAATCTCTCCTCCCTACACCAAAGAAGAGAATCCCACCATTCTCCTTCTACCAAAAGTAGAACAACCGAGAAACTGAGTGGAAGTGTCTGGTTCGTTGATTCGTACGAGAAGATCGAGATCGTTGAGATCGAGTACACGAACGGTTCGTGACCGGAGGAGGAAAACATGAAGAAAGGTTCTACAACAAGTAAGTGTTTCTTGCTGTTTTTCCTTTCTCATTTGTATGTTTAGCCTAATTCTATGTGATAGTTTAATTTTAAGAAAATGAATTTCACAACGATACCACGACGATTCAATCGTCCTTCCGCTGCACGAGATTTCATTCCCTTTAGGGAGTGCAGCTACGAGCTTTAGTGGAGTTTTATCGAACTAATGAATGTTGAATAACCGGGTCAAAGAGTTTGACAAGTCTCGAATCATTGGACCTCGTCATCTGTAGGTTCATTAGGTCCCTCGATTGGCTCAAACTGGATAAATTGAGGGTTTACAGTTTGGTGTGGATTTGAAGTGTTCAAATTCATTAGAAGGGTATTTATGTCATTTATATGAGATATGATTGACATAATATATAGTTTAATGTGAATGAGATTCATAATAAACTATAAGTTAGCCTAATTGATCAATTAGTGCTAATTTGGAGAAATTGAATTGAGAGAAATTAAATTAAATGTGATTCAATTTAAAAATTCCACAATTATACAAATGAGATTTGTATAATAAGATATGAGATACTTTATTGTATATGATATGCAAATATGTTTTGCATATTATAAGGTTGTGGTAAAATGGTGAATTGGTGGAGATTTCAACTTCACCTCTCACCATTATATAAAACCCTTTGCAAGAAGGTTTTGGTAATGACTTCTCATTTTTTGGAATTTCATCCAAAGAAGCTCTTTCTATTCTCTCAATCTCTCTACCAAATTCTGTCCACCCAAACCAAAGGGAGCCCCACCACTCTCCCTCAACCGGTCGAGAACAACCGAGAAGATCGTTTTGGAGGTGTCCAAACTGTTAGGTTCGAGAGATCGTGAGTAGAGTTCGTGATCGGAGAAGAAAACATTGAAGAAGAGTTCTTCAACAAGTAAGTGTTACTTTTACTTTCTGTTTTGTTCTTGAAATTGCATGTTTAGCCTAGAATTCATGAGATAGGTTCGATTTTAAGAAATCAGTAGCATAACGAGAACCACGACGTTTCATGTCGTTTCCGCTGCAGGAGTTTCATTCCCTTCACAAACATCTCCTGTAACGAACTCATGATCTCACGAGATGAGACCATGCCCTCGTATTTCTTAGCCAACACGTCAGAAAAACTAGCTAAGATTGATTGTTAATTAATTACACCATAGAAGCATGTTATAGGTTAATATATTAAAATTTATAATAGTTATAAATTTTAATTAGAAACATTAACTTATAATAAAGAGTTGCATGCAAACATATGATTTTTAGGTAAATTAAATTAATTTTAAAATGTTTTAAAATTAATTAAACTTAAGATCAAAATTTCTAAATAGGATCAAAATTTCTAAGTAGGACAAAATCGGACTTTGGTTATAAGGAAACTCTACCAGTGAGGTTTTGTCTAAGGTTGGGGGTATTAAGCTGACGGTTTACGTAACACCTCCTACCTGGGAACTGACTTAAAGGTCATTTACTACTCATGCATACATTTGAGGCCATAAAACAATTTAAAAAATAAAGAAGTAAATCCAACTGAAATCAAATTAATTTCTTTATTGGGATCCCAAAATAAAAAAATTAAAACAAATATAATTAAAACTTGGTCTCTAGTTTCAAAATAAACATAATATTTAAAACAAATAATATCCATCAAATAAAAATCATAACAGAATTTCTAGTTTCTATAAAGGCAGAAATCATGACTTATAATTCTCATGGCCTTCGTAGTCAGGGGCGTACCCAGAGACTAATGTTTGGGGGGGCCAACAAATTATTTTAATAAATATGATTAAAAAAAATTATCACCAAAAAATCAATTTAAATACACCTCACATTATGTTGACCTTAAAACAAATTATCGATGATAAGAATAAGTAGATGTACCAAATAGAAAAATTTATATTACAAGTTAGTCCGTAAACTTGTAAGTTCTAGTCTATTACATCTCTATATTTTAAAAAGTATCTAATGAATCTCTTAACTTTCAATTCAACATCAAATAAGTTCTTGTATTTAAATGTATTCAATAAGTTTCTAGACTTTAAACGTATTCAATTTTGTGTCTAATAGATCGCAAATTTTAAAAAATATCGAATAGTTCAAGAATATAATATTTAATTTGTTTATATAATTAAATAGGGCAAAATACATTTTTGGTCCCTCAGTTTTGCGTTTAGTTCCCTTTTGGTCCCTCAGTTTTCAAACTCAACAAATTTACCCTCGAGGTTTGCATTTGGTAGACATTTTGTCTTACATCAACTTTTTAGTTAATTTCTAACGAAAAGTTGATCTGACACATCTTTTTATTAAAAATAATATATTTTTATTTTTTAATTATTAAAAAATCTTATTTTATTAAAAACATTTTTAATATTTTTTCTTTTTCTCTCTCTTCTCTCTTCCTTCTCCTTTTCCCTCTTCTTTCTTCTGTCAACCTGGAACCAACCGGCCTAGAATTTTCACCTTCCTCTGCACCGACGGCAACTTTCTAATTTTCTTGTTCTTAGCCTCCGCCGCGCGTGACGGTTTACGACCGATCAATTTCTTCGTCCTCCGATGCCTCGCGAGCTCTCGCGAATCGACTCGCCAGAATCGCGCGGCTCCACCGAAGTCTCCCCTTGCGCCGCGCGGCGGCGGGGACGCAATCTGCAGATTTCACGAACTAGCCGTCCGTTGATCTGCGGCGAGGCTCGCCGCCTACTTACTCGTCGAAGCGCTACCACGAGCTTTGAAGAGTAGATCGTTGCTCGACCTCGTCCTCCACTTCCGTTCTCTCGCTTCCGAACAATCATCGAAGCAAGTTTAAGTACGCTTATTTAATTCTTTGCAACAACCTTCTCGAATTCTTCGATTCCTCCGCATCCATAAACAAACCAATCGAAAATCAAATCTCTTATCTATTCCGTCTCTTCCCACACAAATCGCCATAAATCGACTGAGAGAAGAAAGAGCGAACAAGAAAGAAGAAGAAAGAAAGAAGAGGAAAGGGAGAAGGAAGAGAGAGAAGAGAGAGAAAAAGATACAATTTAATTTGTATTATTTAAATATGATTTAAATTAATAATTAAATTTGATTTAATTATATTATTATTATTTTAATAATAAAAAGGGAACGTGTCTCCCTCCCCTTCTCCCTATCGACAGTTTAACAAGGAGAAGGGGGTTGCACTCTCAATCGATCAATTTGATGCAATTGGAGAATAGCTGCAAAAATCTCTCTCTCTCTCAATCTCCATACCTCCCTTCTTCTTCCAATTGTTGGATCCTTCCCACCAAGGAAGATCTAAGCACTCAGAGACATAGGAGGTTCTCCTGTTGGTAGTGTCTTTCCTAAAGAAAACAGAGAAGTTTCTTGGAAGTTCTGTGTTCTTTGACTCTTATTTGGAGCAAGGAGTTGCTGCAAGTTGAAACTACAAAGGTATTCCTTCTTTTCTCCTTTAGTTTAATTGTTAAACTTAATATGTTTGCATGTATGCTATTATCCATGTCTAATAAGATTAGAATTTCCATGCTTGTTCTATTTTTTGTCAATGTATCGGTTTTTGTTTCAAGCAAAACAATCAAGCAATTTACGATCCCAAACACGTTTTCGCTGCTCAAGGAGATCAGATCTCCATCAATTGGTATCAGAGCAATGCTTGTATTATTTTATTTTGAAACAAAATTGCATTGATTTGGTGGGAAATGCATTTGGTTTGCTGTAAAACTGTTTAGGAGTTTTTTGGCCTTAGTTTACTTTGATTTTGATCAATTAGTATGTAAAGGCCCCTGCATTTTTGGGCATAAAGTGCATAATTGAGTCTGTAATTGAGTTACGAGTCGTTCGGGACCAGTTTCATGCAATTCGGTTGAGAATCTAAGGAGAAATTGAAGAACGAAGCTGCTGTGTTCGAAGAAGAAAGTTGTTGTTGCGCAAAGCGTAGCGTTGCAACATCGAAGAACGGCGCCGCAACGCCGGTGCTCCCTATCGCCGTGGCGCTCAAGGTCGTGGCGTTGCAATGTCGCCCTCAGCGTTGCAACGCCACCCCGATAGCAGGCGCACAAAAGGACAAAGCGAGCGTTGCAACGCTTGCTTCAGCGTTGCAACGCCGTGGGGCATTCCAGCAGCTGCAGACCGGTTCGGATGGTTCATTATTTTTGGTTCGGTTCGAGCGGTTCAAGGCCGGTTCAGGGTATTTTTGGACCGGTTTCATGAAATAAATTTAATGTAATTTTATTTTTGCACTTTAGGGGCCAAATTATTAGGCTTTTTCTGACTATTTGTCTTTATGAATGTCATTTAGATTATTCCCACCTTAGGATAAGCATGATCATGCATTTTATTTGTATAAATGTTATATGAATATGATTAAATGCATGATTAATTTATTTTTCATGAGTAATTAATTATAATTGTTATGATTAGATTATATGGAAAATAAATTGCATGGAGCATGAAATTACTTAGTTTAAAATAAATGTTATTTTGTTTAAGTAATTTTATAATTCAATTAGTTGAATTCCTTTTATAATTCCAATTTGAATATTGATTGTTGGATTTATAATATAGTTTCTTTCATAGGTTAATTATTAAAATTTATAAAAGTTATAAATTAAAGGGGTTTTAGAAACCATAACCTATAATAAAGAAATGCATCCTACGGTCTCCTCCATTAGGTCGCACCGTGAGATTTCTATAGTCCGCCTGCTAGGTTGTCCTGGAACAGCCAAACCCTACGGAGGGCCTGAATATAGGGATCGGAACACCGCGAACTCCAGAAATGGATAGGGTCTCTTAGGTTGTTTGCCAACAGTTGTCTCTGGCTCGGGCTTATTGGATCTGAAAATGGTAGGGTCACATTTACGGGATGAGTTAAGTTAGTTAACAAGTCCTTGACCAAACAAACGGTAGATAAGGACCATTGGGACATGAGATGTTCTAGTAGTGAGAATTGGCTGAGAAAGTCTTAATTCAAGGGAGGAATGACTGACCGCCCGGCGGAGGCTTTTGTTCTAAACCCTTGAAGTATCGTTGCAAAATTAAAAGGTTTAATTTAAACAGTGGGTTTAGTTTAAACACTAGGGTTCTTTAATAATTTTGCTAAATTTGATTTGTTTTTACAATGGGTTAAAAGGCATAACTAATTAGAACTATTTTGGATTTTCAGCATGTCGTCCTCAATAATAGCTTTACTTAAAAGCGACCGTTTAACTGGTGAAAATTTTACTACGTGGAAGTCCAACTTGAATACGATTCTCGTTGTTGACGACCTACGGTTTGTACTGTCTGAGGAATGTCCTCAGATCTCTGCTCGTAACGCTTCTCAATCTGTTAAGGAGGCGTACGATCGTTGGATCAAGGACAATGATAAGGCCAAGGTCTACATTTTGGCTAGTGTTTTTGAAGTTCTCGCCAAAAAGCACGAGGGCATGGTCTCAGCTCGTGAGATCATGAGTTCGCTGCAGGAAATGTTTGGACAACCGTCTCGCGGGTTCTGATGCGAATCCTCAAATACGTTTATAACTCCCCAGATGAAGGAGGGGTCATCAGTGAGAGAACACGTTCTTGATCTGATGGTCCACTTCAACGTGGCTGAGATGAACGGAGCGGTCATTGACGAGCACAGTCAGGTATCGTTCATCCTGGAGTCTCTTCCAAAGAGTTTCCTGCAATTCCGCAGCAATGCGGTGATGAATAAGATAGAGTATAACCCGACTACTCTCTTTAATCAACTACAGACTTTCCAGTCTCTTATGAAGAATAAGGGACAAGCTGATAGAGAGGCAAATCTGTTTGCCCATTCCAGAAGGTTCTAGAAGGGTTCATCCTCTGGGACTAAGTCCTGTAGCTCATCTTCTGGGCTTAAGAAGACCCAAAAGAAGAAAATAGGAGGGAAAGGGAAGACACCAACTGCTGACAAAGGCAAGGAAAAAGCCAAGGTTGCAGATAGAGGAAAATATTTCCACTGCAACGTGAATGGGCACTGGAAGCGAAACTGCCCAAAATACCTTGCTGAGCTCAAAGAGAAGAAAGGTAAATCAGATTTACTTGTTCTTGAAACTTGTTCAGTGGAAAATAATGACTTGACCTGGATACTTGATTCAGGAGCAACTAATCACGTTTGCTCTTCATTTCAGGAAACTAGTTCCTTCAAGGAGCTCGAAAGAGGTGAGATGACGC
The DNA here is from genome assembly GCA_036507285.1 of Trichosanthes cucumerina. NCBI lineage: Eukaryota > Viridiplantae > Streptophyta > Magnoliopsida > Cucurbitales > Cucurbitaceae > Trichosanthes > Trichosanthes cucumerina. The sequence continues at coordinate 42,227,781 of CM071840.1, forward strand.
CGTTCTCGAGAGTCGGAGCGGAAGACGTCGTCTCAGCTCGTGCAGTGGGAGATGCCAAGCTATTTTTCGGAGATAGATTTCTTTTATTAAAAAATTTGTATATAGTTCCTAAGCTTAAAAGGAACTTAGTCTCTATCTCTTGTGTAATAGAACTTGGATATTGTATTTCTTTTTCAATTAATGAAGCCTTCATTTTGAAAGAAGGTGTCAATATTTGTTCTGCTAAGTTGAAAAATGGCTTATATGTACTGAAACCGAACAAAACCAAAGCAATTTTAAATCATGAGATGTTTAAAAATGCTAACACTCAAAATAAAAGGCAAAAAATTTCTCCAAATAATAATACCTATCTATGGCATCTTAGGCTTGGTCATATTAATCTCAACTGGATTGAGAGACTCTCTAAGAATGGACTTCTAAACAAGTTAGAAGATGATTCTTTACCGCTTCATGAGTCTTTCTTGGAAGGTAAAATGACCAAGCGACCTTTTACTTCGAAAAGGTTACAGAGCCGTAGAGCCCCTAGAACTTGTGCATTCAGATCTTTGTGGTCCAGTGAATGTCAAAACTCGAGGAGGGTACGAATATTTCATCTCTTTCATGGATGATTATTCGAGGTATGGTTATCTTACCTAATGCATCACAAGTCTGAAGCTCTTGAAAAGTTCAAAGAGTATAAGGCAAAAGTAGAGAATGCATTAGGAAAAACCATTAAAACACTTCGATCCGATCGAGGTGGAGAGTATATGGATTTGAGATTCCAGAACTATCTGATAGAACATGGAATTAAATCTCAACTCTCAGCACCTAATACACCACAACAAAATGGTGTGTCAGAAAGGAGAAATAGAACCTTGTTAGACATGGTTCGTTCTATGATGAACTATGCTCAGTTGCCTGCCTTGTTTTGGGGATACGCAGTAGAGACTGCAGTTCAAATCTTGAACAGTGTTCCATCAAAAAGTGTTTCAGAAACACCTTTTGAACTTTGGAAGGGGCGTAAACCTAGTTTACAGCACTTCAGGATTTGGAGTTGTCCGGCATACGTGCTCGTGACAAACCCAAAGAAACTGGAACCTCGTTCAAGATTATGCCAATTTGTTGGCTATCCCAAAGAAACGAGAGGTGCTCTTTTCTACGACCAACAAGAAAACAAGGTGATTGTATCGACAAACGCCAGGTTCTTGGAGGAAGATCACATGAGGAACCACAAACCGCGTAGTAAATTAGTACTAAATGAAGCTACACATGAACCAACTGTTGGAGATCGGATCTCCTTGAGCAGCGGAAACGTGTTTGGGATTGTAATTGCTTTACTGTTTTGTTTAAAACAAAAACCAGTACATTGACCAAAAATACAGAACAAGCATGGAAATTCTAATCCTATTAGACATGGATGTTTTACATGCAAACATACTACAAGTTTAACAATTAAACTAAAAAGAATGAAAAAGAAATTACCTTTGCAGTTTCCAATTCTCCAGCACAACAACTCCTTGCTCCAAGCTTTTCAACAATACAACAGAACTTCTCTGTTTTTCTCCAAGAAAGACACTACCACTTGGATCACCTCCTATATCTCTCAGTTCTACTTAGATCCTCCTTAGTGGGAAGGATTTCAACTTTTGGAAGAGCTTTGGGAATGAGAGAGTGAGAGAGAGAGAGCATTTTGCAACAATTCTCCAATTGTAAAAAGATCGATTACCCAAATGAGCAACCCCCTTCTCCCTGTTAAACTGTCGATAGGGAGAAGGGGAGGTGTAGTGGAGAACATGTCTGGATGACACGTTCCCTCATTTATTTTTAAAATAATAATAATAATAATAATAATAATCATAACATAATTAAATCAAATTTAATTATTCATTTAAATCATATTTAAATAATACAAATTAAATATCATATATTTAATTTGGATTAAATCTCATTTAATCACATTACCCCTTTAACCTATAGTTTTAATGTACATCCAGTGCACATTAAATTTTAACCTATAGTTTTCAAATGTGAATCACATTCACATTTAATATAATATTTGAACTCTTTCAAATATTCAATTCTCTCATATAATTTAATATGAATCATATTCACATTAAATTTATAATATATAGTTCCAAAACTGTATATTATATCGTATCTAAATACATTAAATATATTCCCTAATGAATTTGAACATTTCAAATTCAAGTGATCTAAGAACCCTTTACGAGCTAGAAAGTGGACCTAATTGACCTCTGGATCGTAAGCTCCAACGATCTGAGATTGCTCGGTTAATCTCATTAACCTCCCAATCAACATTCGTTAATCTGCGGGAACATTCCACTAAAGTCACACATTTGCACTCTTCTCTCCGCAGATATATATTACGTGTCCATGGATATTGACCAATAACAAGCAAGTCAATCCTTCACGAATGTTCGTGAATAACCCGGTGGGTCAAATTACCGTTTTACCCTAGGTTACATCTTGTGCCTTAAGTACCAGTGCTTCTCTAATGAACAATTTGTTTGTGGTCCTACCAACAAACAAAGTCCCTCTCGGGCCAATGAGAGGGTCGGGTGCTTTGTTCAAGTCCCGGAGACACCACTTAAGGGAACATTCCTCTACTTACCCTAGTAGGCGGGAAGGAGTGAATTCCATCTTGTTAGGTTAAGTTCCCAGCCGCTCACTCGGTCTTGTCCCCAAGAAGGTAGGCATATTGAGTCGGCGAATCTGGCCACTCTCACTCATACTAGTCAAAGGACAATCCCTCGCGAACAGAGAGTTAAGTAACTCGCTTTCAGATTGAGATCAAGTTGCCTAGGTCATCCTAGTGAAATAGAAATCTAACTAGTCAACGGAGTTACAGCTAGAGATTACTATTTCGTGGTCCGGTCTTATGTAATCTCATTACATAGGATATCCCCACTCACATGTCATCTACACGAACACGTTAGGATCACAGTGTTTGTATCAAATACAAAGTGGGCCACATCCATAGTTTAACCAGGGCAAGGTATCCAAACCTTATCCCCTAACTATAGACCCTTTAGGTTGTATCTCGAATCGAGATCATTTTTATGTACATTACATTCAGTTAAAGATTCATTTAACAACCTTGGATGTTTAGTTTATTGGATTTAGGGTTTAAATAAAGGCAAACTCGTAGATAACAAAACAATAACATTTTATTGAAATAATAACACTTTATTACAATAATTAGAACATAATTACAAACTACGAGTTTTAGGGCACAAATCCCAACAAACTCCCACTTGAACTAAAACTCTAGTGGGGTATATCAGAATCTAAACAGTGGTTACAAGAGATAGAAATACAATAAACTAGGGCATCCATATACCCCATTACATATCTCCCACTTGCCCTAGATTAGCCTATGTACATATCTCGTGAGACCTGGACTTTCGGATGACCCTCGAACACTTTAGCCGTGAGAGTCTTTGTAAACCGATCAGCAATATTGTGCTCCGAAGCGATCTTCATGACTGTCACATCTCCTCGTTGCACTATTTCTCGTATCAGGTGATACTTCCTCTCGATGTGCTTACCTCGCTTATGGCTGCAAGGTTCCTTCGAATTGGCTACCGCACCACTGTTGTCACAGTATAAAGTGATGGGAGATTCCATATTTCGAACATCTTCCAAATCCGTAAGGAATTTCCTTAGCCAAACAGCCTCTTTAGCTGCTTCACAAGCAGCGACATACTTAGCTTCCATTGTAGAGCCAGCGATGCATCCTTGCTTGATGCTTCGCAATACTATAGCTCTCCCCATTAAGAGTGAAAACTGATCTCGATGTGGATTTTCGAGAATCCTTATCGGTTTGAAAATCAGAATCAGTGTATCCAGTAAGGATCAAATCCTTAGACCCATACACAAGCATATAGTCCCTCGTTCTCCCTAGATACTTGAGGATATTTTTAACTGTTGTCCAGTGGTCTAACCCTAGATATGACTGGTACCTACTGACTATTCCCACTGCATAGCTAATGTCCGGCCTCGTGCACAGCATAGCATACATTAAGCTACCTACTGCAGAGGCATAGGGAATATGTCTCATATCCTCAACTTCTTGAGGTGTCTTGGGACACTGTTCCCTAGACAGATGAACTCCGTGCCTGAAGGGTAATAAGCCCCTCTTGGAATTCTGCATCGAATATCTGGACAACATTTTGTTGATATAAGATGCTTGAGACAGTGCTAGCGTTCTGTTCTTGCTATTCCTAAAGATCTGAATCCCAAGAACATATTGCGCCTCTCCCAAATCTTTCATTTGGAATTGGGTCGCCAACCAATTCTTTATGTCAGTAAGGTATCCTACATCATTCCCAATGAGTAGGATATCATCCACATAAAGTACTAACAAAGCTACTTTGTCGTTGATGATCCTCTTGTAAACACAAGGCACATCAACGTTTTGGTCAAAGCCGTAAGACTTGATCGCAGTATCAAATCTTATATTCCAAGATCTTGACGCTTGTTTCAATCCATAAATAGATCGATTAAGCTTGCAAACTTTTTGCTCCTGACCTTGGGCTATGAACCCTTTGGGCTGAGACATATAGATGCTCTCGTCAAGATTACCATTCAAAAAGGCAGTCTTGTCGTCCATTTGCCAAATTTCATAATCATAAAACGCGGCTATGGACAAGAGTATCCTTATAGACTTCAGCATAACAATAGAGGAAAAAGTTTCTTCATAGTCAACTCCTTCCCTTTGGGTAAAACCCTTTGCTACAAGTCTAGCCTTAAAGGTCTGTACCTTTCCGGCTGCATCTCTCTTTCTCTTATAGATCCATTTACACCCTATGGGTCTAACCCCTTCAGGTTGGTCTACAAGCTCCCATACTGAATTGAAGTCCATTGACTCCATTTCAAGGTCCATGGCTTTGATCCATTGGCCCTTGTCTACGTCATTCATTTCCTGTTTATAAGACAATGGATCTTCTACGTCGTCATCAGGTATGACAACTTGAGTTTCAGCTAAACCCAAGTAGCGGTCAGGTTGAGAAACAACCCTCCCACTGCGTCAAGGCATTCCCAACGATTGAGAAGGACGAGACTGACTTAAGCTGCTGGCTCTTCCATCAACTCTTGATGAAGGTCCAGCTTGATCATCAACTCTTGTTGGTTCATGTGTAGCTTCATTTAGTACTAATTTACTACGCGGTTTGTTGTTCCTCATGTGATCTTCCTCCAAGAACGTGGCGTTTGTTGATACAATCACCTTGTTTTCTTGTGGGTCGTAGAAAAGACCACCTCTCGTTTCTTTAGAATAGCCAACAAGTTGGCACAATCTTGAACGAGGTTTCAGTTTCTTTGGGTTTGTCACGAGCACGTATGCCGGACAACCCCAAATCTGAAGTCTTTGTAAACTAGGTTTACGCCTTCCAAAGTTCAAAAGGTGTTTCAAACACTTTTTGATGGAACACTATTCAAGATTTGAGCTGCAGATCTCTCTACCGCATATCCCCAAAACGAGCGAGCAATCGAGCATAGCTCATCATAGAACGAACCATGTCTAACAAGGTTCTATTTCTCCTTTTCGACACACCATTTTCTTTGTGGTGTATTAGGTCTTTGAGAGTTGAGATTTAATTCCATGTTCTATCAGATAGTTCTGGAATCTCAAATCCATATACTCTCCACCTCGATCGAATCGAAGCGTTTTAATGGTTTTTCCTAATGCATTCTCTACTTTTGCCTTATACTCTTTGAACTTTTCAAGAGCTTCAGACTTGTGATGCATTAGGTATAGATAACCATACCTCGAATAATCATCTATGAAAGAGATGAAATATTCGTACCCTCCTCGAGCTTTGACATTCACTGGACCACAAAGATCCGAATGCATAAGTTCTAGGCTCTGTAACCTTTTTCAGTAAAAGGTCGCTTGGTCATTTTACCTTCCAAGCAAGATTCGCAAGGCGGTAAAGAATCATCTTCTAACTTGTTTAGAAGTCCATTCTTAGAAAGTCTCTCAATCCAGTTGAGATTAATATGACAAAGTCTAAGATGCCATAGATAGGTATTATTATATGGAGAAATTCTTTGCCTTTTATTTTGAGTGTTAGCGCTTTTAAACATCTCATGATTTAAAATTGCTTTGGTTTTGTTTGGTTTCAGTACATACAAGCCATTTTTCAATTTAGCAGAACAAATATTGACACCCTCTTTCAAAATGAATGCTTCATTAATCGAAAAAGAAATACAATATCCAAGTTTTATTAAACAAGAGATAGATATTATGTTCCTTTAAAGCTTATGAACTATATACAGATTTTTTAATAAAAGAAATCTATCTCCGAAAAATAGCTTGGCATCTCCCACTGCACGAGCTGAGACGACGTCTCCCGTTCCGACCCTGAGCGTCATCTCATCCTCTTTGAGCTCTTTGAAGGAACTAGTTTCCTGAAATGAAGAGCAAACGTGATTAGTGACTCCTGAATCAAGTATCCAGGTCAAATCATCATTTTTCACTAAACAAGTTTCAAGAACAAGTAAATGTGATTTACCTTTCTTCTCTTTGAGCTCAGCAAGGTATTTTGGGTAGTTTCGCTTCCAGTGCCCATCCATGTTGCAGTGGAAACATTTTTCTTTATCTGCAACTTTGGCTTTTCCCTTGCTTTTGTCAGCAGCAGGTGCCTTCCCTTTCCCTCCTATTTTCTTCTTTTGGGTCTTCTTAAGCCCAGAAGATGAGCTACAGGACTTAGTCCTAGATGATGAACCCTTCTGGAACCTTCTGGAATGGGCAAACAGATTTGCCTCTCCATCAGCCTGTCCCTTATTCTTCATAAGAGACTGGAAAGTCTGTAGTTCATTAAGGAGAGTAGTCAGGTTATACTCTATCTTGTTCATCACCGCATTGTTGCGGAATTGCAGGAAACTCTTCAGAAGAGACTCTAGGATGAACGATACCTGACTTTGCTCGTCAATGATCGCTCGTTCATCTCAGCCACGTTGAAGTGAACCATCAGATCAAGAACGTGTTCTCTCACCGATGACCCCTCCTTCATACGATAGTTATAAACGTATTTGAGGGATTCGTGCCGAATCTGTCCAGACGGTTGTCCAAACATTTCCTGCAGCGAACTCATGATCTCACGTGCTGAGACCATGCCCTCGTGCTTTTTGTCCAGAACTTCAGAAACACTAGCCAAAATGTAGACCTTGACCTTGTCATTGGCCTTGATCCAACGGTCATATGCCTCCTTAACAGATTGAGGAGCGTTACGAGCAGGGATCTGAGGACATTCCTTAGACAGTACAAACCGTAGATCATCAACAACCAGAATCGTATTCAGGTTGGATTTCCACGTAGTAAAATTCTCACCAATTAAACGGTCGCTTTTAAGTATGGGTATGATAGAGGACGACATGCTGAAAATTCAAAATAGTTCTAATTAGTTATGCCTTTTAACCCATTGAAAAAACCAATCAAATTTAGCAAAATTATTAAAGAACCCTAATGTTTAAACTAAACCCAATGTTTAAATTAAACCTTTAATTTTGCAACGATACTTCAAGGGTTTAGAACAAAAGCCTCCGTGGGGCGGTCAGTCATTCCTCCCTTGAATTGAGACTTTCTCAGCCAATTCTCACTACCAGAACATCTCATGTCCCAATGGTCCTTAGCTACCGTTTGTTGGGTCAATGATTTGTTAACTAACTTAACTCATCCCGTAAATGTGACCCAACCATTTTCAGATCCAATAGGCCCGAGCCAACAGGCTACTATTAAGAAAGACAACTTACGACAAACAACCTAAGAGACCCTATCCATTTCTGGAGTTCGCGGTGTTCCGATCCCTAAAGTCAGGCCCTCCGTAGGGTTTGGCTGTTCCAGGACAACCTAGCAGGCAGACGATAGAAATCTCACGGTGCGACCTAATGGAGGAGACCGTAGGATACGTTGACACGCGTCCTGTGAAGGGAATCGAAGTCTCCGCAGCGGAAGCGATTGCGAATCGCACGCTCTTGATTTAGTTACAATGGAAATTTCAAAAATATAAAACATGGATTAAGCATATAATAAGAGTATGGACAACAAGTATATACCTTTGAAGAACGTTTCTTCAAGTGCTCCTCTCTCCACGGTCACGATCTCAGCAACAAGAACTCGTACGAACATAGACACCACCACCGGATCTTCTCCGTTGTTCTCTAGGTGAGGGAGGAAGGTGGTTCCCATTAGGAGTAGTGAGGAATTTTGTGAGAGAGATTTGTGTTTTGGAACTCTTCCAACAACACAAGAAGGAGGCTAGGAATACACTTAGAAGTCTTTAACCTAGTTGCATCTCATGCAACTATATATATAGAGGAATGGGATGGAAATGACCATTCTACCCCTCCTTTAATCTCTCTTTAGTATATAGTTTATATATGAATCTAATTCACATTAAAACTATATATTATATCAATTATATCATATATAATTGATATAACTCCTCATGTATGAAATTGAACACTTCAATTTCACTCCTAACTTTATACCCTCAATATTACCATGTTGAGCCAACGGAGGGATCTAATGAACCTACAGATCATGAGCTCCAATGATGTGAGATTAACTGATCAAACTCTTTGATCCAGTTAATCAATATTCATTAACTACAAGTCACTCCACTATGGACTTGTAGCTGCACTCTCCTCACTGTAGATATTATTGTGTCCACTGATATAGTCATTGCCCATGAGTCGACCCTTCACAGGTTGCTCGTAATCACAGCTGGGTCAAATTACCGTTTTACCCCTGTGATTACCTCTTTGCTCCTTAAGCACCACTGATCCTCTAATGAACAACAAGTCTAAGGTCCTACCTTAGACTCATACCCTCGTAGAGGGCGGGACCCCATTATTCAAGACCTGGAGTCAGTTCTTAAGGGAACAACCTATCTAATTCCTCAATGAAGCTTCTTCTTCTCCTGGTGAGAAGAAGAAAGTGATCGATCGATCATTTTGATTACAAAGAGAAATTCTCTCTCATACTCTCATTCCCAAAGTTATCCAAAAGTTGGAATCCTTCCCACAAAGGATTTTCTTCTAAGTTGAATCTTAGAGGATAGGAGGTTTTCCAAATTTGTGTTGTTCTGTTGGTGAAAAACAGAGAACTTTTGAAGTTCTTGAGTTGCTGAACATTGGAGCAAGGAGTTGTTGTTCTCGAGGAAAACTACAAAGGTAATGTCTTCTTCTTCCCTTTAGTTTAATTGTTAAACTAAACATATGTTTGCATGTATGCAATTAATCCATGTCTAATAGGATTAGAATTTCATGCTTGTTCTGTATTTTTGTCAATGTACTGGTTTTTGTTTCAATTAAAACAATCAAGCAATTAACGATCCCAAACACGTTTCTGCTGCTCAAGGAGATCCGATCTCCATCAGAAATCTCCACCTATTTACCATTTTACCACAACTATAGGTTATGCAAATCATATTTTCATAACCATATATTATAAGATATCTCATATCTCATTTTACAAATCACATTTGCAATATTGTGCATGAAGGGAATGAAAATCCCCGTGCAGCGGAAGACGATCGAATCGTCATGGTATCATTACGCTACTTGAATTTTTTCAAAATGATCTAACTATTAGATCTAGGCTAAACATACAAAAGAGGAAGAAATTATAACTAGAAGAACGTACTTACTTGTTGTAGACAGATCTTAAAATCCTTCCTTGATCACAAACGCTTTGTGCTTCTCGAACTCAACAAAACCTTCTCTCGAACGAAACCCGAACACACCCACTTGGAGTCTCGGTTGTTCTTCCTTTGGAAAGGAGGAGAGTTGTGGGACTCTAGAGTTTTGGAGAGGGAGGAGATTTAAGAGAGAAGTGTTGAGAGAAACTCTTCTTTTTGGATGAAATCCAAAAAATGAGAGTGAAAGCTTGAATTCCTTCTTGCAAGAAGGGATTAAATAGTGGAAATGATGGAGTTAAATTCTCCACATTATTACCACTTTACCACAGCCATAGGTTATGCAAATCTCATTTGCATAACCACATAATATAAGATATCTGATATCTCATATTGCAAATCTCATTTGCAATAATTGTTGATTAAATAAATTGAATCACATCCAATTTAATTTCTCTCAATTAATTTCTCCAATTAGCTCTAATTCAACAATTAGGCTAACCTATAGTTTATTATGAATCTCATTCACATTAAACTATATATTATATCATTCATATCTCATATAAATGACATAAATGCCCTTAAAGTGAAATTGAACACTTCAATTTCATGCCAAAACATTAACCCTTCTTTTAACCCAGATTGAGCCAACCGAGGGACCTAATGGACCTACAGTGAAGGGCTCCAATGATCCGAGATTAACCTGTCAAACTCTTTGATCCGGTTAATCAACATTCATTAGCTACGGTAAAACTCCACTATAGCTCGTAGCTACACTCCCGTCAGTGCAGAATATTACGTGTCCACTGATATAACCAATGCCCATGAGTCAACCCTTCACAGGTTGTTCGTAGACACGGCTGGGTCAAATTACCAATTTACCCCTGTGTCTACCCTTTGTTCCTTAAATCTCCACTGCTCCTCTAATGAACAACATATTGTGATGGTCCAACCATACACAACACCCTTCTCGAGCCAGTGAGAAGGTGGGCGCCGTTGTCCAAGCCCGGAGACAACACTTAAGGGAACCACCCTCTAGTTTCCCTAAAGACGGAGCGAGTGAATTCCATCTCGCAGAGTTAAGTTCCCGGCTCCCTACTTGGTCCTCGCCACGAGAAGATAGGCATATTGGGCAGTAATCGTGACCACACTCACCGCACTAGTCAAAGGACGGACCCCGCATGTAAGTCCGTAACACGCTCGGGATTTAGGTCGAGTCACTAATGGTCATCTACGAAGTTATTAGTCTCATCACAGCGGTGTTACATCGTGAGGTCTAATAATTCACGGTCCGGTCTTGTACAATCTCATTGCACAGATGCCCCCACTCGCATGTCAACCACATGAACGAGTCAGATCACCTCGTTTGGATCTAATACAAAGCGGGCCACATCCACAGTGTATCCAGGATTAGGCCTCCAACCCTATCCATATACTGTAGACCGTTCGGGTCATTAACTCGAACGTGATCCTCCCTGTGTGTCCACTACACACCGTACAAATTGTAGTTCTCTCATAAATTCAATGACCCTAGAGCTTAGTTTATTGGAAAAGTTTGTAAATATTGTGAGACACAAAGTAATGAAATAAATAAATCTTATTAATTTCAAGCAATAATTTACAAACACGAGATTAGGACAAAAATCCCAACAAACTCCCACTTGGACTATGCTAGTGGGAAAAATACATTTCTGAAATGTACATAAATTACAATGAGGTAATACAATAAACTAGGGCATTGAATACCCATTTACACATCTCCCACTTGCCCTAGTCAGGAAGCTCTCGAAGACCTAGACTCTCTAGGTGACCCTCAAACACCTTAGCCGTGAAGGACTTTGTAAATGGATCAGCTACGTTGTGCTCCGACCCTATCTGCGTGACTATCACATCTCCGCAGTGCACAATCTCTCGTATCAGATGATACTTGCGCTCAATGTGTTTGCCTCTCTTATAGCTCCGAGGCTCACGTGAGTTGGCTACTGCACCACTGTTATCACAGAACAGTGTGATCGGCAAGTTCATATTTGGAAGAACTTCCAAATCCGTCATGAACTTCCTGAGCCAAACAACTTCGTTTTCAGCTTCACAAGCCGCAACATACTCCACTTCCATAGTGGAATCAGCGATGCATTCCTGCTTGATGCTTCGCCATACTATAGCTCCTCCATTCAGAATGAAGGTTGACCCCGAAGTGGATGTCCTAGAATCCTTATCGGTCTGAAAGTCAGAATTCGTGTATCCCGTAAGGATCCAATCTCCACTGCCATACACTAAGCTGTAGTTCCTCGTTCTCCTAAGATACTTGAGGATTGCCTTTACGGCTGTCCAGTGATCTAATCCTGGATTGGACTGATATCTACTGACAATTCCTACTGCATAACAGATGTCGGGCCTAGTACACAACATGGATACATCAGGCTCCCTACAGTCGAAGCATATGAAATCCGTCTCATATCCCCAACATCTTGAGGAGTCTTAGGACACTGATCCTTAGACAAGTGAACCCCATGCCGGAAAGGCAGCAAACCCTTCTTGGAGTTCTGCATCTTATATCTAGACAACATCTTGTCAATATAAGACGCCTGAGACAAGGCTAGCGTTCGTTCTTCCTGTTAGGACAACTGCGGATACCTAGAACGTCATCGAGCTTCTCCCAAATCTTTCATTTGGAATTGCGAAGTTAGCCACTTCTTAACGTTAGTAAGAAATTCTACCTCATTCCCAATGAGAAGAATATCGTCCACATATAACACCAAAAATGCGACAGTTTTGTCAACGATTTTCTTGTAGACACAAGGCTCGTCGACATTTTGATCAAAGCCATAGGATTTGACCGCCTCATCAAACCTTATATTTCAAGACCTCGAAGCTTGTTTCAGCCCATAAATGGACCTATGAAGCCGGCAAACCTTTTGCTCTTTGCCTTGGGCAATGAACCCTTTGGGTTGGTCCATGTAGATGGTCTCATCAAGTTTGCCATTCAGAAAGACTGTCTTGACGTCCATCTGCCATACCTCGTAGTCATAATACGCGACAATGGCCGGAAGGATCTGGATCGACTTTACCATGGCAACAGTGAAAAGGTCTCCTCATAGTCAACCCTTCAACTCGGGTAAAACCCTTTGCCACTAGTCGGGCTTTGAAGGCTCGCACCTTCCCATCTACGCCACGTTTACGCTTGTAGATCCATTTGCAACCAATAAGTTTTACCCCATCCGGTTGATCCACAAGCTCCCAGACAGAATTGAAGTACATAGACTCCATTTCCTGGTCCATGGCTTTAATCCATTCGTCTTTGTCAACATCAACCATTGTCTTATTATAGGTCAATGGATCCTCACAGTCATCATCAGGAGCGACAACTGAGGTTTCAGCTAAACCCATGTAGTGATCGGGCTGTCTCACAGCCCTCCCACTACGTCGAGGCATTCCCAACTCTTGGGAACGGATTTGACTAGACGTGCTAGGATCAATAACACTTGTTGACGTACTAGCCACATTAGCAACTCTTGCTGATGTACTGTTCATTTCATTTAACACAATTTTACTCCTTGGTAAATGATCCCTGACGTGGTCTTCCTCTAGGAAAGTGGCGTTTGTCGACACAAGCACCTATATTTCCTTAGGAGGATCAGAAACAGACCACCCCTAGTCTCTTTAGGGTAACCTACGAATATGCACAATTTCGAACAGGGTTCCAACTTTTTTGGGTTTGAGACCAACACGTGGGTCGGGCATCCCCAAATTCTGAAGTGATGTAAACTGCCTTGACGTCCACTCCAGAGCTCGAAAGGTGTTTCACAAACACTCTTCGATGGAACGTTGTTCAAAATATAGACTGCAGTTTCCACTGTGTAACCCCAAAAAGAATCAGGGAGACAAGCATAGCTCATCATCGACCGAACCATGTCCAACAAGGTTCTGTTTCTCCTCTCCGATACACCATTCTACTGTGACATACCAGGCGCTGAGAGTTGGGACGTAATTCCATGTTCTATCATATAGTCCTGGAATTCAGTGTCCATGTACTCTCCACCTTGATCCGATCGAAGTGTTTTAAGCGATTTACCTAAGAGGTTCTCAACCTCAGTCTTGTACTCCTTAAACTTTTCAAGAGTTTCAGACTTCCTGTGCATTAGGTAAATATACCCATACCTCGAGTATTCGTCTATGAAAGACACGAAGTACTCATAACCGCCCTAAGCTTTAGCATTCATCGGACCACAGAGGTCAGAATGTACTAACTCAAGAGGCTCTTTGGCTCTATATCCTTTTCCAATAAAAGAACGTTTGGTCATTTTACCCTCAAGGAATGACTCACACACCGGTAAAGAGTTTTCTTCCAACTTGTTTAGAAGTCCACTCTTCACTAGTTTCTCAATCCTATTGAGATTAATGTGGCCTAACCGTAGATGCCAAAGATGGGCATTTTCCTTAGGAGAAACTTTCGCTTTCTTTGTTCGTGTTTCTGCAGTTGTAAATAATTCAATATTCAAAACACTTTTGATCGAATTAGGTTTCAAAACATACAGATTATGTCGACTGAAGTTGAACAAATAACACCTTTGAAAGAAATAAAGGCTTTATTTAATTCAAAAGAAACACAAATAGATTGTTAAATTAGACATGAAATGGAAACAAGGTTTCTAGTAAACCCTGGTACAATGTACAAATTATCTAATATCAAGTACTTCCCGCCAAAGTGTAGCTTCACCGTGTCGATCGCTGCAGCAGAGATAAGCTCCTCGGATCCAACCCGTAGAGTCACCTCACCCTCTCGCAGCGGCTGTCAGGAATCAATCCCCTGAAAAGAAGAACAAACAGGGTTAGTGGCGCCCGAATCCAATATCCAGGCAGAGTCACTACTCTCCACTAAATAAGTTTCTGTCACAAGTAAATCACATTTACCTTGATTCTTCCTCTCCACCAGGAATGTGGGATAGTTCCTCTTTCAGTGTCCGCCCCCATTGCAGTGGAAACACTTTCCTTTCTCTGCAACGTCCTTGACCTTCTTGCCTTTGTGGGCGGTAGCTTGGTCAGTTTTAGCGCTCTTCATCCTCTTCTTCTTTTTCGGGCGTGAAGGAGCAACATGTTTCGTCCCAGAGGTCGAACCCCTGTGATAAGACCTGTAGGCAACATTTGCCTCAGATTCCGATGCCTTGACCCTATTCAAGGACTGGAAATTCTGTAGCTCATTGAGGAGGGCAGTCAGAGTGTAGCTTATTTTGTTCATAACAACATTGCTACGAAACTGAAGGAAACTCTTCGGAAGAGTCTCCAGAATAAAACTGACTTGGCTCGACTCATCGATCGAAGCCCCGTTCATCTCAACCAGATTAAAGTGGGTCATCTGAAGGGAATGAAAATCCCCGTGCAGCGGAAGACGATCGAATCGTCATGGTATCATTACGCTACTTGATTTTGTCAAAATGATCTAACTATTAGATCTAGGCTAAACATGCAAAAGAAGGAAGAAATTACAGCAAGATAAAAATACTTACTTGTTGAAGACTCTCTTCAAGGTTTCTTCCTCGGTCACGAACACTTCATGCTTCTCGATCTCAATGAAAACTTTCTCAAACAAAACCCGAACACCACCAACGACCTTCTTTGTTGTTCTTCCTTTGGAAGAAGGAAAGTGGTGGGACTTTTGGTGTTTTGGAGAGGGAGGAGAGTTGAGGGAGTAGAAGGAATTTTGATCTCTTCTCTTTGATCAAAATCAAAAAATGAGAGAAATGCTTACCAATCCCTTCTTTCAAAGGGTTTAAATAGTGGGAATGATGGAGTTAAAATCTCCACATTATTACCACTTTACCACACCTATAGGTTATGCAAATCTCATTTGCATAACCACATAATTGAAGGGAATGAGAATCCCCGCGCAGCGGAAGACGATCGAATCGTCGTGGTATCATCATGCAACATGCTTATTAAAATTGATCTAACTATTAGATGTAGGCTAAACATGCTGAAATTTTACAGCAAGAAGAAAAACATTTACTTGTTGTAGACCAATTCAGCAAACTCTCCTTGTTAATCACGAACTCTTCGTGCTTCTCGATCTCTACGAACTCTTCCACGATCAGATCCCAAACACTACCAAATGATCTTCTTGGTTGTTCTCTTTTGGAGAAGGGAATTGGTGGGAACTTTAGTTTTTGGAAAGAGAGGAGAAATGAGAGAATGGAGAGAGTTCACTTTTGGATTCTTAGGTCAAAATCCAAAATTGAGAACTTAGCTTTTCTTAGCTTACCAAACCCATCTTACAAAGGGTTTATATAGTGGAATGATGAAGTTCACAACTTCACATTATTACCACTTTACCACAACCATATGTTATGTAAATCTTATTTACATAATTATATAATATAAGATATCTCATATCTTATGTTGCAAATCTCATTTGCAATAATTGTTGATTTAATTAAATTGAATAACATTCAATTTATTTTCTCTCTATCAATTTCTCCAATTAGCCTTTAATTCAACAATTAGGCTAATATATAGTTTATTATGAATCTAATTCATATTAAACTATATATTATATCATCTATATGATATAAATACTCTTAAAGTGAAATTGAACACTTCAATTTCATGCCAAAACATTAACCCTTCTTTTATCCCGCATTGAGCCAACCAAGGGACCTAATGGACCCTCTGATGGACGGGCTCCAATGATTTGAGGTTAACGGTCAAACTCTTTGACCCTTGGCCAACAAATGTTCATTAGCTACGAGAACACTCCACTAAAGCTCGTAGTTGTACTCTCATCGTTGTAGAATATTATGTGTCCACCGATATAACCAATGCCATGAGTCGACCCTTCACAAAGTTGTTCAGAGACACTACCGGGTCAAATTACCGTTTTACCCCTGTTTCTACATCTTGTTCCTTAAGTCCCCACTACTCCTCTAATGAACAACATATTGTGATGGTCCAACCATACACAACACCCTTCTCGGGCCAGTGAGAAGGTGGGCGCCGTTATCCAAGCCCGGAGACAACACTTAAGGGAACAACCTCTAGATTCCCTATAGGCGGGAACGAGTGAATTCCATCTCGCGTAATTAGGTTCCCAGCTCTCTACTTGGTTCTGTCCCTGAGAAGATAGGCATATTGGGCAAGTAACTGATACTACCCTCACCCGGACTAGTCAATGGATGGATGCACCTCGCAGCATGTGAGTCCGTAATATGCTCAGGATTCAGGTCGAGTCACTAATGGTCATCTATGAATTTATTAGTCTTTACTGTCAATGGTGTTATATCAAGTAAGTCTAATAATTCAAGTTCCGGCTTGTACCAATCTCATTTTACAGATGCCCCCACTCGCATGTCAACCACATGAACGAGTCAAATCACCTCGTTTGTATCTAATACAAAGCGGGCGCATCCATTAAAGTGTATCGTGGATTAGGTCTCCAACCTCATCCTTATATCATGAGACCGTTCGGGTCATTAACTCGAACGTGATCCTCCTTGTGTGTCAACTACACACCGTTCAAGTTCTAGTTCTCTCATATATTCAATGACCTTGGAGCTTAGTTTATTGGAAAGGTTTAAAATATTTGCGAGACACAAAGTAAAGAAATGAATAACTCTTATTAATTTCAAAACAATATTTTACAAACACGAGATTAGGATAGAAATCCCAACAAACTCCCACTGGGACTAAGCTAGTGGAGAAGGTACATTTCCAAAATGTATTTGAGTTACAATAAAAAAATACAATAAACTAGGGCATTGAATACCCGTTTACACATCCGCCACTTGCCCCTAGTCGTAGAAGCTCTCGAATACCTAAACTCTCTAGGTGACCTCAAACACTTTAGCCGTGAGGGGCTTTGTAAATGGATCACTACATTGTGCTCGATGCTATCTCGCGTGATCACACGCGTCTCGCGGTGCATAATTTCCGTATCGATGATACTTGCGCGCCAATGTGTTTACCTCTTTTATAGCTTTGAGGCTCACGTGAGTTGGCTATCGCACCACTTGTTATCACAGTAGCAGCGTGATTGGCAAGTTCATATTTGGAACAACTTCCAAATCCGTCATGAACTTCCTAAGCCAAACAACTTCCTTTGCACCTTCATAAGCCGCAACATACTCTGCTTCCATAGTGGAATCGCAATGCATCCTCGCTTGATGCTACGCCATACTGACTCCTTCATTCAAGATTTAAGGTCGACCCCAAGTGGATTTCCTAGAATCCTTATCGGCCCGAAAATTAGAATCCGTGTATCCTGTAAGGATCAAATCGCCACGACCATACACTAAGTTGTAGTTTCTCCCAAATCTATCATTTGGAATTGTGAAGCTAGCCACTTCTTAACGTCAGTAAGAAATTCTACCTCATTCCCAATAAGAAGAATATCGCCCACATACAACACCAAAAATGCGACACGCTTTTGTCAACGATTGTCTTGTAGACACAAGGCTCGTCTAAGATTCTCGATCGAGCCATAAGACTTGATTGCCTTATCAAATCTTATGTTCCAAGACTCGAAAGCTTGTTTGGTCCATAAATGAACCTATAAAGCCAAAGAAACCTTTTGCTCTTGGCCTTGGGCAATGAACCCTTCAATGGTCCATGTAGATAGTCTCATCAAGTTTGCCATTCGGAAAGGTCGTCTTGACATCCATCCGCGCCATACCGTAGTCATAGTACGCGGCGATGGCGGAAGGATCCTCGATTGACTTTACCATGGCAACAGGTGAAAAGGTCTCCTCATAGTCAACCCCTTCAACCTGGGTAAAACCCTTTGCCACTAGTCGGGCTTTGAAGGTTTGCACCTTCCCATCTAGGTCAATGGATCCTCACAGTCATCGTCAGGAGCGACAATTGAGGTTTCAGCTAAACCCATATAGCGATCGGGTTGTCTCACAGTCCTCCCACTACGTCGAGGCATTCCCAACTCTTGGGAAGGGATTTGACTAGACGTGCTAGGGTCAACAACGCTGCCGACGTACTAGCCTTATCCAGCAACTCTTGCGGATGTACTGGTCAATTTCATTCAATACAATTTTACTCGTGGTAAATGATCCCTGATGTGGTCTTCTCAATGAAAATGGCGCTGTTTCGACACAAGCACCCTATTTTCTTTGGGATCGTAAAACAGACTCACCCCTAGTCTCTTTAGGGTAACCTACGAATAGGCACAATTTGAACGGGGTTCCAACTTTTTTGGGTTTGACACCAACACATGGTAGGGCATCTCCAAATTCAAGTGATGTAAACCGCCTACGACCACTCCAGAGCTCAAAGCGGTGTTTCACAAACACTCTTTGATGGAACATTGTTCAAAATGTAAACCACAGTCTCTACTGCATAGGCCCAGAAAGAATCAGGGAGACGAGCATAGCTCATCATCGACCGAACCATGTCCAACAAGGTTCTGTTTTCTCTCTCCGATACACCATTCTCATCGTGGCATACCGTGTGCTTTGAGAGTTGGGACGTAATTCGTGTTCTATCATATAGTCCTGGAATTCAGTGTCCATGTACTCTCCACCTCGGTCCGATCGAAGTGTTTTAAGCGATTTACCTAAGAGGTTCTCAACCTAAGTCTTATACTCCTTTAACTTTTCAAGAGTTTCAGACTTCTTATGCATTAGGTAAATGTACCCATATCTGGAGTAATCGTCTATGAAAGACACAAAGTACTCATAACCGCCCCGAGCTTTAACATTCATCGGACCACCGAGGTCAGAATGTACTAACTCAAGAGTCTCTTTGGCTCTATATCCTTTTCCACTAAAAGGACGTTTGGTCATTTTGCCTTCAAGGCACGACTCACATACTGACAAAGTGTTTTCTTCCAACTCGTTTAGAAGTCCACTCTTCACTAGTTTCTCAATCCTATTGAGATTAATGTGGCCTAACCGTAGATGCCAAAGATGGGCATTTTCTTTTGGAGAAATTTTTGCTTTCTTAGTTCGTGTTTCATAGATTTTAAACAATTGAAGATTCAAAATACTTTTAACCGAATTGGGTTTTAAAACATACTGATTATTTTCAAGTGAAAGTGAACAAATAACATTCCCTTTGAAAGAAATAAACGCTTTATTTAATTCAAAAGAAATCAAAATCGATGTTCAATTAGCAGGAAATAGAAACAAGGTTTCTAGTAAACCGTAGAACTATGTACAAATTGTCTAACAATAAGTACTTCCCGCCAAAATGCAGCTTCACCGTGCCGATTGCTGCAACAGAGACAAGCTCCCCAGATCCAACCCGTAGAGTATCCTCACCCTCTCGCAGCGGCTGCCAGGAATCAATCCCCTGAAAAGAAGAACAAACGTGGTTAGTGGCGCCTGAATCTAATATCCAGGAATAGTCATTACTCTCCACTAAACATGTTTCTACCACAAGTAAATCACATTTACCTTGGTTCTTCCTCTCGGCCAGGAATTTCGGACAGTTTCTCTTCCAATGTCCTCTTCCATTGCAGTGGAAACACTTTCCTTTCTCTGCAACCTCCTTGACCTTCTTGCCCTTCTTGGCAGCAGCTCGGTCAGTTTTACCCCTCTTCATCCTCTTCGTCCCTTTCGGGCGTAAAGGAGCAACAGATTTTGTCCCAGAGGTCGAACCCTGTGATAAGACCTGTAGGAAAATTTGCCTCAGATTCTTTGACCCTGTTCAGGGACTGAAAATTCTATAGCTCATTGAGGAGAGTAGTCAGATTGTAGCTAATTTTGTTCATAACAAAGATTGTTACTTAAATCAAGGAAACTCTTGGAAGAGTCTCCATGATAAAACTGACCTGGCTCGACTCGTCGATCGATGCCCCATTCATCTAAGCCAGATTAAAGCGGGTCATCATGTCTAGAACATGTTCACGGACAGACGACCTCTCTTTCATCCGAGAGTTGAAAATGTATTTGAGCGTGTTATGCCGGACCTAAAAGGACTGTTGTCCAAACATTTCCTGCAAGGACTCCATGATTTCCTTAGTAGAAACCATCAACTCATGCTTCTTTACCAAGACATCAGACATGCTGACAATTATGTAGACCTTGGCCTTTTCATTGGCCTTGATCCATCGATCGTATGTATCGCGAACAACTCGCGATGCGGTCGCGCCCGACATCTGAGGACACTCCTCAGACAACACGAACTTTATGTCGTCAGTTACCAATATTGTATTGATGTTTTTTTCCAGCTCTCGTAATTATCTCCCACTAACTTATCTGAAGCAAGTAAAGTTATAATAGCGCTAGACATTTTTAGCTGAAAATTTAAGAAAAACTTTGTATTAGTCTCGCAAAAACCTTTTGAAAACTAATCTAATTTTAGCAAAAATATTTCATGAACCCTAGGTCATTCAAAATTTTGCAATGATACCCTAAAGGTTTAGAATGACTACCACCAAAGGGTGAACAAAACACTCATCCTCTAGGACGAGACTTTCTCGATCAGACCCTAATCCCAGAATAACTCTTATTCCATTAGGCATCCAATTACCATTGTTCGGTCAAATTCATTAACACTTAACGAATTCTGTGAGTGTCACCCTCAATCTTTAAGTTTCCAAGTATCCGTCCTAACATAGCCACCGAAGGGTGAACTAAGAAGGAAAACCAACCAGGAAACTATATCCCTTTCGGGAATTCACTGTATTCCGACTCCCATGATCAAGCCCTCCAGGAGGGATTGTGCAGTCGAGCCAAACTAGCGAGGCAGATCATAGGTGTCTCACGGTGTGAATCGAAAGAAGAAGAGACCGTGGGTCTCGTTTTCACAAGTCCCGCTCCCACTCACTATAAGTACTCTCTCCATCCACGATGATATTGACCTATACAAATGCCACCCGAAGGGGAATGCTCCCATTTGCGTCACGAGGCCGAGTATAGATCTCACGGTGTGGACTTAAAAGAGATTTGTGGTTGGAAATTGAAATGTATCTCATACACTATATTTCCTCCCACTCAGTACTTTAATTTTAATAGGGATTGACCTACATAATCGGCTAAAAAATACCTAAGTCTACCAATATAACTCTTATATGGTATTTTGCCTAAGTCTATAATCACATTATTAACATAGGTCTATGTGAGAAAATTAATTACCACTTAATTAACGACGCTCACGTAAATATAACCTAAGAATTTCCGGACCGAATTCACTCCCAAGTCGGTTTCCAGGTAGGGGTGTTCCGCAAGCGTCAACTTAAATACCCCAGCCTTAGACAAAACCTTCCTTAGACAGAGTTACTAATCAGTCTCCATTCAAAGATTATATTTGATTTCCTAAATTTCTAATCTAATTAAAAAATAGAAAATCTAAGTCTAATTATTCAATTTCTAAACACTTTAAAACTAATAATTAACTTAGGTTGCATGCATTTCTATGTTATAGTGTTTGAACATTCATCACATGAATAACTATATACTATAACATGATAATTATTCATCACATGAATAAAAATGCATGAGCATACTTTAATCTAAAAATATAACACTTATATTAATAAATTAAATATGCATTTAATTACATTATAACTCTTATAATATAACCTATCATGCAAACTATATTATAACTCTTATAATATATATGATGCATGAATATGTTTAACCTAAGGTGAGATTTTAAATCTATATGACATACATAATGCACATAGAAATTAATTAAAATCATACATCTCATGCATAAAATAATTAAATAGCAAAATTGGACCGATTTTTGGCACCTAGGGACAATTATTTAATTAAATAAAATTAATATAACAATTATATTAATAATATTTAATAAAATAAATAAATAAATAAATTAAAAAACATTTTAATTAAAAAAAACTGAAAAAATTAATATATCAACGGTTTAAAAACGTCCCACGTCGCCTGCATTTAATCTGCAACGTCTACAGCGTTGCAACGCTGTCGCCTACAACGTTGAGGCGCGTCCTCAACGCCATCTTGCTGCAGAGTCTTCTACCGTCGGCACGGCGTTGAGACACCGTTGGGCAGCGTCTCAACGCCATCGACAGACAGCAAGCTCCTTGCTGGTTTTGTCCCGATTTTTTGCCTGTTTCCGCACCCATTTCTTCACAGCAACTCTTGCCACGAACGACCCGGACTTACAGACTCGATTTACAACAAAATTGCCCAAAACAATGGGCCCTTACATTGATCTCATCAACATAATTGTAAATCTAATCTAGTGCCAAAAACCGAAAACATCCATTTCGCAAACCAAACATTCATCTCATGAAAACATGGCAAAATACTCACCTAAATCTTAATAAAACAGTGCATAGATGAATGACCATCGAAATGGCTCTGATACCAATTGAAGGGAATGAGAATCCCCGCGCAGCGGAAGACGATCGAATCGTCGTGGTATCATCATGCATCATACTTATTAAAATTGATCTAACTATTAGATGTAGGCTAAACATGCTGAAATTTTACAGCAAGAAGAAAAACACTTGCTTGTTGTAGACCAATTCAAAGAAACTCTCCTTGTTAATCACTTAACTCTTCGTGCTTCTCGATCTCTACGAACTCTTCCACGATCGGATCCCAAACACTACCAAATGATCTTCTTGGTTGTTGTTCTCTTTGGAGAAGGGAAGTTGGTGGGAACTTTTGTTTTTGGAAAGAGAGGAGAAATGAGAGAATGGAGAGAGTTCACTTTTGGATTCTTAGGCCAAAATCCAAAATTGAGAACTTAGCTTTTCTTAGCTTACCAAACCCATCTTACAAAGGGTTTATATAGTGGAATGATGAAGTTCACAACTTCACATTATTACCACTTTACCACAACCATATGTTATGTAAATCTTATTTACATAATTATATAATATAAGATATCTCATATCTTTTGTTGCAAATCTCATTTGCAATAATTGTTGATTTAATTAAATTGAATCACATTCAATTTATTTTCTCTCTATCAATTTCTCCAATTAGCATTTAATTCAACAATTAGGCTAATATATAGTTTATTATGAATCTCATTCATATTAAACTATATATTATATCATCTATATGATATAAATACTCTTAAAGTGAAATTGAACACTTCAATTTCATGCCAAAACATTAACCCTTCTTTTATCCCAGATTGAGCCAACCAAGGGACCTAATGGACCTACAGTGATGGGCTCCAATGATTTGAGGTTAACCAATCAAACTCTTTGACCCCGGCCAACCAATGTTCATTAGCTACGAGTAACACTCCACAAAAGCCTGTAGCTTACTCCCGTCAGTGTAGAATATTACGTGTCCACTGATAAAACCAATGCCCATGAGTCGACCCTTCACAAAGTTGTTCGTGAGACACTACTGGATCAAATTACCGCTTTACCCTCGTGTCTACCTCTTGTTCCTTAAGTCCCCATTGTTACTCTAATGAACAACATATTGTGATGGTCCAACCATACACAACACCTTCTCGGGCGGTGAGAAGGTGGGCACCGCTGTCCATGCCCTGGAGGCAAGATTTAAGGGAACAACCCTCAAGTTTCCTAAAGGCGGAAGCAGTGAATTCCATCTCGCGTAGTTAAGTTCCCAGCTCCCTACTTGGTCCCGTCCCTTGAGCAGATAGGCATATTGGGCGAGTAACTGTGACCACCCTCACCCGTACTAGTCAAAGGACAGACCCCCGCAGACAGGAGTCCATAACACGATCAGGATTGAGGTCGAGGCACTAATGGTCATCTACGAAGTTATTAGTCCTTACTGTCGATGGTGTTACATCAGTAGGTCTAATAATTCACGGTCCGGTCTTGTACAATCTCATTGCATAGGATGCCCCCACTCGCATGTCAACCACATGAACGAGTTAGATCACCTTGTTTGTATCTAATACAAAGCGGGTCGCATCCACAGTGTATCTAGGATTAGGTCTCCAACCCTATCTATATATTGTAGACCGTTCAGGTCATTTACTCGAACGTGATCCTCCCGGTGCGTCCACTGCACACCGTTCAAGTTCTAGTTCTCTCATAAATTCAATGACCCTGGAGCTTAGTTTATTGGAAAAGTTTATAAATATTGCGAGACACAAAGTGATGAAATAAATAACTCTTATTAATTTCAAACAGTAATTTACAAACACGAGATTAGGACAAAAATCCCAACATCATCATGTCTAGAACATGTTCACGGACAGACGACCCCTCTTTCATCCGTGCATTGAAGACGTATTTGAACGAGTCATGTCGGACCTGAAAGAACTGTTGTCCAAACATTTCCTGCAAGGACTCCATGATCTCCTTGGCGGTGACCATCAGCTCATGCTTCCTTGTCAAAACATCAGACATGTTGGCAATGATGTAGACCTTGGCCTTTTCATTAGCCCTGATCCATCGATCGTATGCATCGTGAACACTTCGCGATGCAGTCGAGTCCGGCATCTGAGGACACTCCTCAGACAGCACGAACTTAATGTCGTCAGTTACTAAAATTGTGTTAATGTTGTTTTTCCAACTTTGGTAATTATCTCCCACTAATTTATCGAGAAGTAGTAGAGCTATTATTATTGCGCTTAGACATGTTTTAAGCTGAAAAATTAAGAAAACTTTGTGTTAGTCTCAAAAAAATTTTTTGAAATCCAATCAAGTTTTAGCAAAATTGTTTCATGATCCCTAGGTCATTCAAAATTTTGCAATGATACCCTAAAGGTTTAGAATGACCGCCACCGAAGGGTGAACAGAACACTCCTCCTTTAGGACGAGACTTTCTCGATCAGACCCTAATCCCAGAATAACACTCATTCCATTAGGCGTCCAATTACCATTGTTTGGTCGAATTAATTAACACTTAACGAATTATGTGAGTGTCACCTCAATCTTTAAGTTTCCAAGCATTCGCCCAAACAATAGCCCAGAAGGGTGAACCAAGAAGGAAAACCAACCAGAAATCAGATCCCTTTCGAGAATTCACGGTGTTCCGACTCCCATGATCGAGCCCTCCGGCGATTGTCCGGTCCAGCCAAACTAGCGGGCGGATCATAGCGCTCTCACGGTGTGAATCGAAAGAAGAGACCGTGGGTCTCGTTTTCACAAGTCCCGCTCCCACTCACAATAAGTACTCTCTCCATCCACGATGATATTGACCTATACAAATGCCACCCGAAGGGGGACGTTCCCATTTGCGCCACGAAGCCGAGTATAGATCTCATGGTGCGGATTTAACGGAGATTTGTGGTTGGAAATTCAAATGTATCTCATACACTTTATTTCCTCCCACTCAACACTTTAATTTTAATAGGGATTGACCTAGATAAACCGGCTATAATTTACCTAAGTCTACCAATATAACTCTTATATGGTATTAACCTAAGTTTATAATCACATTATTACTTAGGTCTATGTGAGTAAATTAAAACACTTTTAATTAGCAGCACTCACGATAAGTATAATCTAAGAATCTCTTGACCGAATTCACTCCCAGGTCGGTTTTCAGGTATGGGTGTTCCGCAAGCGTCAACTTAAATACCTCAGCCTTAGACAAAACCTTCTTTAGACAGAGTTACTAATCAGTGTCCATTCATAGACTAAACTTTGATTTCCTAATTTCTAAACTCATTAGAAAATAGAAAACCTAAGTCTACTTATTCAAGTTCTAAACTCTTTAAAACTAATAATTAACTTAGGTTGCATGCATTTCTATGTTATAGTGCTTGATCATTCATCACACGAATAACTATATACTATAACATATTATAATTCATCACATGAATATAAATGCATGAGCATACTTTAATCCTAAAAAATATAACACTTATATTAATTAAATTAAACATACATTTAATTATATTATAACTCTTATAATATAACCTATCATGCAAACTATATATTATAACTCTTATAATATAAATGATGCATGAAAATGTTTAACCTAAGGTGGGATTTTCAATCTACATGACATACATTATGCACATAGAATTTAATTAAATCATACATCTCATGCATAAAATAATTAAATAGTAAAAATGGACCGGTTTTGGCACCTAGGGGTAATTATTTAATTAAATAACATTAATATAACACTGATATTAATATTATTTAACAAAATAATTAAATAAATAAATAAAAATTACATTTTACAAAATTAATTAAAAAATACAAATTAATTTCCAAAAAAAAAACTGCCCCACTATCTCCACAACTGCCCATGATTGGAAACTTTCGCAAATCTTGCTCTCAATGCGTGCATCGTTGTAACGCTGGCGGCGCCTGTGGTAACGCTCGCTCGCCGTCGACCTAGCGTTCTCAACGCCAGCGGTGTTGCAACGCTATCTTGCAGCACGCCTTGCTCCCGCTAGCACAACGTTGAGACGCCAAGGAACAACGTCTCAACGTCGTCGCCTGCACAACAAACTCCTTTGCTATTTGTGCTTCGAAATTCGCCCGTTTCCGTCTCGATTTCTTCACAACAACTTTTGCTACTAAAGACTCGGACTTTACTGACTCGATTGACAACAAAATGCCCAAAAACAACGGGCCCTTACATTGATCTCATCAATATAAATTGTAAATCTAATCTAGTGCCAAAACCGAAAACATCCAAATTCGCAAACCAGCATTCATCTCATGAATTAAAGGTAAATTACCCACCTATTTTAACAAAAAATAGTGCATAATGAAGAACCATCGAAATGTCTCTGATACCAATTGAAGGGAATGAAAATCCCCGCGCAGCGAAAGACGATCGAATCGTCATGGTATCATTACCCTACTTGAATTTTGTCACAATGTTCTAACTATTAGATCTAGGCTAAACATACAAAAGAGGAAGAATTTATAATTAGAAGAACGTACTTACTTGTTGTAGACAGATCTTCTAAAATCCTTCCTTGATCACAAACGTTTCGTGCTTCTCGAACTCAACAAAACCTTCTCTCGAACGAAACCCGAACACAACCACTTGGAGTCTCGGTTGTTCTTCCTTTGGAAAGGAGAAGAGTTGTGGGACTCTAGAGTTTTGGAGAGGGAGGAGATTTGAGAGAGAAGTGTTGAGAGAAACTCTTCTTTTTGGTGTGAAATCCAAAAAATGAGAGTGAAAGCTTGAATTCATTCTTGCAAGAAGGGATTAAATAGTGAAAATGATGGAGTTAAAATCTCTACATTATTACCACTTTACCACAACCATAGGTTATGCAAATCCCATTTGCATAACCACATAATATAAGATATCTCATATATCTCATATTGCAAATCTCATTTGCAATAATTGTGGATTAATTAAATTGAATCACATCCAATTTAATTTTTCTCAATTAATTTCTCCAATTAGCCCTAATTCAACAATTAGGCTAACCTATAGTTTATTATGAATCTCATTCACATTAAACTATATATTATATCATTGATATCTCATGTAAATGACATAAATGCCCTTAAAGTAAAATTGAACACTTCAATTTCATGCCAAAATATTAACCTTTCTTTTCACCCAGATTGAGCCAACCGAGGGACCTAATGGACCTACAGTGACGGGCTCCAATGATAGATTAACCTGTCAAACTCTTTGACCCGGTTAATCAACATTCATTAGCTACGGTAACACTCCACTATAGCCCGTAGCTGCACTCCCGTCAGTGAAGAATATTACGTGTCAACTGATATAACCAATGCCCATGAGTCGACCCTTCACAAAGTTGTTCGTGAGACACTTTGGATCAAATTACCGCTTTTTACCCGTGTGTCTACCTCTTGTTCCTTAAGTCCCCATTGTTACTCTAATGAACAACATATTGTGATGGTCCAACCATACACAACACCTTCTCGGGCGGTGAGAAGGTGGGCGCGTCGTCCATGCCACCGAGCGATGATTTAAGGGAATAACCCCTCAAGTTTCCCTAAAGTGAACGCAGTGAATTCCATCTCGCGTAGTTAAGTTCCCGGCTCCTATTTGGTCTGTCCCTCGGAAGATAGGCATATTGGGCGAGTAATCGTGACCACCCTAACCCGTACTAGTCAAAGGCGGACTTCGCTATCAGGAGTCCGTAACACGCTCGGGATTCGTGTGTCGAGTCACTAATGGTCATCTACGGTTGTTAGTCCTCATCACAGCGGTGTTACATCAGTAGGTGTAATAATTCACGGTCCGGTCTTGTACAATCTTATTGTACAGGATGCCCCCACTCGTATATCAACCAAATGAACGAGTCAGATCACCTCGTTTGTATCTATTACAAAGCGTGCCACATCCACAGTGTATCCAGGATTAAGTCTTCAACTTTATCCATATACTGTAGACCGTTCGGGTCATTAACTCGAACGTGATCCTCCCTGTGTGTCCACTACACACCGTTCAAGTTCTAGTTCTCTCATAAATTCAATGACCCTAGAGGTTAGTTTATTGGAAAAGTTGTAAATATTGCGAGACACAAAGTAATGAAATAAATAACTCTTATTAATTTCAAGCAGTAATTTACAAACACGAGATTAGGACAAAAATCCCAACAATGCATTTATTAAATTGAATCACATCCAATTTAATATCTCTCAATCTAATTTCTCCTAATTACCCTAATTCAACAATTAGGCTAACCTAAGTTTATTATGAATCTCATTCACATTAAACTATATACTATCATTCATATCTCATATAAATGACATAAATTCCCTTTAGTGAAATTGAACACTTCAATTCACATCAAAATAGTAAACCTTCTTTTAATCGAGTTTGAGCCAACCGTGGGACCTTATGGACCTACAGTGACGAGCTCCAATGATCCGAGATTAATCTATTAAACTCTTTGACCCGGTTAATCAACATTCATTCGTACGGTAACACTCCTTTAAAGCCCGTAGTTGCACTCCCGTCAGGGCAAGATATTACGTGTCCATTGATATAACCAATACTCATGAGTCGACCCTTCACAGGTTGTTCGTAGACACTGCTCGGTCAAATTACCGTTTTACCTCTGTGTCTACTTCTTGCTCCTTAAGTCCCCACTGCTCCTCTAATGAACAAAAACGTTGTAATGGTCCAACCATACACAACAACCCTCTCGGGTCAGTGGAGAGTGGGTGCCCGTTGTCCAAGCCCTGGAGACAACACTGAAGGGAACAACCCCTCTAGTTTCTTTAAAGGCGGAAACGAGTGAATTCCATTTCCCGTAGTTAAGTTCCCAGCTCCCTACTTAGTCCTGTCCCTGAGAAGATAGGCATATTGGGCGAGTAACTGTGAACACCCTCGCCCGTACTAGTCAAAGGACAGACTCCCGCAGACAGGAGTCCGTAACACGCTTAGGATTCAGGTCGAGTCACTCATGGTCATCTACGAAGTTATTTTCCTTACTGTCAACGATGTTACATCAGTAGGTCTAATAATTGACGATCCGGTCTTGTAAAATCTCATTGTACAAGATGCCCCCACTCGCATGTCAACCACATGAACGAGTCAGATCACCTCGTTTGTGAAGGGAATGAAAATCTCCGCGTAGCAGAAGACGATCGAATCATCGTCGTATCATTATCCAACTCGGATATGTTAAAACCGATCTAACACTTAGACCTAGGCTAAACATGCTGAAAAGGAAGACATTTTACAGCAAGAAAGAATTTACTTACTTGTTGTAGAACACCTTCAAGAATTTCTTCCTCGGATCACGAACTCTTCGTGCTTCTCAACGATCGCTTTTCTCGTACAAAACGAACACCACCAACGGCCTTCTCGGTTGTTCTTTCTTAGGAAGAAGGAAAGTGGTGGGACTTTAGTTTTGGAAAGGCAGGAGAAATGAGAGAAAGGGTTGAGAGAATTCTTCTTCCCTTCTTTGATGAAAATCAAAAAATGAGGGAATGAGATACATTCCTTCTTGCAAGAAGGGTTTATATAGTTGAATTGATGGAGTTAAAATCTCCACATAATTACCACTTTGCCACAACCATAGGTTATGCAAATCTCATTTGCATAACCACATAATATAAGATATCTCATATCTCATATTGCAAATCTCATTTGCAATAATTGTGAATTAATTAAATTGAATCACATCCAATTTAATTTTTCTCAATTAATTTATCCAATTAGCCCTAATTCAACAATTAGGCTAACCTATAGTTTATTATGAATCTCATTCACATTAAACTATATATTATATCATTCATATCTCATATAAATGACATAAATGCCCTTAAAGTGAAATTGAACACTTCAATTTCGTACCAAAACATTGACCCTTCTTTTAACCAAGATTAAGCCAACCGGGAGACCTAATGGACCTACAGTGACGGGCTCCAATGATCCGAGATTAACTTGTCAAACTCTTTGACCCGGTTAATCAACATTCATTAGCTACGGTAACACTCCACTATAGCCCGTAGCTGCACTCCCGTTAGTGCCGAATATTACGTGCCCACTGATATAACCAATGCCCATGAGTCGACCCTTCACAGGTTGTTGGTAGACACGGCTTGGTCAAATTATCGTTTTACCCCTGTGTCTACCTCTTGTTCCTTAAGTCCCCACTCCTCCTCTAATGAACAACATATTGTTATGGTCCAACCATACACAACACCCTTCTCGGGCCTGTGAGAAGGTGGCCGCTCGTTGTCCAAGCTCTAGAGACAACATTTAAGGGAACAACCCCTCTAGTTTCCCTAAAGGCGTAAACGAGTGAATTCCATCTCGCGTAGTAAAGTTCCCAGCTCCCTACTTGGTCGTGTCCCTGTGAAGATAGGCATATTGGGCGAGTAACTGTGACCACCCTCACCCGTACTAGTCAAAGGACAGACCACCGCAGACAAGAGTCCGTAATGTGCTCGTGGATTCGTGTCGAGTCACTAATGGTCATCTCACGAAGTTATTAGTCTCATCACAGCGGTGTTACATCGCAGTAGGTCTAATAATTCACGGTCCGGTCTTGTACAATTTCATTGCACAGAATGCCCCCACTCGCATGTCAACCACATGAACGAGTCAGATCACCTTTTTTGTATCTAATACAAAGTGGGTCGCATCCACAGTGTATCTAGGATTAGGTCTCCAACCCTATCCATATACTGTAGACCGTTCGGGTCATTAACTCGAACGTGATCCTCCCTGTGTGTCCACTAAACACCATTCAAGTTCTAGTTCTCTCATAAATTCAATGACCCTGGAGCTCAGTTTATTGGAAAAGTTTATAAATATTGCGAGATACAAAGTGATGAAATGAATAACTCTTATTAATTTCAAACAATATATTACAAACACGAGATTAGGACAAATATCCCAACAAACTCCCACTTGGACTAAGCTAGTGGAGGAAATACATTTCTGAAATGTACATAAATTACAATGAAGTAATACAATAAACTAGGGCATGGAATACCCGTTTACACATCTCCCACTTACCCTGGTCAGGAAGCTCTCGAAGACCTAGACTCTCTAGGTGACCCTCAAACACCTTAGCCGCGAGAAGCTTTGTAAATGGATCAGCTACGTTGTGCTCGACGCTATCTGTGTGACCGTCGCGTCTCCGCAGTGAACAATCTCCCGTATCAGATGGCTCAATATGTTTGCCTCTCTTATGGCTCCGAGGCTCACGTGAGTTGGCTCGCTGCTGCTATGTTATCCGCGAGCAGTGTGATCGGCAAGTTCATATTTGGAACAACTTCCAAATCTGTCATGAACCTCCTAAGCCAAACAACTTCCTTTGCAGCTTGACAAGCCGCAACATACTCCGCGCCCATAGTGGAATCAACGATGCATCCCTGCTTGATGCTTCGCCATACTACAGCTCCTCCATTCAGAATGAAGGTTGACCACGAAGTGGATTTCTTAGAATCCTTATCGGTCTGAAAATCAGAATCCGTGTATCCCGTAAGGATTAAATCCCCACTACCATACACTAAGCTGTAGTTCCTCGTTCTCCTAAGATACTTGAGGATTACCTTTACTACCGCCCGTTGATTTAACTGGATTGGATCGATATCTCACCGACAATTCCTAGTGCATAACAGATGTCGGGCCTAGTACACAACATGGCATACATCAGGCTCCCTACAACTGAAGCATATGGAATCCGTCTCATATCCTCAACATCTTGAGGAGTCTTAGGACACTGATCCTTAGACAAGTGAACCTCATGCCTGAAAGGCAGCAAACCCTTCTTGGAGTTCTGCATCTTATGCCTAGACAACATCTTGTCAATATAAGACGCCTGAGACAAGGCTAGCGTTCTGTTCTTCCAGTTCCAGACTATCTGGATACCTAGAACATACTTAGCTTCTCCCAAATCTTTCATTTGGAATTGCGAAGCTAGCCACTTCTTAACGTCAGTAAGAAATTCTACCTCATTCCCAATGAGAAGAATATCGTCCACATACAATACCAAAAATGCGACAGTTTTGTCAATGATTTTCCTGTAGACACAAGGCTCGTCGACATTTTGATCAAAGCCATAAGATTTGATCGCCTCATCAAACCTTTTATTCCAAGACCTCGAAGTTTGTTTGAGCCCATAAATGGACCTATGAAGCCGGCAAACCTTTTGCTCTTGGCCTTGGGTAATGAACCCTTTGGGTTGGTCCATGTAGATGGTCTCATCAAATTTGTCATTCAGAAAGGCTGTCTTGACGTCCATCTTCCATACCTCGTAGTCATAATACGCGACAATGGCTAGAAGGATCCTGATCGACTTTACCATGGCAACAGGTGAAAAGGTCTCCTCATAGTCAACCCCTTCAACCTGGGTAAAACCCTTTGCCACTAGTCGTGCTTTGAAGGTCTGCACCTTCCCATCTACGCCACGTTTACGCTTGTAGATCCATTTGCAACCAATAGGTTATACCCCATCCGGTTGATCCACAAGCTCCCGTACATAATTGAAGTACATAGATTCCATTTCCTGGTCCATAGCTTTAATCCACTCGTCTTTGTCAACATCAACCATTGCCTGATCATAGGTCAATGGATCCTCACGATCATCATCGGGAGCGACAACCGAGGTTTCATTTAAACCCATGTAGCGATCGGTGTCTCACAACCCTCCCACTACGTCGAGGCATTCCCAACTCTTGGGAACGGATTTGACTAGACGTGCTAGGATCAACAACACTTGTTGACGTACAAGCCCCATCAGCAACTCTTGGTGATTTACTGTTTATTTCATTCAACACAATTTTACTCCTTGGTAAATGATCCCTGACGTGGTCTTCCTCTAGGAAAGTGGCGTTTGTCGACACAAGCACCCTATTTTCCTTAGGATCGTAAAAAAGACCACCCCTAGTCTCTTTAGGGAAACCTACAAATAGGCACAATTTCGAACGGGGTTCCAACTTTTTTGGGTTTGACACCAACACGTGGGCCGGGCATCCCCAAATCCAGAAGTGATGTAAACTGCCTTTACGTCCACTCTAGAACTCGAAAGGTGTTTCACAAACACTTTTCGACGAAACATTGTTCAAAATATAAACTGCAGTCTCCACTGCCTACCCCCAAAAAGAATCAGGGAGACGAGCATAGCTCATCATCGATCGAACCATGTCCAACAAGGTTCTGTTTCTCCTCTCCGATACACCATTCTGTTTTGGCATACCAGGTGCTGAGAGTCGGACGTAATTCCGTATTCTATCATATAGTCCTGGAATTCAGTGTCCATGTACTCTCCACCTCGATCTGATTGAAGTGTTTTAAGCGATTTACCTAAGAGGTTCTCAACCTCAGTCTTGTACTCTTTGAACTTTTCAAGAGTTTCAGACTTCCTGTGCATTAGGTAAATATACCCATATCCGGAGTAATCGCTCATGAAAGACACGAAATACTCATAACCGCTCGAGCTTTAACATTCATCGGACCACAGAGGTCAGAATGTACTAACTAAAGAGGCTCTTTGGCTCTATATCCTTTTCCACTAAAAGGACGTTTGGTCATTTTGCCCTCAAGGCATGACTCACACACCGACAAAGAGTTTTCTTCCAACTCGTTTAGAAGTCCACTCTTCAATAGTTTCTCAATCCTATTGAGATTAATGTGGCCTAACCGTAGATGCCAAAGATGGGCATTTTCTTTTGGAGAAACTTTTGCTTTATAAGTTCGTGTTTCTGCAGTTTTAAACAATTAAGTATTCAAAACACTTTTGACCGAATTAGGTTTCAAAACATACAGATTATGTTCGAGTGAAGCTGAACATATAACATTCCCTTTGAAAGAAATAAACGCTTTATTTAATTTAAAAGAAACCGAAATACAATGTTCAATTAAGCAGGAAATGGAAACAAGGTTTCTAGTAAACCCTGGAACATGTACAAATTGTCCAACAATAAGTACTTCCCGCCAAAATGTAGCTTCACCATGTCGATCGATCTGTGAGAGAGACAAGCTCCCGGATCCAACCCGTGAGAGTTACCTCACCTCTCGCATGTGCCGCCAGAATCAATCTCAAAAGAAGAACAAACGTGGTTAGTGGCGCCCGAATCCAATATCCAGGCAGAGTCACTACTCTCCATTAAACATGTTTCTATCACAAGCAAATGACATTTACCTTGATTCTTCCTCTCGGCCAGGAATTTGGGACAGTTCCTCTTCCAAAGATTATCGCCCCCATTGCAAAGTGGAAACACTT
This sequence comes from Trichosanthes cucumerina, assembly GCA_036507285.1. Lineage (NCBI taxonomy): Eukaryota > Viridiplantae > Streptophyta > Magnoliopsida > Cucurbitales > Cucurbitaceae > Trichosanthes > Trichosanthes cucumerina. The sequence goes on from CM071840.1 coordinate 42,262,934, forward strand.
TCCTTTCTCTCGCAACGTCCTTGACCTTCTTGCCCCTTCAGGCGGCAACACGGTCGCTTTTACCCCTCTTCATCCTCTTCTTCCCTTTCGGCGTGAAGGAGCAACGAGTTTTGTCCTGCAGGTCGAACCCCGTGATAAGAGACTGTGAGGCAACATTTGCCTCGATTCCTTGACCTGTTCAAGGATTGGAAATTTTGTAGCTCATTGAGGAGGGTAGTCAAAGTGTAGCTAATTTTGTTCATAACAGCATTGCTACGAAACTGAAGGAAACTCTTTGGAAGAGTCTCCAAAATAAAACTGACCTGGCTCGACTCGTCGATCGAAGCCCCGTGCATCTCGACCAGATTAAAGTGGGTCATCATGTCTAGAACATGTTCACGGACAGACGACCCCTCTTTCATCCGTGCGTTGAAGACATATTTGAGCGAGCCACGCCGGACCTGAAAGGGCTGTTGTCCAAACATTTCCTGTAAGGACTCCATGATCTCCTTGGCGGAAACCATCAACTCATGCTTCTTTGCCAAGACATCAGACATGTTGGCAATTATGTAGACCTTGGCCTTTTCATTGGCCCTGATCCACCGATCGTACGCATCGCGAACACTTCGCGACGCGGCCGAGCCTGGCATCTGAGGACACTCCTCATACAACACGAACTTTATGTCGTCAGTTACCAAAATTGTGTTAATGTTGTTTTTCCAACTTTGGTAATTATCTCCCACTAACTTATCGGATGCGAGTAAAGTTATTATAGCGCTTGACATTTTTAGCTGAAAAATAAGAAAAACTTTGTATTAGTCTCGCAAAAACTTTTTGAAATCCAATCAAGTTTTAGCAAAAAATGTTTCATGATCCCTAGGCCATTCAAAATTTTGCAATGATACCCTAAAGGTTTAGAATGACCGCCACCAAAGGGTGCACAGAACACTCCTCCTCTAGGACGAGACTTTCTCGATCAGACCCTAATCCCATAATAACTCTTATTCCATTAGGCGCCCAATTACCATTGTTGGTCGAATTCATTAACACTTAACGAATCTTGTGAGTGTCACCCTCAATCTTTAAGTTTCCAAGTATCCGTCCAAACAATAACCACCGAAGGGTTAACCAAGAAGGAAAACCAACCAAAAAACTGTATCTCTTTCGGGAATTCACGGTGTTCTGACTCCCATGATCAAGCCCTCCGAAGGGATTGTCTGGTCCAGGCCAAACTAGCAGGCAGATCATAGGCGTCTCACGGTGTGAATCGAAAGAAGAGACCGTGGGTCTCGTTTTCACAAGTCCCGCTCCCACTCACTATAAGTACTCGCTCCATCCACAATGATATTGACCTATACAAATGCCACCCGAAGGGGGACGCTCCCATTTGCGCCACGAGGCTGAGTATAGATCTCACAGTGCGGACTTAACGGAGATTTGTGGTTGGAAATTCAAATGTATCTCATACACTATATTTCCTCCCACTCGGAACTTTAATTTTAATAGGGATTGACCTAGATAAACCGGCTAAAATTTACCTAAGTCTACCAATATAACTCTTTTATGGTATTAACCTAAGTTTATAATCACATTATTAACTTAGGTCTATGTGAGTAAATTAATTAACTCTTAATTAACGGCACTCACGATAATATAACTTAAGAATCTCCGGACCGAATTCACTGCCAGGTCGGTTTCCAGGTAGGGGTGTTCCGCAAGCGTCAACTTAAATACCCACACCTTAGACAAAACCTTCCTTAGACAGAGTTACTTATCAGTCTCCATTCAAAAGTTATATTTGATTTCCTAATTTCTAATCTTATTAGAAAATAGAAAACCTAAGTCTAATTATTCAAGTTCTAAACTCTTTAAAACTAATAATTAACTTAGGTTGCATGCATTTCTATGTTATAGTGCTTGATCATCCATCACATGAATAATACTATACTATAACATACATTCATCACATGAATTAAATGCATGAGCATGCTTTTAATTTAAAAATATAACACTTATATTTAAATAAATTAAAACATGCATACATTATATTATAACTCTTATAATATAATCCTATCATGCATACTATATATTATAACTCTTATAATACAAATGATGCATGAAATGTTTAAACCTAAGGTGGGATTTTAAATCTATATGACATACAATGTGCACATAGAATTTAATTAAAATAGACATCTCATGCATAAAATAATTAAACATAAAAAATCGACCGATTTTTGGCACCTAGGGGCAATTATTTAATTAAATAACATTAATATAACATTTATATTAATATTATTTAATAAAATAATTAAATATATAAATAAAATACATTTTATAAATCAAAAAATAAAAATAAAACGAATAAATTGTCCACTAATGTGAAGCTCGTCCCACGTCCTCGTGAAATCGCGCAATCGCTCCTCAACGCGTGCGGCGCTGGGTAACGCCGAAGGCGTTGGTAACGCTGCCGCTAGCGCGTCGACGCGTTCTCAACGCCGCGGCAAGGTAACGCTGACCGCCGCAGGCCTCCGCTCGCAGCGCGCGTCTCAACGCCATCGGCATGAACAACAAACTTTTGTTGTTCTTCCACCGATTTTCGCCTGTTTCCGCTCCGAATTCTTCACAGCAACTCTTGCCACGAACGACCCAGACTTACAGACTCGATTTACAACAAAATGCCCAAAAACAACGGGCCCTTACATTTATCTCATCAACATAAATTGTAAATCTAAACTAGTGCCAAAAACCAAAAACATCCATTATGCAAACCAAACATTCATCTCATGAAAATTAGGCAATTTACCCACCTAATTTTAACAAAAACAGTGCATAAATGAAGAACCATCGAAATGTCTCTGATACCAATTGAAGGAAATGAAAATCCCCGCGCAGCGGAAGACAATCGAATCGTCGTGGTATCATTATGCAACTCGGATTTGTTAAAACCGATCTAACACTTAGACCTAGGCTAAACATGCTGAAAAGGAAGACATTTTACAGCAAGAAAGAATTTACTTACTTTTTGTAGACAACCTTCAAGAATTTCTTCCTCGGATCACGAACTCTTCGTGCTTCTCAACGATCGCTTTTCTCGTACAAAACGAACACCACCAACGGCCTTCTCGGTTGTTCTTCCTTAGGAAGAAGGAAAGTGGTGGGACTTTAGTTTAGGAAAGGGAGGAGAAATGAGAGAAAGGGTTGAGAGAATTCTTCTACTCTTCTTTGATGAAAATCAAAAAATGAGAGTATGAGATACGTTCCTTCTTGCAAGAAGGGTTTATATAGTGGAATTGATAGAGTTAAAATCTCCACATAATTACCACTTTACCACAACCCTAGGTTATGCAAATCTCATTTGCATAACCAAATAATATAAGGTATCTCATATCTCATATTGCAAATCTCAGTTGCAATAATTGTGGATTAATTAAATTGAATCACATCTAATTTAATTTCTCTCAATTAATTTCTCCAATTAGCCCTAATTCAACAATTAGGCTAACCTATAGTTTATTATGAATCTCATTCACATTAAACAAAATATTATATCATTCATATCTCATATAAATGACATAAATGCCCTTAAAGTGAAATTGAACACTTCAATTTCATACCAAAACATTGACCCTTCTTTTAACCAAGATTGAGCAAACCGAGCGACCTAATAGACATACAGTGAAGGGCTCCAATGATCCGAGATTAACCTGTCAAACTCTTTGACCCGGTTAATCAACATTCATTAGCTACGGTAACACTCCACTATAGCCCGTATTGCCGCACTCGTCGGTCGCGAGAATATTACGTGCCCACCGATATAACCAATGCCCATGAATTGACCCTTCACAGTTGTTCGTGAGACACTACTGGGTCAAATTACCGTTTTACCCCTGTGTCTACCTCTTGTTCCTTAAGTCCCCACCGCTTCTCTAATGAACAACATATTGTGATGGTCCAACCATACACAACACACTTCTCGGGCGGTGAGAAGGTGGGCGCCGTTGTCCAAGCCACGGAGACAACACTTAAGGGAACAACCCTCTAGTTTCCCTAAAGGCGGGAACAAGTGAGTTCCATCTCGCGTAGTTAAGTTCCCAGCTCCCTACTTGGTCCTGTCCCTGAGAAGATAGGCATATTGGGCGAGTAACTGTGACCACCCTCACCCGTACTAGTCAAAAGACGGACCCGCATGCATGGGAGTCCGTAACACGCTCGTGATTGAGTCGAGTCACTAATGGTCATCTACGAAGTTATTAGTCCTCATTGTCAGCGGTGTTACATCATCATGAGGTCGAATAATTCACGGGCCAGTCTTGTACAATCTCATTGCACAGAATGCCCCCACTCGCATGTCAACCACATGAACGAGTCAAATCACCTTGTTTGTATCTAATACAAAGCGGGCCGCATCCACAGTGTATCCAGGATTAGGTCTCCAACCCTATCCATATACTATAGACCGTTCCGGTCATTAACTCGAACGTGATCCTCCCTGTGTGTTCACTACACACCGTTCAAGTTCTAGTTCTCTCATAAATTCAATGACCCTAGAGCTTAGTTTATTGGAAAAGTTTATAAATATTGCGAGATACAAAGTGATGAAATGAATAACTCTTATTAATTTCAAACAATATATTACAAACACGAGATTAGGACAAAAATCCCAACAGTTTGTATCTTAATACAAACCAGGTCGCATCCACAGTGTATCCAGGATTAGGTCTCCAACCCCATCCATATACTGTAGACCGTTCGGGTCATTAACTCGACTGTGATCCTTCCTGTGTGTCCACTACACACCGTTCAAGTTCTAGTTCTCTCATGTATTCAATGACCCTGGAGCTTAATTTATTGGACAAAGTTTGTAATAAATGCGAGACACAAAAGATGAAATAAATAACTCTTTATTAATTTCAAATGTATATTTACAAACTATACGAGATTAGGACAAACATCCCAACATCATCATGTCCAGAACATGTTCACGGGCAGACGCCCCTTCTTTCATCCGCACATTGAAGACGTGTTTGAGGAAATCATGCTGGACCTGAAAGGACTGTTGTCCAAACATTTTCTGCAAGGATTCCATGATCTCCTTGGCGGTGATCATCACCTCATGCTTCTTTGCCAAGACTTCAGATAAGCTGGCAATGATATAGACCTTGGCCTTTTCATTGGCCCTGATCCATCGATCGTACGCATCACGAACACTTCGTGACGCGGTCGAGCCTGGTACCTGAGGACACTCCTCAGTGAGCACGAACTTTAGGTCATCAGTTACTAGAATTGTATTGATATTATTTTTCCACGTTTGGTAGTTATCACCTACTAGTTTGTCGGAAGCTAATGGTGCAATCATTGAGCTAGACATTTTTGCTTAAAAACAAGTAAAGACTTTGCATTAATCTCGCAAAAACTTCGATAAATCCAATCATGTTTTAGCAAAATTTTATCATATGATCCCTAGGTCATTAAAATTTGCAATTATACCCCAAAGGTTTAGAATGACTGCCACCGAAGGGTGAACAGAAATACTCCTCCTCTAGGACGAGACTTTCTCGACCAGACCCTAATACCAGAATAACTCTTATTCCATTAGGCATCTAGTTACGATTTTTCGATCTGAATCCATTAACTCTTAATAAATCCCGTGAGTGTCACCCTCAATCTTTAAATTTCCCAGTATCCGTCCAAACAATATCCACCGAAGGGTGGACCAAGAAGGAAAACCAACAAGAAAATTGAATCCCTTTCGGAAATTCATGGTGTTCCGACTCCCATGATCAAGGCCCTCCGAAGGGATTGTCTGGTCCAGACCAAACTAGCAGGCGAATCATAGGCGTCTCACGGTGTGAATCGAAAGAAGAGACGATTGGTCCCGTTTTCACAGGTCCCGCTCTCACTCACTATAAGTACTCTCTCCATCCACGTTGATATTGACCCATACAAATACCATCTGAAGGGGGATGCTCCCATTTGCGCCACGAACCTGAGTATGGATCTCGGTGTGAACTTAATGGAGATTTGTGGTTGGAAAATTAAATGTATCTTATACACTTTATTTCCTCCCACTCAACACTTTAAGTTAATCGAGATTGACCTAGATAAATCAGCTAATATTTACCTAAGTCAACCAATATAACTCTTATATTGGATTAGCCTAAGTTTATAATCACATTATTAACTTGGGTCTATGTGAGTAAATTAATTAACTTTTAATTAACGACACTCACCATAATATGACCTATGAATCTCCGGACCAAATTCACTCCCAGGTCGGTTCCCAGGTAACGACACTCACAATAATATGACCTTAAATACCCCAACCTTAGACAGAACCTTCCTCAATCAGAGTTACTAATTAGTCTCCATTCATAAGTCATATTTGATTTCCTAATTCTAATCTTATTAGAACTAGAACACCTAAGTCTAATTATTCAAGTTCAAAACATTTTAAAACTAATAATTAACTTAGCTTACATGCATTTCTATGTTATAGTGCTTGATCATTCATCACATGAATAATAAACTACATAACATACATTCATCACATGAATTAAATGCATGTGCATGCTTTTAATCTAAGAAATATAACACTTATATTAAATAAATTAAAACATGCAAACATTATATTATAACTCTTATAATATAATCCTATCATGCATACTATATAGTATAACTCTTATAATATAAATATGATGCATGAAATGTTTAACCTAAGGTGGGATTTTAATCTATATGACGTACATTATGCACATAGAATAATTAAATTTCATACATCTCATGCATAAAATAAATTAAATAGCAAAATTGGACTGGTTTTGGCACCCTAGGGACATTAATTAAATTAATTAACATTAATATAGTATTAAATTAAATGTGATTCATCAAATGAATTAAAGCACAACCCACCTAATTTTAAGAAAGCCATTTTGCACAATGAAGAAGCCAACGATTGGCTCTGATACCAATTGAAGGGAATAAAACTCTCGCAGCGAAAACGACTTTGAATCGTCGTTGTGATCGTTGTAAAAACATTTCTTAAAATTAAATCTATCTTATAGATTTTAGATTAAACATGCTGAAAAGAATGAAAAAACAATAAGAAAGCCTACTTACTTGTTGAAGAACGTTTCTCCAAGAATTCCTTCTCCGGTCACGAACTCTTTGTGCTCTCGATTCTACGTTCACGAACTCTCCGAACAACGAACGATTGGACACCTCCAATTGATTCTCTTGGTTGTTCTCCTTCGGTAAAGGGAGAGTGGTGGGACTCTTTTGGTTTAGGGTAGAGAGAAAATTTGAGAGAGATTGAGAGAGTTTGAGAGAGTTCTTGGATGGAAAATCCAAAAAATGACTTGTAAGATCACTAAAGCCTTCTCACAAATGCTTTATATAATGGTGATAGGTGGAGTTGAAATCTCCACCTATCTACCATTTTATCACAACCTTAGGTTATACAAATCATATTTGCATAACCACATATAATAAGATATCTCATATCTTATAATACAAATCACATTTGTGTAATTATGGATTTTAAATTGAATCACATTCAATTCAATTTCTCTCAATCAAATTTCTCTAAATTAGCACAAATTAAGCAATTAGGCTAACCATAGTTTATTATGAATCTCATTCACATTAAACTATATAATATGTAAATCATATCTCATGTAAATGACATAAATACCCTTTTAATGAATTTGAACACTTCAAATCCACACCAAACTATAAACCCTCTATCTATAGAGTTTGAGCCAAGCGAGTGACCTAATAGACCGACAGATGACGAGCTCCAATGATCCGAGACTAACGTATCAAACACTTTGACCGGGTTAATTAACATTCATTAGCTACGGTAACAATCCACTAAAGGTCGTAGCTGCACTCCCATCACTGTATGACAAGTTGTGTCCATTGATATAACCAATGCCCGTGAGTCGACCCTTCACAGGTTGTTCGTAGACACTGCTGGGTCAAATTACCGTTTTACTCCTATGTCTACCTCTTGCTCCTTAAGTCCCCACTGTTCCTCTAATGAACAACAACGTTGTATGGTCCAACCATAAACAACACCTCACTCGGGTCAGTGAGAGGGTGGGCGCCCGTTGTCCAAGCCCTAGAGACAACACTTAAGGAAACAACCCTTATAGTTTCCCTAATGTCGGGAACGAGTGAATTTCATCTCGCGTAGTCAAGTTCCCATGTCCCCACGTGGTCCTGTCCCTAAGAAGATAGCCATATTGAGCGAGTAACTGTGACCACCCTCACCCGTACTAGTCAAAGGACAACCCCCCACAGATAGGAGTCCGTAACACGCTAAGGATTAAGGTCGAGTCACTAATGGTCATCTATGAAGTATTAATCCTATACTGTTAATGGTGTTACATCAGTAGGTCTTATAATTCACGGTTCGGTATTGTACAATCTCATTGCATAGGATGCCCCCACTCGCATGTCAACCACATGAACGAGTTGGATCACTTCGTTTGTATCTAATATAAAACGGGTTGCATCCACAACGTATCCAGGATTAGGCCTCCAACCCTATCCATATACTGTAGACCGTTTGTGTCATTAACTCAAACGTGATCCTCCCTGTGTGTCCACTACACACCGTTCAAGTTCTAGCTCTTTCATAATTCAATGACCCTGGAGCTTAGTTTATTAGACAATGTTTGTAAATATGCGTGACACAAAGTGATGAAAAAATAACTCTTATTTATTTCAATAAGTAATATTACAAACATGTACGAGATTAGGACATACATCCCAACACTCTCACCATTATATAAAGACCTTTACAAGAAGGTTTTGATCACTCACTTCTCATTTTTTAGATTTCCATCCAAAGAGCTCTCTCTCATCTCTCAATTTCTCTCCACCTAAACCTAAGGGGATTCCACCACTCTTCCTCAACCGATTAAGAACAACCGAAAAGATCGTTTTGGAGGTGTCCAAACTTTCTGGTTCGTGAGATCGTTGGAACGAAAGAGATCGAAATTCGAGAAGGAATCGACGAAGAAGGGTTCTTCAACAAGTAAATATTTTTCTTTTCTATTTTCCCTTCTTCTAATTGCATGTTTAACCTAGAATTAAAAAGTTTAGTTCAATTTTAAGAAACAATTTTCACAACGAATCCCACGACATTCAAAGTCATTTCCGCTGCGAGAATTTCGATCCTTTCAATTGGTCTTAGAGTCAATCGTTGGCTTCTTCGTTGTGCAATCTTTTTTTTTTCTTAAAATTAGGTGGGTTTGCTTTAATTTCATGAGATGAATTGTGGTTTGCGTATTGGATGGTTTCGGTTTTTGGCACTTAATTAGATTTACTTTTATGTTGATTTGATCAATGTAAAGGCCTAGTGTTTTTGGGTATTTTAGAAAGTAAATCGAGTCTGTAAGTCCGTGTCGTTCGTGGAAAGAGTTGTTGTGAAGAAATCAGAGCGGAAACATGCGAAAAACAACGAAGAACAACAAAGGTGTTTGTTGTTCTGTCGATGGCGTTGAGACGTTATTCTTCGGGGTCTCAACGTTGTCCGTGCGGTTCCAGGTGCGCTGCAGGCATAACGTTGCGATGCCAGGCGTGGCATTGCAACGCTGTGGGCGTTGAGATCTTAGAGTACAACGTTGGGCGCTGCAGCGTTGCAATGCTGGCCACGACGTTGCAACGCTGCCACGTAGTGGGCAGCAATTCGCGAGAAAAATGCGCGGTAGTGGTGAATTGGGATGTGGAGGTTACAGTTTCGAGCCCCCAGAAACAACCATTTTTTATTTTATTTATGTATTTATTTGTAAAATGTATTTTAATTAATTTTATTCATTAATGTTAACATAAATGTTATATTAATGTTAATTAATTTAATTAAAGTCCCTAGGGTGCCAAAACCGGTCCAATATTGATATTTAATTAATTTTATGTATGTGATATATGAAATTTATTATTCTATGTGCATAATGTATGTCATATAGATTAAAATCCCACCTTAGGTTAAACATTTCATGCATCATATTTATATTATAAGAGTTATAATATAATGTATGTTATATAGTTTTATTATTCATGTGATGAATGATCAAGTACTATACAATAGAAATGCATGTAACCTAAGTTAATTATTAGTTTTAAATTGTTTAGAACTTGAATAATTAGACATAGGTTTTATAGTTCTAATAAGATTAGAATTAGGAAATCGAATATGACTTATTAATGGAGACTAATTAGTAAGTATGTCTAAGGAAGGTAATATCTAAGGTTGGGGTATTTAAGCTGACGCTTTGCGGAACACCCCCTACCTGGGAACCGACCTGAGAGTGAATTTGGTCCAGAGATTCATAGATTATATTCTCGTGAGTGGCATTTAATTAAAAGCTAATTAAATTACCCACATAGACCTAAGTTAATAGTGTTATTATAGACTTAGGCTAATCCAATATAAGTGTTATATTGGTAGACTTAGATAAATATTAGTCGATTTATCTAGGTCAATCCTAATTAACTTAAAGTGTTGAGTGGGAGGAAATAAAGTGTATAAGATACATTTAATTGTTCTACCACAAATCTCCGTTAAGTTCACACCGTGAGATCCATACTCGGCCTCGTGGCGCAAATGGGAGTGTCCCCCTTCGGATGGTATTTGTATGGGTCAATATCAACGTGAATGGAAAGAGTACTTATAGTGAGTGGGAGCGGGACCTGTGAAAACGGGACCCACAATCTCTTTTATCGATTCACACCGTGAGACACCTATGATTTGCCTGCTAGTTTGGCCTATACCAGACAATCGGTTCGGAGGGCCTTGATCATGAGAGTTGGAACACCGTGAATTCCCGAAAGGGAAACAATTTCCTTGTTTGTTTACCTTCGTAGTTCACCATTCGGTGGCTATTCTTTGGACGGATACTTGGAAATTTAAAGATAAAGGGTGACACTCACGGGATTCATTAAGAGTTAATGGATTATGACCGAATAATAGTAACTGGATGCCTAATGGAATAAGAGTTATTCTGGTATTAGGGTCTGGTCGAGAAAGTCTCGTCCTAGAGGAGGAGTGTTTCTGTTCACCCTTCGCTGGCGGTCATTCTAAACCTCTGGGATATCGTTGCATTTTTTTAATGACCTAGGGATCATAGGATAAAGATTTGCTAAAACATGATTGGATTTTCAAAGCTTTTGCAAGACTAACACAAAGTTTTTCTTATTTTTAACAAACAAAATGTCTAGTTCAATTGTCGCTCTTTTAGCTTCGGATAAACTCGTAGGAGATAATTATCAGACGTGGAAGAATAATATCAACACGATACTTGTAACTGACAGCCTAAAGTTCGTGCTCACTGAGGAGTGTCCTCAGGTGTCGGGCTCGACCGCATCGCGAAGTGTTCGTGATGTGTACGATTGGTGGATCAGGACTAATGAAAAGGCCAAGGTCTACATAATTTCCAACTTATCTGAAGTTTTGGCAAAAAAGCATGAGGTGATGATCACCGCTAAGGAGATCATGCAATCTCTGCAGGAAATGTTTGGACAACAATCCTTTTCGGTCCGACATGACTCCCTCAAACACGTCATCAATGCTAGGATGAAGGAGGGGGTGTCTGCCCGTGAACACGTTTTGGACATGACCCCACTTTAATCTGGCAGAGGTGAACGGGGCTTCGATCGACGAGTCGAGCCAGGTCAGCTTTATTTTGGAGACTCTTCTGAAGAGTTTCCTTCAGTTTCGTAGCAATGTTGTTATGAACAAAATTAGCTAGACTCTGACCACCCTACTCAAAGAACTACAAAACTTCTAGTCCTTGATGAGGATCAGGGGATCGGAAGCTAAGGCAAATGTTGCCTTCAAGTCCTATCACAGGGGTTCGACCTCTGGGAGAAAATCTGTTGGTTTTTCAGGACCGAAAGGGAAGAAGAAGAAGTTGAAAAAGGGTAAAGCTAACTATGTTGCCGCCCAAAAGGGCAAAAAGGTCAAGAAAGTTGCAGAAAAAGGAAAGTGTTTCTATTGCAACGGGGATGGTCACTGGAAGAGAAATTGTCCCAAGTTCTTTGCCGACAGAAAGAAAGAAGGTAAATGTGATTTACTTGTAACTAAAACCTGTTTAGTGGAGAGTAATGACTCTGCCTTGATACTGGATACATGCGCCACTTACCATGTTTGTTCTTCTTTTCAGGGAATTAGTTCCTGGCAGCAGCTGCGAGAGGGTGGGATAACACTACGGGTTGGATCTGGGGAGGTTGTTGTTGGGATGTTTGTCCTAATCTCGTTCTGTTTGTAAAATAACATTTGAAATTAATAAGAGTTATTTATTTCATCATTTTGTGTCTCGCGAATTATACAAACTTTGTCCAATAAACTAAGCTCCAGGGTCATTGAATATATGAGAGAACTAGAACTTGAACGGTGTGTAGTGGACACACAGGAAGGATCACGTTCAAGTTAATAACCCAAACGGTCTACAGTATATAGATAGGGTTGGAGACCTAATCCTAGATACGTTGTGGATGCGACCCGCTTTGTATTAAGATACAAACGAGGTGATATGACTCGTTCATGTGGTTGACATGCGAGTGAGGGCATCCTGTACAATGAGATTGTACAAGACCGAACCGTGAATTATTAGACCTACTGATGTAATGTCGTTAACAGTATGGACTAATCACTTCGTAGATGACCATTAGTGACTTGACACAATCTCGAGCGTGTTACGGACTCACATGCGCGGGGTCTATACTTTGACTAGCATGCGGGTGAGGGTTGTCACAGTTACTCGCCCAATATGCCTATTTTCTCAGGGACAGGACCAAGTACGGAGCTGGGAACTTAACTACGCGAGATGGAATTCACTCGTCCCGCCTTTAGGGAAACAAGATGGGTTGTTCTCTTAAGTGCTTTCTCCAGGACTTGGACAATGGGCACCCACACTCTCACTGGCACGAAAGGGGTGTTGTGTATGATTGGACCATTACAACGTTGTTGTTCATTAGAGGAGCAGTGAGGACTTAAGGAGCAAGAAGTAGACACAGGGGTAAAACGGTATTTTGACCCAACAGTGTCTACGAACAACCTGTGAAGGGTCGACTCATGGGCACTGGTTATATCAGTGGACACATCTTGTCTTACACTGACGGGAGTGCAACTACGGGCTTTAATGGAATGTTACCGTAGCTAATGAATGTTGATTAACCGGGTCAAAGAGTTTGATAGATTAATCTTGGATCATTGGAGCTCGTCACTGTAGGTCCATAAGGTCCCTCGGTTGGCTCAAACTAGATTAATAGAAGGTTTACTATCCTGGTGTGAATTTGAAGTCTTCAAGTTCACTAAAGGGCAATTATGTCATTTATATGAGATATGAATGATATATTATATAGTTTAATGTGAATGAGATACATTTGATTTTTTTACCACAAATCTCCGTAAAGTCCGCACCGTGAGATCCATACTCGGCCTCGTGGCGCAAATGGGAGTGTCCCCCTTCGGATGGTATTTGTATGAGTCAATATCATAGTGGATGGAGAGAGTACTTATAGTGAGTGGGAGCGAGACTTGTGAAAACGGGATCCACAGTCTCTTCTTTCGATTCACACCGTGAGACCTCTATGATCCGCCGCCTGCTAGTTTGGCTTGGACCAGACAATCCCTTCGGAGAGCCTTGATCATGGGAGTCGGAACACCGTGAATTCTCAAAAGGGATACAGTTTCTTTGTTGGTTTTCCTTCGTGGTTCACAACTCGGTTGCTATTGTTTTGACGGATACATGGAAACTTAAAGATTAAGGGTGACACTCATGGGATTCATTAAGTGTTAATGAATTCGACCAAATAATGGTAACTGGACGCCTAATGGAATAGGAGTTATTCTGGAATTATGGTCTGATCGAGAAAGTCTCGTCCTAAAGGAGGAGTGTTTATGTTCACCCTTCGGTGGCGGTCATTCTAAACCTTTAGGATATCATTGCAAATTTTAATGACCTAGGGATCATATGATTAATTTTTGCTAAAACTTGATTGGACTTTAAAAGTTTTTTGCGAGACTGACGCAAAATTTTAATTTGATTTTTTCAGCAAAATGTCTAGCTCGATAATAGCTTTACTCGCTTCAGATAAGTTAGTGGGAGATAACTTCCAAACGTGGAAGAACAATATAAACACGATTCTTGTAACCGACGACCTAAAGTTCGTGCTTACTGAGGAGTGTCCTCAGTTGTCGACCTCGACTGCATCACGAAGTGTTCGTGATGCATACGATCGATGGATCAGGGCCAATGAAAAGGCCAAGGTCTATATCATTGCCAGCTTGTCGGAAGTATTGGCAAAGAAGCACGAGTTGATGATCATCGCTAAGGAGATCAGGGAGTCGTTGCAGGACATGTTTGGACAACAGTCCTTTCAGGTAAGGCATGACTCACTCAAACATGTCGTCAATGCCCGAATGAAAGAAGACACGTCTCTCTGTGAACATGTTCTGGACATGATGACCCACTTTAATTTCGCAGAGATGAACGGGGCTTCGATCGATGAGTCGAGCCAAGTCAATTTTATCTTGGATACTCTTCCGAAGAGTTTCCTTCAGTTTTGTAGCAACGCTGTTATGAACAAGATAAACTACACTCTGACCACCCTTCTGAACGAGCTACAGAACTTCCAGTCCTTGATGAGGATCAGGACACCGGAAGCTGAGGCAAATGTTGCCTACAGACCATATCATAGGGGTTCAACATCTGGGACTAAATCTGTTGCTCTTTCTCGCCCGAAAGGGAAGAAGAAGACGAAGAAAGGTAAAGTTGATCGAGTTGCCGCCCTAAAGGGCAAAATAGTCAATGAAGTTACAGAGAAAGGAAAGTGTTTCCACTGCAATGGGGACGACCACTGGAAGCGAAACTGTCCCAAATTCCTTGTTGAGAGGAAGAATCAAGGTAAATGTGATTTACTAGTGGCTGAAACTTTTTTAGTGGAGAGTATTAACTCTGCCTGGATTTTGTATTTGGGCGCCACTATCCACGTTTGTTCTTCTTTTCAGGGAATTAATTCCTGGTAGCAGCTGCGAGAGGGTGAGAAGACTCTACGGGTTGGATCCGAGGAGATAGTCTCTCCTGCAGCGATCGACAAAGTGAAGCTTTATTTTGGCAGGAAATACTTATTGTTGGACAATTTGTACATAGTTCCAGGGTTTACTAGAAACCTTGTTTCTATTTCCTGTTCTTTTAAAATATTGTATTTTCGTTTCATTTAATGGCAATAAAGCGTGTATTTCCAGAAATGGTAACTTCATTTGTTCTGCTTCACTTAAGTCAAATTTGTATGTTTTAAAACCTAATTCGGTCAAAAGCGTTTTGAACATTGAGTTATTTAAAACTGCAAAAATACGAACTAAAAGAGTAAAAGTTTCTCCAAAAGAAAATGCCCATCTTTGGCATCTACGGTTAGGCCACATTAAACTCAATAGGATTGAGAGACTAGTGAAGAGTGGACTTCTAAGTGAGTTGGAAGAAAACTCTTTACCGGTGTGTGAGTCATGCCTTAAAGGCAAAATGACCAAACGTCCTTTTATTGGAAAAGGATATAGAGTCATGGAGCTCCTTGAGCTTATACATTCCGACCTCTGTGGTCCGATGAGTGTTAAAGCACGAGATGGTTACGAATACTTCGTATCATTCATAGATGACTATTCGAGGTATGGGTATATTTACCTAATGCATAGGGAGCCTGAAACTCTTGAAAAGTTCAAGGAGTACAAGTCTCAGGTTGAGAACCTGTTAGGTAAAACCATAAAAACACTTTGATTGGATCGAGGTGAAGAGTATATGGACACTGAATTCCAGGACTTTATGATAGAACACGAAATTACGTCCCAACTCTTAGCACCCGGTATGCCAAAACAGAATGGTATATCGGAGAGGAGAAACAGAACCCTGTTGGACATGGTTCGATCGATGATGAGCTATGCTCGTCTCCCTAATTCTTTTTGGGATTACGCAGTGGAGACTGCGGTCTATATTTTGAACAATGTTCCGTCGAAAAGTGTTTGTGAAACACCTTTCAAACTTTGGAATAGACGTAAAGGAAGTTTACACCATTTCAGAATTTGGGGATGCCAGACCCACGTGTTGGTGTCAAACCCGATGAAATTGGAACCCCGTTCAAAATTGTGCCTATTCGTAGGTTACCCAAAAGAGACTACGGGTGGTCTGTTTTTCGATCCTATGGAAAATAGGGTACTTGTGTCGACAAACGCCACTTTCCTTGAGGAAGACGACGTCAGGGATCATTTGCATTGGAGCAAAATCGTGTTGAATGAAATGGGCAGTACATCAGCAGGAGTTGCTGATGGGGCTAGTACGTCAGCAAGTGTTATTGATCCTAGCATGTCTAGTCAAGTTCGTTCCCAAGAGTTGGGAATGCTTCGACCTAGTGGGAGGGTTGTGAGATAGCCTGAACGTTACATGGGTTTAGGTGAAACCCAAGTTGTCACTCCTAATGATGACTGCGAGGATCCATTGACCTATGATCAGGCATAGGCAGACGTTGACAAGGACGAATGGATTAAAGCTATGGACCAGGAAATGGAGTCGATGTACTTCAATTCTGTCTGGGAGCTTGTGGATCAATCGGATGGGGTAAAACCTATAGGTTGCAAATGGATCTACGAGCGTAAACGTGGCGTAGATGGGAAGGTGCAGACTTTCAAAGCACTACTAGTGGCAAAGGGTTTTACCCAGGTCGAAGGGGTTGACTATGAGGAAACCTTTTCACCTGTTGCCATGGTAAAGTCGATCAGGATCCTTCTAGTCATTGTCGCATATTATGACTATGAGGTATGGCAGATGGATGTCAAGACTGTCTTTCTGAATGCCAACCTTGACGTAACCATCTACATGGACCATCCCAAAGGGTTCATAACCCAAGGCCAGAAGCAAAAGGTTTGCCGGCTTCATAGGTCCATTTATGGACTGAAACAAGCCTCGAGGTCTTGGAATATAAGGTTTGATGAGGCGATCAAATCTTATGGTTTTGATCAGAATGTTGACGAGCCATGTGTCTACAAGAAAATCGTCGACAAAATTGTCGCATTTCTGATATTATACGTGGATGATATCCTTCTCGTTGGGAATGTAGTAGGATTTCTTACCGACGTAAAGAAATAGCTAGCTTCACAATTCCAAATGAAAGATTTGGGAAAATCTCAGTATGTTCTAGGTATCCCGATAGTCCGGAACCAGAAGAACATAACGCTGGCTATGTCTCAATCGTCTTAATTTGACAAGATGTTGTCTAGATATAAGATGCAGAACTCCAAGAAGGGCTTGCTACCTTTCAGGCACTGGGTTCACCTGTCTAAGGATCAGTGTCCTAAGACTCCTCGAGAGGTTGAGGATATGAGACGGATCCCCTGAGCCTAATGTATGCCATGTTGTGTACTAGGCCTGACATCTGTTATGCAGTAGGGATTGTTAGTAGGTATCAATCTAATCCAGGATTAGATCACTGGACGACCGTAAAGGCAATCCTCAAGTATTTTAAGAGAACGAGGAACTACAACTTAGTGTATGGCGGTGGGGATTTGATCCTTACAGGATACACAGATTCTGACTTTCAGACCGATAAAGATTCTAGGAAATCCACTTCGGGGTCAACCTTCATTCTGAATGGAGGAGTTGTAGTATGGCGAAGCATCAAACAGAGATGCATCGGTGATTCCATTATGGAAGCAGAGTACTTTACGGCTTGTGAAGCTGCAAAGAAAGCTGTTTGGCTTAGAAAGTTCATGACGGATTTGAAACTTGTTCCAAATATGAACTTGTCGATCACGCTGTTTTGTGACAACAGTGGTGCTGTATCTAACTCCAGAGAGCCTCGAAGCCATAAGAGAGGCAAACACATTGAGTGAAAGTATCATCTGATACGGGAGATTATCACGCAGATTGTCACACCCCGTCCCAGCTTACTTGCCTAACCTAGGAAGAGATGAAAAGACAAAGATAACCAAACCTCTTGTTGTCTTTCCTTGAGTAACCCAAGACTTAACTTAAAATAAACGTAACACAACATGTTTGAACAAGCAAAATTAAGCACTGATATACACTTAGATATGAAACACATTCACTTCCATTACTATGTTCTTTAGGTAGTCATAAAGTTTCCAAGTTTATTACAACCCATCTAATATGTTCTCACTACAAACCATATACAAAAGAAAGTGTATATACAAGGAGCTAAATGGCGTGGTGGCAAATAGGTCTTGTCAAGGCTAAGCACTTTGGAATCTAAATCACACGGGAAGAGTAGACATAAAGAAAACGTGAGCTAGGAAGCCCAGTGAGTGTCTATTATAAGCTCACAGGTGAAGCATAAAAATGGCAGACTATAAGTAGAAAATAGCTTAACATCTGTTTGTAACATAAACAAACCATGCTTCCAATTTACAGGTTAAAGTCACCACTTATGCATAGCACACAACTCATAATGTAGTATTATATTGAGGGTAGATAGATCAATAATGTAGAAGCTCATAACAATAAAACACATGGCATGATACCACTTTTGAACCATAGAGGTGGTAGAGTTACATTTGTACCAATAAGGTTCATACCTCTCTCACGTGCACGTGGAATACATTTGGCCCTTTGGTTTTCTCTAATACCTTCTCTATGTCCTTCAGAATTAAGGTAATACCATTTACTACCCGAATACCTTCTCATTGTCCTTCAGTATCGGGAAATTATGATTCATTCCCCCCTAAGTACCTTCTCGAATGTTCTTCAGTATTAGGGGTTAACCACAAACAAGGGCATAATTTGTTTATCATGGAAATCATGTCTTTATAACACATACAACAATTTCTTGACATTTTCACATTATCATCTAAACATGTTCCCAAGTGGATTTACACAAAACATTCTCTAAAGGAAAGCATACTTTCATAATTTAGTTTCCATACTTGGATTTATAGTTACAACTAATTCAAAGCATGCTTAGGTTCCATCATGAACTTTATGTTAGAAACTCCATGAAGCTATACATAATTAGTTCAAACAAGATTCAATGATCAACAATTATGTTTTTGAAGAAAAACATAGGTCAAGCATAATTCTAAAATAGAGTCACTCACAATCACCAAAAGAGTTCCAAGGGTTATACGCTTTTCCTATCTCCGTTTGCCCTGAAAATAAAATTAGTAATATCAATTCTTTCCCCTGTGCACCTTAGAAACAGTCTAATTCAGTCCCATAACTCAATTCAGAATAGCCATACACACACTTGGTTGTAAGGTATATAGAAATGGAAGAGAATCTCCTTCAATCTTTTGCTAGCAGTTTTTCCCTTGCACCTAAAATTACAGGTTCAACTTTCAGCTTGGGTTCCTCAAATTTATCAACACAACACCAAATATTTTTTGATAAACCTCAAGGACAACATCTTAGCTTACTTACCTCAAAGTTTCAGCTTCTAATTCCTCCTAATGTGCTCAAAACAAACTGAACTCCTCACACTGTTCTGCTACCCGAGAACTTTGAACACCTCTCACTGTTCTTCACATTTCTTCTTCGTCCTCTCTGTATTTCCCAAAAGTCGATCAGTTTCGTATTCTGCACTCAATTTATGAGATTTTGACTCAAAAATCAACGAATTTGACTCAGTAAATTAAAAGATATGATCGTTTGAAGATGACCCATTTTCCAGTTGCTTGCTGTTTTTCTGCGAATTTGACAGCACCTACTTGCCATGTTTAACTCCGATGCTTCACCTCCTTTGGCCAGCTCCTACTTCAATATTTACATCATAATCACCTTTTTAAAACACCAAAATAAGTGTGTAAATAAACCCTAAGCATTTAGCAAACTTATCCTAAGTTTGTGAGATATAAGATCTTCCATTCAATACATGATGCACCTAAAACTTCACCAATTTGCTAATGATTTTAACTTACTTCAATGCAACTTTTAATATGCTTATTTCAATGGCTTACCTATCTCCTTATGAAGCTTAGACACATTGTAGCTCCAAATTCAATAGATTCCCAAATCCGATCACGACATCATTTAGTGCAACCTATACGATTTTGCATATTTCAAAACTTCATGAACGAGTGCAAAATGATAAAAGAAAATAGAGTTTAGGGCTTACACAGGTAGCGTCGGAGCACAATGTTACTGATCCATTTACAAAGACCCTCACGCCTAAGGTGTTTGAGGGTCACCTAGAGAGTCTAGGTCTTCGAGTGCTTCTTGACTAGGACAAGTGGGAGATATGTAAACGGGTATTCAATGCCCTAGTTTATTGTATTACTTCATTGTAATTTATGTACATTTCAGAAATATATTTGCTTCACTAGCTTAATCCAAGTGGGAGTTTGTTGGGATGTTTGTCCTAATCTCGTTCTGTTTGTAAAATAACATCTGAAATTAATAAGAATTATTTATTTTATCATTTTATGTCTCGCGAATTATACAAACTTTGTCCAATAAACTAAGCTCCAGGGTCATTGAATCTATGAGAGAACTAGATCTTGAACGGTGCGTAGTGGACACACAAGGAGGATCACGTTCGAGTTAATAACCCGAATGGTCTACTGTATATGGATAGGGTTGGAGACTAATCCTAGATACGTTGTGAATGCGATCCGCTTTGTATTAAGATACAAACGAGGTGATCTAACTTGTTCATGTAGTTGACATGCGAGTGGGGGCACCCTTTACAATGAGATTGTACAAGACCGGATCATTAATTATTAGACCTACTGATGTAATGTCGTTAACAATATGGACTAATAACTTCGTAGATGACCATAAGTGACTTGACTTGAATCCTAAGCGTGTTACGGACTCCTGTCTGCGGGGGTCTGTCCTTTGACTAGTACGGGTGAGGGTGGTCACAGTTACTCGCCCAATATGCCTATCTTCTCAGGGAAAGAACCAAGAAGTGAGCTGGGAACTTAACTACGCGAGATGAAATTCACTCAGTGGACACATCTTGTCTTACACTGACGGGAGTGCAGCTACGAGCTTTAGTGGAGTGTTACCGTAGCTAATGAATGTTGATTAACCGAGTCAAAGAGTTTGATAGGTTAATCTCGAATCATTGGAGCTCGTCACTGTAGGTCCATAAGGTCCCTCGGTTGGCTCAAACTGGATTAATAGAAGGTTTACTATTTTGGTGTGAATTTGAAGTCTTCAAGTTCACTAAAGCGCAATTATGTCATTTATATGAGATATGAATGATATATTATATAGTTTAATGTGAATGAAATTCATAATAAACTATAGGTTAGCCTAATTGTTGAATTAGGGCTAATTTGGAGAAATTAGATTGAGAGAAATTAAATTAAATGTGATTCAATTTAAAAATCAACAATTATACAAATGTGATTTGTAAAATTAAATATGAGATATCTTATTATAAATGGTTATGCAAATATGATTTGCATAACCTATGATTGTGGTAAAATGGTAAATAGATGGAGATTTCAACTCCACCTATCACCATTATTTAAACCCCTTTGCAAGAAGGTTTTACCCAGGTTGAAGGGGTTGACTATGAGGAAACCTTTTCTCCTGTTGCCATGGTAAAGTCTATAGGATCCTTCTGGCCATTGCCGCATATTATGACTATGAGGTATGGCAGATGGATGTCAAGACAACCTTTCTGAATGACAATCTTGATGAGACCATCTACATGGACCAGCCCAAGGGGTTCATTGCCCACGGCCAAGAGCAAAAGGTTTATCGGCTTTAAAGGTCTATTTATGAACTGAAACAAACCTCGAGGTGTTGGAATATAAGGTTTGATGAGGCGATCAAATCTTATGGCATTGATCAGAACATTGACGAGCCTTGTGTCTACAAGAAAATCGTCAACAACACTGTCATTTCTGATATTGTATGTGGATGATATCTTTCTCATTGGGAATGAGGTAGGATTTCTTACTGACATTAAGAAATGGTTGGCTTTGCAATTCAAAATGAAAGAATTGGGAGAGGCCTAGTATCTTCTAGGTATCCAGATAGTCAGGAACCGGAAGAACAGAATGCTAGCCATGTCTCATGCATTTTATATTGACAAGATGTTGTCTAGATATCACTGAAGGGAATCGAAGTCCGCGCAGCGGAAGCGATTGCGAATCACGCGCTCTTGATTTAGTTACAACGATTTATTCAAAAACATATAACACTAGATTAAGCATATATAATAGAATGGACATCAAGAAATTACCTTTGAAGAACCTTTCTTCGAGTGCTCCTTTCTCCCACGATCAAGATCTCAGCAACAGGAACTCCAACGTGCGAAGACACGACCACCGGATCTTCTCCGTTGTTCTCTAGGTGAGGGAGGAAGGTGGGTTCCTTTTAGGAGAGGTGAGGTATTTTTGTGAGAGATGTGTGTTTTTGGAACTCTTCCAACAACACAACAAAGAGCTTGTCCTTAGAATTGTTTAGCATCACTTTACCTAGTTATATCTCATGCAACCATATATATAGGGGAATGGGATGGAAATGACCATCCTACCCCTCATTTATTCTCTCTTTAGTATATAGTTTATATATGAATCTAATTCACATTAAAACTATATATTATATCAATTGATATAACACCTCATGTATGAAATTGAACACTTCAATTTCAAATTCTAACTTTATACCCTCAATATTACCATATTGAGCCAACGGAGGATCTAATGGACCTATAGTTCATGAGCTCCAATGATGTGAGATTAATCGATCAAACTTTTTGATCCAGTTAATCAATATTCATTAACTACAAGTCACTCCACTATAGACTTGTATTTGCACTCTCCTCATCTGTAGATATTATTGTGTCCACTTTGATATAATCATTACCCATGAGTCGACCCTTCACGGGTTGTTCGTAATCACGGTGGGTCAAATTACCAGTTTTACCCCCTGTGATTACCCCCTTTGCTCCTTAAGCACCACCGATCCTTTAATGAACAACAAGTCTAAGGTCCTACCTTAGACTCATACCTCATCAGTAGAGGGCGGGCCCCGTTGTTCAAGACACCGGAGTCGATTCTTAAGGGAACAACCTATCTAATTCCTCGAGAGAGGAATGAGTGAATTCCATCTTGCACAGTTAAGTTCCCGACTACCTACGAGGTTCTCGTCCCGAGAAGGTAGGCATATTGAGTCGACCATGTGCCACTCTCACCCATACTAGTCTAAGGACAAACCCCTATAAGCGGAGTTCTTAACTTGCTCGAGATTCGAGTCGAGTCACTAATGACCATCTATAAATTACTAGTCTTATCCACATTTAACGGTGTTACCTTTGGTTAGACTAATAATTTGCGATCCGATCTTGTATGAACTCTTCATACAGGATGCCCCCACTCGCATGTCAACTACATGAATGAGTTGGATTACCTCATTTGTACTAATTACAAAGTGGGTTGCATCCATGGTGTTGTTGCGAATGAGGTTTCCAACCTTATTCTTATACCATAGACTATTTAGGTTATAATCTTGAACTCAACTCAAATAGTGTCCACTACACTGATTTTAAGATAAATGTTATAACCTTGGAGCTTAGTTTATTGCATTTATAAAAGCAAGACTGTAATCTTATTAAAACAAATAACACTTTATTTAATTGATCAAAATTACACAAGCTTAGGGCATAAATCCCAACAAAAACATGCAGAACTCCAAGAAAGGCTTGCTGCCTTTCAGGCATGGGGTTCACCTGTCTAAGGATCAATGCCCTAAGACGCCTCAAGAGGTCAAGGATATGAGACGAATCCCTTATGCTTCAGCTGTAGGGAGCCTCATGTATGCCATGTTGTGTACTAGGCCTGACATCTGTTATGCAGTTGGGATTGTCAGTAGGTATACAATCAAACCCAAGATTAGATCACTAGACAGCCATAAAGGCAATCCTCAAGTATCTTAGGAGAACGAGGAACTACAACCTTGTGTATGAGAGTGGGGATTTGATCCTTACAGGATACACAGACTCTGACTTTCAGACCGATAAGGATTCTAGGACAACCACTTCGGGGTCAGCCTTCATTTTGAATGGAGGAGTTGTAGTGTCGCGAAGCATCAAACAGGGATGCATCGCTGATTCCACGATGGAAGTCTTGTATGTTGCGGCTTGTGAAGCTGCAAAGGAAGTTGTTTGGCTGAGGAAGTTCATCATAGATTTGGAAGTTGTTCCAAATATGAACTTGTCAGTGACCCTGTTTTGTGATAACAGTTGTGTAGTAGCCAACTCGAGAGAACCTCGGAGTCATAAGAGGGGCAAGCATATTGAGTGGAAGTATCACCTGATACGGGTGATTGTGTACCACAAAGACGTGACAATCACGCAGATAGTGTCAGAGCACAACGTTGCTGATCCATTTACAAAGGCTCTCATGGCTAAGGTGTTTGAGGGTCACCTAGAGAGTGTAGGTCTTCGAGTGCTTCCTGACTAGGGAAAGTGGGAGTATTGTAAAGGGTATTCAATGCCCTAGTTTATTGTATTATTACTGTACATTTGAGAAATGTATTTTGTACTCCACTAGCTTAGCCCAAGTGGGAGTTTGTTGGGATGCATGCCCTAATCTCATATATGTTTGTAACATTCCTTATTGAAACAAATAAAAGTTATTTTTTCATCACTTTGTGTGGACACACAGGGAGGTTCACGTTCGAGTTAATGACCCGAACGGTCTACAGTACATGGATAGGGTTGGAGACCTAATCCTTGATACGTTGTGGATGCGACCCGCTTGTATTAGATACAAACGAGGTGATCCAACTCGTTCATGTGGTTGACATGCGGGTGGGGGCATCTTGTGCAATGAGATTGTGTAAGACCGAACCGTGAATTATTAGACTTACTGATGTAACACCGTTAACATTATAGGGCTAATAACTTCATAGATGACCAATAGTGGCTCGACCTTAATCCTGAGCGTGTTACGGACTCCTGTCTGCAGGGGTCTGTCCTTTGACTAGTATGGGTGAGGGTGGCCACAATTACTCATCCAATATGCCTGTCTTCTCAGGGACAGGACCACGTGGAGGGCTAGGAACTTGCCTACACGAGATGGAATTCACTCGTTCCTGAATTAAGGAAACTAGAGGGGTTGTTCCCTTAAGTGTTGTATCCAAGGCTTGGGCAATGGGCGCCCACCCTCTCACTGGTCCGAGGGGGATGTTGTTTATGGTTGGACCATATAACGTTGTTGTTCTTTAGAGGAGCAGTGGGACTTAAGGAGCAAGAGGTAGACACAGTGGTAAAACGGTATTTTGACCTAGCAGTGTCTACGAACAACCTATGAAGGGTCGACTCGCGGGCATTGGTTATACCGATGGACACAACTTGTCCTACAGTGATGGGAGTCAGCTATGGGCTTTAGTCGAGTGTTACCGTAGCTAATGAATGTTGAATAACCGAGTCAAAGAGTTTGATAGGTTAATCTCGGATCATTAGAGCTCGTCGTCTGTAGGTTTATTAGGTCCCTCGGTTGGCTCAAACTGGATAAATTGAGAGTTTATAGTTTGGTGTGGATTCGAAGTGTTCAAATTCATTTAAAGGGTATTTATGTCATTTATATGAGATATGATTGACATAATATATAATTTAATGTGAATGAGATTCATAATAAACTATAGGTTAGCCTAATTGATTAATTAGTGCTAATATTGGAGAGATTAAATTGAATATGATTCAATTTAAAAATTTCACAATTATACAAATGAGATTTGTATAATAAGGTATGAGATACCTTATTGTATATGATATGCGAATATGATTTGCATATTATATGGTTGTGGTAAAATGGTGAATTGGTGGAGATTTCAACTCCACCTCTCACCATTATATAAAGACTTTTTCAAGAAGGTTTTGATAATTCACTTCTCATTTTTTGGATTTCCATCCAAAGAGCTCTCTCTCATCTCTCAAATTCTCTCTTAATTTCTCTCCACCTAAACAAAAGGGAGTCCACCACTCTCCCTCAACTAATCGAGAACAACCAAGAAGATCGTTTTGGAGGTGTCCAAACTTTATGATTCGTGAGATCGTTGGAACGAAAGAGATCGAGATCGGAGAGGGAATCGACGAAGAAGTGTTCTTCAACAAGTAAGTACTTTGCTTTACTGTTTTTCCTTTTTCCAATTGCATGTTTAGCCTAGAATTAAAGAGTTTAGTTCAATTTTATTTTCACAATGAACACCACGACATTCAAATTCGTTTTCGCTGCGGGAATTTCAATGTCTTCACATGGTGGAGTCAACGATACAACCTTTTCTTTATACTCCTCCATACTATAACTTCTCCGTTAAGAGTGACCACTGATCCCGATGTGAATTTTCACAAATCTACATTAGTGTACGAAAATCAGAGTCAGTGTATTCTGCAAGGATCATATCCTTTGCGCTAAACACAAGCATATAGTCCCTCATTCTTCTAAGGTACTTGAGGATGTTTTTAACCCACAATCCAATGATCATATCCTGGATTGGACTGATACCTCTTGACATTTCCCACTGCATAACATATGTCGGGTCGAGTCCTTAGCATGACATGCATCAGACTACCGATAACTAATGCATAGGGAATGTGTCTCTTATCCTCAACTTCTTGAGGTGTCTTAGGACACTATTCCTTCGACAAATGAATTCCATGTCTGAAAGATAATAAACTCTTCTTGGAATTCTGCATCTAATTATATCTAACCAACATCTTGTCCACATAAGATGGTTGAAATAGTGCTAGCATTTTGTTCTTGTGATTCCGAACAATTTGGATTCCAAGGACAAACTGAGTCTCTCTCAAATATTTCATTTGGAATTGGGTCGCTAGCCATTGCTTAACGTTAATCAAGAATCCTGCATCATTCCCAATGAGTAGGATATCGTCCATGTATAAGACTAAGAAAGCTACAATGGTATTGACTATCTTCTTATAGACACAAGTCTCGTCAATATTCTTTTCAAAGCCATAAGATTTGATCGCAGTATCAAACCTTATATTTCAGGATCTAGATGCTTGCTTCAATCCATAGATTGATCGTTTAAGCATGCAAACCTTTTGCTCTTGACCCTGAATTATGGACTCCTCCAGTTGTACCATATAGATACTCTCTTCAAAATTGCCATTCAGAAAGGTTGTCTTGACATCCATTTGCCAAATTTTATAGTCATAAAGCTGGAAATGGACAAGAGTGTTCTAATCAACTTAAGTATGGCAACAGGGGAGAAGGTTTCTTAATAATCCACCCTGAAGGGAATGAAACTCCCACGCAGCGGAAGACGATAGAATCGTCGTGGTGAAGTTGTGCAATTGAATTTCGTTAAATTGATCGAACAATTAGACCTAGACTAAACATGCTTAAATGGAAAGAAAGATCAGTATGTACTTACTTGTTGAAGACGCGCTTCGATTTTTCCTTTCCGTTCATGAACTCTTCGTGTTCTCCCAACAATCTCGAACCCTTTTCTCAAACAAAGATCGAACACAACCCTTCGGCTTCTCGTTTGTTCTTCTTTTGGAAGAAGTAAGTTTGTGGGAACTTTTGTGTTTTGGTTTTTTAGAGGAAAAAACTAGAGAGAATTTTGAGAGAAAAGTAATCTCTTCTTTTGGTGAAAATCCAAAAATGAGAGAAAAGCGTTCTTTCCTTCTTGCAAGAACGGTTTAAATAATGAAGATAGGTGGAGTTGAAATCTCCACCTATTTACCATTTTACCACAACTATAGTTATGCAAATCATATTTGCATAACCATATATTATAAGATATCTCATATCTCATATTACAAATCACATTTGCAATATTGTGGATTTATTAAATTGAATCACATCCAATTTAATATCTCTCAATCTAATTTCTCCTAATTAGCCCTAATTCAACAATTAGGCTAACCTATAGTTTATTATGAATCTCATTCACATTAAACTATATATTATATCATTCATATCTCATATAAATGACATAAATGCCTTTTTAGTGAAATTGAACACTTCAATTCACACCAAAACATTAATCCTTCTTTTAACCCAGTTTGAGCCAACCGAGGGACCTAATGGACCTACAGTGACGAGCTCCAATGATCAAAGATTAACCTATCAAACTCTTTGACCCGGTTAATCAACCTTCATTAGCTTTGGTAACACTCCACTAAAGCACGTAGTTGCACTCCCGTTAGTGCAGAATATTACGTATCCACTTATATAACTAATGCCCATGAGTCGATCCTTCACAGGTTGTTCGTAGACACTGTTGGGTCAAATTACCGTTTTACCCCTATGTCTACTTCTTGCTCCTTAAGTCCCCACTGCTCCTCTAATGAACAACAACGTTGCTATGATCCAACCATACACAACAACTCTCTCGTGCCAGTGAGAGAGTGGGTGCCCGTTGTCCAAGCCCTGGAGACAGCACTTAAGGGAACAACCCCTCTAGTTTCTCTAAAGCGGGAGCAGTGAATTTGCCTCTCGCGTAGTTAAGTTCCCAGCTCCCTACTTGGTCCTGTCCCCCGAGAAGATAGGCAGATTGGGCGAGTGGCGTGACCACCCTCACCCATACTAGTCAAGGGACGGACTTCGCATATAAGAGTCCGTGTAACGCTCGGGATTCAGTCGAGTCACTAATGGTCATCTCACGAAGTTATTAGTCCTTCATCGTCAGCGGTGTTACATCGTAGGTCTAATAATTCACGCCCGATCTTGTACAATCTCATTGCACAGGTTGCCCCCACTCGCATGTCAACCACATGAACGAGTCAGATCACCTCGATCTTAATACAAAGCGGGTCGCATCCACAGTGTATCCAGGATTAGGTCTCCAACCCCATCCATATACTGTACACCGTTCGGGTCATTTACTCGAACGTGATCCTCCCTGTGTGTCCACTACACACCGTTCAAGTTCTAGTTCTCTCATATATTCAATGATCCTGGAGTTTAGTTTATTGGTCAAAGTTGTATAAAATGCGAGACACAAAATGATGAAATAAATAACTCTTTATTAATTTCAAATATATTTACAAACAGTACGAGATTAGGACAAACATCCCAACACACCCATTCTCGTTGGGTATAACCCTTTGCCATAAGTCGAGCCTTAAAGGTTTGCACCTTACTGATTTGGTCTCGTTTCTTCTTGTAGATCCACTTGCAACCGATCGGTCTTTCATCATCTGGTTGGTATACAAGTTTCCAGATTAAATTGAAGTACATTGACTCCATTTTGATGTCCATGGGTTTAATCCACTAGTCCTTATCTATGTCATTCATTGCCTGTTTATAAGTCAATGGATCCTTAATGTTATCATCAGGTATGACGACCTGGGTTTCAGTCAAACCCATGTAACGGTCAGGTTGCCTAACATCCCTCCCACTACGTCGAGGCATTCTCAACTCTTGAGAAGGACCAACTTGATCAATAACTCTAATTGATTTATCTGTAGCTTCCCTGAAAAGTTTGTTTAAAACAATTATACTTCGAGGTCGGTGATCTCTCATGTGGTCTTCCTCTAAGAATGTGGTATATGTTGACACAACCACTTTATCCTCAAAACAAACCACCTTTCGTTTCCTTGGAGTATCCTATGAATAGGCATAATTTTGAAAGATGTTCTAGTTTCTTTGTTTTGGACACCATCACATGCGTCGGACATCCCTAAATCCTGAAGTGACGTAAACCACCTTACGCCCTTTTCACAACTTATAGGGTGTTTCTGAAATACTCTTAGAGGGAACCATGTTCAAAATATATTCAACAACTTCTACTGCATATCCCCAAAACAAACTAGATAGTTGAGCATAACTCATCATAGATCGAACCATGTCTAACAAGGTTCTATTTCTCCTCTCGGATACACCATTCTGTTGAGGTGTACCGAGTGCTGAGAGTTGAGAGTTGAGATACGATTCAATGTTCTATCATATAGTCTTGGGATCTCAAATCAATATATTATCCACATCGATCTGATCGAAGCGTTTTAATCGTCTTACCTAATGTGTTCTCAACTTCTACCTTATACTCCTTGAACTTTTCAAGGGTTTCGGAGTTATGATGCATTAGGTAATGATATACATACCCAGAATAATCATCCATGAAACCGAGGAAATATTCATACCTTCCTTGTACCTTGACATTCATTGGACCAAAGAGATTCAAATGCACGAGTTCCAAGGGTTCTTTGGCCTTATAACCTTTTTCATAAAAAGGTTGTTTGGTCATTTTTTCCTCAAGACAGGACACACATGGTGGTAAGGAGTTGTCTTCTAACTGGCTCAGGAGACCACTCTTAACCAATCTCCCAATCCTATTGAGATTAATGTGGCCTAGTCTCAAGCGCCAAAGATAGGTACTTAGAGAAAGCTTCTGCCTTTTATTTTGAGTATCAGTTGTTTTAAACATTTCGGTGTTCAAAATAGCTTTTATCTTTATTGGTCTCAACATATATAAGTTGTTTTCAAGTTTAACAGAACATATTCATACACCTCTTTTACAAATGAACGGTTCATTTTGATCAAAAGATACTTTATACATATGTTCAAGTAAACAAAAGATAGATACAAGATTTCTTTTGATTCCAGGAACCAAAACTACATTTTCTAGTAAAATGAACCTATCTCTAAACAACAACTCCAATGCTTCCACTGCTTTAGCTGAGACAACCTCTCTTGTTCCAACCCTAAGAGTTATCTCACCATCAACAAGTAACTGTCAGGAACTAGTTTCAAGAACACGCATGGTTCATGGATCATGAATCTAGTATGCAAGTTGAATCATCATGTTCCACCAAACATGTTTCAATAACGAGTAAATCAAATTTACTTTGTTTTGTCTTCTCAACTTTCCTCTCCATCATATGAGAGTTATAAATATTCTCGAGGGCATCATGACAGACCGATGAGGATGATTGTCCAAACAACGCCTATAATGAATGCATGATCTCCTTGGTTGTGATCATCCTCTCATGTTTCTTACCTAACACATCAGATTGTTGGGGTGTATGCCCTAATCTCGTGCAGTTTGTAAGACATGTTGATTTAATGAATAAAGGTTATTTATTATTCAAACTTTGTATCTCGCATTTTATAAACTTAATCCAATAAACTAAGCTCCAGGGTCATATTATTTGAGAGAACTTGAACGTTGTGTAGCGGGCACACAAGGAGGATCACGTTCGAGTTATTGACCCAAATGGTCTACTGTTGAGGTTTGTGCCCGAAAACTCATAGTTTGTAAATTTTGTTCTAATTAATGTAATAAAAAGTTATTATTTCCAATAAAGAGTTATTGTTCGTTATTTACGATATTGCCCATGTTTTAACCCTGAATCCAATAAACTAACATCCAAGGCTGTAAAATGTCTCTTGAACTGAATGTAGTGTACATATAAAGGATCTCAATTTGAGATACAACCTAAAGGGTCTATAGTAAGGGGATAAGGTTTGGGTACCTTACCCTGGTAATACTATGGATATGACCTACTTTGTATATGATACAAACACTGTGATCTAATGTGTTCGTGTAGATGACATGTGAGTGGGGATATCCTATGTAATGAGATTACATAAGACCGGACCGCAAAATAGTAACCACTAGATGTAACTCCGTTGACTAGTTAGGTTTCTATTTCACTAGGATGACCTAGGCAACTTGATCTCAATCCTGAGCAGGTTACGAACTCCTTTTTGCGAGGGATTGTCCTTTGACTAGTATGGGTGAGAGTGGTCAGATTCGCCGACTCAATCTGCCTACCTTCTTGGGGACAAGACCAAGTGAGCGGCTGGGGACTTAACTTAGCAAGATGGAATTCACTCCTTCCCGCCTACTAGGGTAAGTAGATGAATGTTCCTTTAAGTGGTGTCTCTGGGACTTGAACAAAGGATCCGACTGTCTCATTGGCACGAGAGGGACTTCTATTTGTTGGTAGGGCCACAAACAAATTGTTTATTAGAGGAGCACTGGTACTTAAAGTACAAAATGTAACCCAGGGGTAAAACGGTAGTTTGGCCCAGCTAGTGTTACGAACATTCGTGAAGGATTGACTTGTTGTTATTGGCCAATATCTGTGGACACAGAAATATATCTGCAGTGAGAAAAGTTCAGCTATGGGACTTTAGTGGAGTGTTCCCGCAGCTAACGAATGTTGATTAGGAGGTTAATGAGATTGACCGAGTAATCTCGTATCGTTGGAGCTTCTGATTTGTAGGTTCATTCACCTTCTAGCTCGTATAGGGTTCTTAGATCGTTTGAATTTGAAATTCAAATTCATTAGGGAATAAATTTAATGTATATAGATACGTTATAATATAAAGTTTTGGAACTTTATATTGTAAATTTAATGTGAATATGAGAGAATTAAATATTTGAAAGAGTTCAAATATTAATTTAAATGTGAATGTGATTCATATTTGAAAACCATAGGTTAAAATTTAATGTGCATAAGATGTCCATTAAAACTATAGGTTAGAAGGAATAATGATTAAATATGATTTAATCATAATTAAATATATGATATTTAATTTAATTTTGGTTAAATGTGATTTAATTAAAATTAATATTAATTTATAATTAAATATTATTTAATTATTTATTAAATTAATTAAGGGACGTGTCAGGATGACACATTCCCACTACCCCTCTTCCTCTCCCTATCGACAGATAAACAGGGAGAGGGGATCAGTGAGGAACTAATCGATTGTTCATTTTTGTGCAATTGTGGAATTGTTTTAAAAAATTATCTGACTCTCAACAAAATTCCCTTCTCCTTCTTTCTAACTGTTGGAATCCTTCCCACCAAGGATTGATCGAAAGAACTCAGAGGATAGAAGGTTTATCCAAGTGGTGGTGTCTTGCTGGAGGAAAAGAACGGAGGAGTTTTATCTGGTTGTTGAGTTGTTGTACTCTTGGAGCAAGGAGTTGCTGCGAAACTACAAAGGTAATCACCTCTTTCCTTTTAGTTTTGTATTTTCTACAACATGTTTGCATCTCTAATTTCCATGCTCTAATTAGATTAGATTAAATTATTGTTTATCTCTCTGTTTTACCCAATGTATTGGTATTTGGAATAAACCAAAACAATAAACCAATTTGCTTACGGAGATTAGATCTTCTTCAATTTGTATCAGAGAAATGTTTGTTTTGTTTTGGTTGAAACAAATTTGCATTGAAAATGTGGGAATTACATTTGGTTTGCTGTAAAACTGTTTAGGAAATTTTTTGCCTTAGTTTCATTTTTTATTTGATCAATTTAAATGTAAAGGGCCCTTCGTTTTGGGTAATAAAGTGCATTATCGAGTCTGTAATAGTGTTATTAGTCGTTCGTGACAAATTTCATGCAATTCGGATGAGATTCGATGGAGAATTCACCATTGGAAGTTGTTGTTTTCGAAGGAATTAGCTGCTGCAGAAGCAATAGCGTTGCAACACCGTTCATCAGCGTTACAACGCTGAGGAACGACGTCGCAACGACGAAGCTCTTATCGATACGAAAATTTGAGGGGTTAGCAACGTTGCAACCTGCCTCGATACCTAAAGTGCGCGCATAACGAGGCGACGTTGCAACGCTCCCCTCAACGTTGCAACACCGTGGCATCAACTTGAAGAAGCAGACCGTTTCAGGGGTAGTTCAAGCGGTTCAGGTCGTGATTGGTCCAGTTCGAGCGGTCTAAGCCCGGTTCCAAGTGTTTTGGACCGGTTTTGTAATAAAATTAGTGTAATTTTATTATTTTTTGCACTTTAGGGGCCAAATATTTTCGGTTTTACGACTATTTTCTTTATGAATGTCATTTAGAATTTTTCCACCTTAGGATAAGCATGTTCATGCATTTTATTTGTATAATTGTTATATAAATATAGTAGAAATGCATGATTTATTTTATTTTTCATGAGTAATTATTTATAATTGTTATAATTGGATTATATGAAAAATAAATAGCATGGAACATGAAATTACTTAGTTTAAGATAAACTGTTATTTTATTTAAGTAATTTGCATGATTCAATTAGCTGAATATGTTTCCAATTTGAAATCGTTTGTTGGATTTATCATATAGTTCGCCGTCATAGGTTAATAATTAAAATTTATAAGAGATAAAAAGGGGTTTTAGAAACCATAACCTATAACAAAGAACTGCATGCAAACATAAGAACTTGAGTTAAATGAAATTAGTTTTTAAATTGTTTAAAATTAATTTAAACCTAAGTTTAATTTCTAATAGGATTAGAAGTTAGTCTTACATAGTATTTTAAATAGTTTAAAATATAGTAGGACAATAGGACATTGGTTATAAGGGAACTCTACCATGATGGAGATCGGATCCCCTTGAGCAGCGGAAACGTGTTTTAGAATCGTAATTTCAAGTTTATTTTTGTTGAAAATAAAAAACAGTACATTGGGAAAAATACAGAACAAGCATACATTTCGTAATCTAATTAGGCATGGATATAAACATGCAAACATGCTTTAGAATTTAAACTAAACTAAAAGGGAATTCAAAATTTACCTTTGTAGTTTCACAGCAACTCCTTGCTCCAAGTGTGCACAGCAACTCAGCAACACCAAAAGGACTTCTCTGTTTTTCCAACAGGACAACATCACTTGGAAAACCTTCTATGACTTTGAGTTTCTACTTAGATCTTCCTTGGTGGGAAGGATCCAACAGATGGAATGAATAAAGAATTGAGAGAGAGAATTTTTCAGAGAGAGCAATTCACCAGAATTGCACTGTGAATCATCGATCCCCTCAACCTCTGTCCAACAAGAAGTTCAATGGCAGTGGGGAGGTGGGAAGAGGGGAATGTGTCCTCCTGACACGTTCCCAATAATTAATTAATTAATTATTAAAATAATTAAATCAAATTTAATTAATTAATTAAATATCATATATTTAATTAATAATTAAGATCAAATCATATTTAATTTTTTTTCTCCTCTAACCTATAGTTTTAATGCACATCTTATGCACATTAAATTATAA
Source organism: Trichosanthes cucumerina (assembly GCA_036507285.1). Taxonomy (NCBI): domain Eukaryota; kingdom Viridiplantae; phylum Streptophyta; class Magnoliopsida; order Cucurbitales; family Cucurbitaceae; genus Trichosanthes; species Trichosanthes cucumerina. Next base: position 42,297,855 of record CM071840.1, read on the forward strand.
CCTATAGTTTTCAAATATGAATCACATTCACATTTGAATTTAATATTTGAACTCTTTCAAATATTTAATTCTCTCATATAATTTAATATGAATCATATTCACATTAAATTTATGATATATAGTTCTAAAACTATATATTATATCGTATCTATATACATTAAATTTATTCCCTAATGAATTTAAACATTTCAAATTCAAACGATCTAAGAACCCTTTACGAGCTAGAAGAAGGACCTAATGGACCTACAGATCATAACCTCCAACGATATGAGATTACTCGGTTAATCTCATTAACTTCCTAATCACCATTTGTTAACTGCGGGAACACTCCACTAAAGTCCCGCAGTTGCACTCTTCTCACTGTAGATATATTCCTGTGTCCACGAATATTGACCAATAACAGCAAGTCAATCCATCATGAATGTCGTAACACCAGGTGGGTCAAATTACCGTTTTACCCCTGAGTTTCATCTTGTACCTTAAGTACCAGTACTCCTCTAATGAACAATTTGTTTGTGGTCCTACCAACAAACAGAGTCCCTCTCGGGCCAATGAGAGGGGCGGGCCCTTTTTAAAGTCCCGGAGACACCACTTAAGGGAACATTCCTCTACTTACCCTAATAGGCGGGAATGAGTGAATTCCATCTTGCTAGGCTAAGTCCTCACCTGCTCACTCGATCTTGTCCCCAAGAAGGTAGGCATAGGACTTCGTAACCCGCTAAGGATTGAGATCAAGTTGCCTAGGTCATCCTAGTGAAATTGAAACCTAACTAGTCAACGGAGTTACACCTAGTGGTTACTATTACGTGGTCCGGTCTTATGTAATCTCATTACATAGGATATCCCCACTCAGATGTCATCTACACGAACACGTTAGGATCACAGTGTTTGTATCATATACAAAGTGGGCCACATCCATAGTTTTACCAGGGTAAGGTACCCAAACCTTATCCCCTTACTATAGAGCCTTTAGGTTGTATCTCGAACCGAGATCCTTTATATGTACACTACATTCAGTTAAAGATACATTTTACAGCCTTGGATGTTTAGTTTATTAGATTTCGGGTTAAAACAATGGCAATATCGTAAATAACGAACAATAACACTTTACTGAAGTAATAACAGTTTATTACAATAATTAGAAACAAAATTACAAACTATGAGTTTTAGGGCACAAACCCCAACATACCGGTGATGTTCTATCTAAGGTTGGGGGTACTTTAGCTGACGGTTAACGAAAAACCTCCTACCTGGGAACTGACCTAGAACCTTAGTTGAATTAACCATAGTTCTGTGTTATATCTACGTAATTAAAATGTTTATTCACCTAGACATAAGGTTAAAAGACCTAGTTATAAAAGTTATAATAGACATAGACTTAGATAAATTCTATTAGCCATAATCCGACTAAGTTAAACCTATACCCTAACCTTAGGTGCTTCAGTGGGAGAAAACGAGGTGTTCGCATCGAGTTTACTCTCACGCCCTCAAGAGTTCACACCGTGAGTTCCATGCTCGGCTACGTGGCGTCAATAGCGTCCCCCTATGGTAAGTTTTTGCATGGTTCAATACCAAGGTGAATGAGGGAAGTATCAATAATAAATGGGAGCATGACGCGTGTCAACGTATCCTACTGTCTTCTCTATTAGGTCGCACCGTGAGATTTCTATAGTCTGCCTGCTAGGTTGTCTTTGAACAACCAATCCCTACGGAGGGTCTTACTATAGGGGTCAGAACACCGTGAACTCAAGAAATGGATAGGGTCTCTTAGGTAATTTACCAACATTTGTCTTTCTTAATAGTAGTATGTTGGCTATGACCTATTGGATCTGAAAATGGTAGGGTCACATTTATGGGATAAGTTAAGCTAGTTAACGAGTCCTTGACCAAACAAACGGTAGCTAACAATCATTGGGACATGAGATGTTCTGGTAGTGAGAATTAGCTGAGACAGACTCAATTCAGGGGAAGAGTGACTGACCACCCGACGGTGGCTTTTATTCTAAACCCTTAAAGTATCGTTGCAAAATTAAAGGTTTAATTTAAACACTAGGGTTCTTTAATAATTTTTCTAAAATTGATTGGTTTAATGGGTTAAAGGCATAACTTAGAATTGTTTTTGAAATTTCAGCATGTCGTCTTTTGGGATGTATGTCCTCATCTCGTGTAGTTTGTAATATTCCAAGTTGTAAATAAATAAGAGTTATTTATTTGAACTTTGTGTCTCGCATATTTCTTAAACTTAATCCAATAAACTATGCTCCAAGGTCATTGTATTATGAGAGAACTTGAACTTGAACGGTGTGTAGTGGACACACAGGGAGGATCACGTTCGAGTTAATGACCCGAATAGTCTACAGTATACGGATAGCATTGGAGACCTAATCCTGGATACGTTGTGGATGCGACCCGCTTTCTATTAGATACAGACGAGGTCATCCAACTCATTCATGTGGTTGACATGCGAGTGGGGGCATCTTGTGCAATGAGATTGTACAAGACGGGACCGTGAATTATTAGACTTACTGATGTAACACCGTTAACAGTATAGAGCTAATAATTTCGTAGATGACCATTAGTGACTCGACCTTAAACCTTAGGGTGTTACGGACTCCTGTCTACGGGGGTCTGTCCTTTAACTAGTACGGGTGAGGGTGTGTAAACCCGAGATCTTTCTTTGGAACTTCCTTATTATCAAACAACAAAAAGAAAGAAGAAATGAATGTTTAAAACTTGGTTTTCCATGTTTTAAAAAGGAAAGAAATGAAGTGAAAGGCAAAAGGAAAACAAGGAAGGAAAGTTTAAACCATTTTGGTTTGGATTGCTTTAAAGACAAAAGAAGAAAAGGAAATGAAACAAATGTTTAATATATTAAGTTTCTTTTGTTTTGCAAAGAAAAGATAAGAAATGAAAAGATAAAGGAAGGAAAAAGGAAAAGAAAAGAAAAGAAAGGAAAGAAAAGGTAGATGGTGGGACCCCCACCATTGTTATCTTTTTAAAAACACATGATCCATCAATTTTCTTCTTCATTTCTCAAAGAGGAGCAAGGGTTTTCGTGGGAGAAGCATAAATGAAGAGGAAGAAGGTGGTTTTTGGAGCTGAAGTTGCAGAAGAGAGGAGAAGAACTAAAGGTAAGTCTTTATGACAGCAAGTTAATCAATTCAATCCTATTCTGGTTTTCTGTTCATCTCGAGCTCCACAGGAAGAGGTAACAATGTCTGTTGGCTTCATGCCGTCTCTCGGGCTAAGTTAGCAGGTAGTTCGGGAAGGGGTGTGACAACTTTGTATCAGAGCAGTTAGCTCCATGGGAATGAGACAGAGCAAGTTAGCTCTAGAAGAAACTGTAAAGTAAATAGCAAGTTATTGAGTTAGTTCAATAGAACTAGCAGAGCATGGTCCAAGTAAGGATAAGAGTAAGTCAAGTCAGGACTAGAATGTGAACACAAGTCTAGAATTGTGCATTTGAGTTGAGTACTCATTACATGTCTAGTATGTTGATACGTTATAGAAGTCATGCCACCACGTACTAGCAGACGATGCAGGCAAGATCAGGACGGGACGCAGGATCCTACCCAAGATCAATCCCAGTAGAGATCTAGTGCCCCGAGAGTTCAGATAGGGGCCAGAATTAAGCAGCATGCTAATTCCTCACAAGAAGAGGTAAGATTTGAGGTTTTGTTTTGTGAAATTTAACTCATATTGGAACAAAATTCGTGAAGGAAGCTCGAGCAAATTCGGATCTTAAGCTACTGATGTGTGAAGAGGAAGACAGAAGACAGAATTTGTTGTCAAATCTGAGAAGTCTCTGGTGTTTTGGTTGTACTGGTCTGTAGAGTTGGAATCAAAAGCTCTAATAGGTATGGTTGGAAAGCTTATTGAATTTCCTACAACTTTCATGAAGAAATCGTGAATAGAAAATGATTGGAAGATGTTGTAAATATCAGGTCAAGTATCGGGTAGCAGCAGGAAATCGAATCTGGAATAGCAGAAGTTAGTTCCTGGGAAAGAAGCTTTCGAGGTATTTCTGAACCAATCTATTGGGAATTTGAATTTCATGTCTTCATATGATTTTTAGAGGATTGAAAAAGGAAGAGTTTGGTATAATTTTCACCCTGTTTGGCTAAGTAATGAAGAAGTTATGGTTGTCTGAAAACAGGGCAGAAAATCTGAAAATGCTGGAAAATTTGAAAGTGTGTTTACTTGTAATTTTAAGGTTAAAAAGCATGAGCTCGAGGTTCTAATGGTTGAATTTTGTTTGTTTGACAGGCCAAGAGCAAATAGGTCGAGTGTACGAGCCAAGGTTCAAGTTTAACACTGTGAGTGACAAAACGAACCTTGGAAATGGTTTATAGGCTTGTATTATGCTTATGAAAATGCAAGGTTTTGCTAAAACGAAATGGTTTCAATGCTTAATTTTTCCTTGGAACACATGTTTATGAGTATTTATATTTTCTAAGAAATGATTTCAAGTGCTCGTTGTGAGCCTAAATGTCTTGATGAAATTTATATATGAGCATATGTTCTTGATTGTCGAAATTTATGGAAATGTTATGATTTCGAGCAAGTATGTTTAGCAAGTATGTTTTTAAAGATTTCCAGTTTTATGAACAAGCTAAGTAAGCTTGAGTTTTATGAAAGAGAAGATAAGCAGGCATGTTTAAATGTATTTATGTGTTTTTCTGAGTCTTGAATGAGTAAATGACTGAAACATTGAGCCTGAGGCTATATAGTACCGTGTGCACACTGTGTCTTTTCTCGTTGTTGACGTTGAGTGTACTCGTGATACGTGTATTGCTGCGTGAGTGCCGGGCGGGCCCCACTACGACAAAGACGATGGGAGTGCTGGGCGGGCCTCACTACATCGTAGAACAAACGTTGGTTGTACTGGGCGTGCCCTACACAACGTAGATTGTGACATGTTTTAAAATGAGTTAATACCATTTACATGCCTTACGAGTTTTTAGCGATATACTTGCTGGATTTCATGAAAAGCTATTATGATTACACAGTTACTTTTAACATTTGATTACAGATGCATATGCTCATAGATGGCCAGGTGATATGATTTACGAGTTAATAGTTTTCTTTTAAACTCAAGTCACTCATTGAGCATCATAGCTCATTCTTTCAGTGTTTTCCCCACTTTTCAGGTAGAGATCGAGCTCCCGGTTCCTGAAAACCTGCCATAGTCTGCTGAAGCTTCATAAGTTTGATATTTTGTACGTGGCTGGTGTTGTATAGCAAGTCCATATGTTTTGTAAATTATTTTGAGAGAACTATGTAGTCATAGTCGTATGTGCTTTAGAGGTTGTGGTTGTTTAATTAGTGGTTTGGACTGTTTGTGGATCTGATGGTCTTGCTCGTTTTAGTTTCCAAGAGAGACTTAAGAAGAGTTTCTCCTCATATATGTTTAATAGTTGTCCAGTTTCCGCTGTGTTAAGTTTAAAGTGTTCCATATGCGAACATAGTTTGTTGATCAGGTAAAGCAGTGTAAAACAGGTATTGTTAAGAGGTAACAATGTCTGTTGGCTTCATGCCGTCTCCCGGGCTAAGTTAGCAGGTAGTTCGGGAGGGGGTGTGACAGGGTGGCCACTGTTGCTCGCCCAATATGCCTATCTTCTCAGGGACAAGTCCACGTGGGGAGCTGGGAACTTGACTACGCAAGAAAGAATTCACTCGTTCCCGACTTAGGGAAACTAGAGGGGTTGTTCCTTTAAGTGCTGTCTCCAGGGCTTGAACAACGGGGCCCCACTCTCTCACTGGCCCGAGAGAGTTGTTGTTTATGGTTGGACCATGCAACGTTGTTGTTCATTAGAGGAGCAGTGGGACTTAAGGAGCAAGAGGTAGACACAGGGGTAAAATGGTAATTTGACCCAGTAGTGTCTACGAACAACCAGTAAAGGGTCAACTCATGGGTATTGGTTATATCGATGGACACAACTTGTCCTACAGTGATGAGAGTGCAGCTCGGGCTTTAGTGGAGTGTTACCATCGCTAATGAATGTTGAATAATCGGGTCAAAGAGTTCAATAGGTTAGTCTTAAATCATTTGAGCAAGTCATCTATAGGTTCATTAGGTCCCTCGATTGGCTCAAATTGGACAAATTGAGGGTTTGTAGTTTGGTGTGAATTTGAAGTGTTCAAATTCATTATTTGGGTATTTATGTCATTTATATGAGATATAGATGACATAATATATAGTTTGATGTGAATGAGATTTATAATAAACTATAGTATAGCCTAATTGATTAATTAGTGCTAATTGGAGAAATTGAATTGAGAGAAATTAAATTGAATGTGATTCAATTTAAAATTTCACATTTATGTAAATGAGAATTGTATAATAAGGTATGAGATACCTTATATTATGTGGTATGCAAATATGATTTGTATATCATATAGTTGAGGTAAAATGGTGAATTGGTGGAGATTTTAACTCCACCACACACCATTATAAATAGGTGTACTCTGAAGGGAATCGAATCCCGCAGCGGAAGCGATTGTCCATTTCGTTACAACGATTACATTCAAGAACTAAATAATCTAGATTAAGCATAAAACAGAATTTGGACAGCAAGAAATATACCTTTGAAGAACCTTTTTTCGAGTGCTCCTTCTCCCACGACCACGATCTCAGCAACACGAACCCAAGAACGGATGAACACTACCACCGGATCTTCTCCGTTGTTCTCTAGGTGAGGGAGGAAGGTGGGTTCCCTTTAGGTGAGATGAGATGTTGTGAGAGAGGGGTTTGTGTTTTGGAACTCTTCCAACAACACAACAAAGGCATAAAATTGCTTAACCTAGTTGCATCTCATGCAACCATATATATAGGAAAATAGGATGAAGACCACGTCAGGAATCATTTACCAAGGAGTAAAATTGTATTAAATGAAATGGGCGATTACATCGCCAAGAGTTCTTGATGGGGCTAGTACGTCAACAAGTGTTGTTGATCCTAAGCACGTCTAGTCAAATCCGTTCCCAAGAGTTGGGAATGCCTCGACGTAGTGGGAGGAGGCGTGATGCACCGATCGCACATGGGTTTATTTGAAACCTCGGTTGTCGCTCCCGATGATGGTGTGAGGATCCATTGACCTATGATCGGGCAATGGTTGATGTTGACAAAAAGGCGAGTGGATTAAAGCTATGGACCAGAAATGGAGTCTATGTACTTCATTTCGTATGGGAGCTTGTGGATCAACCGGATGGGGTAAAACCTATTGGTTGCAAATGGATCTACAAGCGTAAGCGTGGCGTAGATGGGAAGGTCTGCAGACCTTCAAAGCCCGACTAGTGGCAAAGGGTTTTACCCAGGTTGAAGGGGTTGACTATGAGGAGACCTTTTCACCTGTTGCCATGGTAAAGTCGATCAGGATCCTTCTAGCCATTGTCGCGTATTATAACTACGAGGTATGACAGATGGACGTCAAGACAACCTTTCTAAATGGCAAACTTGATGAGACCATCTACATGGACCAGCCCAAAGGGTTCATTGCCAAAGGTCAAGAGCAAAAGGTTTGCGGCTTCATAGGTCCATTTATGGATCAAACGACCGAGGTCTTGGAATATAAGGTTTGATGAGGCGATCAAATCTTATGGCTTTGATCAAAATGTCGACGAGCCTTGTGTCTACAAGAAAATCGTTGACAAAACCGTCGCATTTTGGTGTTGTATGTGGGCGATATTCTTCTCATTGGGAATGAGGTAGAATTTCTTACTGACGTTAAGAAGTGGCTAGCTTCGCAATTCCAAATGAAAGATTTGGGAGAAGCTCAGTATGTTCTAGGTATCCAGATTGTCCAGAACCAGAAGAATAGAATGCTAGCCCTGTCTCAGCCGTCTAATATTGACAAGATGTTGTCTAGATATAAGATGCAGAACTCCAAGAAGGGCTTGCTGCCTTTCAAGCATGGGGTTCACTTGTCTAAGGATCAGTGTCCTAAGACTTCTCAAGATGTTGAGGATATGAGACGGATTCCATATGCTTCAGCTGTAGGGAGCCTGATGTATGCCATGTTGTGTACTAGCCCCGACATTTGTTATGCAGTAGGAATTGTCAGTAGATATCAGTCCAATCTAGGATTAGATCACTGGACAGCCATAAAGGCAATCCTCAAGTATCTTAGGAGAACGAGGAACTACAGCTTAGTGTATGGTAGTGGGGATTTGATCATTACGGGATATACGGATTCTGATTTTCAGACCGATAAGGATTCTAGGAAAGCCACTTCGGGGTCAGCCTTCATTCTGAATGGAGGAGTTGTAGCATGGCGAAGCATCAAGCAGGGATGCATCGTTGATTCCACTATGGAAGCGGAGTACGTTGCGGCTTGTGAAGCTGCAAAGGAAGTTGTTTGGCTTAGGAAGTTCATGACAGATTTGGAAGTTGTTCCAAACATGAACTTGCCGATCACACTGTTCTGTGATAACAGTGGTGCAGTAGCCAACTCACGTGAGCCTCGGAGCCATAAGAGAGGAAACACATTGAGCGCAAATATCATTTGATACGAGAGATTGTGCACTGCGGAGACGTGACGGTCACGCAGATAGCGTCGGAGCACAACGTAGCTGATCCATTTACAAAGCCCCTCACGGCTAAGGTGTTTGAGGGTCACCTAAAGAGTCTAGGTCTTCGAGAGCTTCCTGACTAGGGCAAGTGGGAGATGTGTAAACGGGTATTCAATGCCGTAGTTTATTATATTACTTCATTGTAATTTATGTACATTTCTGAAATGTATTTTCTCCACTAGCTTAGTCCAAGTGGGAGTTTGTTGAGATTTTTGTCCTAATCTCGTGTTTGTATCATATTGTTTGAAATTAATAAGAGTTATTCATTTCATCACTTTGTGTCTCGCAATATTTATAAACTTTTCCATTAAACTAAGCTCCGTGGTCATTGAATTTATGAGAGAACTAGAGCTTGAAGCGGTGTGTAGTGGACACGGGGAGGATCACGTTCGAGTTAATGACCCGAACGGTCTACAGTATATGGATAGGATTGGAGACCTAATCCTGGATACGCTGTGGATGCGGCCCGCTTTGTATTAGATACAAACGAGGTGATCTGACTCGTTCATGTGGTTGACATGCGAGTGGGGGCATCCTGTGCAATGAGATTGTACAAGACCAGACCGTTATTTATTGGACCTACTGATGTAACACCGTTGACAGTAAGGACTAATAACTTCGTACATGACCATTAGTGACTCGACCTGAATCCTGAGCGTGTTATGGACTCCTGTCTACGAGGTTCCGTTCTTTGACTAGTACGGGTGAGGGTGGTCACAGTTACTCGCCCAATATGCCTATCTTCTCAAGGACAGAACCTAATAGGGAGCTGGGAACTTAACTACGCGAGATGGAATTCACCCGTTCCCGCCTTTAGGGAAACTAGAGGGGTTGTTCTCTTGAGTGTTGCCTCCAGGGCTTGGACAACGGGCGCCCACCTTCTCACTGGCCCGAGAAGGGTGTTGTGTATGGTTGGACCATCACAATATGTTGTTCATTAGAGGAGCGGTGGGGACTTAAGGAACAAAAGAGGTAGACACGAGGATAAAATGGTAATTTGACCGATCGTGTTCTACGAACAACTTTGTGAAGGGTCGACTCATGGGAATTGGTTATATCGGTGGACACGTAATATGCTCGTGCGACGGGAGTGCAAACTCACGAGCTATAGTGGAGTGTTACCGTAGCTAATGAATGTTGGTTAACCAAGGGTCAAAGAGTTTGGCGAGTTAATCTCGGATCATTGGAGCGTCCTTTGTGAGGTCCATTAGGTCCCTCGGTTGGCTCCACACAGGTTAAAAGAAGGGTTAATGATTTGGTATGAAATTGAAGTGTTCAATTTCACTTTAAGGGCATTTATGTCATTTATATGAGATATGAATGATATAATATATAGTTTAATGTGAATGAGATTCATAATAAACTATAGGTTAGTCTAATTGTTGATTTAGGGCTAATTGGAGAATTTGATTGAGAGAAATTAAATTGGATGTGATTCAATTTAATTAATCCACAATTACTGCAAATAAGATTTGCAATATGAGATATGAGATATCTTATATTATGTGGTTATGCAAATGAGATTTGCATAACCTAAGGTTGTGGTAAAGTGGTAATAATGTGGAGATATTAACTCCCTCATTCCACTATTTAAACCATTTGCAAGAAGGGTTTGGTAACCTCTCTTCTCATTTTTTGTTTTTCACCAAAGAGAAGAAAAGAGAATTCTCTCTACTCTCTAATTTCTCCTCCCTCTCCAAAACACAAAGAAGTTCCCACCAACTTCCCTTCTCCAAAAGAGAACAACCGAGAAGGCCATTTGGTCGTGTTTGAGTTCGTTTTGTGTGAAGATTCCGTTGAGATCGAGTAGCACGAAGAGTTCGTGACCCGAGGAAGAAATTGCTGAGTTTGTCTACAACAAGTAAGTAAAATCTTTATTTCCTTTCTTCTTCTTCAAGCATGTTTAGCCTAGATCTAAGTGTTAGATCAATTTTAATAAACACAAGTTGCATAGTGATACCTCGACGATTCAATCGTCTTCCGCTGCATGGGATTCTCATTCCCTTCATCATGTTCTCTCCAGTTAACTTTTCCGCACCCAATAAGGAAATTATAGAGCTAGACATTTTTGCTGAAAATTTACAAACAAACTTGTATGAGTTTCTTGCTATAACTCTAATCCAATCATGTTTTAGCTAATTATCAAATGATTCCTAGGTCATTTATAAATTGCAATGATACTCCTAGAATGTATGACACCGAAGGGTAATCAAAAAACACTCCTCCTCTGGATCAGGACACTCTTGACCAAAACCTAATGCCAGAATAACTCTTATTCCTATAGGTTTTAGTTACCATTTTTCGGTCAGGATACATACACAACTTATGTACCCCGTGAGTGTAACCCTCTGTCTTTAGATCTCAGAGTCTTCATCCAATAAAATTCGTCGAAGGAAGGACTAGATTGAAAAACAGACTAAGGAAATCTTTTTCCCTTTCGGTGTCTACTGTGTTCGATCCCCTATGATCAAGCCCTCCGAAGGGATTCTCTGGTCCAGGCCAAATTAGCAAGCTGACCATAGTGGTCTAACGGTGTAAATCGATAAAAGAGACCGTAGGTTTTGTTTTCACTAAACCTGCTCCCACTTACTATAAGTACCCTCTCCATTCACCTTGATATTGACTCATACAAACACCATCCGAAGGGGGACACTCCCGTTTGCGCCACGAGGCCAAGTATGAGTCTCACGGTGTGAACTTCCCGGAGATAACGTAGGTAGAAAAATATGTATCTCATACACTTTTCCTCCCACTGAATACTTTAAAGTTATTGGAATCTTACTTAGGCTAAAACCCGGCTAATGGTTTTACCTAGCTCTATCAATATAACTTTTATATCGATAATAAATATAACTGTTATATTGATTTTATCCTAACTTTGTTAATATAACTCCTTATATTAAGCCTAGGATATCTAGTTTATTAACCCCTTAATAAACCCGCTGACGCTACTGTAATTTATAAATTCTCTGATTAAATTTCACTCTCAAGTCAGTTCCCAGGTAGGGGTGGTCCGTTTCCGTCAGCTTAAATACCCCAGCCTAGACAAAACTTTCCTTAGATAGAGTTTCTCTTTTAATCATAGCTTATAAATTACTTGGTTCCTAATTCTAATCTAATTAGAACTAGATAACCTAAGGTCTATTATTTCCAAGTTCTAAACATTTTAAAACTAATAATTAACCTTAGGTGACATGCATAGTATGTTAGAGTACTTGATCATTCATCACATGAATAATAAGACATTCATAGCATAATCATCTCATGATATATAATGCATGTCAATGATGTCCATAAATTAATATAACAACTTTATATTAATTAATCATGCAAACTATATAATATAACTTTTTATATTATAAATGATGCATGAAAATGCTTAACCTAAGGTGGGATTTCTAAAATAAAAGCATACATTATGCATGGCAATAATTACACAACAATTGCATAATTTAAATAGCAAAATTAGACCAATTTTGGCACCCTAAATTCAATTTTAATTAATATAATCTAATTATATTAATTAAAATTAAATAAATTAAATATAAATAAATATAAAACGTTTTTATATTTATTATATATAATAAAAACGAATTTTCGCCTGTTGCTCCTTCGCGTGAAATGCATGTGGCATTGCAACGCGATGGCGGCGCAACGCTGCGTGCCTTGTCTGCTGCATTTACGCGTTGGAGAGCATTGCAAACGCCTTGGGTTGCTGCGCGCCTCGATGCGCGCCTCCTTCCGCAAAGCGCGGCTGTTAACGCCAATGAAGCGATGTTGCAACGCTGCACACAGACAGCAACATGAATTCTCCAATTCTTGCTCGTTTTCGCTTCGATTTTCTCAGCAACCACCTTGCCTCGATCGACACGGACTTACAGACTTGATGTACAATTAAAATTGCCCAAAATACCGGGCCCTTACATTAAACGATTCAATGAAAAAATTGTAAATCTAAGTGCCAAAATCGAAAACATCTAATTTGCAAAACCGTTCATACATCTCATGCAAAAAAGTAAATCCCACCTCGTTCTTGAAAAAACCAGAACGTAAATCAAGAACGCAATTGGGCTTTGATACCAATTGAAGGGAATCGAATCCCGCAGCGGAAGCTATTGTGAATCGCGCGCTCTTGATTTCGTTACAACGATTACATTCAAGAACTAAATAATCTAGATTAAGCATAAAACAGAATTTGGTCAGCAAGAAATATACCTTTGAAGAACCTTTCTTCGAGTGCTCCTTCTCCCACGACCACGATCTCAGCAACACGGACTCAAGAATGGATGAACACTACCACCGGATCTTCTCCGTTGTTCTCTACGTGAGGGAGGAAGGTGGGTTCCCTTTAGGTGAGATGAGATGTTGTGAGAGAGAGGTTTGTGTTTTGGAACTCTTCCAACAACACAACAAAGGCATAAAATTGCTTAACCTAATTGCATCTCATGCAACCATATATATAGGGAAATAGGATGGAAATGACCATCCTACCCTTCTTTATTCTCTCTTTAGTATATGGTTTATATGTGAATCTAATTCAGATTAAAACTATATATTATATCAATTATATCATATATATATGATATAACACCTCATGTATGAAATTGAACACTTAAATTTCATTCCTAACTTTATACCATCAATATTACCATGTTGAACCAACGGAGGGACCTAATGGACCTACAGTTCATGAGCTCCAATGATGTGAGATTAATTGATCAAACTCTTTGATCCAGTTAATCAATATTCATTAACTACAAGTCACTCCACTACTATAGACTTGTAGCTGCACTCTCCTCACTGTAGATATTATTGTGTCCACTGATATAATCATTGCCCATGAGTCGACCCTTTACAGGTTGTTCGTAATCACAGCTAGGTCAAATTACCATTTTACCCCTGTGATTACCTCTTTGTTCCTTAAGCACTACTGATCCTCTAATGAACAACAAGTCTAGGGTCCTACCATAGACTCATACCCTCATAGAGGGCGGGGCCCCGTTGTTCAAGACCTGGAGTCAGTTCTTAAGGGAACAACCTATCTAATTCCTTAGAGTAGGAATGAGTGAATTCCATCTTGCATAGTTAAGTCCCCAGCTACCTACGAGATTCTGTCCCTGAGAAGGTAGGCTTATTGAGTCGGGTACAGGTCACTCTCACCCATACTAGTCTAAGGATAAACTCCTATAAGCAGGAGTTCTTAACTTGCTCAAGATTCAGGTCAAGTCACTAATGACCATCTATAAATTATCGATCTTACCTTGTTAACGATGTTATATTGGTTGGACTAATAATTTACAGTCTGGTCTTGTATGAACTCTTCATACAGAATGCCCCCACTCGCATGTCAACTACATGAATGAGTTGGATTAACTCATTTCTACTAATTACAAAGTGGGTCGCATCCATGGTGTTACCAGAATGAGGTTTCCAACCTTATTCTTATACCATAGACCATTTAGGTTATATTCTTGAACACAATCCAAATAGTGTCCACTATACTGTAGTTCAAGATATATTATAACCCTGAAGATATATTATAACCATGAAGCTTAGTTTATTGGATTTATAAAGCAAGCATTGTAATTTCATCAAAACAAATAACCCTTAATTTATTTGATCAAAATTACACAAGTTTAGGGCATAAATCCCAACAATCAAAGGCTTCTCATGACGATTTTTCCATTTTTTGGATTTTGATCCAAAAAGAGCAAAAAGATTTCTCTCAACTCTCTCTCAATTCTCTAAAACTCTTCTCACCCAAAATCCAAAGGGAGTCCCACCTACTCTCCCTCAACCTCCCGAGGACAACCGAGAAGACATTTTGGAAGTGTCTTGCACTTCTGTTCAAGGATCGAGTTCGAGGAGTTCGCTCGAGAGAGAGAGATCGTGACCGGAGGAGGAAAGCGTTGAAGAAGAGTTCTTCAACAAGTAAGTAACTCGTTTCCTTACTGGGTTTCTTCTCTTTTACGCATGTGTAACCTGGATTAATGAGATTAATTTGATTTTAAGATAAGAATTACACAACGGATCAACGACGTTTCACAACGTCTTCCACTGCGGGAATTCCAAATCCCTTCAGTCCTCGATAATAGCCTTACTCAAAAGCGAACGTTTAACTTGCGAAAATTATACTACGTAAAAGTCCAACCTAGATGCGATTCTGGTTATGGATGACCTTCGGTTTGTAATAACTGAGGAATGTCTTCAGATCCCTGCTCAAAACGCACCTCAATCAGTTTAAGATGCATTTGACCGCTGGTCCAAGGCCAATGAAAAGGCCAAGGCCTATATCTTGGCTAGCATATCTGATGTTTTGGTCAGGAAGTTGGAGGGAATGGTCTCAGCTCGTGAGATCATGGGTTATCTGCAGAGTTTGTCTGGACAACGCTCTGAACAAATTCGGTATGAATCCTCAAGTACGTTTATAACGCGTGCATGAAGGAGGGAACTTCAGTGAGAGAACATGTTCTCGATCTGATAGTTCACTTCAACGTGGCCGAAATGAACAAAATGATCTTGGATGAGCAAAATCAGGTTGTTTATCCTGGAATTTCTTCCGAAGAGTTTCCTACAATTAATGCGGAGATGAACAAAAGGGAGTATAACCTGACTTCCCTCCTAAATGAATTGCAGACTTACCAGTCTCTTATGGATAATAAGGGACAGGTTGATGGAGAGGTAAATTAGTTTGCCCATTCCAAAAGGGTCCAGATGGGTTCATCCTCTTGAACCAAGCCCTGCGGTTTTTCTTCTGGGATTAAGAAGACTCAAAAGAAGAGGAAAGGAGGAAAAGGGAAAGCTTCTGCTACTGCAGACAGTGAGCTCAAAGAGAAGAAAGGTAAATTCGATTTACTTGTTCTTGAAACTTGTTTAGTGGAAAATGATGATTTTACCTAGATACTTGATTCAGGAGCCACTAACCATGTTTGCTCTTCTTTACAGGAAACTAGTTCCTTCAAGGAGCTCGAAAAGGGTGAGATGACGCTCAAGGTCGGAACGGGAGACGTCGTCTCAGCTCGTGCAGTGAGAGATGCCAAGCTGTTTTTTAGAGATAGATTTTTATTTTTAGAAAATTTGTACATAGCTCCTAAGATTAAGAGGAACTTGATATCTATCTCTTGTCTAATTGAACATGGCTATTGTATTACCTTTTCAATTAATGAAGTGTTCATTTCAAAGAATGGTGTTAATGTTTGTTTTGCTAAGTTAGAAAACGGCTTTTATGTACTTAAACCGAATCAAACTAAAGTAATTTTAAATCATGAGATGTTTAAAACTGCGAATACTCAAAGTAAAAGGCAAAACATTTCTCCAAATAATAATACTTATTTTTGGCATCTTAGACTTGGCCATATAAATCTCAACCGGATTGAGGGGCTATCTAAGAATGGACTTCTAAATAAGTTAGAAGATGATTATTTACCTCCTTGCGAGTCATGCTTGGAAGGTAAAATGACTAAGCAACCTTTAACAGGAAAATGTTATAGAACCAAAGAACCCTTAGAACTTATACATTCGGATCTTTGTGGTCCGGTGAATGTTAAAGTTCGAGGAGGGTACGAATAGTGTATCTAAAAGGAGAAACAGAACCTTGCTAGACATGGTTCGATCTATGATGAGTTATGCTCAATTGCCTGCCTCGTTTTGGGGTAACGCAGTAGAGACTGCGGTTCAAATCTTGAACATTGTTCCATCAAAGAGTGTTTCAGAAACACCTTTTGAGTTGTGGAAGGGGCGCGAAAACCTAGTTTACAATACTTCAGGATTTGGGGTTGTCCGACACACGTGTTGGTGACAAATTCAAAGAAACTAGAACCTCGTTAAAGATTATGCCAATTTGTTGGCTATCCCAAAGAAACGAGAGGTGGTCTTTTCTATGACCCACAAGAAAACAAGGTGATTATATCGACAAACGACACTTTATTGGAGGAAGATCACATGAGGAACCATAAACCGCATAGTAAGTTAGTATTAAATGAAGCTATAGAAGAGTCAACAAGAGTTGTTGATCAAGCTGGACCTCCATCAAGAGTTGATAAAGAAGTCGACACATCGAGTCAGTCTCGTCCTTCTCAATCGTTGGGAATGCCTCGACGCAGTGGGAGGGTTGTTTCCCAACCTGACCGCTACTTGGGTTTAGCTGAAACTCAAGTTCTCATATCTTATGACGGTGTAGAGGATCCATTGTCCTATAAACAGGCAATGAATGACGTAGATAAGGACCAATGGATCTAAGCCATGGTCCTTGAAATTGAGTCGATGTACTTCAATTCAGTTTGGGAACTTGTCGACCAACCTGAAGGGGTAAGACCCATAGGGTGAAAATGGATCTATAAAAGAAAGAGAGATGCAGCTGGAAAGGTACAAACCTTTAAGGGAAGACTTGTAGCAAAGGGTTTTACCCAATGGGAAGGAGTTGAATATGAAGAA
Organism: Trichosanthes cucumerina; assembly: GCA_036507285.1. Lineage (NCBI taxonomy): Eukaryota > Viridiplantae > Streptophyta > Magnoliopsida > Cucurbitales > Cucurbitaceae > Trichosanthes > Trichosanthes cucumerina. The sequence continues at coordinate 42,314,859 of CM071840.1, forward strand.
ACTTTTTCCCCTGTTGCTATGCTTAAGTCTATAAGGATACTCTTGTCCATAACCGCTTTTTATGATTATGATATTTGGCAAATGGACGTCAAGACTGCCTTTTTGAATGGTAATCTTGACAAGAGCATCTATATGTCTCAACCCGAAGGGTTCATAACCCAAGGTCAGGAGCAAAAAGTTTGCAAGCTGAATCGATCCATTTATGGGTTGAAACAAGCATCCAGATCATGGAACATAAGATTTCATACTGCGATAAAGTCTTATGGCTTTGACCAAAACGTTGATGAGCCTTGTGTTTACAAGAGGATCATCAAGGACAAAGTAGCTTTTTTAGTACTTTATGTGGATGATATCCTACTCATTGGGAATGATGTAGGATACCTAACTGACATAATGAGATTACATAAGACCGAACCACGAAATAGTAACCTCTAGCTGTAACTCAGTTGACTAGTTAGGTTTCTATTTCACTAGGATGACCTAGGTGTTGGGATTTGTGCCCTAAAACTCGTAGTTTGTAATTATGTTCTAATTAATGTAATAAAGTGTTATTATTTCAATAAAGTGTTATTGTTTGTTATCTACGAGTTTGCCTTTATTTAAACCCTAAATCCAATAAACTAAACATCCAAGGTTGTTAAATGAATCTTTAACTGAATGTAATGTACATAAAAAGGATCTCGATTCGAGATACAGCCTAAAGGGTCTATAGTTAGGGGATAAGGTTTGGGTACCTTACCTTGGTTAAACTATGGATGTGGCCCACTTTGTATTTGATACAAACACTGTGATCCTAACGTGTTCGTGTAGATGACATGTGAGTGGGGATATCCTATGTAATGAGATTACATAAGACCGGACCACGAAATAGTAACCTCTAGCTATAACTCCGTTGACTAGTTAGGTTTCTATTTCACTAGGATGACCTAGGCAACTTGATCTCAATCCTAAGCAGGTTACGAACTCCCGTTTGCGAGGGATTGTCCTTTGACTAGTATGGGTGAGAGTGGCCAATTTCGCCGACTCAATATGCCTACCTTCTTGGGGACAAGACCGAGAGAGCGGCTGGGAACTTAACCTTGCAAGATGGAATTCACTCATTCCCGCCTACTAGGGTAAGTAGAGGAATGTTCCTTTAAGTCGTGTCTCCGGGACTTGAACAAAGGGCCCGACCCTCTCATTGGCCCGAGAGGGACTCTGTTTGTTGGTAGGACCACAAACAAATTGTTCATTAGAGGAGCACTGGTAGTTAAGGCACAAGACGTAACCAAGGGGTAAAACGGTAATTTGACCCAGCTGGTGTTACGAACATTCGTGAAGGATTGACTTGCTGTTATTGGTCAATATCCATGGACACAGAAATATATCTGCAGTGAGAAGAGTGCAGTTGTGGGACTTTAGTGGAGTGTTCCCGCAGTTAACGAATGTTGATTGGGAGGTTAATGAAATTAACCGAGCAATCTCGTAACGTTGGAGCTTCTGATCTGTAGGTCCATTAGGTCCACCTTCTAGCTCGTAAAGGGTTCTTAGATCATTTGAAATGTTCAAATTCACTAGGGAATATATTTTATATATTAAGATACGATATAATATATAGTTTTGGAACTATATATTATAAATTTAATGTGAATATGATTCATATTAAATTATGTGAGAGAATTAAATATTTGAAAGAGTTCAAATATTAAATTTAAATGTGATTGTGATTCATACTTAAAAACTATAGGTTAAATTTAATGTACATTAGATGTGCATTAAAACTATAGGATAGAGAGATAATTCATTAAATGTGTTTTAATATAAATTAAATATAAGATATTTAATTCATTTAATTATTTAATTAATGTGATTAATTAAATAAATAAGGAACGTGTCAGGAGGACACGTTCCCCCTCTCTCTCCCAACTTCCTATTCGATAGGAAGTGGGAGATGCCCGCTACTGGGTTTTAACTTCTCCTGAAGAGAAGTGAAAGGGATCGATTTATCAATTCCAAATTTTTTGGGAATTGCTGGAAAAATTTCTCTCTCACTCTCAAATTCCCTTCACATTCCAAAAGTTGGAATCTTTCCCACCAAGGAGGATCTAAGTATTCAGAGACATAGGAGGTGATCCAAGTGGTGGTGTTGTTGCACAGAGAAAAACATAGAAGTTCCTTTGTTGTTGTACTGCTTGGAGCAAGGAGTTGTTGTTGGAGAAAGTCTACAAAGGTAATTCTTCTTTCTCTCCTTTAGTTTAAACGTTAAAACATGTAGTATGTTTGTATGCATTTAATCCATGCCTAATAGGATTAGAATATATGTTTGTTCTGTATTTTTGGGTCAATGTACTGGTTTTTGTTTTTAGCAAAACAATCAAGCAAATTAACGATCCCTATCACGTTTTCGCTGCTCAAGGAGATCGGATCTCCATCACAGAACGCTAGCTCTGTTTCAAGCATGTTATATCGACAAAATGTTGGCCAGATATTCAATGCAGAATTCCAATAGGGGCTTATTACCCTTCAGGTATAAAGTTCATCTGCCTAAGGAACAGTGTCCTAAGACACTTCAAGAAGTTGAGGATATGAGACGTATTCCTTATGCCTCTGCAGTAGGTAGCTTAATGTATGTTATGTTGTGCACGAGAGTAGACATTTGTTATGAAGTGGGAATAGTCAGTAGGTACCAATCCAATCCAGGGTTAGACTACTGGACCACAGTTAAAAATATCCTCAACTATCTTAGGAGAACGAGGGACTATAAACTTGTGTATGGGACTAAGGTTTTGATCCTTACTGGATACACTGATTCTGATTTTTAGACCGATAAGGATTCTAGGAAATCCATATCGGGATCAGTTTTCACCCTTAACGGGGGAGCTATAGTATGGTGAAACATCAAGCAGGGATGCATCGTTGACTCCACGATGGAGGTTGAGTATGTCGCTGCTTGTGAAGCAACTAATGAGGCTGTTTGGCTAAGGAAATTCCTTACTGATTTGGAAATTGTTCTAAATATGAAATTTTCCATCACCTTATACTGTGACAATAGTGGTGCGGTAGCCAATTCGAAGGAACCTCGCAACCATAAGCGAGGCAAGCACATCGAAAGGAAGTATCACCTTATACGAGAAATTGTGCAACGAGGAGATGTGACAGTCACGAAGATCGTTTCGGAGCACAACATTGTTGATTCGTTTACAAAGACTCTCACGGCTAAAGTGTTCGAGGGTCATCTGGAAAGTCTAGGTCTACGAGACATGTACATAGGCTAATCTAGGGTAAGTGAGAGATATGTAATGGGTTCATGGATGCCCTTAGTTTATTGTATTTTGTATGTATCTTTGTAACCATTGTTTTAGATTGTGATGCACCCCACTAGAGTTTTAGTTCAAGTGGGAGTTTGTTGGGGTTTGTGCCCTAAAACTTGTAGTTTGTAAATTTTGGTCTAATTAATATAATAAAGAGTTATTATTTCCAATAAAGAGTTAATGTTTGTTATTTACGATATTACCCTTATTTTAACCCCAAATCCAATAAACTAATATCGAAGGTTGTAAAATGTCTCTTGAACTGAATGTAGTGTACATATAAAGGACCTCGGTTCGAGATACAACATAAAGGGTCTATAGTAAGGGGATAAGGTTTGGGTACCTTACCCTGGTAATACTATGAATATGGCCCACTTTGTATATGATACAAACACTGTGATCCTAATGTGTTCGTGTAGATGACATGTTAGTGGGAATATCCTATGTAATGAGATTACATAAGACAGGACATGAAATAGTAACCACTAGATGTAACTCAGTTGACTAGTTAGGTTTCTATTTCACTAGGATGACCTAGGCAACTTGATCTCAATCCTGAGCAAGTTACGAACTCCTGTTGGCGAGGGATTGTCCTTTGACTAGTATGGGTGATAGTGGTCAGATTCGCCGACTTAATATGTCTACCTTCTTTGGGACAAGACCAAGTGAGCAGTTGGGGACTTAACTTAGCAAGATGGAATTCACTCCTTCCGGCCTACTATGGTAAGTAGATGAATGTTCCCTTAAATGGTGTCTTCAGGACTTGAACAAAGGGCCCGACCCTCTCATTGGCTCGAGAAGGACTTTTGTTTATTGGTAGGACCACAAACAAATTGTTCATTAGAGGAGCACTGGTACTTAAGGTACAAGATGTAACCTAGGGGCAAAACGGTAATTTGACCTAGCTTGTGTTATGAACATTCGTGAAGGATTGATTTTTTGCTATTGGTCAATATCCGTGGACACAGAAATATATATGCGGTGAGAAGAGTGCAGTTGTGGGACTTTAGTGGAGTGTTCCCGCAACTAACGAATGTTGATTAGGAGGTTAATGAGATTGACCGAGTAATCTCGTATCGTTGGAGCTTCTTTTTTGTAGGTCCATTAGGTCTACCTTCTAGCTCGTAAAGGGTTCTTAGATCGTTTGAATTTGAAATGTTCAAATTCATTAGGGAATAAATTTAATGAATATAAATACGTTATAATATAAAGTTTTGGAATTTTATATTATAAATTTAATGTGAATATGATTCATATTAAATTATATGAGAGAATTAAATATTTGAAAGAGTTCAAATATTAATTTAAATGTGAATGTGATTCATATTTGAAAACTATAGGTTAAAATTTAATGTACATGAGATGTGCACTAAAACAATAGGTTAGAGAGAATATTGATTAAATATGATTTAATCATAATTAAATATATGATATTTAATTTAATTTTGGTTAAATGTGATTTAATTAAAATTAATATTAATTTATAATTAAATATGATTTAATTATTAATTAAAATTAATTAATTTATTAATTTATTAATTTATTAAATTAATTAAGGGAGTGTTCCCACTACCCCTCTTCCTCTCCCTATTGATAGATAAACAGGGAGAGGAGATTAGTGAGGAACTAATCGATTGTTCATTTTTGTGCAGTTGTGGAATTGCTCTAAAAAATTCTCTGACTCTCAACAAAATTCCCTTCTCCTTCTTTTCAATTGTTGGAATCCTTCCCACCAAGGATTATCGAAAGAACTTAGAGGATAGAAGGTTTATCCAAGTGGTGGTGTCTTGCTGGAGGAAAAGAACAGAGGAGTTTTATCTGGTTCTTGAGTTGTTGTACTCTTGGAGCAAGGAGTTGCTGCGAAACTACAAAGGTAATCACCTCTTTCCTTTTAGTTTTGTATTTTCTACAACATGTTTGCATCTCTAATTTCCATACTCTAATTAGATTAGATTTAATTATTGCTTATCTCTCTATTTTACCCAATGTATTGGTATTTGGAATAAACCAAAACAATCAAGCAATTTGATCCATAAAACAAGTTTCTGCTGCTCACGGGGATCAGATCTCCTTCATCTACGTATATGGATAAGGTTGGGAACCTCATCCTGGCAACATTACGGATGCGACCCGCTTTGTATTAGATACAAACGAGGTCATCCAACTCGTTCATGTGGTTGAAATGCGAGTGGAGGCATCCTGTGCAATGAGATTGTACAAGACGAGACCGTGGATTATTAGTCCTACTGATGTAACACCGTTAACAGTATAGGACTAATAAATTCATAGATGACCATTAGTGACTCGTCCTTAATCCTGAGCGTGTTACAAACTCTTGTCTGCAAGGGTCTATCCTTTGACTAGTACGGGTGAGGATGGCCTGAGTTGCTCGCCTAATATGCCTACCTTCTCAGGGGCAGAACCACGTGGGAGCTGAGAACTTAACTACGCAAGAAGGAATTCACTCGTTCCCGAGCTAGGGAAACTAAAGGGGTTGTTCCCTTAAGTGATGTCTCCAAGGCTTGAACAACGGTACCCCACCCTCTCACGAGCCCGAGAGGGATGTTGTTTATGGTAGAACCATGCAACAAAGTTTTTCATTAGAGAAGCAGTGGGACTTAAGGAGTAAGAGGTAGACACAGGGGTAAATTGGTAATTTGACCCAACTATGACTACGAACAACCTGTGAAGGGTTGACTCACGGACATTGGGTATATCGATAGACACAACTTGTCCTACAGTGAGGAGAGTGCGCGGGGCTATAGTGGAGTGTCCCCGTAGTTAATGAATGTTGATTAACCGGGTCAAAGGGTTCGATCGGTTAATCTCGGATCATTGGAGCTCAAGATCTGTAAGTCCATTAGGTCCCTCAGTTAGCTCAATTTGGACTAAATGAGGGTTTACAGTTTTGAGTGGATTTTAAGTGTTCAAATTAGTTAAAAATGGTATTTATGTCATTTATATGAGATATGATTGACATAATATATAGTTTAATGTGAATGAGATTCATAATAAACTATAGTATAGCCTAATTATTTAATTAAGGTTTATTTGGAGAAATTGATTTGAGAGAAATTAAATTGAATGTGATTCAATTTTAATTCCACAATTATGCAAACGGGATTTGTATAATAAGGTATGAGATATCTTATATTATATGATATGCAAATATGATTTGCATATTATATAGTTGTGGTATTATGGTGAATTGGTGGAGATTTTAATTCCACCACACACCATTATAAATAGATGCTTCAAGAAGCATTTGATATCTCAAGCTTTCATTTTTTGGAATTCCATCCCAAAGAGAAATCAATCTTCTCTCAAATTCTCTCAACTCTCTCTACATTTCTCCAACCCAAAATCCAAACGGAGTCACACATTACTCTCTCTCATCCCCCAGAGAACAACCGATAAGATCAAGTGGAGGTGTCCTCTTGCATTGGTCTGTGACTTTCATTGGAGAGATCGTTGGAACGTCGAGTTCGTGACTGGAGAAGAAAATCAAGAAGAGTTGGTCTTCAAGAGGTAGGTTTTCGAGAACCTTATTGTTTTTCTTCTCTAAAAAGCATGCTTAGCCTAGATTGAATGTTAAAGCCAGGGGAGGATATGAATATTTCATCTCTTTTATAGATGATTATTCTAGATATGGGCATATTTACCTAATGCACCACAAGTCTGAAGCACTTGAAAAGTTCAAGGAATTCAAGGCTGAGGTTGAAAATCAATTAGGTAAAAGAGTTAAAATACTTCGATAGAATCGAGGTGGAGAGTACATGGATTTAAAATTCCAGAACTATATGATAGAACATGGAATTGCATCCCAACTCTCGACTCAGACACACCACAAAGAAAGCGGTGTATCGAAAGGAGAAATAGAACCTTGTTGGACATGGTTCGATCAATGATGAGTTATGCTCATCTCCCTAGTTCCTTTTGGGGTTATGCAATGGAGACTGCAATATACATATTGAATATTGTGCCCTCCAAAAGTGTTTCTGAAACACTTTTTGAACTCTGGAAAGGACGTAAAGGTAGTTTATGTCACTTCAGAATATGGGGTTGTCCAGCACATGTGCTTGTGACAAATCCAAAGAAGTTGGATTCACGTTCAAAGTTGTGCCTATTCGTAGGATATCCAAAAGAAACAAAAGGTGGTTTATTCTATGATCCTAAGGAAGATAAGGTCTTTGTATCGACAAATGCCACTTTCTTAGAGGAGGACCACATAAGGGACCACAAACAAAAAAGTAAGGTAGTGTTGAGTGAGTTAGACAGAACAATAGCAAAGGTTGCTGATAAGAACACTAGTACGTCAACAAGAGTTGTTGATACTAGTTTGTCTAGTCAAGAGGGTCCATCTCAAGAGTTGAGTATGCCTCGACCTAGTGGGAGGGTTGTGATACAGCCTGACCGTTACATGGGTTTAGCTGAAACCCAAGTTGTTATACAAAATGACAACTTTGAGGATCCATTGACTTATAATCAAGCAATGGTTGACATTGACAAAGACAAATGGGTCATAGCCATGGACCAAGAAATGGAGTCTATGCACTTCAATTCTGTTTGGGATCTTGTAGATAAACCTGATGGGGTAAAACCTATAGGTTGTAAGTGGATCTACAAAAGAAAACGTGGTGTAGATGGGAAGGTGCAAACCTTTAAAGCTAGACTAGTAGCAAAGGGTTATACCCAAGTTGAAGGGGTTGACTTTGAGGAAACCTTTTCACCTGTTGCTATGGTAAAGTCTATCTGTATCCTTCTTGCCATTGTCGCATATTATGACTATGAGGTATGGCAAATGGATGTCAAGAGACTGACCTTTTGAATGGCAATCTTGAGGAAACCATCTACATGGACCAACCCAAAGGGTTCATTGAACCAGGACAAGAGCAAAAGGTTTGCAGGCTTAAAAGGTCGATTTATGGACTGAAACAAGCCTCTAGGTCCTGGAATATAAGATTTGATGAGGCTATCAGATCTTATGGTTTTGACCAGAATGATGATGAACCTTGTGTCTACAAGAAAATCATCAATAGTTCTGTCGCATTCCTAATTCTCTATGTGGATGATATTCTACTCATTGGGAATGATGTAGGTTATCTTACTGACATCAAGGAATGGCTAGCAACACAATTCCAAATTAAAGATTTGGATGATGCGCAGTTTGTTCTTGGGATCCAGATTGTCCGGAACCGTAAGAATAGAACACTAGCCTTGTCTCAAACATCATACATAGACAAAGTGTTGTCAAGGTTTAAGATGCAAGATTCAACAAAGGGTTTGTTGCCTTTTAGACATGGAATCCATTTGTCTAAGGAACAGTGTCCTAAGACACCTCAAGGAGTTGAGGATATGAGACGGATTCCTTACGAATCAGCTGTTGGGAGCCTGATGTAATTCATGTTGTGTACTAGGCCTGACATCTGTTTTGCAGTTGGGATGGTCAGTAGGTATCAATCCAATCCAGGACTTGAACACTGGACAACAGTTAAAACGATCCTTAAGTATCTTCGGAGAACAAGGAACTACATGCTTGTGTATAGGGCTAAGGATTTGATCTTACAGGATACCGCGGTTCGACTTTCAGACTGATAAAGATTCTCGGAAATCTACATCAGGGTCAGTTTTCACTCTTAACGGAGGAGCTGTAGTATGGCGAAGCGTCAAGCAAGGATGCATCGTTGATTCCACCATGGAGGCTGAATATGTAGCAGCTAAGGAGGTCGTTTGGTTAAGGAAATTTATGCTAAATTTGGAAGTTATTCCAAATATGACTTTGCGCCATCACCTTTGTATTGCGATAACTTGCAGTGCGGTGGCATATTCGAGGAACCCCGAAGTCACAAGAGGAAAGCACATAGAGCGAAAGTAACATCTCATCCGGTAGATCGTGCACAGAGGAGACGTAATTGTCACGAAGATAGCATCAGAGCACAACATTGTTGATCCTTTTACAAAGGCTCTCACGGCTAAAGTTTTTTAGAGTCACCTAGAAGTTCTAGGTTTACAAGTCTTCCCCAACTAGGGCAAGTGGGAGTATTTTGTACAAAGGGTTTAAATGCCCTAATTTATTGTATTTACATTAATGTAATGTTTAGTACTCCACAAGCTTTAGGTCAAGGGGGAGATTGTTGGGATTTATGCCCTAAACTTGTGTAATCTTGATCAATTAAATAAAGTGTTATTTGTTTAGATAAGATTGCAGTCTTGCTTTTACAAATCCAATAAACTAAGCTCCAAGGTTATAACGCTTATCTTGAAATCAGTGTAGTGGACACTATTTGGGTTGAGTTCAAGATTATAACCTAAATAGTCTATGGTATAAGAATAAGGTTGGAAACCTCATTCTGGTAACACCATGGATGCGGCCCACTTTGTAATTAGTACAAATGAGGTAATACAACTCATTCATGTAGTTGACATGCGAGTGGGGGCATCATGTATGAAGAGTTCATACAAGACGGGATCGCAAATTATTAGTCTAACCAGTATAACACCATTAACAGGATAAGACTAGTAATTTATAGATGGTCATTAGTGACTCGACCTGAATCCTGAGAAAGTTAAGAACTCCTGCTTATAGGGATTTGTCCTTAGACTAGTATGGGTGAGAGTGGCCTGTAGCCGACTCAATAAGCCTACCTTCTCAGGGACAGAACCTCGTAGGTAGCTGGGAACTTAACTGTGCAAGATGGAATTCACTCATTCCTCTACTAAGGAATTAGATAGGTTGTTCCCTTAAGAACTGACTCCAGGTCTTGAACAACGGGGCCCCGCCTTCTATGAGGGTATGAGTCTAAGGTAGGACCTTAGACTTGTTGTTCATTAGAGGACCAGTGGTGCTTAAGGAGCAAAGAGGTAATCATAGGGGTAAAATGGTAATTTGACCCATTTTGTGATTACTGAACAACCCGTGAAGGGTCGACTCATGGGTAATGACTATATCGGTGGACACAATAATATCTACTGATGAGGAGAGTGCGGCTACAAGTCTATAGTGGAGTGACTTGTAGTTAATGAATATTGATTAACTGGATCAAAGAGTTTGATCAGTTAATTTCACATCATTGGAGCTCATGATTTGTTGGTCCATTAGATCCCTCTGTTGGCTCAACATGGTAATATAGAGGGTATAAAGTTAGGAGTGAAATTGAAGTGTTCAATTTCATACATGAGGAGTTATATCAATTATATATGATATAATTGATATAATATATAGTTTTAATGTGATTTAGACTATATACTAAAGAGAGATTAAAGGAGGGGTAGGATGGTCATTTCCATCCCAATTCGCTATATATAGTTGCATGAGATGCAACTAGGTTAAAGGTTTTTTCATAGAATTCCTAGCCTCCTTGTTGTGTTGTTGGAAGAGTTCCAAAACACAAATCTCTCTCACAAAATACCTCACCACTCCTAAGGGGAACCATCCTTCCTCTCTCACCTAGAGAACAACGGAGAAGATCCGGTGGTCGTGTCTTTGCACGTTGCAGTTCTTGTTGCTGAGATCGTGACTGTGAAGAGAGGAGCACTTAAAGATAGGTTCTTCAAAGGTAACTTCTTGTTGTCCATACTTTTATCATATGCTTAATCTATGTTTAGATTCTTGAATTTTCCATTGTAACTAAATCTAGCGCGCGCGATTCGCAATCGCTTCTGCTGCGAGGACTTCGATTCCCTTCAATTGGTATCAGAGCCCAATTGTGTTCTTGATTTATGTTCTGGATTTTTAAAGAACAAGGTGGGATTTACTGTTTTGTGCATGAGATGTATGAACGGTTTTTGCGAAATTAGATGTTTTCAATTTTGGCACTTAGATTACAATTTCATTGAAATATTCAATGTAAGAGTCCGGTGTTTTGGGAAAATTTCATTGTAAATCGAGTCTGTAAGTCCGTGTCGATCGAGGCAAAGCGATTGCTGAGAAGATCGGAGCGAAAACGAGTAAGGAATGGAGATTCCTATGGTTGTTCTGTGAATGGCGTTGCAACGTTGCATTCGGCGTTGCAACGCCATCGCGGCGGCGCGCGCGTACCGAGAAGACGGCGAAGATTGCAACGCCGCCTCAGCGTTGCGCAACGCTCGCAGAAAATGACAAAAGCAGCGTTGCAACGCAGCCATCAGCGTTGCAACGCCGAAGACGTTTCACGGAAGGAAGCAACGGGCAGAAACGTTAATTTTATTAAATATTAAATATAAAAACGTTTTGTATTTAATTTATATTTAATTAATTAATTTTAATTAATATAATTAGATTATATTATTTAAAATTAATTTTAGGGTGCCAAAATTGGTCTAATTTTTGCTATTTTAATTATACAATTGTTGTGTAATTATTGTCATGCATAGTGTATGCTTTTATTTTAGAAATCTCACCTTAGGTTAAGAATTTTCATGCATCATTTATAATATAAGGAGTTATATTATATAGTTTGCATGATTAATTAATATAAGGTTGTTATATTAATTTTTGGACAGCATTGATATGCATTATATTTCATGAGATGAATATGCTATGTATGTTTTATTATTCATGTGATGAATGATCAAGCACTATAACATAGTATGCATGTCACCTAAGGTTAATTATTAGTTTTAAAAGTGTTTAGAACTTAGAAATAATAGACCTTAGGTCATCTAGTTCTAATTAGATTAGAATTAGAAACCAAGTAATTTATAAGCTATGATTTAAAGAGGAACTCTGTCTAAGGAAAGTTCTGTCTAGGCTGGGGTATTTAAGCTAACGGAAATGGAACACCCCTACCTGGGAACTGACCTGGGAGTGAAATTTAATCAGAGAGTCTATAAATTACAGTAGCGTCAGCGGGTTTATTAAGGGGTTAATAAACTAGAAATCCTAGGTTTAATATAAGGAGTTACATTAACAAACTTAGGATAAAATCAATATAAGAGTTATATTGATTATCAATATAAGAGTTATGTTGGTAGAGTTAGGTAAAACCATTAGCCGGGTTTTAGCCTAAGAAAGATTCCTATAGACTTAAAGTATTCAGTGGGAGGAAAAAGTGTATGAGATACATATTTTTCCACCTACGCTATCTTCGGGAAGTTCACACCGTGAGACTCATACTTGGCCTTGTAGCGCAAACGGGAGCGTCCCCCTTCGGATGGTGTTTGTATGAGTCAATACCAAGGTGAATGGAGAGGGTACTTATAGTGAGTGAGAGCAGGTTTAGTGAAAACAAAACCTATTGTCTCTTTTGTCGGTTTACACCGTTAGACCACTATGGTCACCGCTAGTTTGGCTGGACTGAGACAATCCCTCTGGAGGGCTTGATCATAGGGGATCTAACACAGAGAGACACACCGAAAGGGATAAAGATTTCCTTAGACTATTTTCCAATCTAGTCCTCCCTTCGGCGGATTTTATTGGATCGAGACTCTGGGATCTAAAGACAAAGGGTTACACTCACGGGGTACATAAGTTGTGTCTGTATCCAGACCGGAAAATGGTAACTAAAACCTATGGGGATAAGAGTTATTCTGGTATTAGGTTTTGGTCAATAATGTCTTGATCCAGAGGAGGAGTGTTTTTGATTACCCTTCGGTGTCATACATTCTAAACCTTTGGAGTATCATTACAAATTATAAATGGCCTAGAAATCATTTGATAATTAGCTAAAACATTATTGGATTAGAGTTATAGCAAGAAACTCATACAAGTTTGTTTGTAAATTTTCAGCAAAAATGTCTAGCTCTATGATTTCCTTATTGGGTGCGAAAAAGTTAACCGGGGAGAACATAGTGACATGGAGGGATGGACTCAACATAATTTTGGTTACACATGATCTTAAGTTCGTTCTCAATGAGGAGTGTCCTCAATGTCCTGCTCAAAATGCATCTCAAGCTGTTGAGAATGCGTATGACCGCTGGATTAATGCCAACGAAAAGGCGAAAGCCTATATCCTGGCTAGCATACCTGATGTTTTAGCCAGGAGACTGGATGGCAAGGTCTTAGCTCGAGAGATCATGGATTTTGTGCTAAATTTGTCTAGACAACTGTCCAAAAAAATTCGGCATGAAGCCCTAAAATTCGTTTATAACGCACATATGAAGGAAGGTACATCGGTGAGAGAACATGTTCTCAACTCGATTGCCCACTTCAATATAAGCGGAATTAAACGGAGCGGTCATAGATGAGAAATGTCGATTTTGTTCATCCTAGAATCTCTTAGAAGAGTTTTCAGCGATTAAAGTAGCAATGCAAATGATGAACAACATAGAATATGATCGACTTCTCTCGCTACATGAGCGCAGAATTATCGATTTCTTATGGATGATAAGAGACAACAAAATGGAGAGGCAAATTTGTTTGCTCATTCCAAAAGTTCTCGGGAGGATTCATCCTCCGGGACTAAGAATCTGCACTATCATGCTTACGGACTTAAGAAGATATGAGAAGAAGAGGAAAAGGAGCAGATAAAGAGCAACTGTCTGGCAAAGAAAAGTTGTTATTTGATAACATGTAGCTTAAGGGTTTATTAGAAACCTTATTACTTGCCTTAAAGAACATTGTACTTCTTTTACTTTTCAATTAAATAAAGTGTTTATTTCATTGGAAAAGTATTGTACTATGTGTTGCTCTTCTTGAGAATTATTTGCAAATGGTTTAATTCGGTTAAAATAGTTTTAACAAGTGAATTTTACAAAATTGCAAGTACACGAACTAATTTCTCCTAAAATGCTCATCTTTGGCGTCTAAGATTGGGTCACATTAATCTCAATAGGATTGAGAGATTGGTAAAGAACAGACTTCTAAACGAGTTAGAAGAAAATTTCTTGCTAGTATGTGAATCCTGCCTAGAAGACAAAATGACTAAAAGACCTTTTAGTGGAAAAGGTTATAGAGCCAAAGATCCTCTAGAGCTTGTACATTGCACCTTTGTGGTCCGGATGAATGTTAAAGCTGGGGAGGATATGAATATTTCATCTCTTTTATAGATGATTATTCTAGATATGGGCATATTTACCTAATGCACCACAAGTCTGAAGCACTTGAAAAGTTCAAGGAATTCAAGGCTGAGGTTGAAAATCAATTAGGTAAAAGAGTTAAAACACTTCGATCGGATCGAGGTGGAGAGTACATGGATTTAAAATTCCGAACTATATGATAGAACATGGAATTACATCCCAACTCTCGCCTCCCCACACACAAAGACAAAAAACGGTGTATCGAAAAGGAGAAATAGAACCTTGTTGGACATGGTTCGATCAATGATGAGTTATGCTCATCTCCCTAGTTCCTTTTGGGGTTATGCAGTGGAGACTGCAGTATACATATTGATTAGTGTACCCTCAAAAAGTGTTTCTGAAACACCTTTTGAACTCTGGAAAGAACGTAAAGGTAGTTTATGTCACTTCAGAATATGGGGTTGTCCAGCACATGTGCTTGTGACAAATCCAAAGAAGTTGGATTCACGTTCAAAGTTGTGACTATTCGTAGGATACCCAAAAGAAACCAGAGGTGGTTTGTTCTATGATCCTAAGGAAGATAAGGTCTTTGTATCGACAAATGTCACTTTCTTGGAGGACGACTACATAAGGGACCACAAACCAAAAAGTAAGGTAGTGTTGAGTGAGTTAGACAGAACAATAGCAAAGGTTGTTGATAAGAACACTAGTACGTCAACAAGAGTTGTTGATACTAGTTTGTCTAGTCAAGAGGGTCCATCTCAAGAGTTGAGTATGCCTTGACCTAGTGGGAGGGTTGTGATACAGCCTGACCGTTACATGGGTTTAGCTGAAACCCAAGTTGTTATACCAGATGACAATTGTGAGGATCCATTGACTTATAATCAAGCAATGGTTGACATTGACAAAGACAAATGGGTCATAGCCATGGACCAAGAAATTGAGTCTATGCACTTCAATTCTGTTTGGGATCTTGTAGATAAGCCTGATGGGGTAAAACCTATAGGTTGTAAGTGGATCTACAAGAGAAAACGTGGTGTAGATGAGAAGGTGCAAACCTTTAAGGTAGACTAGTAGCAAAGGATTATACCCAAGTTGAAGGGGTTGACTTTGAGGAATCCTTTTCACCTGTTGCTATGGTAAAGTCTATTTGTATCCTTCTTGTCATTGCCGCATATTATGACTATGAGGTATGGCAAATGGATGTCAAGACAGCCTTTTTGAATGGAAATCTTGAGGAAACCATCTACATGGACCAACCCAAAGGGTTCATTGAACCAGGACAAGAGCAAAAGATTTGCAGGCTTAAAAGGTCGATTTTATGGACTGAAACAAGCCTCTAGGTCCTGGAATATAAGATTTGATGAGGCTATCAGATCTTATGGTTTTGACCAGAATGATGACAAACCTTGTGTCTACAAGAAAATCATCAATAGTTTTGTCGCTTTCCTAATTCTCTATGTGGATGATATCCTACTCATTGGGAATGATGTAGGTTATCTTACTGACATCAAGGAATGGCTAGCAACGCAATTCCAAATGAAAGATTTGGATGATGCGCTGTGATTTGTTCTTGGGATCCAGTTATTGCGGAACCGCAAGAATAGAACACTAGCCTTGTCTCAAGCATCATACATAGACAAAGTGTTGTCAAGGTTTAAGATGCAAGATTCCAAAAAGGGCTTGTTGCCTTTTAGACATGGAATCCATTTGTCTAAGGATTACTGTCCTAACACACCTCAAGGAGTTGAGGATATGAGACGGATTCCTTACGCATCAGCTGTTGGAAGCCCGATGTACGCCATGTTGTGTACTAGGCCCGACATCCTGCTTTGCGGTTGGGATGGTCGATGAGGTATCAATCCAATCGAGGACTTGAACACCGGGCCTAAGTTAAAACGATCCTTAAGTATCTTCGGAGAACAAGGAACTACATGCTTGTGTATGGGGCTAAGGTTTTGATCCTTACAGGATACCCGGATTCTGACTTTCAGACTGATAAAGATTCTCGAAAATCTACATCAGGGTCAGTTTTCACTCTTAACGGAGGAGTTGTAGTATGGCGAAGCGTCAAGCAAGGATGCATTGTTGATTCCACCATGGAGGCCGAATATGTAGCAGCTTGTGAAGCAGCTAAGGAGGTCGTTTGGTTAAGGAAATTTATGCTAAATTTGGAAGTTGTTCCAAATATGACTTTGCCCGTCACACTGTATTGTGATAACAGTGGTGCAGTGGAAAATTCGAGGGAACCTCGAAGTCACAAGAGGGGAAAGCACATAGAGCGGAAGTATAATATCATCCGGGAGATCGTGCATAGAGGAGACGTGATTGGCACGAAGATAGCCTCAGAGCACAACATTGTTGATCCTTTTACAAAGGCTCTCACGGCTAAAGTTTTGTAGAGTCACCTAGAAGGTCTAGGTTACAAGTCTTCCCCAACTAGGGCAAGTGGGAGTATTTTGTACAAAGGGTTTAAATGCCTTAGTTTATTGTATTTACATTAATGTAATGTTTAGTACTCCACAAGCTTTAGGTCAAGTGGGAGATTGTTGGGATTTATGCCCTAAACTTGTGTAATCTTGATCAATTAAATAAAGTGTTATTTGTTTTGATAAGATTCCAGTCTTTCTTTTATAAATCCAATAAACTGAGCTCCAAGGTTATAACGCTTATCTTGAAATCAGTGTAGTGGACACTATTTGGGTTGAGTTCAAGATTATAACCTAAATAGTCTATGGTATAAGAATAAGGTTGGAAACCTCATTCTAGTAACACCATGGATGTAGCCCACTTTGTAATTAGTACAAATGAGGTAATCCAACTCATTCATGTAGTTGACATGCGAGTGGGGGCATCCTGTATGAAGAGTTCATACAAGACTGGATCGCAAATTATTAGTCTAACCAGTATAATACCGTTAACAGGATAAGACTAGTAATTTATAGATGGTCATTAGTGACTCGACCTGAATCATGAGCAAGTTAAGAACTCCTGCTTATAGGGGTTTGTCCTTAGACTAGTATGGGTGAGAGTGGCCTGTAGCCGACTCAATAAGTCTACCTTCTCAGGGACAGAACCTCGTAGGTAGCTGGGAACTTCACTGTGCAAGATGGAATTCACTCATTTCTCTACTGAGGAATTAGATAGGTTGTTCCCTTAAGAACTGACTCCAGGTCTTAAACAACGGGGTCTTGCCCTCTATGAGGGTATGAGTCTAAGGTGGGACCTTAGACTTGTTGTTCATTAGAGGATCAGTGGTGCTTAAGTAGCAAAGAGGTAATCACAGGGGTAAAACGATAATTTGACCCAGCTATGATTACGAACAACCTGTGAAGGGTCGACTCATGGGTAATGACTATATCAGTGGACACAATAATATCTACAGTGAGGAGAGTGCAGCTACAAGTCTATAGTGGAGTGACTTCGATTCCCTTCAGGGGGTTGTGCCCTAAAACTCATAGTTTGTAATTATGTTCTAATTATTGCAATAAAGTGTTATTATTTCAGCATAGATACCTTTCGAACTCTCGATTTTTTACCTTTCGAACTCTTGATTTTTTACAATTCAAGACACATAATCGAGAGTTCGAAAGGTATCTCTGCTGATAATATTCTGCTGATCGTCGTATGTCTCCACATACAGTTCAAGACACATAATAGAACCTAGGATGTTTGTTTATTGGATTTAGGATTATTTTAAGGCAAACTAATAGAAAAAAAACAACAACACCTTATTGAATAAATGCAATAACACTTTATTGATAAAATTAGAACAAATTGCAAAATTACAAACTACGAGTTTTAGGGCATAAAATCCAACAAACTCCCACATGAACTAAAACTCTTAGTTTAATGGAGTACATACTGGAAGAGCCCATATTAAGAAAGTGGAAGCAATTTTGGATCTTGAAGACTCTAATTTGATCAATTTTACAAAATAAAAAACATGCTCAAAATTGGAAAAACAGAGAGTTTGAAAACTCATCTTTAAATATCAAATTCTCTTCACCTGATGGACGATTTGCAAAACGAACACTTCACAGACCACCTCTAGTGTCTTCCCTACTATCCCCATACCTTGGAACGGATTGTGAGATTCTAGAATGAGAGAATTTGGAAGAAAAGTGATCAAAGGTAAAAAATCGAGAGTTCGTAGTTGGGCATTTGTTTCAAGGCTTCCACTAGGGGGATGTTGATGTGTAGCTCCTTTAAAATGTCCAAAAACTTATCAAATTGTTCATCTTGCTGCTTCTTCTGAAAACGTTGAGGGAACGGTGGTGGTGGTCTCAAAACTACCTGCTCGGCTGGTTGTACTTGTGGCAATGCTACAGCAGTTTTCTGTTCTGCTTTCTAATGTGGTGGCACTATTGCCACATTTTCTTTTGTCTGCTCTATCTCAGTCTGATGTTGCGGGAATGTTACCACATTTCCTTGTGTCTGCTTGCCACTTTCACTATTGACTTGGATTGAAGTGGGCTCTTTTCCTTTAGGAGCCTTGGGTTTTACTCCTCTAACTCTTTCCCACTCCGAAGTTGCACCGCCTTGCAAGTTTCCTTGCCCTTGCCTCTTGGATCCTCAGTATCACTAGGCAAGGTACCTTGGGTTCTATTGTTTAAGGCTGGGGCTAGTTGACCCATTTGATTCTCTAGGTTTCTAATTGCTGCAGCTTGGCTCTGCACTATGGCATCAGTTTTAGCCATGTGCTCTTTCAACAATGTTTCTAACGAGGATGTGGGCTCTTGAGTCTGTACCTTAGGATTTTACAAAATCTGCTAAGGATATCCCTGTTGTTGAAATCCTAGAGGTATTGGAGGTCTCACTTGCTGATTCGAAGGCCCAGCTCCTTGATTGTTCCATGCAAAGTTTGGATGATGCCTTCATCCCGGATTATATGTATTCGAGTAGGGGTTGAAGTTCTTGTTGTACCCCCACATAGTTCACTGACGCCGGATTGGATGGGCAAACATCAAAAGTATGGCCCTCTCCACAATACACACAGGAAACTGACACTGGTGGCCCAAACTGAATTCCTGAACTCATATTCATTGACTTCAGAGTATTGGTAAGGGTGGCAATCTGTGCTGCCAAATTCACTGCACTTGCATCCTGCACCACTGCCACCTGGCGAGTCGGGTTAAGGCGTGATGTTGGCCACTGGTAGTTATTCTTCGCAATCTTCTCCAGAATCTCATATGCATCATTGTATGTCTTTGACAACAATGCTCCTCCAGTTGAGGCACCAACTGCCATCCTCGTGTGGGTATTCAACCCATTATAGAAAGTCTGCATCTGGATGTCGTAGGGAATACCATGGTTCGGGCATTTACGAAGCAACTCTTTGAACCTCTCCCAGGTTTCATACAGAGACTCATCATCCTGTTGCTGAAACGAAGTAATTTCACTCCTGAGCTTTGCAGTCTTAGTAGGTGGGAAATATTTTATCAAGAACTGCTCCACCAACTCATTCTAGCTCGTGATAGCTCCAGGCGGTATTGTGTTCAACCATTCAAGTGTTTTCCCTCTTAGTGAGTAAGGGAAAAGCGTCAACCTGAGATTGTCCTCACTTACCCCTCTAATTACAAAGGACTTACACACACCCATGAATAATTGGAGATGTCAGTGAGGATCTTCCATTGGCGTACCCCCAAACTGGCCTGTGTGATGGAGCATCTGAAACATGACCGACTTCAGTTCAAAATGTGGTGCCCTATCTCTGGTGGCATAATCTCCAGAATCAGAACCGGCACTACATACTCCTGAATAACCCGATCTCTCTCATCTT
Organism: Trichosanthes cucumerina; assembly: GCA_036507285.1. NCBI lineage: Eukaryota > Viridiplantae > Streptophyta > Magnoliopsida > Cucurbitales > Cucurbitaceae > Trichosanthes > Trichosanthes cucumerina. Next base: position 42,334,866 of record CM071840.1, read on the forward strand.
CCACTGCTCTAGCACCACCATTATTATCAATTCTCAGCGGTGGTTCAGCCATACCTTCAACTTCTACTCGTCCTCTTTGTTCCCTTCTTCGACGGTGAAATGTACGTTCGATCTCGGGATCAAGAGGTTGCAATTCAGGATCGTGCTCCTCGTTCATAAAAGAAGTTCAACACCTAGCATCGATACACAAGTAACCAATAAAAATTTGAGTGAGTTAACTAAGACTAAAAACAACAAATAAAAGTACTCAGTTTCACAAAATTCACAAACACTTAGTCCCCGGCAACGACGCCAAAAACTTGTTGTGCAAAAACTCACTACGCAAGCATACACAATCGTAGGTAGTAATTGGTGAACAAGGTCGATCCCACAGGGACTAAAGTCAGTGAAAATGGCGAAATTGAGTAAAGTTAAACTATTCTTAAAGCGCCTAAACAACTCCAAAAGCAACTAAAACGAGTTTGGTACAAGAGAGAAGATAACTAGCTATCTAAGAGTGATAAATAACACAACTGGACAATAAACAAACTGAGAATGAAATGATCAAAACGTTAGAATCTATGGAAATGAGCTTCTAAATTCTGTTGTCTAATGTTGTAGCAATGCTACCACATTGTTGTCACACTGCTATACTGTGTAGAAACGAAAAATTATGAAATAAACTCCGAAAATTATTTCTAACCTTCGAATTGTAGCCTAAAAACAGAGTGTTACATATGTCTATGAAAACCCAGCTTTCAAACACAAAATTAACTAGAATTTCCCTAAGTTTACAAGCCAAAAGTATATGTTTATACCTTTGGAACCTTTTCTTTTTTAAGACAAAGACTTACTTGCATTACTTATGCTTTTTCCATTCATTTTAACCTTTTCAGAATTAAAACAAACTCATATTCAATCCTAAGGTGATCAATCTTAAAAAGAACATCAAACAATAAACACCCATAAGCAATCTACACAACTATAGCAATTCTCCAACACAACAACTTTAAAATTTAGAATTTCATTCCATAAATTCCAACTTTAAACAGTTAGCCCATGGTTTTTACAGAAGAATTCAACAAAGCAAGTCTAGGAATCATAAACATACTGAAAGATGGATTCAATGTTACAAGAAAAGCTTAACTAAACAATCTTTAAGTCAATCTAGCTAGGAAAAGAAGAGTGCAAACTATAAAGAGAAGGAAAAGAAAAGATGAAGCAAAGATTGGCTGAGGATTGATGCAGCAACAGCAACCGATCTCCCCTTCTGCAACTCACGATCGATGAAGCTCTGGTTCTCTGCCTCCTTCTTCTCGATAAGGTCCTCCTCCCATCGATTTCTACTTTTCCAAATTAGGGTAGGCTTTTTTTCTTTTGCTTTTGCACCCCTCGTCCTTCCATTCTTCTTTTTTTTTCTCTAAAAAGCCAAAAGCCACTTGAAAAATAGAATTTTAGCCCAAATATTACATCATCCCAAAAGGTGGGCCTCACATTTAACTAATCTGCCCCGAAGTCAATGTTGTCACATTGCTACCACATCGATGAAATCAGTGTTGCAGTAATGTTGTGACATTGCTGCTACAATGCGAATTCTTCTTCTGCTCTTTAAAGCCAATGTTGCAGCAACATTCATTTCTCTCCTACACCACATAACAAAACAAAAACAACACTCAAAATACAACACCCAACACAACAAACAACAAATAAGCAACACAACAAAACAACAAGGCACAAAACACTAAAATTAACCTACAAAACAAGAAAATGAACAACTAATACTAAACTCACTAAACACAACACTTAGTGAACAATACACTAAGAAAAACGAACAAAACACGCACAAAACTCAATTTTGAGTGAAAGAAAGCAATGGAGAATGCTAAAAGTAATCTCATTTCATGGGATTATCATTATGTTTGGTTGTACACTTGAAAATGCTAATTCTTATAATAATAAATGGTATTTTATTTTTTTATGAGATTAATTTTATAAATTTTATATAATTATGATGCATTAATTAGTGAATTTTCAACAAATAGATGTAAATTAATTTATCATAATAGATGTATAATTTTAATTGAATAAATAATTATAAAAAAGTTATAATTTTTATACTAAATTATTTCAATTAATTAAATATATTAAATAGAATACTAATTTATTGAAGTTTCAATGAATACACAATTACATTAATTTAGTTTATTTTTATAAAAGAAAACAAATTGAATTTTACCCGTAAACATGTCACCGTGTATTATAAATGAAAATTCATTGGGTATATTTTTAATCAATCAATTAGTTATAATTAATTTATTATAGTTTTTATAATTTACAAATAAATAATTAATTAGGTTAGTTGATTACATAAATAAGTTTAATATAATTGGGTTGATTATAAAAATTAATCCAAATAAATTTTTAATGGAATAAATAAATATATTTAAAAGAAAGATAAATATTAACAAAAATTAGAGAGAGAAAGATGAGGGCATAGACAAAATTCATGCTTTTGCAAGGGTATCAAGTATTGTTACTCATGGGACAAACCCCATAGGAATAACTCATTCTCATGCCCACACTTTCAAACTTTATACCAAACAAAGGTATTAAAAACTCTTACCCATTCTCATCCCAAAACTCTTGCACTAAACAACCCTAAGATGTATAAATTAATACTTGCCCCCAAACCACATAGTGCATTCTTAATGAAAACACTACCAATAACACAAGGGATAGTAAAACTCCCTAGGTCGGTATTTTTCTTTGGTAGTTTCCTTCGAATTATTGTATTTATACTCTGCATTCATATGTACTCTCTCGCCTTTACTAAATTTATTTCTTTTCATTAAAGTTTCTATCATGAACTTTGCATATTTTGGTATTTGTTCAAGTGCATCAGCAAAAGGTATATTAATGTGAAGTTTCTTGAAATGCTCAAGAAATTTAGCAAAATCCTTTGCATTATACTTTTGTATTATACTTATCTTACCTTAGTGGTCCTTAATATTACTAAGCTTTGTAGTCTGAAGTGAACACATTTGTAATGAACACACTCTGTGTTCACTACTTTAATGCGCTCAGGACTAGGCGCTCTTCGTCAATTATCAATTCTTTCGAATTCTTATTTGATCCTGCATGCCCCTATCAATATGCTCAAGGCAAGTTTGGCATTCCTAGTAGGAGCAAAATATTTTATCAGGAATTTCTTTGTTAAAGCATTCCAAGAGGAGATAGAACCCGAAACAAAGGCAAACATATTCAATAAGGCCTTTGCTCCATCCCTCAAGAGAATATGGAAATAAGGTTAATCTAAGGGCATCTTTAGAAACTCCTTGTATAATAAATAACAATCTTAAGATTTATCTCATTGAACATATGGACTACCTAGGCTCTAATGACTCTCTCCCTGTCATTAGCGTTCTCAACTTGTTGATTCATCTTAGGATCTGGTTGTTGATGATTTATTGGTTCAATAGGCTCTATAGGAGGGTGAAGCCAAGTCCTTGAGGTACTTTGACCTAAGTTACCAAAACTTCAATGGTGAAATTCCTAATTTCCAAATCTATTTTAATTCTTTAATGGATCAAGATCAATCTCAGTGAGTTCGAAATAATGTGGAATAAACTCTTTTGTTTATATCTGAGAAAAAGAATGAGATAAATTTAGGCTAAAATAACTTGTTATTCATGAGCTACCAGTAGTCCTCATGGAAACCGTCCTTAATGGGGCAAGAAATTTCCATTTAGGCGGAGAATAAATAGGGGAAGGACTGGGGACAAAAAAAATTTGCGAGCTAAACGGGGAGGAGAACAGGGAATGTATTCTGCGTCTCTGTTCCTCGTTCCCTGCCCGTTTAATTTTTTATTTTTATTTTATTTTTAATATATATATTTATGTATATATGTGTCACATTTAAATATTTATTGTTAATGGTGTAGATAATTGGATATATTTGAATTATATAGTTAAACTTTTGAAATATATGTATGGATTAATTAGATAATTTGATATGAAATATTGTTTTATGATATATTAAGAATTTTAAGAATTTTATCTTTAAATAGATATTTTTTTTTATAGAAAATTAACTATTTAAATGAAATTTTTTTATGAATAATTAACCATGTGATTGAAAACTAATGGATATTTTCCATGAAAGTTAACTATTTCAAATTTTATCAAAAGAATTATTTGATTCTTAAAAAAAGGAAAAAAAAAATAGAGGGTAATTCCCTGCGAAACTCGATCCTTGCAAATTTTCTATGGGGTATCGTGCTCCAATACTGGCAAAAATTAATGGAGAATTTTACGGGAATGAGGAAGTCATCCTCGTCTCTGCTCCACTCCATAGAGATCTCCAGTTACCAGGTGCAATCAAAAGGTTTTTCAGAGAAGGAAGAGCAAGAAATGTGTTGTTTGCAGAGAGAAGTTCGGAATTGCTACTTTGAGAGAAACATAGTGATGCAACCACAAGAGAATTTTAGTATAGAATGTCTAAATTTGCTAAACTATGTGGGATTTTTCCAAAAATAGGCTAAACCACTTTAAGGCTTGACTCTAAGAACCGTATATTGTAATGTGATTTTTGCTATAGTACTCTTTAATGTATTTCTTATTTGTGTTATTCTTCCTCAAGTATTCTTTTCCATTTGGATTTTGGCCAACCAATTAGAATCAATAGCATAATCTAATACAGAGAGAGTTAGGTTGTGTGAAAATACTCCAACAGTACAAGAGTGAAGTCATATTTCACTAGGTTGCTTTAGGCATAAAAAAACTGCTCATAAAACAATAGCTTGTGGTGAATTAATCTTTAGTAAATATGAGTGTAGACATACACTTTAAATAGTTAGGGTAGCCGTGACAGTAGCTCAAAAGAGTGTAGCTAGGACAGGTAGAAACTTAATTTATATCCAAGGTTTTTTTTTTTTTTTTGAGTATGAATATCCAATTTGAGTATTACAATATTACTAAGATTCATCGAGTCGAGTTTCAGATTCTCATCTGTGCTGTGCCGGTTTTTTATTTCAATTGTTTTACAATTATACTCAATTATTTCCAAATACCATTATATTTTAATGGTTGCTTTGTTGTAGCATAAAGTGAAATTTAACATCCGTTTTTTTTTTTAGTTTTCCTAAATCTAACCACTTACACCCCCTAATCAGAAGGAGAATCAATTCTCCGTATACCACAAACAGCAAAAAATTCCAATTCCCAGAAATATGAAGGGCAAAAAAAATAAAAAAACTGCCCTATATTCAGTCGAACACAATTGGGAAATAAAAAATACGCTGTGAGGGCAAAAAAAAAGCCATAAATAAATAGTTTGATCTGGCAAACAGTCTGAAACAACGGTTGAAAACATACAACAGAAAAATACAAGACTTTGACAATTTACATCTAAACAAATAAAACTTGATACCGGAGAGACTATATTATTCTAGTCAATTTCCTGCCCCAGATCCGAAACACAGTTTCAAGGGAAAATTTATTGAGAAGTTCACTTCGCACCTAAGGTTGGGAACTGCCCAGGGTCCTCAATGGATGGGGCTGCAACATTGCTCATCGAGTTGCCACTGTATCCTCCCCTTGAACCACGACCACGACCCCTTCCCCGCCCACCTGGGGCATAGTGTCTCTCCCCTTCGGCAGGCTTCAAGAACTCATTAATACTCAAGGACTGAAAACACCAAAACATAAGAAATATCAGTAATTTAACCCTTTACAAAGTCTATTTCCCAATTGGCATAGACCCGTTTCCTACAACTACTAAAATGTATAATATACAATTAACACAAATATATTCCACCGACGTACCAAAAACATTTCTATGTTATGAAGGGAAAACCAGAATTTGGTGTTTTTTCATGTAGACTCACTAAAGTAAATGGCCAAGAATGTTCCATGGCGAGCAAAATAAATCACCTCCACTCAAATGGGCCCAATTAGAAGAGTTAGAACCATAGCTTCATGCGAAATGTATTTGGAATCAAATTCTATCATCTGAATTTTTTTTTTTTTCGTACAACTATGACTTCTTGGCCATAAGTCTTACTTGATGCAAGTTGAGCTATGCTCTTGTTGGCTCTATCATCTAGAATAAATAGTAGCTCAATTGTATAACGTACTTATTTTCCTCTGGTAATTGTTCTCCTAAGTTATAAAAGCATTACTATATTCAAAGTTCTTAATGTAGGTTCCAAATAGACCCAATAAAGAGCATCCTAGTAAAGCATTTGGTCCTGGCTGGACATCAACGTTTTAAAAGAATAAGCCTCGAGGAAAGGAAGTTGTCAGGTTATCCAATGTTGAATAAAAGGAGTGGCCTATGCCTCTGTCGATCAAGAGGCATGCTCCTTTATGTTTACACTCTTTTGAGACATAAAAGGCGTATGCCTCCCTGCATAATTGACTTTACAGAAAAACTTAAATAGTAAAGGTGGCTGGTGATGGGTTTGTGTTTAATGGGATGAGTGCCTAAATGACAAATATTAATTGTTGCATAAAAAAACAATCTGGCACGTTATTTCAAGGAAAAAATTCACTAATTTATGCCTAAAAAGTAAAAGGGCACACTAACAGACAGCCATAATTTTGTCATCATTTAGAGACGGGAAAAGTGTTTGAGGTGGTGACAAACGACAAAGCTAAAAGATCAGTTCTCTCCTTTTTTTTCCTTTTCCCTTGTTTACTATTCTATTTGTCACTTTTTGTTTGTTTATTGTTTAGTTCATCTAAAGAATTTTGGAAGAAAAAGAGGCTGTATGTTCTAGTGTAGCGTTGTTCTTCCATCTTCTGGGGGCAAGACAAAATTTTGCTTTTGCCAGTTTTATTTCCACATTTCGAGGATGAGCTTAGATTATTAACTCATGAAAATTAATGTACATTGATGGACAATTGAGATTTTTCCTTTTTATGTAATATATTTTTTTGGATAGGACTTCTTTTATAATATTGTTATTATATAATTATTAAGTTCAAAATGAGACTTGAGTCTCATATCGTCTAAAGACTTGCAACTTGCCTTTCTATGAAAAATGGAGCTCGAGGCTGCCTAAGAGTTTTAAAATTTTGCTAGATATCAGACCTGAGTAAACAATTTCATGGGCAAGAAATCTTCAAAGAAGATGAGGTAATAATACCTTCTTAGTTCTCTCCTCCTTATCTGCAATTTCTTTTCGCTTATCCTTCTCAGATCCCTACAAGTGGAATAATAAATGAAAATGAAACGGCCAAATCCATATTTGAAGTATCAAGAAGCAGAGGGTCGACCAGATCCATAGATAATTAACTCCGAATCAGGAGTCAGTAGGTACCAATTTAATAAAGATGTCATTGTTCTCCTTCTTGCTTGAAAGCTGTTGCATGGATGCAAATTCTTTAGGATCCACCTTCCTTTCCTCAGTTTTTAGTGCCAGGAGGGCCTTCCTTTTCTCCTCAAGCAACTTTTCATACTCCTCCAGAGTCATTTCCTGCATCAGGAAAAAATGGGCATATTAGATTCAAAATCAAGTCAAACAGTACAATGAAGTTCACAATCAAACCCCACCAAGCTAATTTACAACTCTTACATGTATCAATTTTATGATACTAAAAGTAAAGTAATAAAGCCAATTCGATTTGACATGCAAGCAAAAATGCAAGTTGCTTTTCAATCAAAAGAAAATAAAGGACAAATGAAATATGGTCAAAATTTAAGGGAAATGTACTAAAGAACTGAAGATACTAACCTTGTCTTCTGGTTCTGTTTCCTCCAGTTCTTTAGCAGGGTTCTCCTCATTGACGCCTCCAGCATTATCCTCTTGAACAGGCTTCTCATCACCCACGTTCTTTTCCGTTTCAGTAACAGCTTCCCCTGCTACCCTAGATATAAAACAGTAATTTTAAGTTGCAACTAATTCTCAAGGAGAGAAAATAACCTTATTAGCATACAAGAGATAATAAGACACACATAAACATTCAACCCAAAAAAGAGAAAAAGAAAAAGAAAAAAGAGGCTGGCTCAAACTCCTCGCATAGGTTGAGTGGTTGAATGCATCTTCCTCATATCGAGAAAGGCAATCCTGACAATAGAATTTTGTCTTTCGAGGCAACCTGGTGGCTTCTATCTGAAAGACATTGAAAAGAAGGCGCATGCATGCACATACACCAGAAAAAGACATCCTTGAAGGTGGAAGGTGTACATGTACTTACTCAGCAAATTCTTCAGTTGGCCTTCCCCAATTTCCACGACCTGATCCTTCACGTTTAAATTCATTTCTAGGCATAAAATCAGGATGAAAGCATCAAAACAGTGCAGAATATATAGCAGGACTCAGGAGTGTGTAAAATGAATTTTAAGGGGTTGTCTGGGCACTAAGTAAGTAATAATAACATGGATTATAATAGTTTGTGGGTTATAATAATCTGTAGAATTATATAATATTGTTTAAAATGCAGTGTCTTTTAGTCTAGGATTATAATAGTCTGTATTTAGAGTGCAAAGTAATCCACAGGTTATTATAACACAAGTCATTATAAATCATGCCCCAAACAACCCATAAAAGAATAGACATCTACCCGCGGCCGGCTCCACTGTGGCGCTCAAATACTCTACGAGGGCGTTCCTCATCAGTAGCCTCTCCATTATTGAAACCACCACGACGGCCACCACGACCACGAGGCCCAGCATATCCACGCCTTTCAGTTGTCTTTCCCGTCTCTCCATCTTCAGGTGCACCGATGTTCTCATTATTGGAAAAGTCACGATGGAAGCCAGCACCTTCACGGACACGCCCATAACCACGTCCTCCACCTCGTCCACTGCCACGACCTCCACGATTGCTTTCATTCCTTGCTTCTCTTACTACTCATGGTAAGAAAAATAATAGCTCAGTCAATGTATTCATACCAATGGAAACTCATAAGAAGTCGATAGATAGAGAAATAGAAGGTTGATAAATTTTAATCTAACAGGATGACAAATGATATAGAAGAAAGACTAACAAAAGAATGAAAAATTGATCGCAGATTCCCAAGTCCCCGCAAAAGAGCCCAAATCAATAACCAATCACATGTTCAATTGGATAAAGTTCAATTTGTAAACAATATAACTAAATTTAATAATTTATAATTATAATCACCATGGACAAAAACAAATCATACTAAGAAAACTAGAATGCTTTTGTGGGTAGGGGATTCATCCCCTAGCCTAGGCTGTCCCTTTTTTGTTAATATATACAAGTTTCTTATCAAAAATTTAAATAAAAGCAACGCAAACTAGTTTATTAAATCACAACTGCATTGTCGACATCAGATTTCTTCCAAAAAAGTATTGTTACTTTCTCTTCATTAATGTTCTAATCACAGTTCCTTTGCAAAAGAAAAGGCTCCACTCATAGTAGCTAAACTAACAACTTATGGGGTATTATCTGAATTACAAACAAACTTGAACTCTAATACACAATATAGCTAAGTCGGTTACATCCTACAAACATTTTCCAGAAAAAAGTAATTTTAATACTTCAAATTAAAAACAGTTACCACCCTTCATTCTTGCGTAATTCTAGAGCAAAAGGCCAAACAGCTAGAAATGCAACAACAACCAATATCAGAAAAAAGTAAAATTAATCAACCAAAAGCGATAAAGTAAATAAATAAACAAAAGATCCATATTCGAAATCAACCCAGAAATTTAGAAACGAAGAATCTCACCAGCCTGTGCAGGTGGAAGAGGCTTTGATGGAAGACTCGCAGGCTTGTTCTGCTGAGCCGCCAAAGCTGCCGGTTTGGTCAGGGCAGGACCTTTCTTAGGCGGCGCCGCCGTCACCGTCGCCACCTGCTTAGCCGCAATTAGCTGCGACGGGTCCTCGGCGTCATCATCTCCCAATAAATCAAATGGATTAACGGTCGCCATTTCCAAACTCTATCTCGGAACCAAAAACCCCAAAAAATACCTCAAAAATAGGAAATTCCACTCGGAGAAAGGCGACCAGAAAACCCTATCTTAACAGGAGCTCCATGAATCTAAGAAATGAAAGAACAAGAGATCTGTAGAAAAACAAGAGTTAGATAGAGGGAACAGAAAAACCCTAGCCGCAATGGAAGAGTGACAAATGGGAGTGTCAAAAAATCAAATCTGACCTAAATTCCTCAATTTACTTGCGTCGTTCGAACGATTGTTGTATGAAACTCGTGTCCCGTCCCGATATCATATGATTTTTTTTCCTTCCTTTGCTAAATTTAGAAACCTAATAGGTTGTTTGGAGTGCAAGTTCGGACAGAAAATTTTGGGAATTAGAAGCCGTGGTGATTTACTATGAGGAGTTTTGAAGCTTAGGAATCAAAAAATTGTGTTTGGAGTGTAGTATTCTAAAATCTGAAAATCAGAAAATTGTGTTTGGATGTTGTGTTCTGAAACTGAGAATCAGAAAGTTGTGTTTTAGGTACAGTTTTCTAAAATATTGGTTTGGTACAGTTTTGCTTCACATTTTTTCTTTTAGCTATTTTATTTCTTTCAAAATTTATAGTGTGAATTGTAGAAGCTACTGTCTAATATGAATCAATTTTTTTAAGTAACTTTTCGATGAAACTTTCAATTTATGTTGTATTGTAGTTGAAGAAAAAAAAAGAGTTTTAAACATGTAGAACAATTTTTAGCATTTAGAGAGAAAAAAATATGTCACGAGTTAGAGGTGTTCGTAGGTTAGGTTGAGTCGGGTTGAGATACTTTTTAGACTAGTTCAACTATTCGGTTTGCAAATATCTTCCGCCCAAACGACCTTTATTAAGTGATGAACCCAACCATGAAACCTTTGAGTTGGGTTGGTTTAGGTTGGTCGGGTTATATACTTAAAATTTTATTTTTTAAAAAAGTTAATTGTTGATATGTAAAATATATATATACATATTAATATTGAATTAAGATTAGCAACTTCATTTTAATTTATATTATGAATTTTTACCTTCCAAAAGACTAAAAAATTATTTTAAAAAGTTATTGAAGAATAAATAATCTAAAAATAAGTATAAAATTAAAATAAGTATATGTACATATAGTTGTAATATAAGTACAAAAATATTTTCTAAAATTGATATGAAGTTCGGGTTGGTTCGGTTCTAAGTTCAACCAAAACTAATTTTCGGGAACCCACAAACCAATCCAATCTATAATTTTTTTTTTTAACCCAACTCAAACCGTAGAATTGGATTGGGTTGATCGGGTTCTTCAGGTCATTGGATTTTTTGAACACCTCTACCACGAATTCACACATACAGTTACGCAGTCCAAAAGTTTTGCATCTGACATAAAACAAAAGAACATAACACGCCTTTGTGCAAAAGAAAAAAATATTTCATTCTTTTCTAACTTTTAAAAAAGAAATTACAAAATTGAGCCATTTGAGTCTACATTAAACAAAAAAAAATGAACAAAAAATACAAAGTTATTTTTCTTGTATTTTTTATAAAAAAAATTTACAAAATTCAAAGATTTTGAGAGTATAATTGCATGTTATTATGCAAAAAAAAAATATTTAGTAGTTATTTCTTAGTTTTATTTTAACCATTTAAAAAATTGACTAGATTCTCGGGTTAATAAGTGGTCGAGTTGATGAGGTGGTTAAATTGTCAAGAGGTCGCCAAAGTTGTCGTTGTCGGTGGTGATTGGGTGGTCACCAGAGTTGTTGTCGAAGAGATCGCCGGAAATAAAAAAAAAACTAAGTGTTTGCTTGAGGCAATCGTCAATGATGGCGAGGCACCAGTGTGGTTGTTGGAGTTTGTTGGGATTTTTGTCCTAATCTCGTGTTTGTAAATCACTGATTGAAATTAATAAAGTGTTATTCATTTCATTACTTTGTGTTTCGCAAATTTTACAAACTTTTCCAATAAACTAAGCTCCATGGTCATTGAATTTATGCGAGAACTAGAACTTGAACGGTGTGTAGTGCACACACATGGAGGATCACGTTCGAGTAAATGACCCGAACGGTCTACAGTATATGGATAGGGTTGGAGACCTAATCCTGGATACGCTGTGGATGTGGCCCGCTTTGTATTAGATACAAACGAGGTGATCTGACTCGTTCATGTGGTTGACATGCGAGTGGGGGCATCTTGTGCAATGAGATTGTACAAGACCGGACCGTAAATTATTAGACCTACTGATGTAACACCATTGACAATAAGGACTAATAACTTTGTAGATGACCATTAGTGACTCGACCTGAATCCTGAGCGTGTTACGGACTCGTCTCATGGGAGTGCCCTTTGACTAGTACGGGTGAGGGTGGTCACAGTTACTCGCCCAATATGCTTATCTCCTTAGAGACAAGACCAAGTAGGGAGCTGAGAACTTAACTTCGCGAGATAGAATTCACTCGTTCCCGCCTTTACGGAAAATAGAGGGGTTGTTCCCTTAAGTGTTGTCTCTAGGGCTTGGACAACGGGCGTCCACCTTCTCACTGGCCCGAGAAGGGTGTTGTGTGGTTGGACCATCACAATATGTTGTTCATTAGAGGAGCTGTGGGGACTTAAGGAACAAGAGGTAGACACATGGGTAAAACGGTAATTTGACCCAGTCATGTCTACGAACAACCTGTGAAGGGTCGACTCATGGTTATTGGTTATATCGGTGGATACGTAATATTCTCGTGATCGACGGGAGTGCAGCTACGGGCTTTAGTGGAGTGTTACCGTAGCTAATGAAGGTTGATTAACCTGGTCAAAGAGTTTGATAGGTTAATCTCGAATCATTGGAGCCCGTCACTATATGTCCATTAGGTCCCTCGCTTGGCTCAATCTGGGTTAAAAGAAGGGTTAGTGTTTTGGTGTGAATTGAAGTGTTCAATTTCACTTAAAGGACATTTATATCATCTATATGAGATATGAATGATATAATATATAGTTTAATGTGAATGAGATTCATAATAAACTATAGGTTAGCCTAATTGTTGAATTAGGGCTAATTGGAGAAATTAAATTGGATGTGATTCAATTTAATAAAATCCACAATCATGCAAATGTGATTTGTATAATTAGATATGAGATATCTTATAATATATGGTTATGCAAATGTGATTTGCATAACCTATAGTTGTGGTAAAGCGGTAATAATGTGGAGATTTTAACTCCATGTTATTTCACTATTTAAACCCTTTGCAAGAAGGATTTCTTAACTCAATCTCTCATTTTTTGGAATTTTAACCAAAAGAAGAGAATTCTCTCTCAACATTTTCTCTCAAATCTCCTCCCTGTCTAAAACTAAAGTCCCACAACTTTCCTTCTTCCAAAGGAAGAACAACCGAGAAGGCCATTGGTGGTGTTCGGATTTTGTTCGAGAGAAGTGTTCGTTGAGATCGAGAAGCACGAAGCGTTCGTGACCAAGGAAGAAACTTTGAAGAATTGTCTTCAACAAGTAAGTACGTTCTTCTTACTGTTTTTCTTCCTTATTATTTGTATGTTTAACTTAGATCTATGCGTTAGATCATTTTAACAAATTTCAAGTAGCGTAACGATACCTTGACGATTCAATCGTCTTCCGCTGCGCGGGAATTTTCATTCCCTTCAGAGTTGTCGTTGTCCGTGGTCCGTGGAGTTGTCACTAGAGTGTTGGAATTTATGCCCTAAACTCGTGATTTGTAATTATTAAAGGAAATGAATAAAAGTGTTATTTTTCCTTAAATCTTGTATTCTCGCAATTACAAACTTAAATCCAATAACTAAGCTCCAGGGTCACATTTAGGAGATCTTAATTGACACATATCTAGTATCAAGTTCAAGTAGTTGACCCGAATGGTATATAGTACATGAATTAGGTTGGGAACCTCATCCTGAAAACACTATGGATGCGACTCACTTCGTATTTAATACAAACGAGGCGATCCAACTCGTTCATGTAGTTGACATGCGAGTGGGGGCATCGTGTGCGATGAGATTGTACAAGACCGAACCAATAATTGTTAGACCACTCTAGTAACGTCGTTGATAGATTAGGGTTAATAATTCAATGATGATCATTAGTGACTCAACCTAAATCCTGAGTGAGTTGCGAACTCCTATCTGCAAGGGTTTATCTTTTGACTAGTACGGGTGAGAGCGGCCAGAGTCGCTGACTCAATAAGCCTACCTTCTAAGGGATGAAACCTCGTAGGGAGCTGGGGACTCAACTCCGCAAGAAGGAATTTACTCGTTCTCGAACTAGGGTAACTAGATAGGTTGTTCCCTTAAGAACTGAATCGAGGTCTTGAACAACGGGGCCCCTCCCTCTTGCTGGCCCGAGAGGGACATTGTTTATGGTCAGACTATAAACTTGTTGTTCATAAGAGGATCAATGGTGCTTAAGGAGCTTGAAGTAGTCACAGAGGTAAAATGGTAATTTCACCCAGCTGTGACTACAAATAACCTGTGAAGGGTTGACTCACGGGCATTGGTTAAATCAATAGACACAACTTGTCCTACAGTGTGGAGAGTGCAACTACGAGTCTATAGTGGAGTGACTCGTAGTTAGCAAATGTTGATTAATGGGATCACAGAGTTTGATTAGTTAATCTCGTATCGTTGGAGCTCATGATCTGTAGGTCCATTAGGTCCCTCGGTTGGCTCAACATGGAATTTAATGAGGGTATAAAGTTTTGGAATGACTTTGAAGTGTTTAAATTCAAATTAGGGAATTGTGTCGATTATATATGATATAATTGATATAATATATAGTTCAATGTGAATATGATTCATAATAAACCTAATTATGCCTAATTATGGAATTAAGGCATAAATTAAGGAAGTAATTTGAGAGACATGAAATTGAATTTGATTAAATTAAATTTTTCCACATTATGTAAATATGATTTACATAATAAGGTATTTGATACCTTATATTATGCAATTATACAAATTAGTTTTGCATAAATGCAAAATTAGTGGAAGTAGTGGCATAATGGGTGGAGAATTTGTCTCCACTCACATTGCCCATAAAATCATCCATTTGGATGCAAATTTGAAACATTTGAATCATTTGTGTAGTTTGGCAATTTGAAAAGCACAAATCATTCTCTCAAATTCTCTCCACTCTCCCTAATCTCCAAAAAGAGATCTCACCTCTCTTCCTCTCCTAGAGAACAACCGAGAAGACGTTTTGGAGGTGTTTGAGGGTTCGATCGTAGAGAACGAAGAGATCGTTGACAACGAGAGGATTACGCGAAGAATTCCGTCTTCAAAGGTAATCTCTAATTTCTTTATGCTTTCAATTGTATGCTTAGCTTTAGTTTTCTATTTTTTTAGTCATTTCTATGAACACATAATCAAGAACGACGACGATCATTCGCTTCCACACGGGATTCAATCCCTTCGTGGAGTTGTTGTCAAAGTGGTGGTCAAGAATAGAAATGACAAATAGAAGAGAAAATGAAAAATTAAGTGGTCGGAAGAGGCAGCCGTCAGCGGTGGTTGAGTTCTCGGTGTGGTGTTCAGAGTTTTCGTTGGTGGTGGTTGCCAGAGTTGTCGTCAGAGTTGTTGTCGAAGTGATCGCCGAAAATAAAAAAAGATAAAGTAAAGAGGTAATGAAAAATCAAGTATTCACCAGAGGCAGTCGTTAGGAGTGGTCGAGTTGTCGGAGTTGTCGTTGTCGGTGATTGTCGAGTGGTCACCAGAGATGTCATCGAAGTTATTGTCGATGTGGTCATCAAAAATGAAAAATCAAGTGGTCGTCGAAGGCAGTCATCAACGATGATCGAGTCGTCGGTATGGTCGTCGGAGTTGTCCTTATCAGTGTTTATCGGGTGGTCGTTGGAGTTGTCCTTATCGGTATTTATCGGGTAGTCGTCGGAGTTGTCACCAGAGTTGTTGTCGAAGTGGTCACCGAAAATGAAAAATCAAGTAGTCGCCGGAGGCATCCGTCAGCAGTGGTCGAGTCATCGGTGTGGTGTCGGAGTTGTCGTTGTTGGTGGTTGTCGAGTGGTCGCTAGATTTTTCACCAAAATTGTCGAAGTAATCGACAAGTGAAGGAGAAAAACATGAAACAAATTTCATGGGATTGCATTGTTGTAACCCATGGGGTTGGGTTCCGAAGCCAAGGATTTTAAACACCTTGCTCCAAACATGGGTTTAGATTTGGAACCCAAACCCATCCAAATCCAAACCCATGTGCCAAACACACCCAAAGAGTTTGTTTCATCCAAAGAATTTGAGCACAAAAACTAGCAACCGCAATATATTCCACTTCGGTAATGGAAAAGGCAACCGAATTTTGTTTTTTACTAAACCAAGATACTAAGAAGCTACCAAGAAATTGACAAGTTCCACTAGTACTTTTACGGTGGAGTAAAGTTCCGGCAAAATCCGCATCGGAATATTCTACCAAATTAAGGTCAATATTTCTAAGATACCATAAACTTAAATCAATAGTCCCAAACAAATATTTAAAGATTCTCTTAACGACATGCAAATGGGATTCCTTAGAACAAGATTGAAATCTAGCACACAAACATACACTAAACATGATATCGGGTCTACTAGCGGTTAAATAAAGTAAAGATCTGATCATACCTTGATAAGTTTTTATGTCCACACATTTACCTTTTTCATTCTTGTCAAGTTTAGTGGATGTGCTCATAGGAATTTTTGCAATTTTACCTTCATTGAACTTGAACCTTTTGAGCAAATCCTTTGTGTATTTCTCTTGACTTATGAAGATACCATCCTTGAGTTGTTTGATTTGAAGTCCAAGGAATAAACTAAGTTTTCCCATCATACTCATCTCAAACTCACTATGCATACATTTAGAAAATTTTTCGCACAAAGAAGGGTTAGTTGATCCAAAGATAATATGATATACATATATTTGTACTAAAAGCATATCATTTTCTTTAGTTTTAATAAAGAGAGTAGTGTCAAGTTTACCTATTTTAAAGTCATTCTCAAGTAGAAAGCCTATCATACCAAGCTCTTGGAGCTTGTTTTAAGCCATAAAGAGCCTTTTTCAACTTATAGACATGATTAGACAAATGAAAACTTTCAAAGCCCGGAGGTTGTTCTACATAAACTTCTTCCATAATATAACCATTTAAAAAGGAACTTTTCACATCCATTTGATACAAGATAAAATTTTTATAAGAAGCAAAAGCAAGTAACATTCTAATAGCTTATAATCTAGCAACGGGTGCAAAAGTCTCTTCATAATCTATACCTTCCTCTTGACAATAACCTTGAGCTACAAGTCTAGCTTTATTTCTAATGATATTTCCATTTTCATCCATTTTATTTCTAAAGACTCATTTAGTCCCAATAATAGAAGCATTAGAAGGCCTAAGGAAAAAATCTCAAACTTTGATCCTTTCAAATTGATTTAATTCTTCTTGCATAGCAAAATCCAAAACTCATCATTTTCCGCATCTTCAAACATTTTAGGTTCAATTTGTGAAACAAAAGCAAGATTATTTAACAAATTAAGAGAGTAACGAGTTTTCACACCTTGTTCGGGATCACCAAGAATCAAGTGCTTAGGATGGGATGAAGCATACCTCCACTCTTTAGACATAGATGAAAAAATGTTTTCCTTCTTTTCATTGAAGCTTACTTCTTGCTTACTTGAGTCAGTTTCCTTGTCTTTGTCACTAACAAGTAAGTCCCCAAAATTCCTTTCTAAATCATCATTACAAATAGACACATTAGAAACATTATTGCAAGATTCATCAAATACAACATGCATATATTCCTTAATAATTAAAGTTCTCTTATTGAAAACTCTATAGGCTTTACTAGTAGAGGAATAATCTAGAAAAATACCATCATCTGTCTTAAAATCAAAATTTTCAAGCTTTTCTTTGTTGTTCAAAATAAAATATTTGCAATCAAAAACTTTGAAATACCCAATATTTGGAATTTTGTTATGCCAAAACTCATAAGGGGTTTTATCTAAAGAAGGTCTAATTAAAACTCTATTTAAAACATAACAAGCGGTGTTAACGGCTTCCACCCAAAAATATTTAGGTAAATCATATTCATGCAACATTGACCTAGCAAATTCTTGCAAAGTACGATTTTTCCTTTCAAACATACCATTGTGTTGGGGAGTTCTTGGAGTGGAGAAATTATGAGAAAAACCATTTTCTTCACAAAAATTTTCAAAAGCAATACTATCAAATTCTCCTCCATGATCACTCCTAATTTTAGAAATCAAAAACCCTATTTCATTTTGAACTCTTTTTGCAAAACTAGCAAAACTTTTCAAAGTATCATCCTTATGTTTTATCATCAAAACCCAAGTAAATCTTGAAAAATCATCAACTATCACAAGGGCATAATAATTTCCTCAAAAACTAGCAATTCTAGAAGGGTCAAATAAGTCCATGTGTAATAGTTGAAGGGGTCTAGATGTAGAGATCACGTTTTTAGATTTGAAAGAGGACTTGGTTTGCTTACCCATTTGACAAGCATCACAAACTTTATCATTTTCAAATTTAAATTTAGGTAGACCTCTAACTAAAAAATTCTTGGAAATATTTGAAATTAAGTGCATGCTAGTATGTCTTAGTCTTCTATGCCATAACCAAGAATCATCATGCAAAGCCAAAAGAGATTTATCACTAATAGGACAATCATTCAAATGAATAGTATACACATTTTCATCCCTATTGTCAACAAACAAGACTTTTCTATTACTAGTATTTTCAATGATGCAATTCTTTTTATCAAACACAATTCTAAAACCTTTATCACATAATTAACTAATACTAAGTAAATCATGCTTTAAACCATCAACTAAAAGTACATTTTCAATCAAAGTAGAAGAATCATTACCTATACTACCCTTACCAATAATTTTACCTTTCTTGTTGTCACCAAAAGTTACTAAACCTCCATCCTTTTTTTAGAGATTGACAAACTTGGATTGGTCTCCCGTCATATGTCTCGAGCAACCACTATCCAAGTACCATTTATTTTTCTTGGAGACTTTCAAACATACCTACAAACAAAATTGTTCAAGATTGATCTTTTGGTACCTATACTTGTTTGGGTCCTAGAAGGTTAGCATTTACAAACTTGGGAACCCATTTTATTTTTGCATTAACATTTGGAAAATTGGATTTAGTAGACAAGTAGCAAGAATAAGTTTTATGTCCATACTTGTCACATGAGAAATAAACAACATTATGCAAGGATTAAACTCTTACAACAAATTTATGCACTCTACTTTTTTTTGGAGAAATTCTTTCTTGGAGCATTGTGAAACTTTTCTCTTTGAGAAAAATTTCTTCTTGAAGAAGTAGTATGAGCATATTTCAATTTAAAGTAATTAGGTCTAATATGATCTTCAACACCACAATGATGACATATAGGCACAAAACTAGGTTTATCATGCTTAGACACAACCTTAGGCAATTATGATTAGGCACAATGGGAGATGTTTTAGCAAAGACAGTTTTAGAACTTGAATGAGTAGAACATTCATCAATATAGCCTAAACCTCTTTCATCACCATAAGGCTTGCCAACTTCAATTATTTTGTCCAACCTTTGAGCACCTATTGTCAACTTTTTAATGGACTCTTTTGCCTTACCAAGTTTAATTCATTTTCCTTAAGCAATTTAATTAAATTATCTTTTTCACAACTATCATTCTCAAGAAATCTAACTTTATCAAGCAAGACATTTTTCTCATCACAATCAAAAGCATGCTTATCACATAAATATTCATTTCATCAATTTTCACAAAATCATGCTCATTTTCTTTTAAGCAAGTAATTTCATCAAGTAAAGACATATTTTCACTAATTAGAGCATTGTATTTCTTCCTAAGCACAACATATTTAGAACCAAGTTTTTCTAAGTCATTTTGCATATTTTCAAAAGCTTCAAATAATTCATCATAAGAAAGGGGTTCAAGAGTTACCTCATCATCTTTTTGATCACCCTTGTCACTATGAGCCATGAAGCAAAAATTTGCTACTTTTTTATTGTCACTTCCACTACCACTTACATCACTATCATCCCAAGTGGCTTTCATTGCTTTCTTCTTGGATTTCTTGGATAATTTGAGGAGAGGGAAATCCGTTCTTATGTGATCCGGTTTCTTGCATTCATAGCATATGACCTCATCCTTTTTGCTCTTTTCACCATTTGACTCTTTTTGGTTGGAAATGTGTTTGTTGAATTGTTTCTTCCTCTTGATGAAGTTTTTATACTTACATGAAAAATATGTGATATCTTCTTCATCAAGAACACATTCATCTTCGGATTCAACTTCCAAGGATAACATCTTTAAAGCAATACGTTTCTCCTTTTTGAACTCATCCTCCATGTGTTCCTTAATAGTGATCTAATGTGTCATGAGAGAACCAATAAGTTCCTCCAAAGGAAGTTCGGTGAGATCCTTTGCTTCTTGAAGTCGTCACCTTTGCTTCCCAATTTTTAGGTAGAGATCTTAGAATTTTCCTAACATTTTTCGAGGTAGTATATGTTGGGGTGTATGCCCTAATCTCGTGTAGTTTGTAATATTCATTGTTGTACATAAATAAGAGTTATTTATTCGAACTTTGTGTCTCACATATTTTATAAACTTAATCCAATAAACTAAGCTCCAGAGTCATTGTATTATGAGAGAACTAGAACTTGAACGGTGTGTAGTGGACACACGGGGAGGATCACGTTCAAGTTAATGACCCGAACGGTCTACAATATACAAATAGGGTTGGAAACCTCATCCTAGTTACACTGTGGATGCGACCCGCTTTGTATTAGATACAAACGAGGTGATCCAACTTGTACATGTGGTTGACATGCGAGTGGGGGCATCCTGTGCAATGAGATTGTACAAGACTGGACCGTGAATTATTAGACCTACTGATGTAACACCGTTAACAGTATAAGACTAATAACTTCATAGATGACCATTAGTGAGTCGTCCTTAATCCTGAGCGTGTTACGGACTCCTGTCTGCGGGGGTCTGTCCTTTGACTAGTATGGGTGAGGGTGGCCACAGTTGCTCGCCCAATATGCCTACCTTCTTGGGTGCAGGACCACGTGAGGAGCTGGAAACTTAATTACGCAAGATAGAATTCACTCGTTCCCGAATTAGGGAAACTAGAGGGGTTGTTCCCTTAAGTGTTGTCTCTAGAGCTTAGACAACAGACACCCACCCTCTCACTGGGCCGAGAGGGATGTTGTTTATGGTTGGACCATGCAACGTAGTTGCTCATTAGAGGAGCAAGAGGTAGACATGGGGGTAAAACGGTAATTTGACCCAACTGTGACTACGAACAACCAGTGAAGGGACGACTCACAGGCATTGGTTATATCGATGGACACAACTTGTCCTATAGTGATGGGAGTGCAGCTACGGGCTTTAGTGGAGTGTTACGTAGGTAATGAATGTTGAATAACCGAGTCAAAGAGTTTGATTGGTTAGTCTCGGATCATTGGAGCTCGTCATCTGTAGGTCCATTAGGTCCCTCGGTTGGCTCAAATTGGACAAAATTGAGGGTTTACAGTTTGGAGTGGATTTGAAGTGTTCAAATTCATTAAATGAGTATTTATGTCATTTATATATGATATAATGGGCATAATATATAGTTTGATGTGAATGAGATTCATAATAAACTATAGTATAACCTAATTGATACATTAACGCTAATTTGGAGAAATTGAATTGAGAGAAATTAAATTGAATATGATTCAATTTAAAATTCCACAATTATGAAAATGAGATTTGTATAAAAAGGTATGAGATACCTTATATTATGTGATATGCAAATGGTGAATTGGTGGAGATTTTAACTCCACCACACACTATTATATAAAGGCTTTGTGAGAAGCCTTTGAAGGTACACAAGTTCATTTTTTAGATTTCACTTCCAAGAACAAAGAGAATTCTCTCTCAAATTCTCTACATCCTCTCCATCCCAAAACCAAAGGGAGTTCCACCACCCTCCCTCAACCTACCGAGAACAACTAAGAAGTCCTTTTGGAGGTGTCTGTTGCGTAAAATTATATTGTAATACCGCAGTGTATGAGTCAAGTTTTAGTATAGAGATTTAAGAGTCCAAGTATCGTCCTCGGGAATGAGTTTCTAGATTAATTAATTACTAAGGTACTAATTCTCAATTTTAGCTAAAGAAACATAACATGAATAGGTGATTGAAAGTAAAGACAAACAACAAACACGTGGAGACACGAATTGATAGATTTGAGGAAAGTGACTTTACAAGTTAATGACTTAATTAACACATACAATGAACCAATGAGATGAATTTATAAACAAGAAGTAAGATACTCAAGAAAACCTCTCGATTCTTAGTGAGCCTCGCACATGCAATAAATTCTATAATCTCCATATGAACCTACGACATGCACAACATTAAGCAACTTCTTTATGTATTTCCCTTAGGTTTCTAGGTCATTCTCATGCCAGATTCTTAAGGGTTTTGACAACTTTGCTCTAATTCAAGTTTTATCTCTCGAGTCCACTTAAACCAACAAAATTAAGAATTAAAAAACGAATTGCCAAAAAATAAGAACAAAACATGCTTCAATACATAGCAATTAAGTCTTAACAAGCAAATCAAATCCTAACTACAACATTTAGCTACTCTAAATCACATGAAAACTAAGCTAAACATGTAGGAAACGTCTTTAAACGGTATTACAATTTGAAAGAAAAGGAAATTAAACTTATGTGTCGATGTCGGTCCTTCGTCTCCGAGCTCCCGTCTTCGATCTTGAACCTCCACGAATGCTTTGGCTGCCAAAAAACGCTCTCTTTTCTCTTCTCACAAAGTGTATTTCGAAATTAGGATAAAATGCCTATCAAATTCGGCTCCCCTTGCAAGAGATGTTGGGGTTTGTGCCCTAAAACTCGTAGTTTGTATTTTTATTATAATTATTGTAATAAACTGTTATTACTTCAATAAAGCATTATTATTCATTATCTACGAAATTGCCTTTGTTTTAACCCTAAATCCAATAAACTAAACATCCAAGTCTGTTAAATGTATCTTTAATTGAATGTAGTGTACATATAAAGGATCTCGGTTTGAGATACAACCTAAAGGGTCTATAGTAAGGGGATAAGGTTTGGGTACCTTACTCTGGTAAAACTATGGATGTGGCCCACTCTGTATATGATACAAACACTGTGATCCTAACGTGTTCATTTAGATGACATGTGAGTGGGGATATCCTATGTAATGAGATTACATAAGACTGGACCATGAAATAGTAACCACTAGATGTAACTCCGTCGACTAGTTAGGTTTCTATTTCACTAGGATGACATAGGCAACTTGATCTCAATCCTGAGCAAGTTACGAACTCCTGTTTGCGAGGGATTGTCCTTTGACTGGTATGGGTGAGAGTGGCCAGATTCGCCGACTCAATATGCCTACCTTCTTGGGGACAAGACTGAGTGAGCAGTTGGGGACTTAGCCTAGCAAGATGGAATTCACTCCTTCCCGCCTACTAGAGTAAGTAGAGGAATGTTCCCTTAAGTGGTGTCTCCGGGACTTGAACAAAGGGTCCGACCCTCTCATTGGCCCGAGAGGGACTCTGTTTGTTGGTAGGACCACAAACAAATTGTTCATTAGAGGAGCACTGGTACTTAAGGTACAAGATGTAACCCAGAGGTAAAACGGTAATTTGACCCAGCTGGTGTAATGAACATTCGTGAAGGATTGACTTGTTGTTATTGGTCAATATCCGTGGACACAGAAATATATCTGCAGTGAGAAGAGTGCAACTGCGGGACTTTAGTGGAGTGTTCCCGCAGTTAACGAATGTTGATTAGGAGGTTAATGAGATTAACCGAGTAATCTCGTATCGTTGGAGCTTCTGATCTGTAGGTCCATTAGGTCCACCTTCTAGCTCGTAAATGATTCTCAGATCATTTGAATTTGAAATGTTCAAATTCATAAGGGAATAAATTTAATGTATATAGATACGATATAATATATAGTTTTGGAACTAAATATTATAAATTTAATGTGAATATGGTTCATATTAAATTATATAAGAGAATTAAATATTTGAAAGAGTTCAAATATTAAATTTAAATGTGAATGTGATTGATATTTGAAAACTATAGGTTAAAATTTAATGTGTATTAGATGTGCATTAAAACTATAGGTTAGAGGGATAATTGATTAAATGTGATTTAATCAATATTAAATATATGATATTTAATTATGATTAATTAAATGTGATTTAATTAATAATATATATTATTATTTAATTCATAATTTCGATTATTTAATTAAATAAAAAAAAAAGAGGGAACATGTCAGGAGGACACGTTCCCCATGTCTCCCAACTCCCTAATCGATAAGGAGTGGGGAGATGCCCTCTACAGGTTCCTCTTCTCCTGGTGAGAGGAGGATAGGCTGATCGATCATTCTATCGATTAAACTCACTGAAGAAAAAAACGCTCTCTCTCTGAATTCTCAAAATACTCCAATTGTTGGATCCTTCCCACCTAAGGAAGATCTAAGTAGAAACTCAGAGTCATAGGAGGTTTTCTTAGTGGTTGTGTCTTGTTGGAGAAAACAGAGACATTCTTTTGTGTTCCTGTGTTGCTGTTTTCTTCGAAGCAAAGAGTTGCTGGGAGATTAAGACTACAAAGGTAATCTTTCTTCATTTTGTTTAATTGTTAAATACAACATGTTTGCATGATTTGTATCCATGCCTAATAATATTAGAAATGCATGTTTGTTATTTTCAATGCATTGGTTTTTGTTTTTTCAACCAAAATAAGGTTGCAATTACGATTCCAAACTCGTTTTCGCTGCTCAAGGGGATTAGATCTCTATCAATTGCTATCAGAGCCAGGTTTGATTTGTTTTGGTTGAAACAAAATTGTATTGATTTGGTGGAAATTGCATTTGGTTTGCTGTAAAACTGTTTAGGAATATTTGGCCTTAATTTTTTCTTTTGATTTGATTAAATTAAATGTAAAGGCCCCTGTGTTTTTGGGCAATTAAGTGCATTATCGAGTATGTAATTGAGTTATGAGTCGTTCGGGACCAGTTTCATGCATTTTGGTTGAGTATTGAAGAAGATTTTCAAGTTTCAAGCTGCTGTGTTCGAAGGAGAAAGCTGCTGCCGAAGCAACAGCGTTCCAACGCCGTTCGTCAGCGTTGTAACGCTGAGGAACGGCGTCGCAACGCCATACCTTCCTATCGACGCGTGAGCTCCAGTGGTCAGCAGCGTTGCAACGTCCACATCAGCGTTGTAACGCCATGACGCCAATTCTTTTGTTGCAGACCGATTCGAGCAATTTGGTTAGTTTTCGGTCCGGTTCGAGCGGTTCGAGCCCGGTTCAAGGCGTTTTTGACCAGTTTTTGTAATAAAATTAGAGTAATTTTATTATTTTGCACTTTAGGGGCCAAATTATTCTAGTTTTACAACTATTTTTCTTTATGAATGTCATTTAGAATTT
The DNA here is from genome assembly GCA_036507285.1 of Trichosanthes cucumerina. Taxonomy (NCBI): domain Eukaryota; kingdom Viridiplantae; phylum Streptophyta; class Magnoliopsida; order Cucurbitales; family Cucurbitaceae; genus Trichosanthes; species Trichosanthes cucumerina. Next base: position 42,360,249 of record CM071840.1, read on the forward strand.
TTCCCACCTTAGGATAAGCATGTTCATGCATTTTATTTGTATAATTGTTATATAAATATGGTAGAAATGCATGATTTAATTTATTTTTCATATGCATTTATTTATAATTGTTATAATTAAATAAATGTGGAAAATAAGTTGCATGGAGCATGAAATTACTTAATTTAAAATAATTGTTATTTTATTTAAGTAATTTATTTATTCAATTAGTTGAATAATTTTTTTTATAATTCCAATTTGAAAAATAATTGTTGGTTTTATAATATAGTTATTTGTCATAGGTTAATTATTAAAATTTATAAGTGTTATAAATTAAAGGGGTTTTAGAAACCATAACCTATAACAAAGAAATGCATGCAAACATAGGAACTTAGGTAAAATTAAATTAGTTTTAAATTGTTTAAAATTAATTTAGACCTAAGTTTTAATTTCTAATAGGATTAGAAGTTAGTCTTACATAGTATTTTAAATAGTTTAAAATATAGTAGGACATTAGAACTTTGGTTATAAGAGAACTCTTCTGGTGAAGTTCTGTCTAAGGTTGGGGGTACTTAAGCTGATGGTTAACGGAACACCTCCTACCTGGAAACTGACCTAGAGTTTGAGTTGAATTAACCTTAGTTCTATTTTATATCTAGGTAATTAAAATGTTTATTCACCTAGACATAAGGTTAAAAGACCTATTCTTTTAGCTAGAATCCGACTAAGTTAAACTTATACCCTAATCTTAGGAGCTTCAGTGGCAGAAAACGAGATGTTCGCATCAAGTATACTCTCACGTCCTCAAGAGTTCACACCATGAGTTCCATGCTCGTTTACATGGCGTCAATAGGGTGTCCCCCTACGGTAAGTGTTTGCATGGTTCAATACCAAGGTGAATGAGGGAAGTATTCATAGTAAATGGGAGCAGGATGTTGGGATTTTTGTCCTAATCTCGTGTTTGTAATATATTGTTTGAAATTAATAAGAGTTATTCATTTCATCACTTTGTATCTCGCAATATTTATAAACTTTTCCAATAAACTAAGCTCGTGGTCATTGAATTTATGAGAGAACTAGAACTTGAACGGTGTGTAGTGGACACATGGGGAGGATCGCGTTCGAGTTAATGACCCGAAGCGGTCTCTGATATATGGATAAGGTTGGAGAACTAATCCTCGGATACACTTGTGGATGCGACACCGCTTTGTATTAGATACAAAAGAGGTGATCCGACTCGTTCATGTGGTTGACATGCGAGTGGGGGCATCTGTGCAATGAGATTGTACAAGATCAGGGACCGTGAATTATTAGACCTCATCGATGTAACACCGCTTGTGATGAGACTAATAATTTCGTGAGATGACCATTAGTGACTCGACACGAATCCCAGGCGTGTTACGAACTCCTGTTTGCGAAGTGCCCTTTGACTACTAAATGCGGGTGAGGGTGGTCACGATTACTCGCCCAATATGCCTATCTTCTCGGGGGACAGGACCAAGTAGGAGGCTGGGAACTTAACTACGCGAGATGGAATTCACTCATTCCCGCCTTTAGGGAAACTAGAGGGTTGTTCCCTTAAGTGTTGTCTCTGTGGCTTGGACAACTGGCGCCCACATTCTCACCGGCCCGAGAAGGGTGTTGTGTATGGTTGGACCATCACAATATATTGTTCATTAGAGGAGCGGTGAGGACTTAAGGAATAAGAGGTAGACACAAGGATAAAACGGTAATTTGACCCGGTGTGTCTCACGAACAACCTGTGAAGGGTCGACTCATGGGCATTGGTTATATCGGTGGACGCGTAATATTCTCGTGACCGACGCGAGAGTGCAGCTACGGGCTATAGTGGAGTGTTACCGTAACTAATGAATGTTGGTTAGCAGGGTCAAAGAGTTTGTGAGTTAATCTCGGATCATTGGAGCCCGCCACCGCAGAGGTCCATTAGGTCCCTCGGTTGGCTCAATCTGGGTTAAAAGAAGGGTTAATGTTTTGGTATGAAATTGAAGTGTTCAATTTCACTTTAAGGGCATTTATGTCATTTATATGAGATATGAATGATATAATATATAGTTTAATGTGAATGAGATTCATAATAAACTGTAGGTTAGCCTAATTGTTGAATTAGGGCTAATTGGAGAAATTAATTGAGAGAAATTAAATTGGATCAATTTAATTAATCCACAATTATTGCAAATGAGATTTGCAATATGAGATATGAGATATCTTATATTATGTGGTTATGCAAATGAGATTTGCTTAACCTATGGTTGTGGTAAAGTGGTAATAATGTGGAGATTTTAACTCCATGATTATTCCACTATATAATCCCTTATTGCAAGAAGGAATTGAAGCTAACTCTCTCATTTTTGGAATTTCAACCAAAAGAAGAGAATTCTCTCTCAAGCAATTCTCTCAACTCTCCTCCCTCTCCAAAACTAAGATCCCACCATCTTCCTTCTTTCCAAAAGAAGAACAACCGAGTTTCCAAGCTGTTGTGACCGGATCTTGTTCGTGAGTTCAAGTTTTCGTTGAGATTGAGAAGCACGAAGAGTTCGTGACCAAGGAAGGAAGTTGAAGAACAGTCTACAACAAGTAAGTCGTTTATCTCACAGTTTTTCTTCCTTACTTTGCATGTTTAGCCTAGGTCTAAGTGTTAGATCGGTTTTAACAAATCCGAGTTACATAATGATACCACGACGATTCGATCGTCTTCCGCTGCGGGGGGATTTTCATTCCCTTCACAGGACGCGTGTCAACATATCCTACGGTCTCCTCAATTAGGTCGCACCGTGAGATTTCTATAGTCCACCTGCAAGGTTGTCCTGGAACAGTCAAACCCTACGGAGGGCCTGATTATAGGGATCGGAACACCGCAAACTCCAGAAATGGATAGGGTCTCTTAGGTAATTTGCCATCAGTTGTCTTTCTTAATAGTAGTCTGTTGGCTCGGACCTATTGGATCTGAAAATGGTAGGGTCACATTTACGGGATGAGTTAAGCTAGTTAACAAGTCCTTGACCAAACAAACGTTAGCTAAGGACCATTGGGACATGAGATGTTCTGGTAGTGAGAATTGGTTGAGAAAGTCTCAATTCAGGGGAGGAATGACTGACCGTCCAACGGAGGCTTTTGTTCTAAACCCTTGAAATATCGTAACAAAATTAAAGGTTAAATTTAAACACTGGGTTTAGCTTAAACACTAGGGTTCTTTAATAATTTTGCTAAATTTGATTGGTTTTTTAATGGGTTAAAAGGCATAACTAATTAGAACTATTTTGGATTTTCAGCATGTCGTCCTCAATTATAGCCTTATTAAAAAGCGATCGTTTAACTTGTGAGAACTTTACTACGTGGAAGTCCAACTTGAATACGATTTTTGTTGTTGACGACCTTCGATTTATCTTGGACCGAGGAATGTCCTCAGTCCACGCCTCAAACGCTCCTCAATCACATTGGAGGCGCACGATCATTTGGATCAAGGCCAATGATAAGGCCAAGGTCTACATTTTGGCTAGTGTTTTTGAAGTTCTAGCCAAAAAGCACGAGGGCATGGTCTCAACTCGTGAGATCATGAGTTCGTTGTAGGATATGTTTGGACAACCGTCTGGACAGCTTATACAAGAATCCCTCAAATACGTTTATAACTCCCGTATGAAGGAGGAGTCATCGGTGAGGGAACACGTTCTCGATCTGATGGTCCACTTCAACGTGGCTGAGATGAACGGAGCGGTCATTGACGAGCAAAGTCAGGTCTCGTTCATCTTGGAATCTCTTCCGAAGAGTTTCCTGCAATTCTGAAGCAATGCGGTGATGAACAAGATAAAGTATAACCTGACTACTCTCCTTAATGAACTACAAACTTTCCAGTCTCTTATGAAGAATAAGGGACAGGCTGATGGAGAGGCAAATTTGTTTGCCTATTCCAGAAGGTTCCAGAAGGGTTCATCCTCTGGGACTAAGTCCTGTGGTTCATCTTTTGGGTTTAAGAAGACCCAAAAGAAAAAGATATGAGGGAAAGGGAAGGCACTTGCTGCTGATAAAGGCAAAGGAAAAATCAAGGTTGCAGACAAAGGAAAATGTTTCCATTGCAACGTGGATGGGCACTGGAAGCGAAACTGCCCAAAATACCTTGCTGAGCTCAAAGAGAAGAAAGGTAAATTAGATTTGCTTGTTCTTGAAACTTGCTTAGTGGGAAATGATGATTTTACTTGGATACTTGATTCAGGAGCCACTAATCACGTTTGCTTTTCGTTTAAGGAAACTAGTTCCTTCAAGGATCTCGAAGAGGGTGAGATGACGCTCAGGGTCGGAACGGGAGACGTCGTCTCAGCTCGTGCAGTGGGAGATGTCAAGCTGTTTTTTAGAGATAGATTTTTATTTTTAGAAAATCTGTATATAGTTCCTAAAATTAAGAGGAACTTAATTTCTATCTCTTGTTTAATAGAACTTGGATATTGTATTTCCTTTTCTTTTAATGAAGCGTTCATTTTGAAAAAGGGTATCAATCTTTGTTCTGCTAAATTAGAAAACGGCTTGTATGTACTTAAACCGAATAGAACTAAAGCAATTTTGAATCATGAGATGTTTAAAACTGCTAATACTCAAAGTAAAAGGCAAATAATTTCTCAAAATAATACCTATCTATGGCATCTTAGACTTGGTCATATAAATCTCAACCGGATCGAGAGATTATTTAAGAATGGACTTCTAAACAAGTTAGAAGATGATTCTCTACCTTCTTGCGAATCGTGCTTGGAAGGTAAAATGACTAAGCAACCTTTTACTGGAAAATGTTACAAAGCCATAGAGCCCTTAGAACTTATACATTCGAATCTTTGTGGTCCGGTGAATGTTAAAGCTCAAGGAGGGTATGAATATTTCATCTCTTTCATAGATGATTATTCGAGGTATGGTTATCTATACCTAATGCATCACAAGTCTGAGGCTCTTGAAAAGTTCAAAGAGTATAAGGCTGAAGTAGAGAATGCATTAGGGAAAACCATTAAAACACTTCGATCTGATCGAGGAAGAGAGTATATAGATTTGAGATTCCAGGACTATATGATAGAAGATGGAATTAAATCTCAACTCTCAGCACCTAATACACCACAGCAAAATGGTGTGTCAGAAAGGAGAAATAGAACCTTATTGGATATGGTTCGTTCTATGATGAGCTATGCTCAATTGCCTGCCTCGTTTTGGGGATACACAGTAGAGACTGCAGTTCAAATCTTGAACACTGTTCCATCAAAGAGTGTTTCAGAAACACCTTTTGAATTGTGGAAGGGGCGTAAACCTAGTTTACAACACTTCAGGATTTGGGGTTGTCCAACACACGTGCTAGTGACAAACCCAAAGAAACTGGACCGTTCAAGATTATGTCAATTTGTTGGCTATCCCAAAGAAACGAGAGGTGTTCTTTTCTACGACCCACAAGAAAACAAGGTGATTGTATCAATAAACACCACTTTCTTGGAGGAAGATCACATGAGGAACCACAAACCGCATATTAAATTAGTGCTAAATGAACTTATAGATGAACCAACAAGAGTTGTTGATCAAGCTGGACCTTCATCAAGAGTTGTCGGAGAAACCAACACCTCAAGTCAGTCTCGTCCTTCTCAATCATTGGGAATGCCTCGACGCAGTAAGAGGGTTGTTTCCCAACTTGACCACTACTTGGGTTTAGCTGAAACTTAAGTCGTCATACCTGATGACGGCGTAGAAGATCCATTGTCTTATAAACAGGCAATGAATGACGTAGACAAGGACCAATGGATCAAAGCCATGGACCTTGAAATGAAGTCAATGGACTTCAATTCAGTATGGGAACTTGTAGACCAACCTGAAGGAGTTAGACCCATAGGGTGTAAATGGATCTATAAGAGAAAGAAAGATGCAACCGGAAAGGTACAGACCTTTAAGGCTAGACTTGTAGCAAAGGGTTTTACCCAAAGGGAGGGAGTTGACTATGAAAAAACTTTTCCCCCTGTTGCTATGTTGAAGTCTATAAGGATACTCTTGTCCATAGCCGCGTTTTATGATTATGAAATCTGGCAACTGGACGTCAAGACTGCCTTTTTGAATGGTAATCTTGACGAGAGAATTTATATGTCTCAGCCCGAAGGGTTCATAACCCAAGGTCAGGAGCAAAAAGTTTGCAAGCTCAATCGATCCATTTATGGATTGAAACAAGCATCCAGATCTTGGAATATAAGATTTGATACTGCGATCAAGTCTTATGGTTTTGACCAAAACGTTGATGAGCCTTGTGTTTAGAAGATGATCATCAACGACAAAGTAGCTTTCTTAGTCCTTTATGTGGATGATATCCTACTCATTGGGAATGATGTAGGATACCTTACTGACATAAAGAATTGGTTGGCGACCCAATTCCAAATGAAAGATTTGAGAGATGCGCAATATGTTCTTGGGATTCAGATCTTCAGGAATCGCAAGAACAGAACGCTAGCTCTGTCTCAAGCATCTTATGTCGACAAAATGTTGTCTCGATATTCGATGCAGAATTTCAAGAGGGGCTTATTACCCTTCAGGAATGGAGTTCATCTGTCTAAGGAACAGTGTCCTAAGACACCTCAAGAAGTTGAGGATATGAAACGTATTCCCTATGCCTCTGTAGTAGGTACCTTAATGTATGTTATGCTGTGCACGAGGCTAGACATTTGTTATGCAGTGGGAATAGTCAGTAGGTACTAATCCAATCCAGGGTTAGACCACTGGACAACAGTTAAAAATATCCTCAAGTATCTTATGATAACGAGGGACTATACGCTTGTGTAAGGGACTAAGGATTTGATCTTACTGGATACACTGATTCTGATTTCCAGACCGATAAGGATTCTAGGAAATCCACATCGGGATAAGTTTTCACCCTTAACGGGGGAGCTATAGTATGGCGAAGCATCAAGCAAGGATGAATCGCTGACTCCTGATGCGAAAATATCGGGTGTCCTAAACTAATGCAAATTAGAATGAGACTCCGACACTTCTACGACGTGCAAGTATACACGGTCAAGAACAACAAGTGATAAGTTAAAGTATCGATCCCACGAGCACTAGCTAGACCTAAATGAATGAGTGTCCGAGCAAATTTTCCTTATTTTAGTGCAATGAATGAGTGTGCAAATAAGTGTTGTAAATAAATAAATTAATAAGAAAGATAAGAAACGACACAAGAAAATAACTAAATTTAATTTCGGGGAGAGGAGAATGCAAACAAGAGGGCAGATGCAAGAGATGAGATTTGTAATGAAAATAGGCTCGGGTTAGGTTAGAGTTCTAATGTTCAATTGGAATAAATTTTGAGTGATGCTTTGAATTTACCTACACATGCATTCAAATGATTCTTTCCAAAATCACTAAGTTTTAAAACCTACAATTTCTCAATTGTGATCTAAATTATGTCCATGATTTTAGGTTGTAGGTGGGTTAATTATCCCTAATCAACTCAATAATCATAGAGTGAAATTTTAGTTTTCTAATTCATTAGTTTTCCCAAGTTTATGAATTATAGAGAAGTTAAAAAGGCCAATTTTAATTCTCATGCAACGTTAAATTCAATAAAATTTCATAAATTCAATCAATGGCATCAACCATAAATTTAATCCAAAATTACATTAAAACAACCTAACCCTTGCCTAAGAGAATTTAGTTCATGATTAAAATCGAGTCACACATCTCTAAATTAAGCATGCTTTTATTGATCAATGAGTTCATACAAAATAACCAACAACATTCACTAAAATAGCCTAAATCAACCACAATTCTAGCCTAAAACAGTCACGAGTTCGGCCTAAAACAGTGAGCAAAAGTAGTCTAAATCAAACAACTCAAGAATTCAGTATTAAATTGATAGTTTACAACGAGCAATAAACTTAGAGATAGGGAAAAGGTTACACAACATGTGACATTGCTTTTGTTACAACAATTGCCTAGCAGCAACCCTTTGTCAATGGTCTGCAGCAGGGCACTTTGCTTCAGCAAAGCCTTTGGTTGGCTTCAAAGAACAGCGGTCGCGCGCCAATTGCTTGACAAAGGGGGCTCGATCGCAACAGCTTTTTTTTTTGAGTTACGTCTCGGCGGCTATATCGGATAAACCGTTGCTCGGAACGACGATGCCACCATTCAAACCAAAGGCCTATGAGTCCCGAACACAGTGACACAATTGCAACACAATCTAACGATTGAAACTCCGGTAAACGACTTCTTTGTGAGCGTCGTCTGTGAAACACCGAACTGCAGTGGTCGCCCAACGTGATAGAGATATCTGACACAGCGAAGTTATAAACAACGATCCACTCGTTCAAAACAAAGCTCTATGAGTTCCCAAAAGGCTGACAAATTTATAGCACAATCCAACGGTTGAAACTCCGGTAAACCGAACTGCACTCTCGATTTTGCTACAACAATGGCATCTCGGTTCTCCTACAACAATGACACCCTGAAGCTTCAATTTTTTCTCACTCACACGATTGCTACAGCAATGACACCTTCACGATTTTCCTCTCCAATCCACACCTTTGCTGTTGCAATCGCCCTTCTCTCTCGGTCTCTTCCTCTTTTCACAACTCCAACTCCCCTTCACACTTGTAAACCCTAACCTCCTTATACAAGATGGTGTCACCCTAACTCCACAAATTACAAAAATACCCTTAAGGGTAAAAAGACCATATTACCCTTCGGGTAAAATGTCTAAAATGCCCTTAGGGACTCTTGTAATTTTTAAACATTTCCTGCACACAGAAAAATCTCAAATAAATTTATGAAGTCAATTATAAATAACCTAATGCTTAAATTCAAGATTTTAAAGCTAACACACATAATTTAGGGATAAAATAACATGAGGATCATTAAATTAAATGCAATTCAAGTGGATTAAACACTAAAATTCTAGTAAAATAACCCCCAAACTTGAACTACTCATTGTCCTCGATGAGTTCTATTCCCTAAAGACATTAAAGACCTTTAAAGACTGAAATCATTTGGGTTAATTAAACAAGGATTGAGTACTTATGCTCTAAGCTACAAATCACCATTCATTTCATGCTCTCTAAGTGGCTCACATGGGGTTTCCTAACTACACTTCTGCATCAATAACCAAGAGCAAACCAACTAGGATTCAACACCTACCCTCAAGTTCAACCACTAGAATCCTACTCATTCAAATCAAGCAACTTGTAGTTAAAGATAAGTCACACTCAAAAACTCGCATGACTACAATTTTATGATCATTCATTTTTATATATATATTTTTTTAAAAAATATGTGCATTATTCCCCTCCTCTTCCATAAAACTCACAACTTAGGGCTAGGATTTTTTTTTATTTTTTATTTTTACTTTCTTTTGTTTGTTTGTTTGTTTTTTATTTTATTTTTTGACTCTCCCGTAGTTATTAGAATGGCGCACGTGGTTAGCGCAACACACCTAAGCAATGAGACTCTCCCGTAGTTCTTAGAATGACACACGTGGTTAGCGCAACACACCTAAGCAATGGGTACAGGCTTCTCGCTTGATACCTTCGCTCCAAGAGGCCAGTATGGTTAGTGCCCAGATCCCCTGACATCGAGCACCAAGTTGCCTGAACTGACTCTAAATAACGAAATAAATAACATATTTTTTTGTCTAGCCCAATGGAGTTTTAGGGAAATGAAAGGTTTCCATACTCTTTCTTTCTTTCCTTTTTTTCCCTTTTTTTTCCTTAAAAATAAATACAAAGAATTTACCATTCCCCCCAAACTTAGAGTACTCAATGTCCTCATTGAGTTAGGGAGGCTGGGTAAATCTCCCAAACTTGAAATGATCACAAATTTGGAGTTTACTAATTTTGGAGCACTCTAAAAAATGTATGAGTTACCTAACTTGCCATGGCTTCTAGCTTTCAAACTTTTTGGCCTAGGAGTTAAATCCTAATTAGTTTGATTGACACACTAACCATAAGTGCACTAAAGAACCCTAATGATAAGATTAACCTCGAGAAACACCAAATAAGATAGCACACTCTTTCCTCAAACACAAACAACAACCCTTATTTTCATTAACCCTAAGATTTGACCTTAACTTTTTATTTACATAGAGATGCATACCAAGTTTCTACCAAAGACAACACACTTTTTACCATTACAAACATGCAGAAACTTAATTTTTAAACAAGGAACAATAACCATCTTTCCTATTTTTACTTGCTTAAACATAATGAATCAACTACCTACATCATGCATATCAACAACTAACATGGAATCCAGTAGTCAAAATAGATCATTTTGAAGTCCTAAAGCAAGTAAATAACTTTATAAACACGAAGGCATGCAACACCCTTTATACTCTAGCAGCACACAGTCTCATCAATAGAAAAATTTTCAATTAAACCCAAAATCAGATTCAAAACAACACATCTCCCCCTCATGGTTAAAGCACACATTGCCCTTAATGTATAATATTCCATTCACTTAAGCATGCTTAAGGACAACTAATAAAGTTGGAAGGGAGAACAATACTACCCTGAATCGAGGAGACCTCTACTACAACGCATATCACTCATCAAATCCTAAGGGAGCTGCAAAATAGGTAAGGGTTATTTATTTAAAAACAAAAATAACTAAAAATGAAACAAAAGTAAAAACAAAAAAAATTAAAAACGAAACAAACGAAATAAACTTTGGATTGCCTCCCAAGAAGCGCTTGTTTTAGTCATTAGCTTGACGTAGTATACGCGGGCTCGTCAAGGTACGTAAAAATTTTTCCATTTCTTCGGGCCTCTCTTTCTTGAATCTACAAAACAAATCAGAGCTAGCAAGAATACTAGCTTCTCGTGAGAGCCCGAAACAGATATATTTTTTATTTTTTCACATATTAAAAGAAAAGAAGGAACAATAACAAAGTATACATTTTTTGGTTTTTTATTTGATAAGAGAAAAGAAGGAAAAACAGGAAAATAAACTGACTCAAACAAAGGCATTGACTCGAGAGAAGAGAAAGAAAAACACTCACTAATAAGAGAAAAAACAGAAGATAGAACTGTCATAGACTCAAAAGCCTCAAACTCTACCTCCTGACCTAACTCAACAGGCTTGACTTCTTCCACACTCTCACTAACTCTATCCTGGTGTGTGTTAAAAGGTTCTAGTTCTTTTACATCTAAAGCATAATCCTCTAAATGCCCATACTCCGACAAATGTGAAAGATTAGGATCATGAAAGTCTATCAATGGGTCAGTGATCAAGTCATTCACCAAACTATCTAGGGGTGTGGGTCCTCCTTCACTATCTTTCCTAGGGTGCTCAACCTCAGATGAGTCTAAATACATTTGTTCTCTAAGGGAGACAAGTGTATCCGTTAGGCGTTGAATTGACTCTCCTATTTGCCTATTCTTCTCATCTGTGGTTCTCATGTATTCTAATAACAACGTTTTAAGGGAAGATTCGTCTTCTACCTGGGTTTCTTGAATATAGGAAGGATATGGCTCAAAACTCCTAGGATATGGTTCATAGGCCCAATTGCTCTGATTATTATCATACATGTGGTTCCCATGAGTCATAGGTTCAGTATGATAGTAATTAGGCATTTGGTAGCCACAAGCTCCATTATCCTCACTAAGAGACTTTAAGTTGGAAAATGGATGATCATAAGAAGAAGAACTATATTGTGTTTGTTCATTGGGCACAGAAGACCACCCAAAGTTATCATAAGCCATAATAAGATAATGAATCAATTATAACAGACTCAACAAACACAATATGCACCAACACAACCAGAAAGAATAACCAAGACTCAACAAAGATCAAAACACGAAACAAAGACAAGAAGACACACCCAATAAGAAATAAGGATAAAATTCACTAAAATAAACTCAAATAAAATAAGAATAAAAACTAGTCCCCGACAACGACGCCAAAAACTTGATGCAAAAATATCAGGTGCCCTAAATTAATGCAAATTAGAATGAGACTCCGACACTTCTACGACGTGCAAGTATACACGGTCGAGAGCAGCAAGTGATAAGTTAAAGTATCGATCCCATGAGGACTAGCTAGACCTAAATGAATGAGTGTGCAAATAACTGTTGTAAATAAATAAATTAATAAGAAAGATAAGATACGACACAAGAAAATAACTAAATTTAAATGCGGGGAGAGGAGAATGCAAACAAGAGGGCAGATGCAAGAGATGAGATTTGTAAGGAAAAATAAGCTCGGGTTAGGTTAGAGTTCTAATGTTCAATTGGAATAAATTTTGAGTGATGTCTTGAATTTACCTACACATGCATTCAAATGATTCTTTCCAAAATCACTAAGTTTTAAAACCTACAATTTCCCAATTGTGATCTAAATTATGTCCATGATTTTAGGCTCTAGGTGGGTTAATTATCCCTAACCAACTCAATAATCCTAGCTTTCCCAAGTTTATGAATTATAAAGAAGTTAAAAAGGCCAATTTTAATTCTCATGCATCGTTAAATTCAATAAAATTTCATAAATTCAATCGATGACATCAACCATAAATTTAATCCGAAATTACATTAAAACAACCTAACCCTTGCCTAAGACAATTTAGTTCAAGATTAAAATCGAGTCACACATCTCTAAATTAAGCATGCTTTTATTGATCAATGAGTTCATGCAAAACAACCAACAACATTCACTAAAATAGCCTAAATCAACCACAATTCTAGCCTAAAACAGTCACGAGTTCGGCCTAAAACAGTGAGCAAAAGTAGTCTAAATCAGTGTATAAACAACTCAAGAAATCAGTATTAAATTGGTAGTTTACAACGAGCAATAAACTTAGAGATAAGGAAAAGGTTACACAACAGGTGGCATTGCTTTTGCTACAGCAATTGCCTAGCAGCAACCCTTTGTGAATGGTCTACAACAGGGCACTTTGCTTCAGCAAAGCCTTTGGTTGGCTTCAGCAACAATGCTGCCAATTACTTCACCAAAGGGCTTGATCGCAACAGTTTTTTCAGGTTCTGTCTGACAGCTATATCGGATAAATCGTAGCTCAGAACAACGATCCCAGCATTCAAACCAAAGGCCTATGAGTCCCAAACACTGTGAGACAATTGCAGCACAATCCAACGGTTGAAACCCCGGTAAATGACATGTTTGTGGGCGTCGTCTGTGAAACACTGAACTACAGTGGTCGCCCAACGTGACAGAGATATCTGACACAGCGAAGCTCCAAACGACGATCCAACAGTTCAAAACAAATCTTTATGAATCCCCAATAGGCTGACAAATTTATAGCACAATCCAACGGTTGACACTACGGTAAATCGCAAACTTTGTGAACGTCTATGAAAACCGAACTGCACTCTCGATTTTGCTACAACAATGGCATCTCGGTTCTGCTACCACAATGACACCCTGAAGCTTCAATTTTTCCTCACTCACACGATTGCCACAACAATGACACCTTCACAATTTTTCTCTCCAATCCACACTTTTGTTGTAGTTATCGCCCTTCTCTCTCGGTCCCTTCTTCTTTTCACAACTCTAATTCCCCTTCACACTTGTAAACCCTAACCTCCTTATACAAGATGATGTTTCCCTAACTCCACAAATTACAAAAATACCCTTAAGGGTAAAAAGACCATATTACCCTTCGAGTATAATGTCTAAAATGCTCTTAGGGACTCTTGTAATTTTTAAACATCTCCTGCACACAGAAAAATCCCAAATAAATTTTTGAAGTCAATTATAAATCAAACTAAATACACAAGGATTTTTTGGAGTTTAGAAAAATCTCAAATTTCGGTATTTAATTAACCGTTTTCTTATTTTTCCTAAATTTCTTAAATTAAAGCAGAAAAACATCAAAATTAACTTTTTTTAACCTAATGCTTAAATTCAAGATTTTAAAGCTAACACACATAATTTAGGGATAAAATAACATGAGGATCATTAAATTAAATGCAATTCAAGTGGATTAAACACTGAAATTCTAGTAAAATAACTCCGTTATGGCGAGTTATCAACTCCACGATGGAAGCAGCTAAAGAGATTGTTTGGCTAAGGAAATTCCTTACTGATTTGGAAGATGTTTCAAAGATGGTATTTCCCATCACCTTATACTGTGACAACAGTGGTGCGGTAGCCAATTTGAAGAAACCTCGCAGCCATAAGCGAGGCAAGCACATCGAGAGAAAGTATCACCTGATACGTGCAACGAGGAGATGTGACGTCACGAAGATCACTTCAGAGCATAACATTGTTGATCCGTTTACAAAGACTCTCACGGCTAAAGTGTTCGAGGGTCATCTGGAGAGTATAGGTCTACGAGACATGTACATAGGCTAATATAGGGCAAATGGGAGATATGCAATGAGGGTATATGGATGCCCTAGTTTATTGTATTTCTATCACCGTAACCACTGTTTTAGATTATGATGTACCCCACTAGAGTTTTAGTTCAAGTTGGAGTTTGTGCCCTAAAACTCGTAGTTGGTATTTTTGTTCTAATTATTGTAATAAACTGTTATTACTTCAATAAAGCGTTATTGTTCATTATCTACGAAATTACCTTTGTTTTAACCCTAAATCTAATAAACTAAACATCCAAGGCTGTTAAATGTATTTTAACTGAATGTAGTGTACATATAAAGGATCTTGGTTCGAGATACAACCTAAAGGGTCTATAGTAAGGGGATAAGGTTTGGGTACCTTACCCTGGTAAAACTATGGATGTGGCCCACTTTGTATATGATACAAACACTGTGATCCTAACGTGTTCGTGTAGATGACATGTGAGTGGGAATATCCTATGTAATGAGATTACATAAGACTGGACCATGAAATAGTAACCACTAGATGTAACTCCGTTGACTAGTTAGGTTTCTATTTCACTAGGATGACCTAGGCAACTTGATCTCAATCACGAGCGAAGTTACGAACTCCTGCTTTGCGAGGATTGTCCTTTGACTAGTATGGGTGAGAGGGCGGTTATTTGACTCAATATGCCTACCTTCTTGGGGACAAGACCGAGTGAGCAGTTGGGGACTTAGCCTAGCAAGATGGAATTCACTCCTTCCCACCTACTAGGGTAAGTAGAGGAATGTTCCCTTAAGTGGTGTCTCCGGGACTTGAAGAAAGGGTTTGACCCTCTCATTGGCCCGAGAGGGACTCTGTTTGTTGGTACGACCACAAACAAATTGTTCATTAGAGGAGCACTGGTACTTAAGGTACAAGATGTAACCCAGGGGTAAAACGGTAATTTGACCCAGCTGGTGTTATGAACATTCGTGAAGGATTGACTTGCTGTTATTGGTCAATATCCGTGGACATAGAAATATATCTGGAGTGAGAAGAGTGCAGCCGCGAGACTTTAGTGGAGTGTTCCCGCAATTAACGAATGTTGATTAGGAGGTTAATGAGATTAATGTAGTAATCTCGTATCGTTGGAGCTTCTGATCTATAGGTCCATTAGGTTCACCTTCTAGCTCGTAAAGAGTTCTTAGATCATTTGAAATTGAAATGTTCAAATTCATAAGGGAATAAATTTAATGTATATAAATACGATATAATATATAATTTTGGAACTATATATTATAAATTTAATGTGAATATGATTCATATTAAATTATATGAGAGAATTAAATATTTGAAAGAGTTTAAATATTAAATTCAAATGTGAATGTGATTCATATTTGAAAACTATAGGTTAAAATTCAATGTGCATTAGATGTGCATTAAAATTATAGGTTAGAAGGATAATTGATTAAATGTGATTTAATCTATATTAAATATATGATATTTTATTTTGATTAATTAAATGTGATTCAATTAATTATATATATTATGATTTAATTCATAATTTTGATTATTTAATTAAATAAAAAAAAAGAGGAAACGTGTCAAGAGGACAAGCTCCCCATGTCTCCCAACTCCCTAATCGATAGGGAGTGGGGAGATAGCCTCTACAGGTTCCTCTTCTCCTGGTGAGAGGAGGATAGGCTGATCTATCATTCTATCGATTAAACTCACTGAGGAAAAAAACGCACTTTCTCTGAATTCCCAAAATACTCCAATTGTTGGATCCTTCCCACCTAAGGAAGATCTAAGTAGAAACTCAGAGTCATAGGAGGTTTTCTTACTGGTTGTGTCATGTTGGAGAAAACAGAAACGTTCTTGTGTGTTCATGTGCTGCTGTTTTTTCTTGGAAGCAAGGAGTTGCTGGGAGACTAAGACTACAAAGGTAATCTTTCTTCATTTCGTTTAATTGTTAAATACAACATGTTTGCATGATTTGTATCCATGCCTAATTAGATTAGAAATGCATGTTTATCTCTGTTATTTTCAATGCATTGGTTTTTGTGTTTTCAACCAAAATAAGCTTGCAATTACAATTCCAAACTCGTTTCCGCTGCTCAAGGGGATTAGATCTCCATCAAGAGAATGTAAGGATGTATTTATAGGCTTCAACGGTATAGCGTTGCAACGCTAGAGACAGCGTTGCAAATGTACCCTAACCGCGTGGTATAAATGGAAATAGTCGATGGCGTTGCAACGCTGAGGGCAGCGTTGCAACACCGCTACCCTAACACGCACGCCTCTCTATCGAAGTAGCATTGCGACGCCCTCTGTGCGGCCTTCCTATACGTCTTCCTATTGAGACGACGTTGCGATGCTGCTAAGCAGCGTTGCAACGCTATCAGCAGTATTCTTCAATGCTTCAAAGCTGCACGTTCGGTGTTGCAACGCTCTGCATGGCGTTGCAACGCCATCACTTCGGGTCTTCAAGCTTTAATTGATCCTTTCACTTCCAATTGCTGTTATTTTAAGCTCCAAATAGCCTCGTTTCGATCCCGAGTGATCCAAAATATTTCCAAATGTCCTGTTTGAGCTCTTTACCTGAAATTCTATGATTTAAACACATTAACGCCCTGAAATCATCATAAAACTAGCAATAATTAAGCCTAAGGATAACACATTTTGTGTGCTATCAAACACCCAAAAACTTAAACTTTTTGCTAGCCCCGAGCAAAAACATAATTAAATATTAGATTGTTCTTATACATACATTTGATTCAAGCCTCAAAGATTTAAGAAAAAATTTGGCAATCATAGGAAACACTCAAACATAACACTTCAACAAGTAATTTAAAACTTTTCCTAAGTGTTCCTATGTGTGTGTGTGATTAGCCTATGTTCCCTTCATTTTTACTAAGCCCGGATCAACTTTATTAGGCTCTCCATTCAACTTCCCCTACACTGGTCATAATTACTAATCTTTGAGCCTCCCCACATTCAAGCAATAAACAACTCTACTCCGCACTTAATCACTTTTTTTTATCACTTTTTCTAATTTCTTCTTCTTTTTTTTTTTTTGTGCAAGGACACTAGCTTTCACACATCCACTGCAGGGACCCTTACCCAGAGCACTCGCTCAATGAGTGGCCTAACTGATCACAGTGAAGGTAACTCTTTTTGCCCTCACGATTTTTTTTCTTTAGCAGACAAACAACAAAAACAAACTATTTCACATATTATACAGGTCATGCACTTCATATTGTCATTCACCCTATCCTGCAGTTTAACTCTCAAATCAGTTCTTAGACCTATCGAGGTGACATTAAACTTTTAAGCCTAATAACTTTGTTCTAAGCATTTAAAAACTACAAGAACACAGACTATGTGCATAATAGTGCAGGAGAAACTCAAGAAAATTTTTAAATTAACTCAAAATTCATGTCATGCTTTCAGGTTTCAGCAGAATTACAAAGATTTTTAATTATATCTCATCCTAGGCTATCATGATCATACTTATGCAAAAGATCAACCAGCAATTCCAACACATACTTAGGACAGTCATAACAGATAAACAACATCCCACCCCCAAACTTAAACTAAATATTGTCTCCAATGTTTGCAAAAGTAAGCAAAAAGTAAGTATAGAGGTAAGAGTGAACAATACTGTCCTGAGTTATGGAGATCTTTCTGAGTTCCTTGGATAGCCAAAACATGTGTGTTGGAGTTCCTCAGAACGAGAGCATGGATTTTAACGACGACATACATCATCATAACCTATAAAGAAAAACAACAAACTAGTAGATAAGATAAGAACTGAAAAACAACTAAAACAAGCTAAAGATAGAAAAATAAAAATAAGTAAAGCTTGGGTTGCCTCCCAAGAAGCGCTTTGTTTAACGTCTTTAGCTAGACTGTACTCCTCAAGGTGTTTCTTTTCTATATCTGCGGTATGCACGGAGTGATGTGTTCATCCGCCAATCTGGGTCTCAATATTCTTTATTGCAACTCCATGACTAGTCACTATACCAGATAGACTGGTGACTGCATTCTCCAGCTGGTTGGACCGACTTCTAGATTCAACTATGAAGGAGTGCAATGTCTCTTCCAGAGATGGTTTCCTCTCTGATGTAGAAGCATATCCTGTAGGAGGATTCAACACATTTTTATTGTTAGCATAAGAGAAATTTTCATGATACCTCAAACCTGGATTATAATGTGTTGGGAGGTTATTCTGAGTCTGGTTTCCTCCATAGTTGTTGCTTCTGTTGTTCAGATAATGCAGTTGCTCCAAAGTGGATTCTCCATTTGGCTGGGAGCATTAAGAGGGAACCATTGTTTGGGGTGATCTTGCAAAATTATTCAGAGCATGAGTGAGGGATGCCATATGAGATTTAAGGGAAGTTACCTCATCAAGTTGATATAATCCAATCATCGGCTTAGATGCATCATTGTCTGTGAGGCCTTTGGTAGTGTGGCGATTGACACTTCTTCGAGGAGGGCACGTGCTTCTGTATAGTCTTTGCCATGAAAGCCTCTCCAGCAGTGGCATCCAAAATGGTCCTGGTCTTACCTTCCAGTCCATTATAAAACAGTTGTACCTGGAGCCAATCTGGGTAGCCATGCTGTGGGCACCTCTTGAGTATCTCATTGTACCTTTCCCAGACCTCAAATAGCTGCTCTCCCTCCTGCTGCCTGAATGTTCCTATCTCCGTCCTTAACTTTGCAGCTTTCACAGGTGGAAAGAATTTGGTCATGAAGGCTTGGGCCAACTCCTCCCAAGAAGTGATACTGCCTGAGGGAAGGGACCCTAGCCATTCTTTAGCTCTACCCTGCAAGGAGAAAGGAAAGAGACGTAAGCGAATATTATCAGTAGAGATACCATTCATTTTAATTGTACCATAGATTTCTAAGAAATTCTGTAAGTGTGAGTTAGGATCTTCTGTGGCTAATCCTCTAAAAGCACCTTCCCTAACCATTTGTATAAGCCCTGTCTTAAGTTCAAAATTGTTAGCATTTATGGGGGCATAGATTATTCCAGCCTGCTCAGAATCAAACACAGGTTGGAAATACTCCCTGATGGGTTTAGGGTTATTGATGAGTTCCTGATCAACCATTACCTGAGGTTCTGCTCTTTCTTCCCTTAGGAGTCTCCTATAGGTCCTCTCGATCTCAGGATCAAAAGGGTGCAAGTCTGCAGCTTTCCCTTTGGGCATACACCTGGAGGTACCAAAAAAAAAAGAAAAGAAATTAGATTGAAACAACAAAACTAGAAAATAGAATAAAACATAAAAAGAAAAATACAAAAACAAAGACATGAAACATAAAAACACTTAAGTTGCCTCCCAATAAGCGCTTTTTTTAACGTCTTTAACTAGACGATGTCTTATCAGGGAACATAAAACTGCTCATATTTCTTTGGGCCCTTCTTGCTTGAATCGATATAGCTTTCTAAGTCTAAAAGGCTATCCTGCTTTTCATGGGCACCGGAGAGAGATATATTTTTGGTATTTTTGTTTATTAACATAAAAGAACAAAAATCAAAACAAGACTCGTGAGTGTAGTACAATTGACTATGAAGATTAAAGGAAATTTATGGAGACAAAAGGGCAAAGGACTTCTCAGCATCTACCTCTATCACCTGAATCTCCCCTGTGGAAATGATTGTATCACCAATGTCTACCTCACTAACCTGATTATGGTGCGTCTCAGTCTCCCCCAAACTATCCTCACTATCGTATGAACAAATCCTCTTAGGTGGCACCTCCTCAGTGGTAAGGATAATAAATTTTTCCTGCAAGGCCTTAAGGGAAATTACTAGTTGATTAAGATACTGAGCCCTATCCTGTATTATCTCCCAAAGTCCTACCACCTCAGCTTCTAACCTATCCAACCTCTCATAATTCATTATGAACCACATTTTAATTTTCAACTCTAAAGTATATTCCATTAGTTGATCCACAAGAGAAAGTTTTTCTATGGGTTGGTCAGGGTACAAAAAATTATGGTTCCAAGTGCCTAAATAACTACCATCTCGTAAATTTTCATCAATTTTAGGTACAGAATGGTAAAAATTAGACATATGGTATTCAGAGAAATCATGATGCATATACCTAGGGTCTTGAGAGGGACAATATAATGGTGGCGAAAAATCATGCAAAGTCATACTTGAAAAATTAGTAATTCAGATAAAGACTTTTACAATAGCAACACAACCAAAAACAAAGGACAAAGACTCAAAAACACACAACACTAAAATAGAAACAAACAAACAATGAAATAGAACAAATAAGGAAAACACATAAACACACTTTAGTCTAAAAATTCAAATTTTCTCATAATATAAATTAATCTAAATAATCGCCATTCCCCGACAACGACACCAAAAACTTGTTGCGTAAAATTATATTGCAATACCGCAGTATACGAGTCAAGTTTTAGTATAGAGATTTAAGAGTCCAAGTATCGTCCTCGGGAATGGGTTTCTAGATTAATTAATTACTAAGGTACTAATTCTCAATTTTAGCTAGATAAACATAACATGAATAGGTGATTGAAAGTAAAGACAAACAACAAACACGTGGAGACACGGATTGATAGATTTGAGGAAAGTGACTTTAACAGTTAATGACTTAACTAACACATGCAATGAACCAATGAGATGAATTTATAAACAAGAAGTAAGATACTCAAGAAAACCTCTCGATTCTTAGTGAGCCTCGCACATGCAATAAATTCTATAGTCTCCATATGAACCTACAACATGCACGACATTAAACAACTTCTTTATGTGTTTCCCTTAGGTTTCTAGGTCATTCTCATGCCAGATTTTTAAGAGTTTTGACAACTTTGCTCTAATTCAAGTTTTATCTCTCGAGTCCACTTAAACCAACAAAATTAAGAATTAAAGAACGATTGCAAAAAATAAGAAGAAAACATGCTTCAATACATAACAATTAAGTCTTAACAAGCAAATCAAATCCTAACTACAACATTTAGCTACTCTAAATCACATGAAAACCAAGCTAAACATGTAGGAAACATCTTAAACCATATTACAATCTGAAAGAAAAGGAAATTAAACTTATGTGTCGATGCTGGTCCTTCGTCTCCGAGCTCCCGTCTTCGATCTCGAACCTCCATGAATGCTTTGACTCCCAACTCTTTTCTCTTCTCACAAAGTGTATTTCGAATTAGGGTCAATTGTCTATCAAATTCGGCTCCCCTTGCAAGAGAATGTAAGAATGTATTTATAGGCTTCAACGGTACAACGTTGCAACGCTAGGTACAGAATGTAGATTTCCGAGAATCTTTATCAGTTTGAAAGCCAGAATCCGTGCATCCTGTAAGGATCAAATCCTTAGCCCCATACACAAACATGTAGTTCCTTGTTCTCCGTAGATACTTAAGGATTGTTTTAACCGTTGTCCAGTGTTCAAGTCCTGGATTGGATTGATACCTACTGACCATTCCAACTGCAAAACAGATGTCAGACCTAGTACACAACATGACGTACATCAGGCTCCCAACAGCTGATAAGGAATTCGTCTCATATCCTCAACTCCTTGAGGTGTCTTAGGACACTGTTCCTTAGACAAATGGACTCCATGTCTAAAAGGCAACAAACCCTTTTTGGAGTCTTGCATCTTAAACCTTGACAACACTTTGTCTATGTAAGATGTTTGAGACAAGGCTAGTGTTTTATTCTTGCGGTTTTGGACAATCTGGATCCCAAGAACAAACTGTGCATCACCCAAATCTTTTATTTGGAATTGCGTAGCTAGCCAATCCTTAATGTCAGTAAGATAACCTACATCATTCCCAATGAGTAGGATATCATCCACATAGAGAATTAGGAATGCGACAGAACTATTGATGATTTTCTTGTAGACACAAAGTTCATCATCATTTTGGTCAAAACCATAAGATTTGATTGCCTCATCAAATCTTATATTCCAAGACCTAGAGGCTTGTTTCAGTCCATAAATTGACCATTTAAGCCTGCAAACCTTTTGCTCTTGTCCTGGTTCAATGAACCCTTTGGGTTGGTCCATGTAGATGTTTTTCTCAAGATTGCCATTCAAAAAGGCTGTCTTGACATCCATTTGCCATACCTCATAGTCATAATATGCGGCAATAGCAAGTAGGATGCGGATAGACTTTACCATAGCAACAAGTGAAAAGGTCTCCTCATAGTCAACCCCTTCAACCTAGGTATAACCCTTTGCTACTAGTCTAGCTTTAAAGGTTTGCACCTTCCCATCTACACCACGCTTTCTCTTGTAGATCCACTTACAACCTATAGGTTTTACCCCATCAGGCTTATCTACAAGATCCCAAACAGAATTGAAGTACATAGACTCCATTTCTTGGTCCATGGCTATGACCCATTTGTCTTTGTCTTTGTCAACCATTGCTTGATTATAAAGTCAATGGATCCTCGCAGTTGTCATCTGGTATAACAACTTAGGTTTCAGATAAACCCATGTAACGGTCAGGTTGTGTTATAACCCTCCCACTACGTCGAGGCATACTCAACTCTTGAGATGGACTCTCTTGACTAGACAAGCTAGTATTAACAACTCTTGTTGACGTACTAGTTTTATTAGCAACCTTTGCTATTGTTCCGTCTAACTCACTCAACACAATTTTACTTCTTGGCTTGTGGTCCCTTATGTGGTCCTCCTCTAAGAAAGTGACATTTGTCGACACAAAAACCTTATCTTCCTTAGGATCATAGAATAAACCACCTCTTGTTTCGTTTGGGTAGCCTACGAATAGACACAATTTTGAACGTGAATCCAACTTTTTTTGGATTTGTCACAAGCACATGTGCTGGGCAGCCTCAAATTCTAAAATGATATAAACTACCTTTACGTCCTTTCTAGAGTTCAAAAGGTGTTTCAGAAACACTTTTGAGGGCACATTATTCAAAATGTATACCGCAGTCTCTACTGCGTAACCCCAAATTGAACTAGGGAGATGAGCATAACTCATCATTGATCGAACCATGTCCACCAAGGTTCTATTTCTCCTTTTCGATACACCATTTTGTTGTGGTGAACCGGGAGCCGAGAGTTGGCATGTAATTCCATGTTCTATCATATAGTTTTGGAATTTTAAATCCATGTACTCTCCAGCTCGATCTGATCGAAGTGTTTTAATAGTTTTACCTAATTGATTTTCAACCTCAGTCTTGAATTCCTTGAACTTTTCAAGTGCTTCAGACTTGTGGTGCATTAGGTAAATATGCCCAAATCTAGAATAATCATCTATAAAAGAGATGAAATATTCATATACTCCCCTGGCTTTAACATTCATCGGACCACAAAGGTCTGAATGTATAAGCTCAAGAGGTTCTTTGACTCTATAACTTTTTCCACTAAAAGGACTTTTGGTCATTTTGCCTTCTAGGCAGGATTCACATACAGGTAAAGTATTTTCTTCTAACTCATTTAAAAGTCCATTCTTTACCAATCTCTCAATCCTATTGAGATTAATGTGACCCAATCTTAGATACCAAAGATGAGCATTTTCTTTAGGAGAAATTTTACGTTTCTTAGTTTGTGCGTTTGCAGTTTTAAATAATTCGGTGTTCAAAACCATTTTGACTGAATTAGGCCTTAAAACATACAATCCATTTTCTAATGAAGCTGAACATATTTCCACACCTTTCTTCAAAATAAACACTTTATTCATTGAGAAAGAAACAAAAATACATTGTTTCATGAGGCAAGAAATTGAAATAAGGTTTCTAGTAAACCCTGGTATCACTAATATATTGTCCAACAACATATATTTCTTGCCAAAATAAAGCTTCATTGTGGCTACTGCTACCGCTGAGACGACTTCTCCATTTCCAACTCGGAGTGTTATCTCACCTTTCTGTAGCTGCTGTCAGGAATCAATTCCCTGAAAAGAAGAGCAAACATGATTAGTGGCGCCTGAATCAAGTATTCAAGCAGTTTTATCATTATCCACTAAACAAGCTTCTAGGCAAAGTAAATCATATTTACCTTCCTTCTTCTTTTCTGCAATGTACTTTGGACAATTCCGTTTCCAATGCCCGTCTTCGTTGCAGTGGAAACACTTTCCTTTATCAGCAACTTCTTTTACTTTCTTGCCCTTCTGGCGGCATCTTTGTCAGCTTGTTTCCCTTTACTAACCTTCTTCATGTTCTTCTTCTTCCCTTTCAGGTTAGAAGAAGATGAACCCACTGTTTTTGTCCCAGAGGTCGAACCTCTATGATAACTCCTACTGGCAACATTTGCCTCACCTTTCGATCCCTGAATTTTCATCAAAGATTGAAAGGTCTGGAGTTCATTCAGAAGGGAAGTAAGATTAAAAGTAAGCTTGTTCATAATAGCATTACTTCTAAATTGTAGGAAACTATCTGGAAGAGTTTCCAGAATGAAGCTGACCTGGCTCGACTCATCGATGGAAGCACCATTCGACTCCGCGATGTTAAAGTGCACAATCATATCCAGGACATGATCCCGAACAGATGTACCCTCTTGCATCCTTGAGTTGAATATGTACTTTAGGGCATTGTGCCAGGCCTGTGTGGACTGTTGTCCAAACATACCCTGCACGGAATCCATGATTTCCTTGGCGGTCATCATGCCCTCATGCTTCTTGGCTAATATGTCAGACATACTTGCCAGCATGTAGACCTTGGCCTTATCATTGGCCTTGATCCATCGATCATATGCATCACGAACACTTCGTGATGCATTCGAGCCTGGCACCTGAGGACACTCCTCAGTTAGCACAAACTTCAGATCATCCACTACCAATATAGTGTTGAGTTTGTTTTTCGAGGTCATCATATTCTCTCTGGTTAACTTTTCTGCACCCAATAAGGAAATAATAGAGCTAGACATTTTTGCTGAAAAATTTACTAATGAACTTGTATGAGTTTCTTGCTATAACTCTAATCCAATCATGTTTTAGCTAATTATCAAATGATTCCTAGGCCATTTATAATTTGCAATGATACTCCAAAGGTTTAGAATGTATGACAAGAAGAAGGTAATAAAAAAAACACTCCTCCTCTGGATCAAGACACTCTTGACCAAAACCTAATGCCAGAATAACTCTTATTCCTATAGGCTTTAGTTACCATTTTTCGGTCAGGATACATACACAACTTATGTACCCCGTGAGTGTAACCCTCTGTCTTTAGATCCCAGACTCTCCATCCAATAAAATCCGCGGAAGGGAGGACTAGTTTGAAAAAATGACTAAGGAAATCTTTATCCCTTTCGGGTGTCTACTGTGTTCGATCCCCTATGATCAAGCCCTCCGAAGGGATTGTCTGGTCCACGCCAAACTAGCAGGCTGACCATAGTGGTCTAAAGGTGTAAACCGACAAAAGAGACCGTAGGTTTTGTTTTTCACTAAACCTGCTCCCACTCACTATAAGTATCCTCTCCATTCACCTTGATATTGACTCATACAAACACCATCTGAAGGGGGACGCTCCCGTTTGTGCCACGAGGCCAAGTATGAGTCTCACGGTATGAATTTCCCGGAGATAACGTAGGTGGAAAAATATGTATCATATACACTTTTCCTCCCACTGGATACTTTAAAGTTATAGGAATCTTACTTAGGCTAAAACCCGGCTAATGGTTTTACCTAACTCTATCAATATAACTCTTATATCGATAATCAATATAACTCTTATATTGATTTTATCCTAAGTTTGTGAATGTAACTCTTTATATTAAACCTAGGATTTCTAGTTTATTAACCCGTTAATAAACCCGCTGACGCTACTGTAATTTGTAAACTCTCTGATTAAATTTCACTCCTAGGTCAGTTCCCAAGTAGGGTTGTTCCGTTTTCGTCAGCTTAAATACCCCAGCCTAGACGGAACCTTCCTTAGACAGAGTTACTCTTTTAATCATAGCTTATAAATTACTTGGTTCCTAATTCTAATCTAATTAGAACTAGATAACCTAAGGTATATTATTTCCAAGTTATAAACATTTTAAAACTAATAATTAATCTTAGGTGACATGCATACTATGTTATAGTACTTGATCATTCATCACATAAATAATAAGACATTCATAGCATAATCATCCCATGATATATAATGCATGTCAATGCTGTCCATAAATTAATATAACAACTTTATATTAATTAATCATGCAAACTATATAATATAACTCTTTATATTATAAATGATGCATGAAAATGCTTAACCTAAGGTGGGATTTCTAAAATAAAAGCATACATTATGTATGACAATAATTACACAACAATTGCATAATTTAAATAGCAAAATTAGACCAATTTTGGCACCTTAAAATTAATTTTAATTAATATAATCTAATTATATTAATTAAAATTAAATAAATTAAATATAAATAAATATAAAATATTTTTATATTTATTATATATATAACTGAATTTTCGCCCATTGGAAAATCGTTGAAATGTCTTCCGCGTTGGAACGCTGATGGCAACGTGGCAACGCTGTATGTTGTCCATTTCGCCCGAGTTGGAAGCGCGTAACGCCGCCTCGATGCACGCTCTTAGCGCAGCGCAGCTGTTTACAGCGCCAATGAGCAGCGTTGCAACGCTGCACACAAACAACATGTGGAATCTCCTATTCCTTGCTCGTTTTGCTCTGATCTTCTCAGCAACCACCTTGCCTCTATCAACACAGACTTACAGACTCGATTTACAATTAAAATTACCCAAAACAGCGGGCCCTAACATTGAACGATTCAATGAAAATTGTAAATCTAAGTGCCAAAATTGAAAACATCTAATTTGCAAACCGTTCATACATCTCATGCAAAATAGTAAATCCCACCTCGTTCTTGAAAAATCCAGAACGAAAATTAAGAACGCAATTGGGCTCTGATACCAATTGAAGGGAATCGAATCCCGCAACGGAAGCGATTGTGAATCGCACGTTCTTAATTTCGTTACAACGATTACATTCAAGAACTAAACTAACTAGATTAAGCATATAAAAGTAGATGGACAACAAGAAATTATACCTTTGAAGAACCTTTCTTCAAGAGCTCCTTTCTTCAAGAGCTCCTTTCTCCCACGATCACGATCTCAGCAACTGGGACACGAACGGATGAAGACATGACCACTGGATCTTCTCCGTTGTTCTCTAGGTGAGGGAGAAATGTGAGTTCCCTTTAGGTAAGATGAGATGTTGTGAGAGAGAGGTTTGTGTTTTGGAACTTTTCCAACAACACAACAAAGGCTCAAAATTTCTTTTTTTTTAGTTGCATCTCATGCAACCATATATATAGGGAAATAAGATGGAAATGACCATCCTACCCTTCCTTTATTCTCTCATTAGTATATGGTTTATATGTGAATCTAATTCACATTAAAACTATATATTATTTCAATCATATCATATATAATTGATATAACACCTCACCATGTTGAGCCAACGGAGGGACCTAATGGACCTACAGTTCATGAGCTCCAATGATGTGAGATTAACTGATCAAACTCTTTGATCCAGTTAATCAATATTCATTAACTACAAGTCACTCCACTATAGACTTGTAGTTGCACTCTCCTCACTTTGTAGATAATATTGTGTCCTTGATATAGTCATTACCCATGAGTCGACCCTTCACAGGTTGTTCGTGATCACAGCTGGGTCAAATTACCGTTTTACCCCTGTGATTACCTCTTTGTTCCTTAAGCACCAATGATCCTCTAATGAATAACAAGTGTATGGTCCTACCATAGACTCATACCCTCATAGAGGGCGGGGCCCCCTTGTTCAAGACCTGGAGTCAGTTCTTAAGGGAACAACCTATCTAATTCCTTAGTGCATGAATTAGTGAATTCCATCTTGCATAGTTAAGTTCCCAGCTACCTACGAAGTCGTGTCCCTGAGAAGGTAGGCTTATTGAGTCGGCTACAGCCCAGTCTCACCTATACTAGTCTAAGGACAAACCCTTATAAGCAGGAGTTCTTAACTCGCTCAGGATTCAGGTCGAGTCACTAATGATCATCTATAAATTACTAGTCTTATCCTGTTAACGGTGTTACACTGGTTAGACTTATAATTTGCGGTCCGGTCTTGTATGAACTCTTCATACAGGATGCCTCCACTCGCATGTCAACTATATGAATGAGTTGGATTACCGCATTTGTACTAATTTCAAAGTGGGCCGCATCCATGGTGTTACCAGAATGAGGTTTCCAACCTTATTCGTATACCATAGACCATTCAGTTTATATTCTTGAACACAATCCAAATAGTGTCCACTATACTGATATTCAAGATATGTATATTATCAAGATATACGTTATAACCTTGGAGCTTAGTTTATTGGATTTATAAAGCAAGACTGTAATTTTATCAAAACAAATAACTCTTTATTTCTTTGATCAAAATTACACAAGTTTTAGGGCATAAATCCCAACATTACTCACCCAATATTCCTATCTTCTCAGGGACATGACCACATAGGGAGTAGGGAACTTAACTACGCAAGACGAAATTCACTCGTTCTTTAATTGGGGAAACTTGAGGGGTTGTTCCCTTAAGTGTGTCTCCAGGGCTTGAACAACGGGGTCTCACCCTCTCATTGGCACGAGAGAGTTGTTGTTTATGGTTGGACCATGCAATGTAGTTGTTCATTAGAGGAGCAGTGGGACTTAAGGAGCAAGAGGTAGACACAAGGGTAAAACGGTAATTTGACCCAGCTGTGGGTATGGACAACATGTGAAGGGTCGACTCACGTGCATTGGTTATATCGATGGACACAACTTGTCCTATAGTGATGGGAGTGCAACTACGACCTTTAGTGGAGTGTTACCGTAGCTAATGAATGTTGAATAACCGGGTCAAAGAGTTTGATAGGTTAATCTCAGATCATTGGAGCTCATCACCTGTAGGTCCATTAGGTCCCTCGGTTGGCTCAAATTGGACAAATTGAGGGTTTACAGTTAGGTGTGAATTTGAAGTTTTCAAATTCATTATTTGGGTATTTATGTTATTTATATGTGATATAGTTGACATAATATATAGTTTAATGTGAATGAGATTCACAATAAACTATAGTATAGCGTAATTGATTAATTAAGGCTAAATTGGAGAAATTGAATTGAGAGAAATTAAATTGAATGTGATTCAATTTAAAATTCCACAATTATGCAAATGAGATTTGTATAATAAGGTATGAGATACCTTATATTATGTGATATGCAAATATGATTTGCATATCATATAGTTGTGGTAGAATGGTGAATTGGTTGAGATTTTAACTCCACCACACACCATTATAAATAGATGCATTCAAAGGCATCTCACAAGAAACTTTGCCATTTTTTGGATTTTCATCCAAGAGTAAGTGTAATTCTCTCTGAAAAGCTCCCTTTCAATTGCTCTAGAATTTTCTCCAAACCCAAAACCAAAGGGAGTCCCACAACTCTCCCTCAACCTCCCGAGAACAACCAAGAAGACCCTTTGGAAGAGTCTTGTCATTCGGTTCGAGGATCGAGTTCGTAGAGATCGTTGGTTCGAGAGGGATCGAGATTGAGAAGGAGTTCGAAGAAGAATTCTTCAAGAGGTTAGTGTAATCTTTACCTACTGTTTTTCTTCTCAATTTGCATGTTTAGCCTAGAATTTATATGATAAGTTCAATTTTAAGAAATGAGTTGCACAACGAAACAACAACGTTTCACGACGTCTTCCGCTGCGAGATTTCAATTCACTTCATTGGTATCAGAGCTAATCGTTGTTCTTCATTGTGTATTCTAGGTTTTCTTAAAATTAGGTGGATTTGCCTTAATTTCATGAGATGATTTTATGGTTTGCATATTGGATGTTTTCGGTTTTTGGCACTTAGATAGATTTGCGTTAAAGTTGATGAGATTAATGTAATGGTCCGTTATTTTGGGCATTTTTTTAATGTAAATCGAACCTGTAAGTCTGGGTCGTTTGTGGCAAGAGTTGTTGTGAAGAAATGAAGCGAAAACGGGCAAATTCGGTGAAAAACAACAAGTTGTGTTGCTGGAAGATTCAGTGGCATTGTGACGCTGTTCTTGGGCATCATTATGCCATCCACACGGGAGGACCGCCTGCTGCAGTGCAGCGTTGCGAAGCAAGGGGTTACGTTACAACGGCGCTTGCGTTGAAAACGCAGGCCTCATGTTGGGAGCTGCAGCGTTGCAATGTTGGCCACGACGTTGCAACGTCGCAACGTAGTGGAACAGTTGCGCGAGGATTTCTCGCGGAAGTGGCGAGATGGGATAGTGGAGGCATCGGTTAGAGCCTTGCAACCGTATTTTATTAGTTTTAATTTAATTTTCTTTTTGTAAATTAAATTTTAATTAATTTACATTAATTAATATTAATATAAATGTTATAGTAATGTTAATTAATTAAATTAATGTCCTAGGGAGCCAAAATCGGTCCAATATTGCTATTTATTTTATGCAAGAGTTGTATGATTATTCTATGTGCATAATGTATATCATATAGAATTAAAGTCTCACCGTAGGTTAAACATTTCATGCATCATTTTACATTATAAGAGTTATAATATATAGTATGCATGATAGGATTATATTATAAATGTTATAATATAATGTATGTGTTTTAATTTAATTAATATAAGAGTTATATTACTTAGATTAAAAGCATTGACATGCATTTATACATGTGATGTATGTATGTTATATAGTTTCATTATTCATGTGATGAATGATCAAGTACAATAACATAGAAATGCATGTAACCTAAGTTAATTATTAGTTTTAAATTTTTTAGAACTTGAATAATTAGACTTAGGTTTTCTAGTTCTAATAAGATTTGAATTAGAAAATCAATATGACTTTTGTATGGTGACTAATTAGTAACTCTGTCTAAGGAAGGTTTTGTCTAAGGCTGAGGTATTGTAACGCCCCAATAACCCAATTACCTTTTGGTTTGTGTTTTGGACTAAATTGTTGAAAAGTAAATTGGGTGGAGCTTGAAGTTGTGAAAGTAATTTAAGTTTTTACACAATTAAAGGATTACATATAGAGGCAATTATATATAATCTTAATTGGAAATATTTATCTAGGATTGATAGCAAAAAGGGTGGTTTTTGATAAAGGAAGGGGCATTCTAGTAATTTAAACAATGAAAATTAGGGCTTTCCAAGGCATTTTGTCCTATTATAGCACGAATCCCAAGGCGTGTCTCCTCCCTCTTCTCCATCTTCACGAAAAAGGAGACCCAGCCGACAGCCCCTCCACCCTCCGTTTTTCCGTTCAACCCACAACCACAGATCGCGTCCTTCAGCTGCCGGTCTTCTGCTTCTTTGCTCGAGTTCCTCGCCGCCGGTCAGCACGCACTGGACGAGTCAGTCCGTTCAGCCGTGTGCCCAGCCAAGTCGCAAAGTGAGTTGCTGCAGTGACGCCTTCCAAATCCCTTCCTCCGACCGCCGCAGCAAAGACGACGACTCGCGACCGCTGCCCGTCTTGCCGCCGCGCCGCCGCAACTCCAACCCGTCGCCGCCGCCGCCGTTGCTTTGCAAAGTCGGCACCGAAAAGCCGCACCACGAGCTCGCGTTCAACGCCGTGGATTGATCGGATCGTCGCGCATCGCCACAACCTCAACTCACACCGCCGCCACGAGCGATCGAAGGAAGTCAACCGACCGGTTCACGCCTGTTCTGATAGGTTTTTGAAGTTTCAGGACCGGTTTTGGATAGATCGGCTCACAACGTTCCCAGATCTGATGTTCACGCTCCGAAAGGCGCAACGACGCGCGCCGCGCGCCTCCGCCGCGCGCCGCTGCTCGGCCGCGCGCCAGCGCGTATTCGATCCACGCGCCGCCGCGTGCTCGCCGCGCGCCGCCATTCCCGATTCGGCCAATTGCCTCCGTTTCGTTTCCCGAGTTCGTTTTAAGCGTCCGTTTGTGGTAATTTAGCCTAACTATGATTGGATTCAAAAATAAGTGTCTAATTATGTAAGTTAATTAAAGAATTGATGAATGTGATTTAGGGGATTCGACTATCGAGCACGACTAAGCGAAACCTTGAGTTAGGAGCGGAATTTAAGGAGTTCGAGCTAAGGTAAGGGACCTTGTGCCGAATTTTTAATGGGATTAAATGAAAACGATTTTTATGATTTCATGCGAAAAATAGTTTATAATTTTCTATACGAAAATATACTGAGATATTCGGTGAGAATATCGTAATATTTTATGTGCAAATACTTGATGCATCAAGTGGAAATAACCCATTATTTTATGTGAGATTTTTCTCGTATGCTATGTAAAAGTATTCCATTAATTCATGTGAGAATAGGATGAGTTTGTATGAGAATGGTACATGTTTTCTTACAAAAGTTTGATCTTCAAACTGTCCATGAGAAAGTATGATTGATATATTGATGATGATGTTGTGACATGTACTCTATTATTATGTGACTGATGGGACCTCATGCATGTTTTGTATGCCACGAAATGAATTAGCGAATAGTGTGGACATTGGTTATCTGAGATCGTTATGTGCATGGTCAAACATGCAATAGAGACCTATGGGTCAAAATGCAAGTGGGTCTGTGAGGACTCAAAACGAAATGACTCGGATGATGACGATCGGCCCCACAATTAAATAAATAAATCATGGATTAAAGACGACAACTAAATGAGCGATCATGGATTAAAGACACGACAACTAAATGAGCGATCATGGATTAAAGACACGACAACTAAATGAGCGATCATGGATTAAAGACGACAACTAAATGAGCGATCATGGATTAAAGACACGACAACTAAATGAGCAGTCATGGATTAAAGACCTGACAATTAAATGAGCAGCCATGGATTAAAGACCTGGCAACTAAATAAGCAGTCATGGATTAAAGGCCTGACAATTAAATAAGCAGTCATGGATTAAAGACCTGACAATACTAGAAAGTTTTAGGTCCCATCTATGTATGTTACGAATGAGTTTAGAGATCATGATTGTATGTGTATGCATATCCCAAACCTCGGTAGCGAGGTTACTTACTCGGGTATTGTTTTGCAATACTCACCCTTTTCTTTTAAAAAAATGTTTTCTGTGTAAAGGAAAGGGCGTGCGGGCGTGTGACGGAGGAGCGTTACTAAGACCATGGGAACCAGCATGATTTCCGCATATTCTTGTTTCGAACTGTTGTTGTCTCTATGTTTTTAATTGGAGTTAAACGTATTTACGGTTTTAATAGGCCAAGCTGAATTGATGTTTTTAACTGATTTTAGTGTTTGTTTTTTTTTGGGATCCCTGGAACTATTTACGTTAATTGGAAATTTCTTTTAAGTTCTTTTATCTCTCGGCCTATAAATGCATGCATGTGTAGTAATGTCCCTAGGAGTTGGTCATTAAAAAAGTAGGGGCGTTACATATTTAAGTCGACGCTGCATGAACACCCCTACCTGGGAACCGACCTGGGAGTGAATTTGGTCTGGAGATTCTTAGGTTATATTCTCGTGAGTGTTGTTAATTAAAAGTTAATTAAATTTACTCACATAGACCTAAGTTAATAATGTGATTATAGACATAGACTAATCCAATATAAGTATTATATTGGTAGACTTAGGTAAATTATAGCCAGTTTATCTAGGTCAATCCCAATTAATTTAAAGTGCTGAGTGAGAGGAAATAAAGTGTATGAGATACATTTAATTTTTCATCCACAAATCTCCGTAAAGTTTACACCGTGAGATCCATACTCGACCTCGTAGTGCAAATGGGAGCGCCCCCTTCAGATGGTATTTGTATGAGTCAATATTAAACGTGAATGGAGAGAGTACTTATAGTGAGTGGGAGCGGTACCTGTGAAAACGGGACCCACGATCTCTTCTATTGATTCACACCGTGAGACGCCTATGATCCACCTGCTAGTTTGGCCTGAACCAGACAATTCCTTTGGAGGGCCTTGATCATGGGAGTCGAAACACCGTGAATTCTCGAAAGGGATATAATTTCCTTGTTGGTTTTCCTTCGTAGTCCTCCCTTTGGTGGTT
The DNA here is from genome assembly GCA_036507285.1 of Trichosanthes cucumerina. Classification (NCBI taxonomy): domain Eukaryota; kingdom Viridiplantae; phylum Streptophyta; class Magnoliopsida; order Cucurbitales; family Cucurbitaceae; genus Trichosanthes; species Trichosanthes cucumerina. The sequence goes on from CM071840.1 coordinate 42,394,498, forward strand.
ATTGTTTGGACAGATACTTGGAAATTTAAAGATAGAGGGTGACGCTCACGGGATTCATTAAGAGTTAATGGATTCAGACCGAAAAATGGTAATTGGACGCCTATAGGAATAAGAGTTATTCTGGTATAAGGGTCTGGTCGAGAAAGTCTCATCCTACAGGAGGAGTGATTTTGTCTACCCTTCGGTGGCGGTCATTCTAAACCTTTGGGGTATCATTGCAATTTTTTTAATGACCTAGGGATCATAGAATAAATTTGCTAAAACATGATTGGATTTTCAAAGTTCTTGCAAGACTAATACAAAGTTTTTCTATTTCAGCAAACAAAATGTCGAGTTCAATTATACCCCTGTTAGCTTCTGATAAACTCGTAGGAGATAACTTTTAAACGTGGAAAAACAATATCAACACAATCTTAGTTACCGATGACCTAAAGTTCGCGCTCACTGAGGAGTGTTTTCAGGTGTCGAGCTCGACCGCATCACGAAGTGTTCATGATGCGTACGATCGATGGATCAGGTCTAACGAAAAAGCCAAGGTCTATATCATTGCCAGCTTGTCTAAAGTCTTGGAAAAGAAGCATGAGGTTATGGTCACTGCTAAGGAGATCATGGAATCGCTGCAGAATATGTTTGGACAACAGTCCTTCAGGGCACGATGCCCTCAAACACGTTTTCAATGCAAGGATGAAGGAGGGGACATCTGTCTGTGAACATGTTCTGGATATGATGACCCACTTTAACCTTGCAGAGATGAACGGTGTTTCGATCGACAAGTCGAGCCAGGTTAGCTTTATCATGGAGACTCTTCCGAAGAGTTTCCTTTAGTTTCGTAGCAATGCTATTATAAACAAGATTAGCTACACTCTGACGTCCTTACTCAACGAAGTACAGAACTTCCAGTCCTTGATGCGAGTCAGGGGACCGGAAGCTGAGGCAAATGTTGCCTTCAGGTCCTATCACAGGGGTTCGACCTCTGGGACTAAGTTTGTAGGTTCTTCAGGCCCGAAAGGGAAGAAGAAGAAGTTGAGAAAGGGCAAAGTTGATCGCGCTGCTGCCGAAAAGGGTAAAAAGGTCAAGGAGGTTGCGGAGAAAGGAAAGTGTTTCCACTGCAACGGGGACGGTCACTAGAAGAGGAATTGTCCTAAGTTCCTTGTCCACAAGAAGAAAGAAGGTAAATGTGATTTACTAGTTACAGAAAATTGTTTAGTGGAGAGTAGTGACTCTATCTGGATACTGGATTCGGGCGCCAGTAACCATGTTTGTTCTTCTTTTTAGGGAATTAGTTACTGGTAGCGGCTGCAGGAGGGTGAGATAACGCTTAAAGTTGGATCCAGAGAAGTTGTCTCGGCTGCGACGATCGACACGGTGAAGCTATTTTTTGGCGGGAAGTACTTATTATTAGATAATTTGTACATCGTTCCAGGGTTTACTAAAAACCTAGTTTCTATTTCCTGCCTAATTGAACATTGTATCTCTGTTTCTTTTGAAATGAATAAAACGTTTATTTCTTTCAAAGGCAACTTGTTGTGTTCTATTTCACTTGAGAATAATTTATACGTTTTAAAGCCTAATTCAGTCAAAAGTGTTTTCAATACTGAATTGTTTAAAACGACTGAAACGCGAAATAAGAGATTAAACGTTCCTCCAAAAGAAAACACCCATCTTTGGCATCTAAGGTTAGACCACATAAACCTCAATAGGATTGAGAGACTAGTGAAGAGCGGACTTCTAATCGAGTTGGAAGAAAACTCTTTACCGGGTTGTGAGTCATGCCTTGAAGATAAAATGACCAAACGTCCTTTTAGTGGAAAAGGATATGAGTCAAAGAACCTCTTGAGCTTATACATTCTGACCTCTGTGGTCCGATGAATGTTAAAGCACGAGTATGTTACGAATACGTTGTATCTTTTATAGATGACTATTCGTGATATGGGTACATTTACCTAATGCATCGAAAGTCTGAAACTCTTGAAAAGTTCAAGGAGTACAAGAATGAGGTTGAGAACCTATTAGGTAAAACGATTAAAACACTTCGATCGGATCGAGGTGGAGAGTATATGGACACTGAATTCCAGGACTATATGATAGAACATGGAATCACGTCCCAACTCTCATCACCTGGTATGCTACAACAGAATGGTGTATTGGAGAGGAGAAACAAAACCCTGTTAGACATGGTTCGTTCGATGATGAGCTATGATCGTCTCCCTGATTCTTTTTGGGGATACACAGTGGAGACTGCGGTATACATTTTGAACACAGTTCTGTCAAAGAGTGTTTGTGAAACACCTTTCGAACTCTGGTATGGTCGTAAAACCAGTTTACGACATTTTAGAATTTGGGGATGCTTGACCCATGTGTTGGTGTCAAACCCGAAGAAGTTAGAACCCCGTTCAAAGTTGTGCCTCTTTGTAGGTTACCCAAAAGAGACAAGAGGTGGTTTGTTTTACGATCTAAAAGAAAATAGGGTGCTTATGCCACATTCCTTGAGGAGGACCACATCAGAGATCACTTACCAAGGAGTAAGGTTGTGTTAAACGAAATGGACAGTACATCAGCAAGTGTTGTTGATGGTGCTAGTACATCAACAAGTGTTGTTTATGCTAGCTCGTCTAGCCAAATCTGTTCTCAAGAGTTGAGAATGCCTCGACGTAGTGGAAGGGTTGCGAGATAGCCTGAACGTTACATGGGTTTGGCTGAAACCCATTTCGTTACCCCTGATGATGATTCCGAGGATCCATTGACCTATGATCAGGCAATGGTTGATGTGACAAAGACGAATGGATTAAAGCTATGGACTAGGAAATGGTGTCGATGCACTTCAATTCTGTCTGGGAGCTTGTGAATCTACAAGCGTAAACGTGGCGTAGATGGGAAGGTGCAAACCTTCAAAGCCAGACTAGTGGCAAAGGGGTTTACCCAGGTTGAAGGGGTTGACTATGAGGAAACATTTTTTCCTGTTGCCATGGTAAAGTCTATCAGGATCCTTCTGGCCATCGCTGCAAATTATGACTATGAGGTATGGCAGATGGATGTCAAGACGACCTTTCTGAATGACAAGCTTGACGAAACCATCTGCATGGACCAACCCAAAAGGTTCATTACTCAAGGTCAAGAGCAAAAGGTTTACAAGCTTCAAAGGTCTATTTATGGACTGAAATAAGCATCGAGGTCTTGGAATATAAGGTTTGATGAGGCTATCTGATATGAACAAAGGCATCTCAAGAAGTCACATTCAATGAAGTCAAATTCATAGAAATTTGACATAAGTTGCATTTAATGAACTCAAATGCAACTCATCATTTATTAAAGACATTTGAGTTCATTAAATGCAACTTATGTCAAACTTCCATGAATTTGACTTCATTGAATGTGACTTCATGAGATGCCTTTGTTCATATCACTATCAAATCTTATGGCTTTGATCAGAATGTTGATGAACCTTGTGTCTACAACATCAACAATACTGTCGCATTTCTGATATTATATGTGGATGATATCCTGCTCATTGGGAATGACGTAGGATTTCTTACTGACATTAAGGAATGGTTGGCTTCTCAATTCTAAATGAAAGATTTGGGAAAGGCCCAGTATGTTCTAGGTATCCAGATAGTCCGGAACCAGAAGAATAGAGCGCTAGCCATGTCTCAAGCATCTTACATTGACAAGATGTTGTCTCGGCATAAGATGAAGAACTCCAAGAAGGGCTTTCTGCCTTTCAGGCATGGAGTTAACCTGTCTAAGGATCAATGTATTGGGATGTTTTGTCCTAATCTCGTTTAGTTTGTAAATATACATTTGAAATTAATAAAGGTTATTTATTTCATCATTTTGTGTCTTGCATTTATTACAAACTTTGTCCAATAAATTAAGCTCCAGGGTCATTGAATATATGAGAGAACTAAAAGTTGAACGGTGTGTAGTTGACACACAGGGATGATCATGCTTGAGTAAATGACCCGAACGGTCTACAGTATATGGATGGGTTGGAGACCTAATCCGGGATTCGTTGTGGATGCGACCCACTTTGTATTAAGATACAAACGAGGTTATCTGACTCGTTCATGTGGTTGACATGCGAGTGGGGGCATCTTGTACAATGAGATTGTACAAGATCAGACCGTGAATTATTAGACCTACTGATGTAACACCGTTAACAATATGGACTAATAACCGTAGATAACCATTAGTGACTCGACACGAATCTCACGAGCGTGTTACGGACTCCATGCTGCAGGGGTGCGTCCTTTGACTAATACGGGTGAGAGTGGTCACGATTACTCACCCAATATGCCTATCTTCTCGGGGACGAGGACCAAGTAGGAGGCGGGAACTTAACTACACGAGATGGAATTCACTCGTTCCCGCCTTTAGGGAAACTAGAGGGTTGTTCCCTTAAGTCTTTGTCTCTCGGTGGCTTGGACAATGGCGCCCACCCTCTCACTGACACGAGAGGGTTGTTGTGTATGGTTGGACCATTACAACGTTGTTGTTCATTAGAGGAGTAGTGGGGACTTAAGGAACAAGAAGTAGACACAGGGGTAAAATGATAATTTGACCCAACAGTGCCTACGAACAACCTGTGAAGGGTCGACTCATGGGCATTGGTTATATCAGTGGACACATAATGTCTTACACTGACGGGAGTGCAACTACGGGCTTTAGTGGAGTGTTACCGTACCTAATGAATGTTGATTAACCGGGTCAATGAGTTTGACAGGTTAATCTCGGATCTTTGGAGCTCGTCACTGTAGGTCCATAAGGTCCCTCGGTTGGCTCAAACTGGATGAAAAGAAGGTTTACATTTTTGGTGTGAATTGAAGTGTTCAAATTCACTAAAGGGTATTTATGTCATTTATATGAGATATGAATGATATAATATATAGTTTAATGTGAATGAAATTCATAATAAACTATAGATTAGCCTGATTGTGGAATTGAGGCTAATTTGGAGAAATTAGATTGAAAGATATTAAATTGGATGTGATTCAATTTAAAAATCCACAATAATGCAAATGTGATTTGTAAAATGAGATATGAGATATCTTATAATATATGGTTATGCAAATATGATATGCATAACTTATAGTTGTGGTAAAATGGTAAATAGGTTGAAATTTCAACTCCACCTATCACCATTATATAAATCCCTTTTGGAAGAAGGGTTGTAAGGACTTACTCTCATTTTTGGGACATCTCACCACAAAGAAGAGTTCTCTCCTCTCTCAATTCTCTCTCAAAACTTCTCCTCCCAAACAAAAGAAGGATCCCACAATCCTCCTTCTTCCTATAGAAGAACAACAGAGAAACCAAGTGGTGGTGTTCGGTCAGTATTCGTGAGAAGAGTACGAGATCGTTGAGATCGAGAAAAGCACGAAGAGTTCGTGAACGGAGAAAGTAAACCTTGAAGACAGACTTCAACAAGTATGTGACGAAGAACTTGCTGTTTTTCCTTTCATAGCTTGCATGTTTAGCCTATTCTATGTGATAGATAGTTTTAACAAATTTAAGTAGCACAACATCACCACGACGATTCGATCGTCTTTTGCTGCGCGAGGATTCTCATTCCCTTCAATTAGTATCAGAGCCAGGTTGTTGGTTCTTGTTGTTGCACTTAGTTTTGTTAAAATTAGGTGGGTATTGCCTTTAATTCATGAGATGAATGTTAGTTTGCGAAATGGACGTTTTCGGTTTTGGCTTTGTTTTTAGATTTGCATTTTATATTGATTTGATCAATGTAAGGGCCCGTTGTTTTGGGTATTTTTTAATGTTAATCGAGTCTGTAAGTCGGAGTCGTTCGTGGCAAGGGATGCTGTGAAGAAATCGGAGCGGAAACGGGCGAAAATCGACGAAGAACAACAAGAGGAGCTTGCTGTTCTGTTGACACCATTGAGACGCTATTCATCAACGTCTCAACGCTGCACATGCGGACGAAGGCCTAGTTACAGAGCAGCGTTGCAACGCCGAGACGTGGAGCACGCGGGGGGTGTGGCGCCGACGCCGCAATGTTGCAACATCGCCGCTGGCGTTGCAACGCCACCAGACGTAGTGGGCGATTTAGCGGCGCGCATGCGAGAAATGGGGCAGTTGCTTTAGTGGGTGGTTTTCTCATGTTTTTATTAATATTAATTGTAAAATGTATTTTTATTTTATTTATTTGATTTATTTTATTAAATAATATTAATATAATAGTTATATTCATGTTATTTAATTAAATAATTGCCTCTAAGTGCCAAAATCGATCCATTTTTGCTATTTAATTATTTTATGCATGTGATGTATGATTTAATTAAATTCTATGTGCATAGTGTATGTCATATAGATTTAAAATCCCACCTTAGGTTAAACATATTCATGCATCATTTATATTATAAGTGTTATAATATATAGTTTGCATGATAGGTTATATTATAAGTGTTATAATATAATTAAATGCATGTTTTAATTTAATTAATATAAGTGTTATATTTTATAGATTAAAGTATGGTCATGCATTTTAATTTCATGTGATGAATTATTATGTTATAGTATATAGTTATTCATGTGATGAATGATCAAGCACTATAACATAGAAATGCATGTAACCTAAGTTAATTATTAGTGTTAAAGTGTTTAGAACTTGAATAATTAGACTAAGGTTTTCTAGTTCTAATAAGATTAGAATTAAGAAATCAAAATGTAATCTTTGAATAGTGATTGATTCGTAACACTGTCTAAGGAAGGTTTTGTCTAAGGCTGAGGTATTTAAGTTGACGCTTGTGGAACACCCCTACCTGGAAATCGACCTGGGAGTGAATTCGGTCCGGAGATTCTTATATTATATTTTTCGTGAGTGCCGTTAATTAAAAGTTTATTAATTTACTCACATAGACCTAAGTAATAATGTGATTATAAACTTAGGCTAAATACCATATAAGAGTTATATTGGTAGACTTAGGTAAATTTTAGCCGATTTATCTAGGTCAATCCCAAAAATTATAAAGTGCTGAGTGGGAGGAAATAAAGTGTATAAGATACATTTAATTTTTCGACCACAAATCTCCGTTAAATCCGCACCGTGAGATTCATACTCGGCCTCGTGGCGCAAATGGGAGCGTCCCCCTTCGGATGGTATTTGTATGGGTCAATATCAAAGTGGATAGAGAGAGTACCTAGAGTGAGTGGGAGCGGGACCTGTGAAAACGGGACCCACAGTCTCTTCTTTCGATTCACAGCGTGAGACCCCTATGATCAGCCTGCTAGTTTTGCCTGGACCAGACAATCCCTTCAGAGGGCCTTGATCATGGGAGTCGAAACACCATGAATTCCCGAAAGGTATACAGTTTCCTTGCTTGTTTTCCTTCGTGGTTCACCCTTCGGTGGCTATTGATTGGACGGATACTTGGAAACTTAAAGATTGAGGGTGACACTCACAGAATTCGTTAAGTGTTAATGAATTCGACAAAATAATGGTAATTGGATGCCTAATGGAATAAGAGTTATTCTAGGATTAGGGTCTGGTCGAGAAAGTCTCGTCCTAGAGGAGAAGTGTTTTTGTTCACCCTTCGGTGGCGGTCATTCTAAACCTTTAGAATATCATTGCAATTTTTAAATGGCCTAGGGATCATAGGATTAAATTTTGCTAAAACTTGTTTTGTTTTCAAAAGTTTATGCGAGATTGACACAAAATTATTTTTGAATTTTTCAGCAAAAATGTCTAGCTCAATTATCGCTTTACTCGCTTCCTACAAGTTATGGGAGATAACTTCCAAACGTTGAAGAATAATATAAACACGATTCTTTTAACCGACGACCTGAAGTTCGTGCTTACTGAGGAGTGTCCTCAGTTACCTACCTCGACTGCATCACGAAGTGTTCGTGATGCATACGATCGATGGATCAGGACCAATGAAAAGGCCAAGGTCTATATAATTGCCAGCTTATCTGAAGTATTGGCAAAGAGGCACGAGTTGATTATCACCGCTAAAGAGATCATGGAGTCGTTGCAGGACATGTTTGGACAACAATCCTTTCAGGTTAGGCACAATTCGCTCAAACACGTCTTCAACGCCCGAATGAAAGAAGGGACGTCTGTCCGTGAACATGTTCTGGACATGATGAACCACTTTAATTTGGCGGAGATGAACGGGGCTTCGATCGACGAGTCGAGCCAGGTCAGCTTTATTTTGGAGACTCTTCCGAAGAGTTTCCTTCAGTTTCGTAGCAATGCTTTTATGAACAAAATTAGCTACACTCTGACTACCCTCCTCAATGAGCTACAAAACTTCCAGTCCTTGATGAGGATCATGACACCGGAAGCTGAGGCAAATGTTGCCTACAGATCATATCACAGGGGTTCGACCTTTGGGACCAAATCTATTGCTCCTTCTCGCCCGAAAGGGAAGAAGAAGATGAAAAAGGTCAAGAAAGTTGCAGAGAAAGGAAAGTGTTTCCACTGCAATGGGGATGGTCACTGGAAGAGAAACTGTCCCAAGTTCCTTGCCGAGAGGAAGAATCAAGGTAAATATGATTTACTGGTAACTGAAACTTGCTTAGTGGAGAGTAGTGACTCTGCCTGGATATTGGATTTGGTCGCCACTAACCACGTTTGTTCTTCTTTCCAGGGAATTGATTCCTGGCAGCAGCTGCGAGAAGGTGAGGTGACTCTACGGGTTGGATCCGGGGAGATAGTCTCTACTGCAGCTATCGACAAAGTGAAGCTTTTCTTTGGCAGGAATTACATTTTGTTAGACAATATGTACATAGTTCCAGGGTTTACTAGAAACCTCGTTTCTATTTCCTGTCTATTAGAACAATGTATTTCCGTTTCTTTTCATGGTAATAAAGCGTTTGTTTCCAGAAATGGTAATCTTATTTGTTCTGCTTCACTTAAGTCTAATTTGTATGTTTTGAAACCAAATTCAGTCAAAAGCGTTTTGAATACTGAATTATTTAAAACTGCAGAAACACGAACTAAAAGAGTAAAAGTTTCTCCAAAAGAAAATGCCCATCTTTGGCATCTAAGGTTAGACCACATTAATCTCAATCGGATTGAGAGACTAGTGAAGAGTGGACTTCTAAGTCAGTTGGAAGAAAACTTTTTACCGGTGTGTGAGTCATGCCTCGAAGACAAAATGACCAAACGTACTTTTTACCGGTGTGTGAGTCATGCCTAGAGCTTATACATTATGACCTCTATGGTTCGATGAGTGTTAAAGCAAGATGTGGTTACGAATACTTCGTATCTTTCACAGATGACTATTCGAGGTATGGGTATCTTTACCTAATGCAAAGGAAGTCTGAAACTCTTGAAAAGTTCAAGGAGTATAAGACTGAGGTTGAGAACCTGTTAAGTAAAACTATAAAGACACTTCAATCGGATCGAGGTGGAGAGTATATGGACACTGAATTCCTAGACTATATGATAGAACACGAAATTACGTCCCAACTCTCAACACCTGGTATGACACAGCAGAATGGTGAATTGGAGAGGAGAAACAGAACCTTGTTGGACATGGTTCGGTCGATGATGAGCTACGCTCGTCTCCCTGATTCTTTTTGGGGTTACGCAGTGGAGACTGCGGTTTATATTTTGAACAACGTTCCGTCGAAGAGTGTTTGTGAAACACCTTTCAAACTCTGGAATGGTCGTAAAGGTAGTTTACACCATTTCAGAATTTGGGGATGCCCGACCCTTGTGTTGGTATCAAACCCGAAAAAGTTGGAACCCCGTTCAAAATTATGCCTATTTGTAGGTTACCCAAAAGAGACCAGAGGTGGTCTGTTTTACGATCCTAAGGAAAATAGGGTGATTGTGTCGACAAACGTCACTTTCCTTGAGGAAGACCACATCAGGGATCATTTGCCTAGGAGCAAAATCGTGTTGAACGAAATGGACAGTATGTCAGCAAGAGTTGCTGATGGGGCTAGTACGTCAACAAGTGTTGTTGATCCTAGCACGTCAAGTCAAGTCCGTTCCCAAGAGTTGGGAATGCCTCGACGTAGTGGGAGGGTTGTTAGACACATGGGTTTAGCTGAAACCCAAGTTGTCACTCCTGATGATGACAACAAGGATCCATTGACCTATGATCAGGCAATGATCGATGTTGACAAAGACGAATGGATTAAAGCTTTGGACAAGGAAATGAAGTTGATGTACTTCAATTTTGTCTGGGAGCTTGAGGATCAACCGGATGGGGTAAAACCTATAGGTTGTTAATGGATCTACAAGCGTAAACGTGGCGTAGATGGGAAGGTGCAGACCTTCAAAGCACGACTAGTGGCAAAGGGGTTTACCCAGGTCGAAGGGGTTGACTATGAGGAAACCTTTTCACATGTTGCCATGGTAAAGTCGATCAGGATCCTTCTGGCCATTGTCGCATATTATGACTACGAGGTATGGCAGATGGATGTCAAGACCGCTTCTCTGAATTGCAACCTTGACAAAACCATCTACATGGACCAACCCAAAGGGTTCATAGCCCAAGTTGTGTACTAGGCCTAACATATGTTTATGCAGTTGGGATTGTCAGTAGGTATCAATCCAATCCAGGATTAGATCACTGGACAACTGTTAAGGCAATCCTCAAGTATCTTAGAAGAATGAGGGACTACAACCTTGCGTAAGGAAGTGGAGATTTGATCCTTACGGGATACACAAACTCTGACTTTCAGACCGATAAGGATTCTAGGAAGTGCACATCGGGGTAAGTCTTCATTTTTAATGAAGAAGCTGTAGTGTGGCGAAACATCAAGCAGGGTTGCATTGCTGATTCCACGATAGAAGCTGAGTATGTTGCAGCTTGTGAAGCTGCAAAGGAAGCTGTTTGGCTTAGGAAGTTCATGCTAGATTTGGAGGTTGTTCCAAATATGAACTTGCCAGTAACCCTGTTTTGTGACAACAGTGGTGCAATAGCCAACTCGAGAGAACCTCGAAGTCATAAGAGGGGCAAGTACATTGAGTGTAAGTATCACCTGTTACGGGAGATTGTGCACCCCGGAGACGTGACGGTCACACAGATAGCGTCAGAGCACAACGTTGCTGATCCATTTACGAAGGCCCTCATGGCTAAGGTGTTTGAGGGTCACCTAGAGAGTCTAGGTTTTTGAGTGCTTCCTGACTAGGGCAAGTGAGAGTATTGTATAGGGTATTCAATGCCCTAGTTTATTGTATTACTTTTTGTATTACTATACATTTGAGAAATCTATTATGTAGTTCAAGTGGGAGTTTGTTGGGGTGTATGTCCTAATCTCGTATAGTTTGTAATATTCATTGTTGTAAATAAATAAGATTTATTTATTCGAACTTTGTGTCTCGCATATTTTATAAACTTAATCCAAAAAACTAAGCTCCAGGGTCAAAATATGCGGAAATTTATGGCTTTCTCAATCCCATGGCTTGTGCAACGTTTTCCCGTCATTTGCCTAGCTTGCCCTTGCTTATACCTGAAAATATTTTTTAAAAATAAATAGGGGTGAGTATTACATAATATAATACTCAGTAAAAGACCCCACAACCTGGGTTGGAAAATATGTTGTCAAGCAAATTGTGGCTTTATGTGGGACCCATAAACAAAAACATTTTTCATGGCTTTTCTCTTCGGCTATTAGTGGAAAATTGAGACTTCCTCATCCAGGGACTCTTAGTTTAGGTCGACTCTAAGTCTTTCATAACTTACATAACATTAAGTATGTACATATATATATATATATTGGAAGTTTAATTGCCACGACCTTTGTAAGCATTTTTATTTTGTAAATTTCTCTTCGGCCTTTAGTGGACAACTAAATTCTCCCAGAACATGGTCTCTAATTCGAGTCGACTCAACCTCATTCATAAGATATAAAATCAATACTATCAGGAAAATTTCACCCCAGCCTTCGCAAATATTTTCAAGATACACATGCTCAGAGTCCCAAATGAAATAGCAACATATTTGTGAAAAAGTTTCATGGCATGAACATATATCAAAAATCAAAATGCTTAACTTCAAAAGAACACAACATGACATTCATGGTCTTTGAATTAAAAATCAATCCAACAAGATCATGGCGTTTAAGACAATCCTTTCAAATAGATCACCACATTTATACAGAATCTTTCATGGCATTCAAAAGGGCTTTTCAGTCCCAACATGGCATTTAAATCAGACTTTTCAAGCCGACATGACGTTTTTCAACTGTTGGGATTTATGCCCTAAACTTGTGTAATTTTGATCAATTAAATAAAGGGTTATTTGTTTTGATAGAATTACAGTCTTGCTTTATAAATCCAATAAACTAAGCTCCAAGGTTATAACATATATCTTGAGCATCAGTGTAGTGGGCACTATTTGGATTGTGTTCAAGAATATAACCTAAATGGTCTATGGTATAAGAATAAGGTTGGAAACCTCATTCTGGAAACACCATGGATGCGACCCACTTTGTAATTAGTACAAATGAGGTAATCCAACTCATTCATGTAGTTGATATGCGAGTGGGGGCATCCTGTATGAAGAGTTCATACAAGACAAGACCGCAAATTATTAGTCTAACCAGTGTAACACCGTTAACAGGATAAGACTAGAAATTTATAGATGATGATTAGTGACTCGACCTGAATCCTAAGCAAGTTAAGCACTCCTACTTATAAGGGTTTGTCCTTAGACTAGTATGGGTGAGAGTGACCTGTAGCCGACTCAATAAACCTACCTTCTCAGGGACAGAACCTCGTAGGTAGCTGGGAACTTAACTGTGCAAGATGGAATTCACTCATTTCTAGACTAAGGAATTAGATAGGTTGTTTCCTTAAGAACGAACTCCAGGTCTTGAACAACGGGGCCCCGCCCTCTATGAGGGTACGAGTCTATGGTAGGACCGTAGACTTGTTGTTCATTAGAGGATCAGTGGTGCTGAAGGAACAAAGAGGTAATCACATGGGTAAAACGGTAATTTGACCCAACTGTAATTACGAACAACCGGTGAATGGTCGACTCATGGGTAACGATTATATTAGTGGACACAATATAATCTACAGTGAGAAGAGTGCATCTACAAGTCTATAGTGGAGTGACTTGTACTTAATGAATATTAATCAACTGGATCAAAGAGTTTGATCAGTCAATCTCATATCATTGGAGCTCATGAACTTTAGGTCCATTAGGTCCCTCCGTTGGCTCAACATGGTAATATTGAGGGTATAAAGTTAGGAATGAAATTGAAGTGTTCAATTTCATATATGACATGTCATATCGATTATATGTGATATTATTAATATAATATATAGTTCTAATGTGAACTGGATTCACATCTTAACTATATATTAAAGAGAGAATGAAAGAATGATAGGATGGTAATTTCCATCCCTATCTCCTTATATATAGTTGCATGAGATGCAACTAGGTCAAGTTAACCTAAGCCTTTGTTGTGTTGATGGAAAAGTTCCAAAACACAAACCTCTCTCTCACAAGATCTCATCTTACCTAAAGGGAACCCACATTCCTCCCTCACCTAGAAAATAACGGAGAAGATCCAGTGGTCGTGTCTTCGTCCGTTCTTGTTCCTGTTGCTGAGATCGTGATCGAGGGAGAAAGGAGCACTTGAAGAAAAGTTTTTCAAAGGTATATTTCTTGTTGTCCATCTACTTTTATATGCTTAATCTAGTTAGTTTCGTTCTTGAATGAAATCGTTGTAACTTAATCAAGAGCGCGCGATTCACAATCGCTTCCGCTACGGGATTCGATTCCCTTCAATTGGTATCAAAGCCCAATTGCGTTCTTGATTTACGTTCTGGATTTTTCAAGAACGAGGTGAGATTAACTGTTATTGAATGAGATGTATGAACGGGTTTGCAAATTAGATGGTTTCAATTTTGGCACTTAGATTTACAATTTCATTGAATCGTTCAATGTAAGGGCTCGGTGTTTTGGGCAATTTTAATTGTAAATCGAGTCTGTAAGTCCGTGTCGATCGAGGCAAAGTGGTTCTTTGAGAAGATCGAGAGCGAAAATGAGCAAGGAATAGCGATTCCATGTGTTATCGTGTGTGCGTTACAACGCTGCTGTTCATTGGCGTTACAGCAGCTGCGCCATGCGGAAGGAGCGCAGGAGGCGACAACATTGCAACGCGTCATCATCAGCGTTTGCAGCGCTTGACAAGAGGCGCGTTTCAAGCCGAGAAGAAGACAAGAAGCGGCGTTAACAGCGCTGCTATCGCCGCGTTACAGCGCCACAGGCGTTTCACGCGAAGGAGCAACGAGCAGAATTTTGTAATTATTATATATAATAAATATAAAAACGTTTTATATTTATTTATATTTAATTTATTTAATTTTAATTAATATAATTAGATTATATTAATTAAAATCAATTTTAGGGTGCCAAAATTGGTCTAATTTTGCTATTTAAATTATGCAATTGTTGTGTAATTATTGCCATGCATAATGTATGCTTTTATTTTAGAAATCCCATCTTAGGTTAAGCATTTTCATGCATCATTTATAATATAAGGAGTTATATTATATAGTTTGCATGATTAATTAATATAAAGTTGTTATATTAATTTATGGACAACATTGACATGCATTATATATCATGAGATGATTATGCTATGAATGTCTTATTATTCGTGTGATGAATGATCAAGCACTATAGCATAGTATGCATGTCACCTAAGGTTAATTATTAGTTTTAAAATGTTTAGAACTTGGAAATAACAGACCTTAGGTTATCTAGTTCTAATTACATTAGAATTAGGAACCAAGTAATTTATAAGCTATGCTTAAAAGAGGAACTCTGTCTAAGGAAAGTTCTGTCTAGGTTGGGGTATTTTTTCGAGGTGTTAAAACGGAACACACCTACCAGAAACCGCACAGGAGTCAAATTTAATCAGAGAGTTTCTAAATTACAGTAGCGTCAGCGGGTTTATTAAGGGGTTAATAAACTAGAAATCCTAAGTTTAATATAAAGAGTTATATTAACAAACTTAGGATAAAATCAATATAAGAGTTATATTGATTATCGATATAAGAGTTATATCGATAGAGTTAGGTAAAATCATTAGTCGGGTTTTACCCTAAGTAAGATTCCTATAACTTTAAAGTATTCAGTGGGAGGAAAAGTGTATGAGATACATATTTTCCCACCTACGCTATCTCTGGGAAGTTCACACCGTGAGACTTATACTTGGCCTTGTGGAGCAAACGGGAGCGTCCCCCCTTCGGATGGTGTTTGTATGAGTCAATATCAAGGTGAATAGAGAGGATACTTATAGTGAGTAGGAGCAGGTTTAGTGAAAGCAAAACCTACGGTCTCTTTTGTGGGTTTACACCGTTCGACCACTATGGTCAACCTGCTAGTTTGGCCTGGACCAGACAATCCCTTTGGAGGGCTTGATCATAGGGGATCGAACACAGTAGACACCCGAAAGGGATAAAGATTTCCTTAGACTATTTTTCAATCTAGTCCTCCCTTCGGCGAATTTAATTGGATGGAGACTCTGGGATCTAAAGACGGAGGGTTACACTCACGGGGTACATAAGTTGTGTATGTATCCTGACCGAAAAATGGTAACTAAAACCTATAGAAATAAGAGTTATTCTGGTATTAGATTTTGGTCAAGAGTGTCTTGATCTAGAGGAGGAGTGCTTTTGATTACTCTTCGGTGTCATACATTCCAAACCTTTGGAGTATCATTGCAAATTATAAATGACCTAGGAATCATTTTGATAATTAGCTAAAACATGATTAGATTAGAGTTATAACAAGAAACTCATACAAATTCATTTGTAAATTTTCAGTAAAAATGTCTAACTCTATTATTTCCTTATTGGGTGCGAAAAAGTTAACCGGAGAGAATATGATGACACGGAAAAACAAACTCAACACTATATTGGTAGTGGATGATCTGAAGTTTATGCTAACTGAGAAGTGTCCTCAGGTGCCAGGCTCGAATGCGTCACCAAATGTTCGTGATGCATATGATCGATGGATCAAGGCCAATGATAAGGCCAAGGTCTACATGCTGGCAAGTATGTCTTACATATTAGCCAAGAAGCATGAGGGCATGATTACCGCCAAGGAAATCATGGATTCCGTGCAGGGTATGTTTGGACAACAGTCCACACAGGCCCGACACAATGCCCTAAAGTACATATTCAACTCAAGGATGCCAGAGGGTACATCTGTTCAGGATAATGTCCTGGATATGATGGTGCACTTCAACATCGCTGAGTCGAATGATGCTTCCATCGATGAATCGAGCCAGGTCAGCTTCATTCTAGAAACCCTTCCAGATAGTTTCATGCAGTTTAGAAGTAATGCTGTTATGAACAAGCTTACTTTTAATCTTATGTAAGCCCTAAACTCTATTTTCTTTTATCATTTTACACTCATTCATGATGATTTGAAATAAGCAAAATCGTATAGGTTGCACTAAATGATGTCGTGATCGAATTTCGGAATCTATTGAATTTGGAGCTACAATGTGTCTAAACTTCATAAGGGGACAGGTAAACCATTGAAATAAGCATATTAAAAGTTGCATTGAAGTAAGTTCAAATCATTAGCAAATTGGAGAAGTTTTAGGTGCATCATGTATTGAATGGAAGATCATATATCTCACAGACTTAAGATAAGTTGGCTAAATGCATAGGGTTTCTTTACACACTTATTTTGGTGTTTTAAAAAGGTGATTATGATGTAAATATTGAAGGAGGAGCTGGCCAAGGGAGGTGAAGCCTCGGAGTTAAACAAGGCAAGTAGGTGCTGTCAAATTCGTAGAAAAACAGCAAGCAACTGGAAAATGGGTCAACTTCAATCGACCATATCTCTCTGTCTACTGAACCAAAGTCGATGATTTTTGTGTCAAAATCTCAGAAATTGCATGTAGAATACGAAACTGATCGGATTTGCAGAAAATACCAAGAGGAAGAAGGAGAAAAGTGCAGAAAAATGAAGGGTGTTCAGGATTCTTGGGTAGCAGAACAGTATGAGGAGATCAGTCTGTTTTGAGCTCTTGAGGAGGAATTAGAAGCTGAAATTTTGAGGTAAGTAAGCTAAGATGTTGTCCTCGAGGTTTATCAAAAAATATTTGGTGGTTGTGTTGATAAAGTTTGAGGAACCCAAGCTGAAAGTTAAACCTGTAATTTTAGGTGAAAGGGAAAAACTTCTAGCAAGAGATTGAAGGAGATTCTCTTCCATTTCTATATACCTTACAACCAATTGTGTGTATGGCTATTCTGAATTGAGTTATGGGACTGAATTAGACCTGTTTCTAAGGTGCATAAAGAAAGGAATTGATGTTACTGTTTTGTGAAGAGGAAGACAGAAGACAAAATTTGTTGTCAAATCTGGGAAGTCTCTGATGTTTTGGTTGTTCTGATCTGTATACTTGGAGTTAGAAGCTCTAATTGGTATGGTTCGAAAGCTTATTGAATTTCCTACAACTTTAGCGAAGAAATCGTGAGTAGAAAATGTCTAGAAGATGTTCTAAATATCAGGTTCAATTTGTTGTGCAGCAGAAAATCCGAATCTGGAAACAACAGAAGTCTGTTTTGAAGAAAGTAGTTTTCGAGCTATTTCTAAACAAATCCATTTGGAATTTCAATTTCATGTCTTCATATGATTTTTAGAGGGTTCAAATAGGAAGAGTTTGGTATAAATTACATTATTTTTGGATAAGTAATGAAGAAGTTATGGTTGTCTGAAAACAGGGCAGAAAATCTGAAAATGCTGGAAATTTGAAAGTGGGTTTTCTTGCAAGTTTTAAGGTCAAAAATCATGAGCTCGAGGTTCTAATGGTTGAGTTGGTTTGTTTGACAGGCCAAGAGCAAATAGGTCAAGTTTACAAGCCAAGGTTCTAATTCTAATACTGTGAGTGACTCTATCTTAGAACTATGCTTGACCTATGTTTTTCCTCATGAACATAAGTGTTGATAATTACATCCTGTTTGAACTAGTTATGAATGACTTCATAGAGTTTTCTAACATAAAGTTCACGATGGAACCTAAGCATGCTTGAAGTTAGTTGGAACTATAAATCCAAGTATGGAAACTAAATTGTGAAAGTATGCTTTCCTTTAGAGAATGTTTTGTGTAAATCCACTTGGGAACATGTTTAGATGATAATGTGAAAATGTCAAGAAATTGTGGTATGTGTTATAAAGACATGATTTCCATGGTACACAAATTATGCCCTTGTTTGGGGTTAACCTATATCTTGAAGGACATTCGAGAACGTACTTAGGGGAATGAATCATGATATCCGATCTTTGAAGGACAATGAGAAGGTATTCGGGTAGCAAATGGTTTTACCTTAATCTTGAAGGATATAGAGAAGGTATTAGGAAAACCAAACGACCAAAGGTATTCCACGTTCACGTGAGAGAGAGAGGTATGAACCTTATTGGTATAAATGTAACTCTACCACCTCTATGGTTTGATGTGGTATCATGTCATGTGTTTTATTGTTAAAAGCTTCTATATTATTGATCGATCTACCCTCGATATGAGAGTACATTTCGAGTTGTGTGATATGCATAAGTGGTGACTTAAACACTTGTAAATTGGAAGCATGGTTTGTTTATGTTTACAAGCAGATGTTAGGCTATTTTCTACTTATAATCGCCATTATTATGATTCACTGTGAGCTTATAATGTTTTAAAGATAGACACTCTCTTGAGCTTTTTAGCTCATTCTTTCATTGTTTTCAAACCTTTTCAGGTAGAGATCGAGCTCCTGGTACCTGACATCCTGCCATAGTCTGCTGGAAGTTTCATAAGTTGTTAGTTTGTACGTAGCTGGTGTTGTATAGCAAGTCGTTATGTAGTTATAGAAGTTTTGTACATTAGTGGTTGTATAAACAATGAGTTGTCTTGTGTTGTTTTGATGCACTTGACTTTTAGTTTCAAGACAGAGACTTATGAAGGGTTTCTCCTTGTGTATGTTTAATAGTTGTCCAGTTTACGATGTCTTTATGTTAAAATGTTCCATATGCGAACATAGTATGTTTATCAGAGAAACAGAAGTCGTGAGTGTTGTTAAGAGGTAAACAATGTCTGTTGGTTTTACGCCGCCTTTCGGGTAGTTCGGGAGGGGGTGTGACAACATGGTATCAGAGCAGTTTGCTCCATGGGAATGAGACAGGGCAAGTTAGCTCACGAGAACAAAGTAAAAGTCATAGCAAGTTATTGAGTTAGTTTAGATCAAACTAGTAAAGTATGGTCCAAGTAAGAATAAGAGTAAGTCAGATTAGGGCTAAAATGTGAATAGAAGTTTAAGATCTGCGTGTTGGAGTTAGATATCCATAGTATGTCTAATATATTGATATGTTATTGGAGTCATGCCACCACGTACTAGCGCACAGCGACGCAGGGGATCGGGCGGGATGCAGGATCCTACCAAGGTCAATCGAGAGGGGATCTAGTGCCAGAGAGTCCAAAGCGAGGCTAGAGATGAGCAACATGTTAGTTTCTCATAGGAGGAGGCGGGTGGGCCAGAGAGAGCAGGGCCAAGTGATCCAAAAAAAAAAAGGCGTATAGAATAGAACGTCTGAAGAAATTAGGAGCCATAGTGTTTGATGGTTCCATAGATCCAGCTGATGCCGAGGTTTGGCTGAATATGCTACAAAATGTTTTGATGTAATGAGTTGCTCTGAGAAGTAAAGTCAAGCTAGCCACATTCCTACTAGAGAAAGAAGTAGAGGGATGGTGGAAATCGATTTTAGCCAGACGGAGTGATGCACGTACTCTGGATTGGCAAACATTCAGAGGCATATTCGAAGATAAATATTACCCTAGCACGTATTGTGAGGCAAAGAGGGATGAATTTTTAGAACTGAAGCAATGGCCACTTTCAGTGGCTGAGTATGAGAGAAGGTATACCGAGCTGTCACGGTATGCTGATGTGATTATGACATCTGAAAGTGAATGGTGTCGGAGATTTGAAAGAGGGTTACGTCCTGAGATACGAACCGATCACGAGCAGTGCATTGCAAAGTGGGTGACTTTTCCACGCTTGCAGAGAGTGCTCACGTGTTGAGCGAGTATAACAGAGGCACACAAACAGTGGTGGAGCCTACTCGAGGGCCTTCAACGACGAGCAGTTTTCATGGTCGTGAGCATCGATGATTCACACTTAGAGTGATAGTTTTTAGTCGTAAGGACTTTAAAAGTCGAGCTGGCGGCCAGATATCGAGGCAAACACATGTTAGTGGTGCCTAGCAGAGGCAGAGCCAAAGAGCACCTAGTCAATCTGCCAGATCCATAGTAAGACCACCGACAATACAGAAGTCTGTTGCAAGTGCAACAAGGAGAACTCCATTTACAAATTGTGGCAAGAATCATCGAGGCCAATGTCTTGTGGGTGTCGATGTGTGTTACCAGTGTGGACAACCAGGGCATTTTAAGAGGGATTGTCCACGGTGAGAGCAACCACAGATGGACCGAGGAGTTGGGTCCCAGACAGTTGAGCAACCAAGAGTTCCAGTAGCTGCAAGAGAGGGCACCAGTGGTGCTAAATAGAAAGGAAGTTGTTTTCAAGAAACCAGGATTAGCTGAAGTGGTTTTCAGGGGTGAAGGGAAGATTATCCCTACGAGCTTGATTTCAGCATTAAAAGCTGAAAAGTTGTTGAGGAAAGGTTGCATGGCATTTCTTGCACACGTAGTGGTGGTGTAGGAAGAAAAGCTAAAACCAGAAGATGTTCTTGTGGTGAACGAATTTCTTGATGTTTTTCCAACCGATCTGTCAGGGTTGCCACCTGATAGGGAAGTAGAGTTCACTATTGAATTGCTACCAGGAACAACACCTATTTCCTAAGCGCCGTATAGAATGGCTCCAAGTGAGCTCAAGGAGTTGAAGATGCAGTTACAAGAACTAGTTGATAAAGGATACATCAGACCTAGTGTATCACCCTGGGGAGCTCCAGTATTATTTGTAAAGAAGAAAGATGGTACCCTTAGATTATGCATTGATTATAGACAGTTAAACAAGTCACGATACGTAATAAGTATCCTTTACACCGTATGGATGACTTGTTTGATCCGTTACGAGGAGCATCAATGTTTTCTAAGATTGATTTGAGATCAGGATACCATCAGTTAAAGGTTAGGGAATCAGATATTCCTAAGACAAAGATTCGAGAACAGTCACGAGCATTATGAGTTTTTAGTAATGTCGTTCGGTTTGGCGAATGCACCAATAGATTTTCATGGACCTCATGAGCAGGATATTCCACCGATATTTGGATCATTTCGTGATAGTATTTATTGATGATATACTAGTTTACTCAATTGATAGGAAAGCTCATGAGGAACATTTGAGGATTATTCTACAAACAACACGAGAGATATAAGCGGTTGTATGCTAAATTCACCAAATGTGAGTTTTGGTTGAATCAGGTAGTGTTTCTAGGGCATGTTGTTTCAGCAAATGGAGTTAGTGTGGATCCGCATTAAGTGAAAGTTGTGGTCAATTGGGAGAGACCAGCTAGTATGACAGAGGTACGTAGTTTCCTAGGCTTGGCAGGATACTACAGACGGTTTGTTGAGGATTTCTCACGATTAGCATTGCCATTAACAATTTTGACAAGGAAGAATGCTAAGTTTGAATGGTTAGATAAGTGTGAACAGGGTTTTCAAGAGCTGAAAAAGAGGTTAGTTACAACACCTATTCTGACACTTCCTGTAACGGGAAAAGAGTATGTGATTTACTGTGATGCCTCGAGACAAGGTTTAGGGTGTGTTCTAATGCAAGGAGGAAAAGTAATAGCTTATGCGTCAAGACAATTGAAACAGCACGAATGTAATTACCTTACCCATGATCTCGAGCTAGAGCAGTTGTTTAGCACTGAAGATCTGGAGACATTACTTGTTTGGTGAAAGGTGTCACATTTACACAGATCATAAGAGTCTGAAATATATTTTTGATCAGAAGGAGTTGACTATGAGACAAAGAAGATGGTTAGAACTGAGTACAGATTATGATTGTACCATAGAATACCATCCAGGTAAGGCGAATGGGATAGCAGATGCATTGAGTAGGAAGTCAAGACTTCCTAAGGACGCCTTGTGTGGTATTCGAGCGACATTTTTAAGTACTCTATGGGATTCTAAGGCAGTTGTGAATGCAGAGAGTTTAGGGAATCTTTTAGCTCAATTCCAGGTCAGGTCTTCACTCATAGCAAAGGTTGTGAGAAGACAACCAGAGGATAGTAACTTGCAAAAAATGTTTGGGATGTCCAAACAAGGCCCAGAAGCAGAATTTAAAGTGAGATCAGATGGAGCCATAGAGAGGCAGAGAAGACTGTGTGTTCTATGTTTTAGTGAGCTTAAAGATGTTATTCTAGAGGAAGCTCACAGTTCAGCTTAAGCTATGCATCCAGGAAGCACCAAGATGTATAAGACATTGAAAGAGTGTATTGGTGGCCTGGGATGAAGCAGGAGGTAGCTGAATATGTTGATAATGTTTGATCTGCCAACAGGTTAAACCAGTTAGACAGAGACCTGGAGGACTCCTTAATCCATTTCCAGTGCCGGAATGGAAATGGGAGCATATCACTATGGATTTTTTGTTTCGATTACCACATACTTCTAGTGAACATGATGGTATTTGGGTAATAGTGGATAGACTCACTAAAACAGCACGGTTTATACCGATTTAAGCGACATTTACACTTGATCAGCTTGTTGAGCTATATGTCGAAAGAATTGTGAGTCATTACGGAGTGCCAGTGTCCATGGTTTCAGATAGGGATCCAAGATTTATTCTAAGTTTCAGCTTAGTTTACAGAAGGCTATGGGGACAAAGTTGAATTTTAGTACAACGTTCCATCCTCAGACAGATGGTCAGTCTGAGAGGACCATCAAGACCCTAGAGGATATGTTGAGAGCACGTGTCCTTCAATTTAAGGGTAGTTGTGATACACACCTATCACTTATGGAATTCGCTTATAATAACGACTATTAGGCAAGTATTGGCATGACACCATTTGAGGCTCTGTATGGAAGGTCGTGTAGAACACCCATATGTTGGAATGAAATAGGAGAGCGGAAGCTAATCGGTCCTGAGTTGGTACAAATTACGACAGACAATATTAAGGTAATCAGAAAAAAATCTGAAGGTAGCACAAGACCGTCAGAAGAGTAACGCAGATAAGAGACGAAAGGACTTAGAATTCCAGGTCGGAGATCAAGTTAAGCCCTAGATAACGGGACGAGTTGGGCCAGCAACCTACAGACTGAAGTTGCCAGCAGAACTATCCCGAGCACATAATGTTTTCCATGTATCAATGTTGAGGAAATACATTTCTGATCCATCACATGTGCTCAAGGTAGAACCAATACAACTTAAGAAGAATCTATCATATGAGGAAGAACCTCTACAAGTACTGGATCGGAAAAAACAGGTGCTTAGGAACAAGTCAATACCACTGGTAAAGGTCTTGTGGAGAAATCACGACGTCGAGGAAGCAACATGGGAAAGCGAAGACACAATGAAAGAAAAGTACCCACAACTTTTTCGTCTTTGAATTTCGAGGGCGAAATTCCTCTTAAGGGGGTAGTAAATTGTAAGCCCTAAACTCTATTTTCTTTTATCATTTTACACTCATTCATGATGATTTGAAATAAGCAAAATCGTATAGGTTGCACTAAATGATGTCGTGATCGAATTTCGGAATCTATTGAATTTGGAGCTACAATGTGTCTAAACTTCATAAGGGGATAGGTAAACCATTGAAAAAAGCATATTAAAAGTTGCATTGAAGTAAGTTCAAATCATTAGCAAATTGGAGAAGTTTTAGGTGCATCATGTATTGAATGGAAGATCATATATCTCACAGACTTAAGATAAGTTGGCTAAATGCATAGGGTTTCTTTACACACTTATTTTGGTGTTTTAAAAAGGTGATTATGATGTAAATATTGAAGGAGGAGCTGGCCAAGGGAGGTGAAGCCTCGGAGTTAAACAAGGCAAGTAGGTGCTGTGAAATTCGTAGAAAAACAGCAAGCAGCTGGAAAATAGGTCAACTTCAATCGACCATATCGCTCTGTATACTGAACCAAATTCGATGATTTTTGTGTCAAAATCTCAGAAATTGAGTGTAGAATAAGAAACTGATTGGCCTTTCAGAAAATACCAAGAGTACGAAGGAGAAAAGTGCAGAAAAGGGAAGGGTGTTCAGGATTCTCGGGTAGCAGAATAGTATGAGGAGATAAGTCTGTTTTGAGCTCTTGAGGAGGAATTAGAAGCTGACATTTTGAGGTAAGTAAGCTAAGATGTTGTCCTTGAGGTTTATCAAAAAATATTTTGTGGTTGTGTTGATAAATGTTGAGGAACCCAAGCTGAAAGTTGAACCTGTAATTTTAGGTGAAAGGGAAAAACTTCTAGCAAGAGATTGAAGGAGATTCTCTTCCATTTCTATATACCTTACAACCAATTGTGTGTATGGCTATTCTGAATTGAGTTATGGGACTGAATTAGACCTGTTTCTAAGGTGCATAAGGAAAGGAATTGATGTTACTTTTTTGTGAAGAGGAAGGCAGAAGACAAAATTTCTTTGTCAAATCTGAGAAGTCTCACGATGTTTTGGTTGTTACGATCATATACTTGGAGTTAGAAGCTCTAATTTGTATGGTTCGAAAACTTATTGAATTTCCTACAACTTTCGTTAAGAAATCGTGAGTAGTAATGTCTAGAAGATGTTTTAAATATCAGGTAAAATTTGTTGTGCAGCAGAAAATCCGAATCTGGAAACAGCAGAAGTCTGTTTTGAAGAAAGTAGCTTTCGAGGTATTTCTGAATAAATCCGTTTGGAATTTCAATTTCATGTCTTCATATGATTTTTAGAGGGTTCAAAAAGGAAGAGTTTGGTATAAATTATATTATTTTTCGATAAGTAATGAAGAAGTTATGGCTGTCTGAAAAACAGGGAGAAAAAATGAAAATCTTTGGAAATTTGAAAGTGTGTTTTCTTGCAAGTTTTAAGGTAAAAATCATGAGCTCGAGGTTCTAATGGTTGAGTTGGTTTGTTTGACAGGCCAAGAGCAAATAGGTCAAGTTTACAAGCCAAGGTTCTAATTCTAATACTGTGAGTGACTCTATCTTAGAACTATGCTTGACCTATGTTTTTCTTCATGAACATAAGTGTTGATAATTACATCCTGTTTGAACTAGTTATGAATGGCTTCATAGAGTTTTCTAACATAAAGTTCATGATGGAACCTAAGCATGCTTGAAGTTAGTTGTAACTATAAATCCAAGTATGGAAACTAAATTGTGAAAGTATGCTTTCCTTTAGAGAATGTTTTGTGTAAATCCACTTGGGAACATGTTTAGATGATAATGTAAAAATGTCAAGAAATTGTGGTATGTGTTATAAAGACATGATTTCCATGGTACACAAATTATGCCCTTGTTTGGGGTTAACCCCTAATACTGAAGGACATTCGAGAAGGTACTTAGGGGGGAATGAATCATGATATCCCGATACTGAAGGACAATGAGAAGGTATCCGGGTAGTAAATGGTTTTACCTAAATACTTAATGACAATGAGAAGGTATTCGGGTAGCAAATGGTTTTACCTTAATTCTGAAGGACATAGAGAAGGTATTAGGGAAAACCAAACGACCAAAGGTATTCCACGTGCACGTGAGAGAGAGAGGTATGAAACTTATTGGTATAAATGTAACTCTACCACCTCTATGGTTTGATGTGGTATCATGTCATGTGTTTTGTAATGTTTTAAAGATAGACACTCACTGAGCTTTTTAGCTCATTCTTTCAATGTTTTCAAACCTTTTCAGGTAGAGATCGAGCTCCTGATACCTGACATCCTGCCATAGTCTGCTGGAAGTTTCATAAGTTGTTAGTTTGTACGTGGTTGGTGTTGTATAGCAAGTCGTTATGTAGTTATAGAAGTTTTGTACATTAGTGGTTGTATAAACAATGAGTTGTCTTGTGTTGTTTTGATGCACTTGACTTTTAGTTTCCAAAAGAGACTTATGAAGGGTTTCTCCTTGTGTATGTTTAATAGTTGTCCAGTTTCTGCTGTGCTGTGTTAAAATGTTCCATATGCGAACATAGTATGTTTATCAGGAGAACAGGGTCAGCAGGTGTTGTTAAGAGGTAAACAATGTCTGTTGGTTTCACACCGCCTTTCGGGCTAAGTAGCAGGTAGTTCGGGAGGGGGTGTGACATCTTACCTCCCTTCTGAATGAACTCCAGACCTTTCAATCTTTGATGAAAATTTAGGGATCGAAAGGTGAGGCAAATTTTGCCAGTAGGAGTTATCACAGAGGTTCGACCTGCAGGACAAAATGATGGCTTCATCTTCTTAACACGAAAGGGAAGAAGAACATGAAGAAAGGTTGAAAAGGGAAACAGTGACAAAGCCGCCACGAGTAAAGGCAAGAAAGTCAAAGAAGTTACTGACAAAGGAAAGTGTTTCCACTGCAACGAAGACGTGCATTGGAAACGGAACTGTTCGAAGTACATTGCATAAAAGAAGATGGAAGGTAAATATGATTTACTTTGCCTAGAAGCTTGTTTAGTGGAAAATGATAAAACTGCTTGGATACTTGATTTAGGCGCCAATAATCATGTTTGCTCTTCTTTTCAGGGAATTGATTCCTGGCAGCAGCTACAGAAAGGAGAGATAACACTCGGGGTTGGAAATGGAGAAGTTGTCTCAGCTGTAGCAGTGGGCACGATGAAGCTTTATTTTGGCAAGAAATATGTATTGTTGGACAATGTATTAGTGATACCAGGGTTTACTAGAAACCTTAGTTCCATTTCTTGCCTCTTAGAACAGTGTATTTCTGTTTCCTTCTCAATGAATAAAGTGTTTATTTTGAAGAATGGTATAGAAATATGTTCAACTTCATTAGAAAATGGGTTGTATGTTTTAAGGCCTAATTCAGTCAAAATGGTTTTGAATACTGAATTATTTAAAACTGCAAACGCACAAACTAACAAATGTAAAATTTCTCCTAAAGAAAATGCTTGGCATCTTAGGTTGGGTCACATTAATCTCAATAGGATTGAGAGATTGGTAAAGAACAGACTTCTAAACAAGTTAAAAGAAAACCCTTTGTCGGTATGTGAATCTTGCTGATAGCACACAAAATGTGCTATCCTTAGGCTTATTTATTGCTAGTTTTATGATGATTTAAGGGCTTTTACGTGTTTAATTCATTCAATTTCAGGTTAAGGGCTTAAACGGAGCTATTAGAGACAAATTGGATCACTCGGGATCAAAACGAGGCTATTTGGAGCTAAAAATAATACCAATTGGAAGAGAAAATGACCAATCCAAGCATGATGACCCGAGGTGATGGAGTTGCAACGCCGAATGTGTTGATTAAAGGCGTTGAAGACCCCAGGCAATAGGCTTGCAACGCTGCCTAGCAGCGTCGCAACACTATCTCGATAAGGAAGCTTAAATGAGGAGCTGCACAGAGGGCGTTGCAACGCTGCCTTGCAGCGTCGCAACGCCACATCGATAGGAAGGCGCGCGCGTTAGGGTAGCGGCGTTGCAACGCGCGCCTCGGCGTTGCAACGCCATCGAATGTTTCCTTATTTACCATGCGTTTAGGGTACAACGTTAACCTTATTTGTCCCTAAGCGCTGTAATTTGCACCGATGATGCCTATAAATAGAACATTATGCATTGTGTAAAAGGGGAGCCGAATTTGGTAGTTTTTAGCCCTAGTTTCGAAATACACACTCTAAGGGGAGAAAAAAGAGCATTCCTTGAGAGTCAAAGCGTTTGTGGAGGCTCGAGATCGTGACGGGAGCTCGGGAACGAGAGACCGACTTCGACACATAAGTTTATTTCTCTTTCTTTTAGTTTGTAATTGAGTTTAAAGACTTTTCCTATGACTTTAACTTGTTTCTAGGGTGATTTTGAGTAGCTAAACGTTGTAGTTTGAATTTGATTAGCATGTTTTAGATTTATTTGATTATGTATTGAAATTTGTTATGTTATTTGTTTTTAGCAATTCGTTCTTAATTTCATAAATCTTGTTGGTTTAAGTGGGCTCGAGAGAAAAAGCTTAGATTAGAGCAAAGTTGTCAAAACTCTTAGAAATTTGGCATGAGAAAGACCTAGAAGTCTAAGGGAAACACATAAAGAAGTTACTTAATGTCGTGCATGCTTAGATTTTATTTGGAAACTATAGAATTTATTGTGTGTGTGAGGCTCACTAAGGATCGAGAGACTTTTTTTAGTGTATTACTTATTGTTTATAAATTCATGATATTAGTTCATTGCATGTGTTAAATAATGAATTAACTTGGGAAATCAACTTCCTCATATCTATTATATTCGTGTCTCCAATTGTACATTTATTTTCTATCTTTGTTTTCCCCTATCTATCAAAGTTTTGTTGCTTTAGCTAAAATTAAGAAAAAGTATCTTGATAATTAATTAATCTAGAAAACTCATTCCTGAGGACGATACTATGTACTCAAATTACTATACTAAAACTTGACCCGTACACTTGTGGTATTGCAATATAATTTTAAGCAACAAGTTTTTGCCGCCGTTGCCGGGGAATGATGATTATTTAGATTAATTAATATTAGGAGAAAATTTAGAAATTTTAGACTAAAGCTTGTTTGTGTGTTTTTTCTTATTTGTTCTTTTTGAGTGTTTGTTTTTTTTGCCTTATTTATTTTATTTTAAGTTTTGTGTGTTTTTGAGTCTTTGTCCCCTGTTTTGGTTGTGTGGATATTGTGTAAAAGTCTTGATCTAAATTATTAATTTTTCAAGCATGACTTTGCATGATTTTAAACCTTCATCATTCTATTGTCCCTCTCAGGACCCTATGAGACAGAGCAAGTTAGCTCTAGAAGAAACTGAAAAGTAAATAGCAAGTTATTGAGTTAGTTCAATAGAACTAGTCGAGCATGGTCCAAGTAAGGACAAGAGTAAGTCCAGTCAGGACTAGAATGTGAACACAAGTCTAGAATTGTGCGTTTGAGTTGAGTACTCATTACATGTCTAGTATGTTAATATGTTATAGAAGTCATGCCACCACGCATTAGCAGGCGATGCGATGCGAGGCAAGATCGGGGCGGGACACAGGATCTTACCCAAGATCAATCCCAGTGGAGATCTAGTGCCCGAGAGTTCAGATACGGGCCAGAATTAAGCAGCATGCTAATTCCTCACAGGAGGTAGGTAAGCCATAGGGAGCAGGGTTAAGTAATCCAGATAAGACATATAGAATAAATCACCTAAAAGAATTAGGAGCCACAGTGTTTGAGGGTTCCAAAGATCCGATTGAAAGCGAGGTTTGGCTAAATAAGCTTGATAAATGTTTTGATGTTATGAGTTGCTCACGAGAGCGAAATGTTAAGTTGTCACACCCTCCCGAACCACTTGCTAACTTAGCACGGGAGGCGGCATGAAGCCAACAGACATTGTTACCTCTTGCGATTACTGCGACACTACTTTACACGAAAACAAACTATGTTCGCATATGGAACACTTTAAACTTAACACAATGAGCTGGACATCTCTAAGGCGTACATGAGGAGAAACTCTTCTTAAGTCTCTCACGGAAACTAAAGCGAGCAAGAATATCAAACCACAAACAGTCCAAACCACTAATTAAGCAACCACAACCTCTAAAGCACAAACGACTATAACTACATAGTTCTCTTAAAATAATTTACAAACATATGGACTTGCTAAACTACACCAACCACGCACAACATATCAAACATGAGAAGCTTCCGGCACAGACTATGGCGGGTTATCGTGCGCAGGAGCTCGATCCTACGAAAAGTGGGAAAATCTTTCGAAAGAATGAGCTATGAAGCTCGGTGAGTGACTTGAGTTTTTAAGAAAGTTATTAACTCGTAAATCATATCACCTGGCCATCTATGAGCATATGCATCTGTAATCAAATGTTAAAAAGTAATGTGTAATCATAATAGCTTTTCATGAAAACCCGTGAAGTATACCGTTAAAATCTCGTAAGGCATGTAAATGATATAAGCTCTTTTTAAAACATGTCACAATCTACGTTGTGTAGGGCACGCCAAAGACACCAACGTTTATTCTACGATGTAGTGGGGCCGCCCGAAGACTCCCATCGTCTTTGTCGTAGTGGGGCCCGCCCAAAGACTCACGACAAAGACTGTTATCACGGAGTACACTCAACGTCGACAACGAGAATAAGACTCGTGTGCACACGGTACCATAAAGCCTCGGGCTCAATATCTCGAGAAATTCACATGAAAACATTTGAACATGCCTGCCTATCTTTTCTTTCGTAAACTCAAGCTTACTCGAATTTTGTTCATAAAATTGGAAAACTTTAAAACATACTTGCTAGTACATGCTTGCTTGAAATCATAACATTTCCATAAATTTTGGCAACCATTGAACATATGCTCATGTATAAACTTTATAAAGACTTTTAGGGTCACAATGAACACTTGAAACATTTCTAGGAAAACATGAATACTCATAAACATGTGTTCAAAAGAAAGCATAATGCATTGAAAACTTTTATTCTAGCAAAACTTGCATTTCTTGAACATAATTCAAGCATATATACACTTTTGAAGTTCGTTTTATCACTCACAGTGCTTGAACTAGAATCTTAGCCCGTACACTCGACCTATTTGCTCTTGGCCTGTCAAACAAACCAAATTCATGTATTAGAACCCCGAGCTCATGGTTTTTAACCTTAAAACTACAAGAAAACACACTTTCAAAAATTCCAGCATTTTCAGATTTTCTACCCTGTTTTCAGACAGCCATAACTTCTTCATTACTTATCCAAAAAGAATGTAATTTATACCAAACTCTTCCTTTTTGAACCCTCTAAAACTCTTATGAAGACATGAAAATGAAATTCCTAACGTATGGGTTAGAAATTACCTCAGTAGCTTAACCCCTAAATTGATCCTGCTGCTGTTCCAGATTTCACTTCCTGCTACAACCCGAGACTTAACCTGATGATTACAACCTCTTCCAATCATTTTCTTCTCACGATTCCTTCACAAAACGTGTAGGAAATTGAATAAGCTTTCGAACCATACCAATTAGAGCTTCTAACTCCAACTATACAGATCAGAACAACCAAAACATCAGAGACCTCTCGGATTTGACAGCAAATTTCTGTCTTCTGCCTTCCTCTTAACAAAACAGCAACTTAACATCAGAATTGGCTCGAGCTTCCTTCACGAATTTTGTTCCAATATGAGTTAAATTTCATGAAACAAAAGCTCAACTCTTACCTCTTCTTGTGGAGCTCGAGATGAACAGAAAATCAGAGCTTGTCTGAGTTGATTTTCTTGCTGTAAGAAAGAATCCTCTTGAGTTTTCTCCTTTTCTTCTGCAACTCCAGCTCAAAATCACCAAAAATGGTCTCCTTCTTCTTCCTTTATCCTTCAACCACGAAGCTTCAGCCTTAGTTTGTGAGGAAAGAGAAGAAAATGAAGAGAAAACCCCTTTTTAAAAAAGTCAATCGGTGGAAAAAGGTGTTGTTTTGTCTTCTTCCCTTTTTCTTTTTCCTTTTCTTTTTCTTTCCTTTATCTTCTTTCTTTCTTTTCTTTTCTTTTCTTTTCTTTTCTTAACAAAACAAAATAACTTAATATAAAACATTTGTTTCATTTCCTTTTCTTCTTTTGTGTTTAAAAGCAAACCAAACCAAAACGGTTTAAACTTTCTTTCCTTGTTTTCCTTTTGTCTTTCACTTCATTACTTTTCTTTTTAAAACATGGGAAACCAAGTTTTAAACATTCATTTCTTCTTTCTTTTTGTTGTTTGATAATAAGAAAGTTCCAAAGAAAGATCTCGGGTTTACAACTTACCTCCCCCTTAAGAAATTTCGTCCTCGAAATTGAGTAGTCTTTAAGTGAAAATCATTGGGTACTTCCTCCTCATTAGATCCTCTAACTCCCAGGTTGCCTCCTCCACTCCGTGATGTCTCCAACGAACCTTCACGAGTGAGATCGTCTTGTTTCTTAAAACTTGTTCTTTCCTGTCGAGGATTTGAACTGCATCCTCTACGTAACTCATGTCTTCTTTCAACTCAATTGGTTGTGCTTGCAACACATGTGTCGGATCTGGAATATACTTCCTCAACATGGACACATGAAATACATCATGTACTTGAGATAGTTCCGTTGGCAACTCCGGTTTGTAGGTTGGTAGCCCAACTCGTTTCATTACTTGATAAGGATCAATATATCGGAACTTAGCTTACCTTTCTTTCCAAAACTTGATCTCCGACTTGGAATTCTAAGTCCTTTCATTTGCTAATCGCATAACTCTTACGACGGTCTTTTGCTACCTTCAAATTCTCCTTGATTACCTTAATACTATCTCGTCAGTAACTTGTACCAACTTAGGACCGATTAGCTTCCGCTCTCCTAGTTCATTCCAATATACGAGCGTTCTACATGGTCTTTTATCCAGAGCCTCAAATGGTGCCATGCCAATATTCATTTGTAGTGTTATTGTGTAAGCAAATTCCATAAGCGATAGGTGTGTATCACAACTTCCCTTAACTTGAAGGAAACATGTTCTCAACATGTCCTCTAAGGTCTGGATGGTCCTCTCTAACTGCCCATCTGTCTGAACATGAAACACTGTACTAAAACTCAGCTTTGTCCCCATAGCCTTCTTTAAACTAGGCCAAAACTTAGAAGTAAATCTCGGGTCCCTATCTGAAACTATGGACACTGGCACTCTGTATTGACTCACAATTTGTCGACGTATAGCTTAGCTAGCTGATTAAGCGTAGACATCGCTTTAATCGGTACAAACCGTGTTGTCTTAGTGAGTCTATCCACCATTACCCAAGTACCATCATGTCCATTTGAAGTACGTGGTAATCTAAACAGAAAAACCATAGTAATACGCTCCCATTTCCATTCCGACACT
The DNA here is from genome assembly GCA_036507285.1 of Trichosanthes cucumerina. Lineage (NCBI taxonomy): Eukaryota > Viridiplantae > Streptophyta > Magnoliopsida > Cucurbitales > Cucurbitaceae > Trichosanthes > Trichosanthes cucumerina. The sequence goes on from CM071840.1 coordinate 42,427,362, forward strand.
AGCAATGGGTTAAGGAGTCCTTTTTGCTTCTGTCTAACTGGTTTAACTTGCTGACAGATTAAACATCTATCACATAATCAACTATCTCCCGCTTCATCCCGTGCCACCAATAAGTCTCATAAAAGGTTTTACACATCTTGGTGCTTCTCGGATGCATAGCGCAATTTGAATCGTGAGCTTCTTCTAGAATAGCATTCTTAAGCTCACTAACACTCTAACGCATAGTCTTCCTTGTTTCTCTATGGCTCGCCTCGATCTCATTTTAAATTTTGCTTCTTGGCCCTATTGGACTTTCTAAACATCTTTTGCAAGTTACTATTCTCTCGATTGTCTTCTCACAATCTCTATTATGAGTGAAGGCACGATCGAAATTAAACTAAAGACCCTACAATTCTCTGTGATTTACAACCGCCTTAGAATCCTTAGAGTACTTAAAAATGTTGCTCAAAACCACACGAGGCGCGCCTTAGGAAGTCTTCACTTTCGCTCAATGCAATCTGCTACCACATTCACCTTACGAATGGTATTCAATGGTACAATCATAATCTTTAATCGATTCTAACCATCTTCTCTGTCTCATATTCAACTCCCTTTGATCAAAGATATACTTGAGACTCTTATGATGCGTGTAAATGTGACACCTTTCACCAAGCAGTAATGTCTCCGGATCTTTAATGCTAGAACAACCGCTGCTAACTCAAGATCATGGGTAGGGTAATTACGTTCGTGCTTTTTCAATTGCCTTAACACATAAGTTATTACTTTTCCTTCTTGCATCAAGACACACCCTAAATCTTTCCTCGAGGCATCACAAGAAACAACATACTCTTTTCCCGTTATAGGAAGTGTCAAAATAGGTGTTGTAACTAATCTCTTTTGACTCTCACGAAAACTCTGTTCACACTTATCGACCATTCGGTCTTAGCATTCTTTCTTATTAAAAGCCATTAGGGTAATACTAATCGTGAGAAGTTCTCAACAAATCATCTGCAGTATTCCGCCAAGCCTAGGAAACTACGTACCTCTGTCGTACTAACTGGTCTCTCCCAGTTGACTACAATTTTAACTTTATTTGGATCCACACTAACACCATTTGCTGAGGCAACATGCCCCAAAAACATTACCTGGTTCAACCAAAACTCACATTTGGTGAATTTAGCGTATAAATTGTTTATCTCGTAGTGTTTGCGAGAATAATACTCATGTGTTCCTCGTGAGGCTTTCCTGTCAATCGAGTAAACTAGTATATTATCAATAAATACTATTATAAACTGATCCAAATACTGGTGGAAAACCTGTCCATGGGGTCCATGAAAACTGCTAGTGCATTGTTAAACCGAATGGCATTACTAAACACTTATAATGCTCGTACCTCATTATGAATAATGTCTTAGGAATGTCGATTCTCGACCTTTAATCGATGATATCACGATCTCAAATCAATCTTAGAAAACACGATGCTCCTCGAATCTGGTCAAACAAGTCATCTATACGGGTAGAGGATACTTGTTACGTATCGTGACTTTGTTTAAGCGCATCGTAATCAATGCATAATCTAAGGGTGCCATCTTTCTTCTTTACAAATAACACTGGAGCTCTCCAAGGCGATACACTAGGCCTTATGTATCCCTTATCAACTAGTTCTTGTAACTACATCTTCAGCTCTCTGAGCTCACTTGGAGCCATTCAATACGGCGCTTGCGAATAGGTGCTATTCCTGGTAGCAGTTCAATGGTGAACTCAACTTCCCTATCGGTGGCAATCTCGATAGATCGCTAGATAAACAACAAGAAAATTCATTCACAACAAGAACATTTTTCTGTTTTAGCTTTTCTTCCCGCACCTCAACTACATGTGCAAGAAACGTTGTGCAACCTTTACTTAATAACTTCGAGCTTTGAATGCGAGAAACAAACTCATAGGGATAGTCTTTCTTTCATCCCATAAAACCACTTCAGCTAATCCTGGTTTCTTGAAAACAACTTCCTTTATATGGCAATCTCTGGAAGCATAATGAGTAAATAGGAAATCCATCTTTAAGATTGCATCTCACACCTGCAAGTCTAGTGGAAGAAGATCCACTAACATATTGAGACCTTCAACTAAGACCTCACAATTTCTGCATCCTTTGAATTGACTAGTAACACATCACCAACTGGAGTGTATATAACTAACCTTCTACATAAAGGTTCTAGCTTTCCATTCAACTTAGTCAAGAACATACTAAAGCAAAGAAATGTGTAGCACCTTGTTCTATTAAAACAGGTGCAGGTACATTTCAAATAGTAATTGTGCCAATAATCGTATCTGGTGCATCCTCAGCTTCTTGCTGAGTCATAACCTAGACCTTTCCGTGTTGCTTAGGCCTCCCTACAACTCTCTTTAGTCGAACACCACTGGTGCCCTCTCTTGCGACTCATGAAACTCTCATTTGCTCAACTAAGCTGGAACTCAACTCCCTAGTCCCTGCATGCATTTGTCCATAGTGTGGACAATCCCTCTTGACATATCACCGGTTGTCAAGATTGGTAGCATGTACCAATGATCCACAAGACAATGACCTTGATGATTCTTTGCAACAGATCACACATGGAGTTTTCCTTGCTATCACGGCAATAGACTCTTGCCCTCTTTGCGGTCTTCTTTGCTAATCAAACAAACTAATTAGGTTCTTTTTAATTCTGCCTCTAATAGGCACTACCCACAATCATCTGCCTCGATGCCTGGCTACTTGGCTACTAGCTTGCTCCTTAAAGTCATATTGACTTAGAAACATTTACTCAAGTGTGAATCTCATTGCTCACGACCTTGAAAGCGCTTGTTGTCGAAGCCTCCACAACTAGGCTTCACTATCGATCGCACCTCTGCTATACTACTGCTCAACACACGAGAGCGATCTCTACCATTTGGGAGAAATCAATCCACTTAGCAATGGTCAGATGGCGGAGTGCACGTATCTCAGTGTCGTAACCCTCTTTCAAATCTTCGACACCTGTCATTCTCAGATGCCACAATCACATCAACATACCGCGAAAACTCGGTATATCTTCTCTCATACTCAGCCACTGAAAGTGTCTCTTGTTTTAGTTCTAAGAATTCATCCCTCTTTGCCTCTCGATACGTGCTAGGGTAATATTCATTTTCAAATATACTTACGAAAGTTTGCGGTGTGAAATACGTGCATCACTGGCCCAGCTAACATCGATCTCCATCATCCTTCTACCTTTTTAGCAGCAAGAATGTGGCCAACTTAACATTTCGCTCCTCAGAGCAACTCATAACATCAAAACATTTATCAAGCTTATTTAGCCAAACCTCAGCTTCAACTGGATCTTTGGAACCCTCAAACACTGTGGCTCCTAATTCTTTTAGGTGATTTATTCTATATGTCTTATCTCGGATTACTTAACCCCGCTCCCTATGGCTTACCTACCTCTGTGAGGAATTAGCATCTCGCTTACTCGCCCGTGATCTCAACTCTCGGGCACTAGATCTCCACCGGGATTGATCTTGGGTAAGATCCGTGTCCGAATCCCGATCTTGCCTGCATCGTGCGCTAGTACGTGGTGGCATGACTTCTATAACATATTAACATACTAGACATGTAATGAGTACTCAACTCAAACGCACAATTCTAGACTTGTGTTCACATTCTAGTCTGACTGGACTTACTCTTGCCCTTACTTGGACCATGCTCGACTAGTTCTATTGAACTAACTCAATAACTTGCTATTTACTTTTCAGTTTCTTCTAGAGCTAACTTGCTCTGTCTCATTCCCATGGAGCTAATCGCTCACGATACCAAGTTGTCGAGACCTCTCGGATTTGATGACAAATTTCATCTTCCGCCTTCCTCTTAACAAAACAAAGCAACTTAACATCGAATTGGCTCGAGCTTCCTTCACGAATTTTGTTCCAATATGAGTTAACTTTCATGAAACAAAAGCTCAACTCTTACCCCTTCTTGTGGAGCTCGAGATGAACAGAAAATCAGAGCTTGTCCGAGTTGATTTTCTTCTTTGTAAGAAAGAATCCTCTTGAGTTTTCTCCTTTTCTTACGCAACTCCACTCAAAATCACCAAAAATGGTCTCCTTCTTCTTCCTTTATCCTTCAACCACGAAGCTTCAGCCTTAGTTTGTGAGGAAAGAGAAGAAAATGAAGAGAAAACCCCTTTTTAAAAAAGTCAATCGGTGGAAAAAGGTGTTGTTTTGTCTTCTTCCCTTTTTTTTTCCTTTTCTTTTCTTTCCTTTATCTTCTTTCTTTCTTTTCTTTTCTTTTCTTTTCTTTTCTTAACAAAACAAAATAACTTAATATAAAACATTTGTTTCATTTCCTACACGTTTTGTGAAGGAATCGTGAGAAGAAAATGATTGGAAGATGTTGTAATCATCAGAGTTAAGTCTCGGGTTGCGGTAGGAAGTGAAATCTGAACAGCAATGTGAGGATCAATTTAGGGGTTAAGCTACTGAGGTAATTTCTAACCCATACGTTAGGAATTTCATTTTCATGTCTTCATAAGAGTTTTAGAGGGTTCAAAAAGGAAGAGTTTGGTATAAAGTACATTCTTTTGGATAAGTAATGAAGAAGTTATGGCTGTCAAAACAGGTAGAAAATCTGAAAATCTTTGGAATTTTTGAAAGTGTGTTTTCTTGTAGTTTTAAGGTTAAAACCATGAGCTCGGGGTTCTAATACATGAATTTGGTTTGTTTGATGGGCCAAGAGCAAATAGGTCGAGTGTACGGGCTAAGATTCTAGTTCAAGCAATCGTGAGTGATAAAACGAACTTCAAAAGTGTATATATGCTTGAATTATGTTCAAGAAATGCGAGTTTTGCTAGAATAAAAGTTTTCAATGCATTATGCTTTCTTTTGAACACATGTTTATGAGTATTCATGTTTTCCTAGAAATGTTTCAAGTGTTCATTGTGACCCTAAAAGTCTTTATAAAGTTTATACATGAGCATATGTTCAATGGTTGCCAAAATTTATGGAAATGTTATGATTTCAAGCAAGCATGTACTAGCAAGTATGTTTTAAAGTTTTCCAATTTTATGAACAAGTCGAGTAAGCTTGAGTTTCTGAAAGAAAAAGATAGGCGGGCATGTTCAAATGTTTTCATGTGAATTTCGAGATATTGAGCTCGAGGCTTTATGGTGCAGTGTGCACACAGTCTTATTCTCATTGTCGACGTTGAGTGTACTCTCGTGATAACAGCGGCCATTTGTCGTGAGTCTTTGGCGGGCCCCACTCGACAAAGACGATGGGAGTCTTTGGCGGGCCCCACTACATCGTAGAATAAACGTTGGTGTACTGGGCGTGCCCTACACAACGTAGATTGTGACATGTTTTAAAAAGAGCTTATATCATTTACATGCCTTACGAGATTTTAACGGTATACTTGCTGGTTTTCATGAAAAGCTATTATGATTACACAGTTACTTTTAACATTTGATTACAGATGCATATGCTCATAGATGGCCAGGTGATATGATTTACGAGTTAATAACTTTCTTAAAAACTCAAGTCACTCACTGAGCTTCATAACTCATTCTTTCAGTATTTTCCCACTTTTCAGGTAGGATCGAGCTCCCGGTGCCTGATAACCTGCCATAGTCTGCTGGAAGCTTCTCATGTTTGATATGTTGTACGTGGTTGGTGTAGTTTAGCAAGTCCATATGTTTGTAAATTATTTTAAGAGAACTATGTAGTTATAGTCGTTTGTGCTTTAGAGGTTGTGGTTGCTTAATTAGTGGTTTGGACTGTTTGTGGTTTGATGTTCTTGCTCGTTTTAGTTTCCAGGAGAGACTTAAGAAGAGTTTCTCCTCATGTACGTCTTAGAGATGTCCAGTTTCCGCTGTGTTAAGTTTAAAGTGTTCCATATGCGAACATAGTTTGTTTTCAGGTAAAGTAGTGTCAGCAGGTACTGTTAAGAGGTAACAATGTCTGTTGGCTTCATGCCGTCTCCCGTGCTAAGTTAGCAAGTGGTTCGGGAGGGGGTGTGACACCCTAGGTATGTGCATCATGATTTCTCTGAATTTCATCTGTCTAATTTTTACCATTATGTACCTGAAATTGATAAATATTCTTGTAATGGTAGTCATCTAGGCAGTTGGAACCATAATTTTTTGCACTTTAACCAACCCTTAGAAAAATCTTCTTTTATGGACCAATTGGCAGAATACACCTTAGAATTGAAATTTAAAAATATGGTTCATAGTGAATTAGAGAGGTTGGATAGGTTAGAAACTGAGGTGGTAGGACTTTGGGAAATAGAACAAGATAGAGCTCAGTACCTTAACCGGCTAGTAATTTCCCTTAAGGCCTTACAGAAACAATTTCATATCCTTACCACTCAGGAGATGCCACCTAGGAGAATTTGTTCAGATGATAATGAGGATAGTTTGGGGGAGACTGAGGCACATCATGATCAGGTTAGTGGGGAAGACATTGGTGATACAATTAGTTCCATAGGGAAGATTCAGGTGATAGAGTTAGAGGCTGAGAAGTCTTCTTTCCTTTTATCCCCAGAAAATTCTTTTATTTTTTATAACCATTTGTCCTACACTCACGAGTCTTGTTATGATTTTTGTTCTTTTGTGTTATTAAACAAAAATACCAAAAATAATTTTCTGTCAGGGGCTCAAGAAAAGCATGATAGTCTTTTAGACTTAGAAGGCTATATCGATTCGAACAAGAAAGGCCCGAAAAAATATGAGCAATTTTATGTGCCCTGATAAGTCACCGTCTAGCTAAAGACGTTAAAGAAAGCGCTTCTTGGGAGGCAACCCAAGCTTTTATGTTTCATGTCTTTATTTTTTTGTTTTATTTTCTAGTTCCTTTTGTGTTTTTGTCCTTTCTTCTTGTTCCTCCAGGTGTATGCCCAAGGGGAGAGCAGCAGATTTGCACCCTTTTGATCCTGAGATCGAGAGGACCTGTAGGATACTCCTAAGGGAAGGAAGAGTAGAACCTCAGGAAATGGCTGATCAGGAGCTCATCAATAACCCTAAACCTATCAGGGAGTATTTCCAACCTGTGTTTAATTCTGAGCAGGCTGGAATAGTCCATGCCCCTATAAATGCTAATAATTTTGAACTTAAGGCAGTAATGTGTCTGAGATGGTTAGGGAAGGTACTTTTAGAGGCTTAGCCACAGAAGATCCTAACTCTCATTTTCAAAATTTCTTAGAAATTTGTGGCACATTTAAAATGAATGGTATCTCTGCTGATAGTATTCGCTTACGTCTCTTTCCTTTCTCTTTGCAGGGTAGAGCCAAAGAATGGCTAGGGTCCCTTCCCTCAGGTAGTATCACTTCCTAGGAGGAATTGGCCCAAGCCTTCATGACTAAATTCTTTCCACCTGTGAAAGCTGCAAAGTTAAGGACGGAGATAGGAACATTCAGACAGCAGGAGGGAGAGCAGTTATTTGAGGCATGGGAAAGGTATAAGGACAAGCTCAGGAGGTGCGCACAGCATGGCTACCCAGATTGGCTCTAGGTACAATTGTTTTATAATGGAGTGGAAGGTAAGACCAGAACCATTTTGGATGCCACTGCTGGAGGAGCTTTCATGGCGAAGCGTGCGAAGCACGCGCGCCTCACGGAGGAAGTGTCAGCTGCCACTACCGGTGGCCTCACTGAGACAATAGCAGATCTAAGCCGAGAGGTTGGATTGTATCAACTTGATGAGGTAACTTCTCTTAGATCTCATATGGCATCTCTCACTCATGCACTAAATAATTTTGCAGGATCACAACAGACAGAGATGTCCTCTCAATGCTCCCAGCCTAATGGAGAATCCACTATGGAGCAATTACACTACCTGAACAACAGAAGCAACACCTATGGGGGAAATCGGACCCAGAATAACCTACCAACACATTACAATCTAGGTTTAAGGTATCATGAGAATTTTTCTTATGCTAACAACAAGAATGTGTTGAATCCTCCTATAGGGCATGCTTCTACATCAGAAAGGAAAACATCTCTGGAAGAGACATTGCACTCCTTCATAGCTGAATCCAGAAGTCGGTCCAACCAGCTGGAAAATGCAGTCACCAGTCTATCTGGTATAGTAACAAGTCATGGAGCTGCAATAAAGAACATAGAGACCCAAATTGGCCAAATGAACACATCACTCCAGACATTGCAAGCAAGGAAAGAAACACCTTGAAGGAGTACAGTCTAGCTAAAAGACGTTAAACAAAGCGCTTCTTGGGAGGCAACCCAAGCTTCACTTATTTTGTTGTTTTGTTGTTTTAGTTGTTTTTCAGTTCTTAGTTTAATTAATGGTTGTTTATTTTGTTTTATAGGTTGTGATGAGGTCATCCTTGGTTGAAATCCATGCTCCCATTCTGAGGAACTCCAACACACATGCTTTGGCTATTCAAGGAACTCAGAAAGATCTCCATAACTCAGGACAGTATTGTTCACTCTTACCCTTATACATAATTTGTGCTTATTTCTGCAAACATTGGGGACAATGTTTAGTTTAAGTTTGGGGGTGGGATGTGATTTAATTGTTGTGACTATCCTGAGTATGCGCTAGAACTATTGATTGATTTTTACATAAGTATGATCATGATAGCCTAGGATGAGATTTAATTGGAAATTCTTGTGATTCTGCTGAAACTTGAAAGCATGACATGAATTCGAGTTAATTTAAAAATTTTCTTGAGTTTTTCCTGCACTATCATGCACATAGTTTGTGTTCCTGTAGTTTTGAAATGCTTAGAACAAAGTTATTAGGTTCAGAAGTTTGATGTCACCTCGATAGGTCTGAGAACTGATTTGAGAGTTAAACTGCAAGATAGGGTGAATGACAATATGAAGTGCATGACCTGTATAATATGTGAAACAGTTTGTTTTTTGTTGTTTGTTTATGAAAGAAAAAAATCGTGAGGGCAAAAAGAGCTACCTTCATTGTGATCAGTTAGGCCACTCATTGAGCGAGTGCTCTGGGTAAGGGTCCCTGCAATAGATGTGTGAAAGCTAGTGTCCTTACACACACACAAAAAAGAAGAAAATAGAAAAAATAGATAAAAAGTGAGTAAGTACTGAGTAGAGTTATTTAAATCTTGAATGTCGGGAGGCTCAAAGATTAGTAATTAAGACCAGTGTAGGGGGAAGTTGAATGAAGAGCCTAATAAAGTTGGTCCGAGCTTAGTAAAAATGAAGGGAACATAGACTAATCACACACGCACAGGTAGGAACACTTAGGAAAAGTTTTAGATTGCCTGTTGAAGTGTCATGTTTGAGTGTTTCCTGTGATTACTAGATTTTCCCTTAAATTTCTGAGGCATGAATCAGATGTATGTTTAAGAACAATCCGATATTTAATTCTGTTTTTGCTTGGGACTAGCAAAAGTTTAAGTTTGGGGGTGTTTGATAGCACACAAAATCTGCTATCCTTAGGCTTAATTATTGCTAGTTTTATGATGATTTTAGGGCTTTTACGTGTTTAATTCATCCAATTTCAGGTTAAGAGCTTAAACGGAGCTATTGGAGACAAATTGGATCACTCGGGATCAAAACGAGGCTATTTGGAGCTAAAAATAATACCAATTGGATGAGAAAGGACCAATCCAAGCATGATGACCCGAGGTGATGGCGTTGCAACGCCGAATGTGCTGATTAAAGGCGTTGAAGACCCCAGGCAATAGCATTGCAACGCTGCCTAACAGCGTCGCAGCGCTATCTCGATAAGGAAGCTTAAATGAGGAGCGCACAAAGGGCGTTAACGCCGCTTGCTTGCGGCGTCGCAGCGCCACATCGATAGGAAAGCGCGCGCGTTAGGGTAGCGGCGTTGCAGCGCCGCCTCGAGCGTTACCAACGCCATCGATCGCTTCCTTATTTACCACACATTTAGGTAAGTGCACAGTAACTGTATTTGCATCGATGATGCCTATAAATAGAACATTATGCATTGTGAAAAAGGGGAGACGGATTTGGTAGTTTTTAGCCCTAGTTTCGAAATACACACTCTAAGGGGAGAAAAAAGAGCATTCCTTGGGAGCCAAAGCATTTGTGGAGGCTCGAGATCGTGACGGGAGCTCGAAAACGAGAGACCGACTTCGACACATAAGTTTATTTCTCTTTCTTTTAGTTTGTAATTGAGTTTAAAGACTTTTCCTATGACTTTAGCTTGTTTTTATGGTGATTTTGAGTAGCTAAACGTTGTAGTTGGAATTTGATTAGCATGTTTTAGATTTATTTGATTATGTATTGAACTTTGTTATGTTATTTGTTTTTAGCAATTCGTTCTTAATTTCATAAATCATGTTGGTTTAAGTGGACTCGAGAGAAAAAGCTTAGATTAGAGCAAAGTTGTCAAAACTCTTAGAAGTCTGGCATGAGAATGACCTAGAAGTCTAAGGGAAACCCATAAAGAAGTTACTTAATGTCGTGCATGCTTAGATTTTGTTTGGAAACTATAGAATTTATTGTGTGTGTGAGGCTCACTAAGGATCGAGAGACGTTTTTGAGTATCTTACTTATTGTTTATAAATTCATGATATTAGTTCATTGCATGTGTTAAATAATGAATTAACTTGTGAAATCAACTTCCTCAATTCTATTATATTCGTGTCTCCAATTGTACATTTATTTTCTATCTTTGTTTTCCCCTATCTATCAAAGTTTTGTTGCTTTAGCTAAAATTAAGAAAAAGTATCTTGATAATTAATTAATCTAGAAAACTCATTCCTGAGGACGATACTCTGTACTCAAATCACTATACTAAAACTTGACCCGTACACTTGCGGTATTGCAATATAATTTTAAGCAACACCTTCCTAGAAGGCAAAATGACTAAAAGACCTTTTAGTGGAAAAGGTTATAGAGCCAAAGACCCTCTAGAGCTTATACATTCAGACCTTTGTGGTCCGATGAATGTTAAATCCAGGGGAGGATATGAATATTTCATCTCTTTTATAGATGATTATTCTAGATTTGGGCATATTTACCTAATGCACCACAAGTCTGAATCACTTGAAAAGTTCAAGGAATTCAAGACAGAGGTTGTAAATCAATTAGGTAAAACTGTTAAAACACTTCGATCAGATCGAGGTGGAGAGAACATGGATTTAAAATTCCAGAACTATATGATAGAACATGGAATTACATCCCAACTCTCAGCTCCCGGCACACCACAGCAAAATGGTGTATCGGAAAGGAGAAATAGAACCTCGTTGGACCTGGTTCGATCAATGATGAGTTATGCTCATCTCCCTAGTTCCTTTTGGGGATACGCAGTGGAGACTGCGGTATACATTTTGAATAATGTGCCCTCAAAAAGTGTTTCTGAAACACCTTTTGAACTCCAGAAAAGACGTAAATGTAGTTTATGTCACTTCAGGATATGGGGTTGTCCAGCACATGTGCTTGTGACAAATCCAAAGAAGTTGGATTCACTTTCAAAGTTGTGCCTATTCGTAGGAGACCCAAAAGAAACAAGAGGTGGTTTATTCTATGATCCTAAGGAAGATAAGGTTTTTGTGTCGACAAATGCCATTTTCTTAGAGGAGGACCACATAAGGGACCACAAACCAAAAAGTAAAGTTGTGTTGAGTGAGTTAGACGGATCAATTGCAAAGGTTGCAAATAAAACTCGACTGTCAACAAGAGTTGTTGATACTGGTTTGTGTAGTCAAGAGAGTCCATCTCAAGAGTTGAGTATGCCTCGACGTAGTGGGAGGGTTACAATACAACCTGACCGTTACATGGGTTTATCTGAAACCCAAGTTGTTATACCAGATGACAACTGTGAGGATCCATTGACATATAATCAAGCAATGGGTGACAAAGACAAAGACAAGTGGGTCGTAGCCATGGACCAAGAAATGAAGTCTATGTACTTCAATTCTGTTTGGGATCTTGTAGATAAACCTGATGGGGTAAAACCTATAGGTTGTAAGTGGATCTACAAGAGAAAGCGTGGTGTAGATGGAAAGGTGCAAACCTTTAAAGCTAGACTAGTAGCAAAGGGTTATACCCAGGTTGAAGGAGTTGACTATGAAGAGACCTTTTCACCTGTTGCTATGGTAAAGTCTATCCGTATCCTTCTTGCCATTGCCGCATATTATGACTATGAGGTATGGCAAATGGATGTAAAGACAACATTTTTGAATAACAATATTGAGGAAAAAACCTACATGGACCAACCCAAAGGGTTCATTGAACCAGGACAAGAGCAAAATGTTTGCAGGCTTAAAAGGTCGATTTATGGACTGAAACAAGCCTCTAGGTCCTGAAATATAAGATTTGATGAAGCAATCAAATCTTATGGTTTTGACCAGAATGATGATGAACCTTGTGTCTACAAGAAAATCATCAATAGTTTTGTCGCATTCCTAATTCTCTATGTGGATGGTATCCTACTTATTGGGAATGATGTAGGTTATCTTACTGACATCAAGGAATGGCTAGCTATGCAGTTCCAAATGAAAGATTTGGGTGATGCGCAGTTTGTTCTTGGAATCCAGATTGTCCGAAACCGCAAGAATAAAACACTAGCCTTGTCTCAAACATCTTACATAGACAAAGTGTTGTCAAGGTTTAAGATGCAAGATTCCAAAAAGGGATTGTTGCCTTTTAGACATGGAATCTATTTGTCTAAGGAACAGTGTCCTAAGACACCTCAAGGAGTTGAGGACATGAGACGGATTCCTTATGCATCGGCTATTGGGAGCCTGATGTACGCCATGTTGTGTACTAGGCCTGACATCTATTTTGCAGTTGGGATGGTCAGTAGGTATCAATCCAATCTAGAACTTTAACACTGGAAAACGGTTAAGACAATACTTAAGTATCTTCGGAGAACAAGGAACTACATGCTCGTGTATGGGGCTAAGGATCTGATTCTTACAGGATACAAAGATTCTGACTTTCAGACTGATAAAGATTCTCAGAAATCTACATCAGGGTCAGTATTCACTCTTAACGGAGGAGCTGTAGTATGGCGAAGCGTCAAGCAAGGATGCATCGCTAATTCCACCATGGAGGCCGAATATGTAGCAGCTAAAAAGGTTGTTTGGTTAAGGAAATTCATGCTAAATTTGGAAGTTGTTCCAAATATAACTTTGCCCATCACGATGTATTGCGATAACAGTGGTGTTGTGGCAAATTCGAGGGAACCCCGAAGTCACAAGAGGGGAAATCACATTGAGTGGAAATATCATCTCATCTGGGAGATCGTGCATAGAGGAGACGTGATTGTCATGAAGATAACCTCAGAGCACAACATTGTTGATCCTTTTACAAAGGCTCTCACGGCTAAAGTTTTTGAGAGTCACCTAGAAGGTCTAGGTTTACAAGTCTTCCCCAACTAGGGCAAGTGGGAGTATTTTGTACAAAGGGGTTTAAATGCTCTAGTTTATTGTATTTACCTTACTGTAATGTTTTAGTACTCCACAAGCTTTAGGTCAAGTGGGAGATTGTTGGGATTTATGCCCTAAACTTGTGTAATTTTGATCAATTAAATAAAAGGGTTATTTGTTTTGATAGAATTACAGTCTTGCTTTTTAAATCCAATAAACTAAGCTCCAAGGTTATAACATATATCTTGAACATCAGTGTAGTGGACACTATTTGGATTGTGTTCAAGAATATAACCTAAATGGTCTATGGTATAAGAATAAGGTTGGAAACCTCATTCTGGAAACACCATGGATGCGACCCACTTTGAAATTAGTACAAATGAGGTAATCCAACTCATTCATGTAGTTGACATGCAGGGGGCATCATGTATGAAGAGTTCATACAAGACAGGACATGCAAATTATTAGTCTAACCAGTGTAACACTGTTAACAGGATAAGACTAGTAATTTATAGATGATCATTAGTGACTCGACCTGAATCATGAGTAAGTTAAGAACTCCTACTTATAGGGGTTTGTCCTTAGACTAGTATGGGTGAGAGTGGCCTTTAGCCGACTCAATAAGCCTACCTTCTCAGGGACAGAACCTCGTAGGTAGCTGGGAACTTAATTGTGCAAGATGGAATTCACTCATTCTTACACTAAGGAATTAGATAGGTTGTTCCCTTAAGAACTGCCTCCAGGTCTTGAACAACGGGGCCCCACCCTCTATGAGGGTACGAGTCTATGGTAGGACCGTAGACTTGTTGTTCATTAGAGGATCCGTGGTGCTTAAGGAACAAAGAGGTAATCACAGGGGTAAAACGATAATTTGACCCAACTATAATTACGAACAACCTGTGAAGGATCAACTCATGGGTAACGATTATATCAGTGGACACAATATAATCTACAGTGAGGAGAGTACAACTACAAGTCTATAGTGGAGTGACTTGTAGTTAATGAATATTGATTAACTGGATCAAAGAGTTTGATCAGTCAATCTCATATCCTTGGAGCTCATGAACTGTTTGTCCATTAGGTTCTTCCGTTGGCTCAACATGGTAATATTGAGGGTATAAAGTTAGGAATGAAATTGAAGTATTCAATTTCATATATGAGATGTCATATTGATTATATGTGAAATAATTAATATAATATATAGTTTTAGTGTGAATTGGATTCACATATTAACTATATATTAAAGAGAGAATGAAAGAGGGATAAGATGGTAATTTCCATCCCTATCTCCTTATATATAGTTGCATGAGATGCAACTAGGTCAAGTTAACCTAAGCCTTTGTTGTGTTGTTGGAAAAGTTCCAAAACACAAACCTCTCTCTCACAAGATCTCATCTTACCTAAAGGGAACCCACATTCCTCGCTCACCTAGAGAACAAAGGAGAAGATCCAGTGGTCGTGTCTTCGTCCGTTCTTGTTCCTGTTTTTGAGATCGTGATCGAGGGAGAAATGAGCACTTGAAGAAAAGTTCTTCAAACGTATATTTCTTGCTGTCCATCTACTTTTATATGCTTAATCTAGTTCGTTTCGTTCTTGAATGAAATCGTTGTCACTTAATCAAGAGCGCGCGATTCACAATCGCTTCCGCTGCGGGAATCGATTCCCATCATCAACAGGTCCTTAAATTTCTAAATTTCAGAGTTTGGCGTGGGTTCCCTTACCTTGGTCTTAAAATCTAAAAGCTAACTTGTGGCTAATGTTCGCCCAAACTTTCGCTACTTCAGATCCAATCTCAAAGTGTTCCATGGAAACATGTCACAATCCACGAGTTTGATCATTGTTAATATTCCTTTTTTTTTTTCAAAACAACCACACCAAAAGGATATTTCCAATTCAGAACAAATTACTCACGTTGAACGGTCTAGAACGAAATCGGGTTGAAGATTGGTTGGTTGAGCGAGCTCCGGCGAGGACCACTCTCGGATCTGGCGACAGACAGATGTGGCCGACGATCACCGAAGGCAAAAGGACGCGCGACGACCTCTTACGCTACTCGGGGCTTCATGGACGTCACGACAGACAACGGAGCGCTGAAGCGGGAGGACGCGACTGGTTGAGCGCTAGACAGATAAACGATGACTTCACGTGCGACGGTTGCGACAGCCTGGCACGCGGCGACTCGAAATCCCGAAGGACGACGACGACTCGAAAAACACGAGGGACGACGACCAAAACTCCTGGCGGCGTCTCTGAAGGAGGCGGTGATCACCGAACGACGGCAAGACTGGCGACTCTTCCAAGCGGCGACAAGGCTGGCAACAAGGTGACCTTTTCGTGAAGAGGAGGGTTGAAGAAAGGGCCTTGGGAAATGTTCACAAATAAGGACGAAAGTCCATCTCTCAAACCCTAATTAGGTTTGCATTACCAAAATTCTCTCAAGCTTAAAACAACTACAATAAGCCCAAAAACATTAAATGAAAACCACAATTTGCAAATTGGAACAACCAAAAGACAAAATTCTAGATTAAGGGAATCGAATCCCGCAGCGGAAGCGATTGTTAATCGCGCGCTCTCGATTTAGTTACAAAGATTACATTCAAGAACGAAAACAACTAGATTAAGCATATAAACATAATGAACAACAAGGAATATTACCTTTGAAGAACCTTTCTTCAAGTGCTCCTCTCTCCCACGATCACGATCTCAACAACTGGAACACGAACGGATGAAGACACGACCACTGGATCTTCTCCGTTGTTCTCTAGGTGAGAGAGGAATGTGGGTTCCCTTTAGATGATATGAGATGTTGTGAGAGAGATGTTTGTGTTTTGGAACCTTTCCAACAACAAAACAAAGGCTTGAAATCCCTTCACCTAGTTGCATCTCGTGCAACCATATATATAGGGAAATATGATGGAAATGACCATCCTACCCCTCCTTTATTCTCTCTTTAATATATAGTTTATATATGAATCTAATTCACATTAAACTATATATTATATCAATTATATCATATATAATTGATATAACACCTCATGCATGAAATTGAACACTTCAATTTCATTCCTAACTTTATACCCTCAATGTTACCATGTTGAGCCAACGGAGGGACCTAATGGACTTACAGTTCATGAGCTCCAATGATGTGAGATTAACTGATCAAACTCTTTGATCCAGTTAATCAATATTCATTAACTACAAGTCACTCCACTATAGACTTGTAGTTGCACTCTCCTCATTGTAGATAATATTGTGTCCACTGATATAGTCATTACCAATGAGTCGACCCTTCACAAGTTGTTCGTAATTACAGTTGGGTCAAATTACCGTTTTACCCCTGTGATTACCTCTTTGTTCCTTATGCACCACTGATCCTCTAATGAACAACAAGTCTAAGGTCCTACTTTAGACTCATATCCTCATAGAGGGTGGGGCCCCGTTGTTCAAGACCTGGAGTCAGTTCTTAAGGGAACAACCTATCTAATTCCTTAGTGTAGGAATGAGTGAATTTCATCTTGCACAGTTAAGTTCCCAGCTACCTTCGAGGTTGTGTCCTTGAGAAGGTAGGCTTATTGAGTCGACTACAGGCCACTCTCACCCATACTAGTCTAAGGACAAACCCCTATAAGCAGGAGTTCTTAACTTGCCCAGGATTCAGGTCACTAATGACCATCTATAAATTACTAGTCTTATCCTGTTAATGGTGTTACACTGGTTAGACTAATAATTTGCGGTCCGGTCTTGTATGAACTCTTCATACATGATGCCCCCACTAGCATGTCAACTACATGAATGAGTTGGATTACTTCATTTGTACTAATTACAAAATGGGTCGCATCCATGCTGTTTCCAGAATGAGGTTTCCAACCTTATTCTTATACCATAGACCATTTAGGTTATATTCTTTAACTCAACCCAAATAGTGTCCACTACACTGATGTTCAAGATATATGTTATAACCTTGGAGCTTAGTTTATTGGAATTATAAAGCAAGACTGTAATTCTTTCAAAACAAATAACTCTTTATTTAATTGATCAAAATTACACAATTTTAGGGCATAAATCCCAACAATCTCCCACTTGACCTAAAGCTTGTGGAGTACTAAAACATTACAGTAATGTAAATACAATAAACTAGGGAATTTAAATCCCTTTGTACAAAATACTCCCACTTGCCCTAGTTGGGGAAGACTTGTAAACCTAGACCTTCTAGGTGACTCTAAAAAACTTTAGCCGTGAGAGCGTTTGTAAAAGGATCAACAATGTTGTGCTCTGAGGCTATCTTCGTAACAATCACGTCTCCTCTATGGACGATCTCCCGGATGAGATGATATTTTCGCTCAATGTGCTTTCCCCTCTTGTGACTTTGGGGTTCCCTCGAATTTGCCACTACACCACTGTTATCGCAATACAGCGTGATGGGCAAAGTCATATTTGGAACAACTTCTAAATTTAGCATGAATTTCCTTATCCAAATGGCCTCCTTAGCTGGTTCCCAAGCTGCTACATATTCGACCTCCATGGTGGAATCAACGATGCATCCTTGCTTGACGCTTCGCCATAGTACAGCTCCTCCGTTAAGAGTGAATCACGACGACACGATGTAGATTTACGAGAATCTTTATCGACCGAAAAGTCGAATCTGTATCCTGTAAGGATCAAATCCTTAACCGCTGTCCAGTGTTCAAGTCCTGGATTGGATTGATACCTACTGACCATCCCAACTGCAAAACAGATGTCAAGCCTTGTACACAACATGGCATACATCAGTCTCCCAACAGCTGATGCCTAAGGAATCCGTCTCATATCCTCAACTCCTTGAGGTGCCTTAGGACACTGTTCTTTAGACAAATGGATTCCATGTCTAAAAGGCAACAAACCCTTTTTGGAATCTTGCATCTTAAACCTTGACAACACTTTGTCTATGTAAGATGTTTGAGACAAGGCTAGTGTTTTATTCTTGCGGTTCCGGACAATCTGGATCCCAAGAACAAACTTCGCATCGCCCAAATCTTTCATTTGGAACTGCGTAGCTAACCATTCCTTGATGTCAGTAAGATAACCTACATCATTCCCAATGAGTAGGTTATCATCCACATAGAGAATTAGGAATGCGACAAAACTATTGATGATTTTCTTGTAGACACAAGGTTCATCATCATTCTGGTCAAAACCATAAGATTTGATCATTTCATCAAATCTTATATTCCAGGATCTAAAGGCTTGTTTCAGTCCATAAATCAACCTTTTAAGCTTGCAAACCTTTTGCTCTTGTCCTGGTTCAATGAACCCTTTGGGTTGGTCCATGTAGATGTTTTGCTCAAGATTGCCATTCAAAAAGGATGTCTTAACATCCATTTGCCATACATCATAGTCATAATATGCGGCAATGACAAGAAGGATACAGATAGACTTTACCATAGCAACAGGCGAAAAGGTCTCCTCATAGTCAACCCCTTCAACCTGGGTATAACCCTTTGCTACTAGTCTAGCTTTAAAGGTTTGCACCTTCCCATCTACACCGCGCTTTCTTTTGTAGATCCACTTACAACCTATAGGTTTTACCCCATCAGGCTTATCTACAAGATCCCAAACAGAATTGAAGTACATAGACTCCATTTCTTGGTCCATGGCTATGACCCATTTGTCTTTGTCTTTGTCAACCATTGCTTGATTATAAGTCAATGGATCCTCGCAGTTGTCACACTACAACAAAATTGACTTTTAATGAAGGTCTTGAAAAAATCACGGGTATAAACCATGATGGGCGTGTAAAAAAAGGCACAGAAATCTGGAGAAAAAAATGCCATGGTTTCTTTTGCTTTAATGTCGGTCATTAGCCGACATTAAATGCTATTAAAATTGGGAGGCGGGCTTAAAATTATTATTTCCCTCTCATTTATGTTTTGCAAAAGAAAACCCTAAGCCTCAATCATTCACGCCTCCCTCTCCTTCCACCTCCTATCTTTTACATATTCTGCTTCCCTAAACCTAAACTCTCTCTTCCCTTTGTTGATCTTGCGATATTCCTCTTCTTTTATTTCTAATCTGAATCGAGTGTTCTTCAACACTTAAATGGAACTCCCATTTATGGATTTTTGGAACAAAGCTCAAATTTTTGCCGAGGAAGCAGTGAAGCGTTCATAGGAGCTGACTCTAAAAGTTGTAAGGCATTCCCAAAAGCTCACGATCTGATCCTTTAAATTCTCAAATATCGTTTCGATGACTGCTAAACACTCCAAGGAGAACTAAAGCCTCAAAGCAAGCTGATCAAATTAAAGATGAAGCTGTTAAGTGAGTCGATCTTATCAAGCACTTGGTCGAGGGGACTTTGTCATTTGGCATGCTCAAGAAAAATCATAGGGCAGAAAGTAATGGGTAAGTCATCTGACAACAACCTCATTATTTGTTCCATCCTCAATTGTGCAGCCTCTTCAAGAGAACATATTTCCAAATGGGTAAGCGATAACCCCACGCACTGCGCAACCAAGTTTTCAGCTTTTGTTTTTTCCATTTTAATTTTACTCTATGGTTACAGAGTATGGAAATGACTACTGAGGAAGTTCAATGTGAATGTGATGGCTATTAATTTAGTTTTCACACGGATGCCAATGATCTTAGTGTATGGTAATAATCTCACAAGAATGAAATTTAGATTTTGGAAGGCCTTAATCTTCATCTTAATGCATTTTTTTTTTTATGCGTCAAATTGGAAATTAGAAGATTATGACTCTGTTTTCTCATGTTTACTTTTTTCCTTGTGTTTCTTATTCTATTCATGTACAATTTCTTTGGAGGAATGTATTTGTGAGTGTTTTTCACCATAGCTTTTTAATTTTGAAGAAAAAAAATACAGATCCCCAAATGAAGTATTTTAATGCACCTATATATTAGTAGCTCGAAGAAATTGTAGTAAATTTTGGATTGATATTATTGTGATTGGTGTTGGAATTGGATCAAGTTCTTATATTTATTCTCAATTGATGAAATTGACGGTTTGTAGTTTGCATTTTTTATATGAATTATGGGTAGTGTTTATGACATTGAGTGTAGGTAGATTGGTTTATGGGAAATTAGATAGCTTTATAACTTGAAGTGTTGTTTGCAGGTTTCTGATTTTGGTGTTGAGCTTTATGCAATAAGTGGTTCAATTTGGAGGTTTCTTATGGAATTTGTAAGTCTCCAGTTTTTATGTTTTGGTAGATATGGTACAACATGCTTACATGTGATGAGGTTTCTACCGTGGGTGAGATGTTGGGAGTATCATCAACATCTATCCATTATTTGTATCATTCATGCCACTTAAGGAGGAATAACAACCCACTCTCCCTTTATCGTTACTGTTGATCCTTTAGTGATGTTTCTCTTTGTTTTGACATCGTTATTATCTGCATTATGTTTGGAGAATTTAGTGGAAGATACTACTTTGATCTAGAATTTTTCGAACTTTATTTTTTCATCGAGAATTTAGTGGAAGATACTACCTCGATCTAGAATTTTTTTGAACTTTATTTTTGCATTGAGAATTGTCAGGATTTTTGTAAACTCTTCCTTCTCCCTTGTTTTGGACTTTGTTCATTGGTAATTCGTTGTCTTGAACTGATTCTTTTAGGTCTGTTTGGAGTACATCATAGGAAATTTAGCATTGGAAATAGCATGAGAGAAATCAAGGGTGATGGGTAATTTACGTCTCTCTATGTTTGTGTATATATTGTCTGCTTCATATATTGAAATTATATTTTTTTACAATCTTTGGTTCCATCACTATGATGTCAATTCCATGAAATAGGATCTTTGTGAACAATCATATCTTGAAACATAAAAAAAAAATTGATCTTCTGTGAAATTCACATAGAGCAAACCAACAAAGACAGAGGGAAATGGTCACAGAGGAGGATTTTTGGCATTAGAATTCTCAGTTGGATGAAATTCACATTGTTGTTGGCATTAGATGCCAAGACATGAAATTCAAGGTTGACATTTCAAGCTTACTTTCATTTTTAGAATTCTCGGTTGGATAGATGCATGCCATATTTTATTTTAATTATTCAGTTAGTTCACTATTCTCTTTTATAATTATGTTGGCTAGCTTGTGCACTATTTTTCAAGAAAGTAAATTTGATAGATTGAGATAGAGTCAATGGTATGATAGAAAATGTTGGAGGTGGGTAGACTTGACCTTTTTTCAATTTCAAGCTTAACTAAAGAGAGTAAACGGTGCTATGATAAAACATTTTGTGGAAGCTTAATGCATATGATGATCAACGTTTTGTTATTTCTTTTTCATATCTCTGGAGTGTCTTCCTATTTTATATTTGGGAACTTTTGGATTAAATCAATGCTTATAAGTTTTTAGAATCTCTTTCTCATGCCTATACTTATGTCTTATTGCTTTTAGAGAATGTGTACTTGTGTTTTTGCTTTGGTTATCTAATGAATTCTGTTTCAAGTAGTATATGGAAAGAAAAAGGATTCTTTATTAATTTGGAAATACTTTTTAGTTCTTTATGTATAATTTGGAATACTGATAGAGTTGATTTAAGTTTTCGATATGTTAAATCTTAATTGTTGCTTAACATAGACTTTACAAGTTCAGTTAGCTTGCTAAAAAAATGTAGCTTGTTTTGATTAGTGCACTCATTGTACCAACATCAAATAAAAGCTTTTTTGATGAGTGACTTTACCTGACGCTTGCTTTAGCTTTTTTGGCTCACCCAACCAAACTGAAAATGCATGAAAAAAATGACGCAGGAGGAAGATGAAAATGAAGCATAATGTTTTAGTATATTGGAACATTACTACACAAGTTCAAAAATTTGTTCTGTTTATTGAATTATAGTTATGTTTTTTGTTTAATTAGGTCCAGTGAGATCCCTGTAATTGGAACATTACCACAAAAGTTCAAAATTTTGTGTACGACTTTAAGGTATCTTAAGGAGTCCTCTTGAAAGGCTTGCAATGCACTATGTCTACTTTGCAAGGTGAGTTACCAACTCTAAGATTTTTCTAAAATTTTTACTTTATAAACATATATTTTCTTTTGGTTATTTTCTAGTTTATGAGTTTATATGCGTAAAAATATGAGTTTGAATTCTCTATCATAATCCATGAGATTACTTGTCTATTCTTAAGGGTATTTATTTCTTTTCAATGATAATCAAGTGATGGTGCTTCCCTAGTTTATACCCATTAGCTTTTTCTTGTTGATTTTCTCTTATAGTTGTAGATTTTCCTTGTTGAAAGGTATAATTTGAACTGCAACATTTTTTTTGTGGGATGGCATATTTTTTTTTGTGGGATGGCAGATTGTTGATTGTTGATAGGGAATCATGAAGTATAGAAATGGGAAGCTAGGACATAACTCAAACAAGAATGCAAGAGTTCTCCCTATGACAATTTTGTTGTTTGTGTTATGTGGATTCTCATTCTACCGGTACAATTTCAAAGAGGGAATGTTGAATCAACAGAATCTCACGACAAATCTTTCTTTTGGTTAGTTTCTCTCTTTTTTTTTGTTCTTAATTTAAGCATTCTCTGCTGGAAAATCTGTGTGTTCTTGATCTAGTTTAAACATTTTTTTCATTGTTATTCCTTTCATTGTTATGCTGCCATTTATTATATCTTCCAAACTTTGCTTTTTTGTTTGCCTCCCACTAATGTCGATCGATGGGTTGACAAGCTCAAGTGTGAATGACTGAGTTTTAACTACCATTTTCTTTTAATATTTTCTCTCTTCATTTTCTTTCATTTGCTTTCAAGTAAAAATTAATTTGCTTGGATTTCCTTGTGTTCATGTTTTTGTAGTTTAACTTATGTTGGAAGAATTGAAAAAGGCCAGTTGTTTTATGCTAAGAGTATAACAAATCCTCATTTGTAGTTTACTTTTGCATTTATTTGATTCTACATATATTTTGTTCAAGTTCGAAGTATCAACTCTGGAACAATTGATTTGTAGCTACTCTTTTATTTTATATAAAATTATCAAATGGTCTGGCTTTCGAAAGACGAGGAAGGGACATAGAGGGGAAGCGAGTTTTGAGAACAAAGTCCCTAGATTTCGAAAGTTCCATAACATACTTAAGTTGCGTGCCTTCTTTAAGTTTTAGTTGTTTGCTTATTGGATAGTTAGTAAAAATAGACTCTACATATTATGAAGTTTTCAAAATCAAAGAAAATAGGGATTTCAGAAAACATTGATTTGCTTTTATAATTTTTTTCAGCTTTGGAGCGAAAAGGCCTTTGATTTCTCAAGGGGAGAGATGACACAACCAAAAAAAAACCAAGGAGTTTAAACAATATTTGAATATGTAAATTGCTTGTATTTTAGCAATTTTTCTTATCTTTGTAAAGTAAATGTAGTTTGTATACATATTTTTGTGTGAAATGTAATATAGTTCAATGTAAGAAATTTTATCACATTTTTTATGTTTTATTAATTTAGTTATGTTTGTAAGATTACTTGTGTAAAAATGTAATAGTATTTAAATTTTCTTTGTACAAAGCTTGAGAAATATTAATATGGTTGGTTAGAACCATCGAAGCAATCAATTTTTTTAATTAAATTATGAACAAAAAGATGACGGGCAATACCCGTCATGAAAAATGGATGTAAACAAAAAATATGACACTTTTAATGACGGTCAAAGACCTTTAATGACGGGTATTGCCCGTCATTAAAAATGCCCGTCATTAAAAATTGCCCGTCATTGTAACATACAATGACACTTGCATAGATGACGGACGGGCGCCCGTCATCAAAACCCTTTAATGACGGGCAATGCCCGTCATTAAAACCTTTTTTTCTACTAGTGTCATCTGGTATAACAACTTGGGTTTCAGCTAAACTCATGTCACGGTCAGGCTGTATTACAACCCTCCCACTACGTCGAGGCATACTCAACTCTTGAGATGGACTTTCTTGACTAGACAAACTAGTATCAACAACTCTTGTTGACGTACTAGTATTCTTAGCAACCTTTGCTATTGTTTCGTCTAATTCACCCAACACTACTTTACTTTTTGGTTTGTGGTCCCTTATGTGGTCCTCCTCTAAGAAAATGACATTTGTCGACACAAAAACCTTATCTTCCTTAGGATCATAGAATAAACCACCTCTTGTTTCTTTTGGGTATCCTACGAATAGGCATAACTTTGAACGTGAATCCAACTTCTTTGGATTTGTCACAAGCACATGTGTTGGACAACCCCAAATTCTGAAATGACATAAACTACCTTTACGTCCTTTCCAGAGTTCATAAGGTGTTTCATAAACAGTTTTTGAGGTCACACTATTCAAAATGTATACTGCAGTCTCCACTGCGTAACCCCAAAAGGAACTAGGGAGATGAGCATAACTCATCATTGATCGAACCATGTCCAACAAGGTTCTATTTCTCCTTTTCGATACACCGTTTTGCTGTGGTGTGCAGGGAGCTGAGAGTTGAGATGTAATTCCATGTTCTATCATATAGTTCTGGAATTTTAAATCCATGTACTCTCCACCTCGATCTGATTAAAGTGTTTTAACAGTCTTACCTAACTGATTTTCAACCTCCGTCTTGAATTCCTTGAACTTTTCAAGTGCTTCAGACTTGTGGTGCATTAGGTAAATATGCCCAAATCTAGAATAATCATCTATAAAAAAAGATGAAATATTCATATCCTCCCCTGGCTTTAACATTCGTCGGATCACAAAGGTCTGAATGTATAAGCTCAAGAGGGTCTTTGGCTCTATAACCTTTTCCACTAAAAGGTCTTTTAGTCATTTTGCCTTCTAGGCATGATTCACATACGGGTAAAGTATTTTCTTCTAACTTATTTAGAAGTCCATTCTTTACCAATCTCTCAATCCTATTGAGATTAATGTGACCCAATCTTAGATGTCAAAGATGAGCATTTTCTTTAGGAGAAATTTTACGTTTCTTAGTTTGTGCGTTTGCAGTATTAAATAATTCAGTGATCAAAACCATTTTGACTGAATTAGGCCTTAAAACATACAATCTATTTTCTAATGAAGCTGAACATATTTCTATACCTTTCTTCAAAATAAACACTTTATTCATTGAGAAGGAATCATAAATACACTGTTCTATGAGACAAGAAATAGAAATAAGGTTTCTAGTAAACCCTGGTATCACTAATATATTGTCCAACAATACATATTTCTTGCCAAAATAAAGCTTCATTGTGCCCCTCTCTTGCTACAATTTGAGACAACTTCTCCATTTCCAACCGGAGCGTTATCTCTCCTTGCTATAGCTGCTGCGAGGAATCAATTCCCTGAAAAGAAGAGCAAACATGATTAGTGGCACCTGAATCAAGTATCCAAGCAGTTTTATCATTATCCACTAAACAAGCTTCTAGGCAAAGTAAATCATATTTACCTTCCTTCTTCTTTTCTACAATGTACTTCGGGCAGTTCCTTTTCCAATGTCCGTCTTCGTTGCAGTGGAAACACTTTTCTTTGTCAGCAATGTCTTTGACTTTCTTTCCCTTCTGGGTGGCAGCTTTGTCAGCCTGTTTCCTTTTACCAACCTTCTTCATGTTTTTCTTCTTCCCTTTCAGGTTAGAAGAAGATGAAGCCCTTTATTTTTGTCCCCGGCAGGTCGAACCTCTATGATAACTCCCCTCGGCAACATTTGCCTCACCTTTCGATCCCTGAATTTTCATCAAAGATTGAAAGGTCTGGAGTTCATTCAGAAGAGAGGTAAGGTTAAAAGTAAGCTTGTTCATAACAACATTACTTCTAAACTGCAGGAAACTATCTAGAAGGGTTTTCAGAATGAAGCTTACCTGGCTCGACTCATCGATGGAAGCACCATTCGACTCCGCGATGTTAAAGTGCACCATCATATCCAGGACATGATCTCGAACAGATGTACCCTCTTGCATCCTTGAGTTAAATATGTACTTTAGGGCATTATGTCGAGCCCTCGTGGATGTTGTCCAAACATACCACCCGCGAGAATCCATGATTTCCTTGGCGGTAATCATGCCCTCATGCTTCTTGGCTAATATGTCAGACATACTTGCCAGTATGTAGACCTTGACCTTATCATTGGCCTTGATCCATCGATCATATGCATCACGAACATGTCGTGACGCATTCGAGCCTGGCACCTGAGGACACTCCTCAGTTAGCACAAACTTCAGATCATCCACTACCAATATAGTGTTGAGTTTGTTTTTCCATGTCATCATATTCTCTTCGGTTAACTTTTCCGCACCCAATAAGGAAATTATAGAGCTAGACATTTTTGCTGAAAATTTACAAACAAACTTGTATAACTCTTATCCAATCATGTTTTAGCTAATTATTCCTAGGTCATTTATAATTTGCAATGATACCCCAACGGTTTAGAATGTATGACACCTAAGGGTAATAAAAAACACTCCTCCTCTGGATCAAGACACTCTTGACCAAAACCTAATACCAGAATAACTCTTATTCCTATAGGTTTTAGTTACCATTTTTTTCGATCAGGATACATACACAACTTATGCACCCCGTGAGTGTAACCCTCTGTCTTTAGATCCCAGAGTCTCCATCCAATAAAATCCACATGAAGGAGGACTAGATTGAAAAATAGTCTAAGGAAATCTTTATCCTTTTAGGTGTCTCTACCGAGTTCGATCCCCTATGATCAAGCCCTCCAAGAGGATTGTGCAGTCGAGCCAAACTAGCAGGTTGACCATAGTGGTCCAACGGTGTAAACCGACAAAAGAGACCGCAGGTTTTGTTTTCACTAAACTTGCTCCGACTCACTATAAGTACCCTCTCTATTCACCTTGATATTGACTCATACAAACACCATCCAAAGGGGGACGCTCTCGTTTGCGCCACGAGGCCAAGTATGTATCTCACGGTGTGAACTTCCCGAAGATAGCGTAGGTGGGAAAATATGTATCTCATACACTTTTCCTCCCACTGAATACTATAAAGTTATAGGAATCTTACTTAGGCTAAAACCTGACTAATGGTTTTACCTAACTCTATCAATATAACTCTTATATCGATAATCAATATAACTCTTATATTGATTTTATCCTAAGTTTGTTAATATAACTCCTTATATTAAATCTTGGATTTCGAGTTTATTAACCCCTTAATAAACCCGCTGACGCTACTGTAATTTATAAACTCTCTGATTAAATTTCACTCTCAGGTCAATTCCCAGGTAGGGGTGTTAAGATTCAAGTCGACTTAAATACCCTGACCTTGTGAGAACTTTCCTTAGACAAAGTTTCTCTTTTAATCATAGCTTATAAATTACTTGGTTCCAAATTCTAATCTAATTAGAACTAGATAACCTAAAGTTTATTATTTCCAAGTTCTAAACATTTTAAAACTAAAAATTAACCTTAGGTGACATGCATACTATGTTATAGTGCTTGATCATTCATCACATGAATAATAAGACATTCATGGCATAATCATCTCATGATATATAATGCATGTCAATGTTGTCCATAAATTAATATAACAACTTTATATTAATTATGTAACGCCCCTACTTTTAAAACATAATTTTCTAGGGCATTACTACTCATGCATGACTTTGAGGCCTTAAATAACGGTAACTAGGGAAAACTTGGTGATTAAATTCACTTTATATTGGGATCCCAAAAATATAAAAATATTTAAAAACATAACTAAGTTCGGCCTCTGGTTTCAAACTTCTATAATACATAGCGGAAAACAATAGTATGAAAAAAATATTATCTAAAACATATGCGCGGGAAAGTATGACTTGGTTCCCATGGCTTCTGTAGCGCATCCCCGTCACTCGCCTGGTATACCCTCGCCCTTACCTGAAAACATTTTTAAAATGGAGAAAATAAAACAAAGGTAAAGGGATGAGTATTATAAAATACCCAGTAAGTGGGGGTCGGGAAATGCAATCACATGCAACATAACTTTCTTTTAAACATGACTTTATACATGACTGTTATTCGTGACTTTTGAAATCATAAAACTTTCTTTTCTGGGACCTAAAACTCTTTTCATAAAATCATGACTTTCTCCTTTGGCTATAAGTGGTCAATTTAGTCTACCTGAATCTTTTCATATTGAGTCCCTTACAGACCCCTATAGGTTTGAGTTCCTCACAGACCCCTATAAGATTTGAGTCCCTCACAGACCCCTATAAGTTTGAGTCCCTCACAGACTCCTATAAGTTTGACCCATAAGGTCTCTGATGCATGTTTTACCATGCATAAATTCTCAGGAGACCAATTGCCACAGCCCACATAACATGTTCATATTCACACAATATGGATGAGGTCCCATATGTCAGTCACACATATATAGGCAGTCATAATGATGCACAATCACATAATCATGGCATAGTTTTCATAAATTTAAAACCCGAGTCAATCAGTCATAAAGCATAAATACATTTACATTTTTAAATACGTATTCATCACAATAACATAACTGAACATCTCACTATATGTAAATATGCATAACTGTGTAAAAGAAAGCCATTTTCAAATACTTTAAAACAAACATTTCTATTCGGGTCCCCTCAGACCCTTAAATCACTTGGAACCCTCTCGAATTCTAAGATTAGTTTCTTTTCTAAATCTTTTGGAAATTATTTACTTAGGGTCATTCCAAACCCTTTGAAATATTTCTTTTCTAAGTTCAAGTCTTAAGCATAAATCCTGGGACACCATTCTTTGAAATAAATCCATGATAATACTCTTTTTGGAGTAACCTTTGAATTTCATCTTTTGCAATAAATATTTCATAAAATGCACTAGCTCCCGTTTTCAGAATCATTTATAGAAAATCCCTTACCTTAGCCTTAGCTCCGAGATATCCTATATTTAAATCTCTGACTCAACAATCCATTCAATCGTGTTCAGAACTCGAGCCTCCTAAATCAATTTCGTTCATTCTTAATTAAATCACATAATCATAACTTATTCCTCGAATTCAATCATAAATAGGCTAAATTACCCCAAACGGACGCTTAGAACGGGCTCAGGATTCAAACTGATCGGGTTGGGCTCAAATCGGTGCGTGGTCGGTCGGCGGTGGCGAGCGGTGGCGCGTGGCTGGCCGGTGGAGGCGGACGGCGGCGACAGTGGTTCAGCGCATGAAGTACAGATTCGCGAAACTCGTGAGTCGATCAATTTGAAACCGATCTTCAAACTCTGAAAATCGATCGGATTGCCCATTAAAACTCGAACCAACAACCAAACCGGCAACTGGATCTTTGGCCTTCTGATGACTACAGACGTCCGGTGGCTCCTCACGATTTCGGCGGTTTGCATCTGGCGAGTAAGACGTCTGAAATAGAAGCGTGCGATGGGTGGAGATCTTCAACGCGTGCAACGGCGAACGTTCCAGAGTTGAACGGCTTGGTGGCGGCTTCACGTATAACAGATCTGGCAGTCGACGACTCCACACAGCAACACTATCAACGGCGGAGTCGCGAGGCTGGCTGGCGAAGCTCGGCCTGGCGTCGGGTAGCTTTCACCAGTGACTAACTCAAGGAGGATGAAGAAGGTGGCGGTTGGCGAACGCCGGCACCAAATCCGTGGCTCGCCAGCCGGACTGCAAAAGGCTGGAGAAGGGTTGCCGACGCGTTCACGAGAAAGAGGAAGGAGATGGTGAAGGGATGCCTCGAAAATTGCGTTGAACAACAATAATAAGCCCTAATTTCACTTCTTCTTTAAAAAAAATATGAAAATGTCCTTTTCTTTTCCTTTTTACCCTAAGCATGCCCTTAATCATAATTAAATAACTTCCAAAAGCTTAAATCCTTAGGTGACATTAAATTAAACCTTTAAATTATGAAATTCCAAAGCTCTCTTAACAAAATTTCAAATAACTTACCCAAAACATAAAAAAATTAAAAGGAAGTCCAGGGTCGTTACAAATTAATCATGCAAACTATATAATATAACTCCTTATATTATAAATGATGCATGAAAATGCTTAACCTAAGGTGGGATTTCTAAAATAAAAGCATACATTATGCATGACAATAATTACACAACAATTGCATAATTTAAATAGAAAAATTAGACCAATTTTGGCACCCTAAACTCAATTTTAATTAATATGATCTAATTATATTAATTAAAATTAAATATAAATAAATATAAAACGTTTTTTATATTTATTATACATAAAAAAAAGTTTTCCATCCGTTTGAAGCTGCTGAAAAAACGCCTCAAGCGTTGCAACGCCAATGGCAGCGTTGCCACGCTGCGCCTTGTCCGTTTACGCGCGTTGGGCGGCGTTGCGGCGCGCCGGCGTTTCAACGGCTGGAGGCTGCGTTGAGCAGCGCCTCTTATGCGCGCCTCCTTCCGCAAGCGCAACGTTGAAACACCAATGATCAACGTTGCAGCGCTACACACAGACAACAAAGAAATTGTTCCATTTCCTGCTCGTTTTCGCTCCGATCTTCTCAGCAACCACCTTGCCTCGATCGACACGGACTTATAGACTCGATTAACATAATAAAATGCCCAAAACAATAGGCCCTTACATTGAACAATTCAACGAAATTATGTAAATCTAAGTGCCAAAATCGAAACCATCTAATTTGCAAAAACCGTTCATACACCTCATGCAAAACAGTAAATCCCACCTCGTTCTTGAAAAATCTAGAACGTAAATCAAGAACGCAATTGGGCTCTGATACCAATTGAAGGGAATCGAATCCCGCAGTGGAAGCGATTGTGAATCGCGCGCTCTCGATTTAGTTACAAAGATTACATTCAAGAACGAAAACAACTAGGTTAAGCATATAAACATAATTGACAACAAGGAATATTACATTTGAAGAACCTTTCTTCAAGTGCTCCTCTCTCCCACGATCACGATCTCAGCAACTGAAACACAAACAGATAAAGACACGACCACTGGATCTTCTCCGATGTTCTCTAGGTGAGGGAGGAATGTGGGTTCCCTTTAGGTGATATGAGATGTTGTGAGAGAGATGTTTGTGTTTTGGAAACTTTCCAACAACACAACAAAGGCTTGGAATCCCTTCACCTAGTTGCATCTCATGCAACCATATATAGAGGGAAATAGGATGAAAATGACCATCTTACCCCTCCTTTATTCTCTCTTTAATATATAGTTTATATATGAATCTAATTCACATTAAAACTATATATTATATCAATTATATCAAATATAATTGATATAACACCTCATGCATGAAATTGAACACTTCAATTTCATTCCTAACTTTATACCCTCAATGTTACCATGTTGAGCCAACGGAGGGACCTAATGGACCTACAGTTCATGAGCTCCAATGATGTGAGATTAACTGATCAAACTCTTTGGTCCAGTTAATCAATATTCATTAACTACAAGTCACTCCACTATAGACTTGTAGCTGAACTCTCCTCACTGTAGATAATATTGTGTCCACTGATATAGTCATTACCCATGAGTCGACCCTTCACAGGTTGTTCGTAATCACGATTGGGTCAAATTACCATTTTACCCCTGTGATTACCTCTTTGTTCGTTAAGCACCACTGATCCTCTAATGAACAACAAGTCTAAGGTCCTACCTTAGACTCATATCCTCATAGAGGGCGGGGCCCCGTTGTTCAAGACCTGGAGTCAGCTCTTAAGGGAACAACCTATCTAATTCCTTAGTGTAGGAATGAGTGAATTCCATCTTGCACAGTTAAGTTTCCAGCTACATACGAGGTTCTGTCTCTAAGAAGGTAGGCTTATTGAGTCGGCAACAGGCCACTCTCACCCATAATATTCTAAGGACAAACCCCTATAAGAAGGAGTTCTTAACTTGCTCAAGATTCAGGTCGAGTCACTAATGACCATCTATAAATTACTAGTCTTATCTTGTTAACGGTGTTACACTGGTTAAACTAATAATTTGCGGTCCGGTCTTGTATGAACTCTTCATACCTGATGCCCCCACTCGCATGTCAACTACATGAATGAGTTGGATTACCTCATTTGTACTAATTACAAAATGGATCGCATCCATGGTGTTTCCAGAATGAGGTTTCCAACCTTATTCTTATACCATAAACCATTTAGGTTATATTCTTGAACTCAACCCAAATAGTGTCCACTACACTGATGTTCAAGATCTATGTTATGACCTTGGATCTTAGTTTATTGGATTTATAAAGCAATACTGTAATTCTATCAAAACAAATAACCCTTTATTTAATTGATCAAAATTACACAAGTTTAGGGCTTAAATCCGAATACTAGATTAGCACTTTCAAGTCCACGAGACTTTAATAAATTTCCAAAATTAATTATACCCGAGTTTCTCGGGCGTTACAATCTACCCTCCTGAAAAGTTCAGGATACCTTGCACGCATTTCATCCTCTCCTGCCCAAGTAGCTTCCTCTATTTGATTAATTTACCACGATACTTTAACTGAACTGGTTACCCAAAAGAGAAAGTTGTTTTGGTCCCTTGCGAGAATTCGCACAGGTTGTTCCTCATAGCTCAGATTCCCATTCAATTGCAAGGGCTCAAAACTAAACACATGTGATGGCTCTGGTGTAAACTTTCTTAGTATAGAAACATGGAATACATCGTGAACTACAGAAAGAGAGATGGCGACAACACCCATCTATAAGCCATGGATGGCCCCATAAGTCGTGAACTTTGCTGGGATGTATGTCCTTATCTCGTGTAGTTTGTAATATTCCAAGTTGCCAATAAATAAGAGTTATTTATTTGAACTTTGTGTGATAAATAAGAATTATTTATTTGAACTTTGTGTCTCACATTTTTCATAACTTAATCCAATAAACTAAGCTCCAGGGTCATTGTATTATGAGAGAACTAGAACTTGAACGGTGTGTAGTGGACACACAGAGAGGTCACGTTCGAGTTAATGACCCGAAGGGTCTACAGTATATGGATAAGATTGGAGACCTAATCCTTGATACACTGTGGATGCGACCCACTTTGTATTAGATACAAACGAGGTGATCTGACTCGTTCATGTGGTTGACATGCGAGTGGGGGCATCCTGTGCAATGAGATTGTACAAGACCAGACCGTGAATTATTAGACTTACTTATGTAACACCGTTAATAGTGTAGGGCTAATAATTTCGTAGATGGTGACTCGACCTTAATTCTGAGCGTGTTACGGACTCCTGTCTGCGGGGGTCTGTCCTTTGACTAGTACGGGGGAGGGTGGCCACTGTTGCTCGCCCAATATGCCTATCTTCTCAGGGACAGGACCACGTGGGGAGCTGGGAACTTGACTACGCGAGACGGAATTCACTCGTTCCCGACTTAGGGAACCTAGACGGGTTGTTCCCTTAAGTGTTGTCTCTAGGGCTTGTACAACGGGGTCCCACTCTCTCATTGGCCTGAGAGGGTTGTTGTTTATGGTTGGACCATGCAACGTAGTTGTTCATTAGAGAAGCAGTGGGACTTAAGGAGCAAGAGGTAGACACAGGGGTAAAACGGTAATTTGACCCAGCAGTGTCTACGAACAACCTGTGAAGGGTTGACTCACGGGTATTGGTTATATTGATGGACACAACTTGTCCTATAATGATGAGAGTGTAGCTACGAGTTTTAGTGGAGTGTTACCGTAGCTAATGAATGTTGAATAACCGGGTCAAACAGTTTGACAGGTTAGACTCGGATCATTGGAGCTCGTCACTTGTAGGTCCATTAGGTCCCTCTGTTGACTCAAATTGGACAAATTGAGGGTTTACAGTTTGGTGTGAATTTGAAGTGTTCAAATTCATTATTTTGGTATTTATGTCATTTATATGAGATATAGATGACATAATATATAATATGTTGTGAATGAGATTCATAATAAACTATAGTATAGCCTAATTGATTAATTAGTGCTTATTTGAGAAATTGAATTGAGAGAAATTAAATTGAATGTGATTCAATTTAAAAATCCACAATTATGCAAATGAGATTTGTATAATAAGGTATGAGATACCTTATTTTATGTGATATGCAAATATGATTTGCATATCATATAGTTGTGGTTTAATGGTAATTTTGTGGAGATATTAACTCCACATCTCACCATTATTTAAAGGCTTTGTGAGAAGCCTTTGGTAAGGTTGGTTCTCATTTTTTTGGAAATTCAAGTTCCAAGAGACCTCCATTCTCTCTCAACTCTCTCAAATCTCTCCTCACCCAAAATCCAAAGGGAGTCCCACCTACTCTCCCTCAACCTCCCAAGAACAACTGAGAAGACATTTTGGAAGTGTCTTGCAACACTGTTCGAGGTTCGATTCGAGGAGATCGTTGGTTCGAGAGAGATCGTGACCGGAGGAGGAATGCTTTGAAGAAGTGTTCTTCAACAAGTAAGTAACGAGACCTTACTGTTTTCCTCTCTTTAATGTATGTTTAGCCTAGTATTAATGAGATTAATTCAATTTTAAGATAAGAATTATACAACGATACAACGACGTTTCACAACGTCTTCCGCTGCAGAAATTTCAAATCCCTTCAATTGGTATCAGAGCCAATCGTTGCGCTTTGTTGTGTATTCTGTGGATTCTTAACATTAGGTGGGTTGCTTCAAATTCATGAGATGAAATTGTGGTTTGCGTTTTTGGATGTTTCGGTTTTTTCGCACTAGTTTAGATTTACATTTAAGTTTATGAGATCAATGTAAAGGGTTGGTGTTTTGGGCATTTTTAATGTAAATCGAGTCTGTAAGTCCGTGTTGTTCGTGGATGCAAGTGGGGGCATCCAGCGCAATGAGATTGTACAAGATCAGACCGTGAATTATTAGACTTACTGATGTAACACCGTTAATAATATAGGGCTAATAATTTCGTAGATGAACGTTAGTGACTCGACCTTAATCCTGAGCGTGTTACGGACTCTTGTCTGCGGGGATCTGTCCTTTGACTAGTACGGGTGAGGGTGGCCACTGTTGCTCGCCCAATATGCCTATCTTCTCAGGGATAGGACCACGTGGGGAGCTGGGAACTTGACAACGCGAGACGAAATTCACTCATTCCCGACTTAGAGAAACTAGAGGGGTTGTTCCCTTAAGTGTTGTCTCCAGGGCTTGAACAACGGGGCCCCACTCTGTCATTGCCCTGAGAGGGTTGTTGTTTATGGTTGAACCATGCAACGTAGTTGTTCATTAGAGGAGCAGTGGGACTTAAGGAGCAAGAGGTAGACACAGGGGTAAAACGATAATTTTACCCAGCAGTGTCTACGAACAATCAGTGAAGGATCGACTCACGGGTATTGGTTATATCGATGGACACAACTTGTCCTATAGTGATGAGAGTGCAACTACGGGGTTTAGTAGAGTGTTACCATAGCTAATGAATGTTGAATAACCTGGTCAAAGAGTTTGACAGGTTAGTCTCGGATCATTGGAGCTCGTCACATGTAGGTTCATTTGGTCCCTCGTGAAAGAGTCTAGATTAAGAAAGCGGAAGCAATTTTGGATCTTGAACACTTTAAGTTGATCAATTTTGTAAAATAAAAAACATGCTCAAAGCCGGAAAAACAGAGGGATAGAAAATTCAACTTTGAATATCAAATTCTCTTCACCCGGTGGATGGTGTTCAACACAAACACTTCGTGGACAACCGTTAGAGTCTTCCCTACTATCCTCAAGCCTTAGAACGGATTGTGAGATCCTAGGTTGAGAGAATTTGGAAGAAAAGACCTCAAAGGTCACTAATTCGGGAATTTAGATTTTTCTGCAAAATTCTCTCAAAACACCTCAAATCACCATTATATAAAACTTCATTAAACTTTATTAGAGTGACAGCTCAAGTGTGATGAGGATGGTTTGAGATGAAGGTGGCTAATTTTGGTGAATTTTGAAAATGAGGAGGATTGGGCAAGTTGGCAACTTGATTTTCATGAAAATCATGAAAATCCCTCATTTTACAATTAATTTTAATTCTAAAATCAATATTAAATTGATTTTTAATTAAAATTAATATAATTAATTAAATAATTTGAAATTAATTTAATTAATTAATTTTTAATTTAATTTAATATTAAATATTAAATTAAATAAATTACCCGATCCGAATCGATTTTTCGAACATGAATCCTTATTCATGCTATAAACCGATCTAATATTAAATCATTTTTAAATATATCCACCTCTTTTTAATCATAGTTTAATTCATAATTAAGCTATGACTCGTT
Organism: Trichosanthes cucumerina; assembly: GCA_036507285.1. Classification (NCBI taxonomy): domain Eukaryota; kingdom Viridiplantae; phylum Streptophyta; class Magnoliopsida; order Cucurbitales; family Cucurbitaceae; genus Trichosanthes; species Trichosanthes cucumerina. The sequence continues at coordinate 42,463,812 of CM071840.1, forward strand.
AAATATATCACATATAATTAACGATTTCTCCCAAAACCGAATTCGAACAATTCAAATTCTTTTCTCTCAAAATGTTACAAGGCTTAGTCCGAGCTAGTAAGGAGAACCTAATGGAACTACAGATCATGAGCTCCGACGATACGAGATTAACCGGCTAAACTCTTTAGCCTAGCTAATCAACATTCGTTAACCACCAGGACACTCCACTAAAGCCCAGTGGTTGCACTCTCCGCACTGTAGATATATTTATGTCCACTCGATATAACCATGATTAGTAAGTCGATCCTTCACAGGTCGTTCGTGATTACAGCTGGGTCAAAATTATCGTTTTATCCCTGTAATTACTTCTTGTTCCTTAAGTCCCACTGATATTCTAATGAACAATTGGTTTGTGGTCCAACCAGCAAACCGAATCCCTCTCGGGCCAATGAGAGGGGTGGGCCCTTTGTTCAAGACCCGGTGTCAGCACTTAAAGGAACAACCTCTCCACTAATCCTTAAAGCGGGTAGGAGTGAATTCCATCTTGCAGAACTATGTTCCCAGCTATCTACCCAGACTTATCCCTGAAATAGGAGGCTTATTGAGTCAGTAGTCTCGAGCCACTCTCACCCATGCAAATCTAAGGATAATCTGAATAAACAGGAGTTCATAGAACGCTCAGGATTAAGATTGAGTTACCTAGGCCATTGTATGAATATAGTCAGTTAAGACAGTAAACGGAGTTATAAATTCTAAGTGACTATTTCGCGGTCCAGTCTTATGCAAACTCATTGCATAGGACGCTCTCACTCGCATGTCTCCACATGAACGATTTAGGATCACATCGTTTGTACTCTACAAAGTGGGTCGCGTCCATAGTGTCCCCAGGATAAGGTACCCAACCGTATCCTTATACTATAGATTGTTTTGGCTATAACTTGAAATGAATAAATCTCAATAACAACTTTATTGCAAAATAGAATATACATTCAGTTTACAAAACCACGAGTTTTAGGACATAAAACCCAACAAACTCCCACTTGGACTAAAACGTCTGTGGGGTAAAATATGCTGAGTAAAGAAAACCCGCCCTACTATACAACCCATAGTCCTAGACTCTCTAGGTGTCCCTCAAACACTTTAGCCGTGAGTGACTTTGTAAACGGATCAGCAATGTTGTGCTCCGAAGCGATCTGCGTGACGATCACGTCTCCTCGTTGCACAATCTCCCTGATGAGATGATATTTGCGCTCTATGTGCTTTCCACGCTTATGGCTTCTAGGTTCTTTAGAATTTTCCATTGCACCACTATTATCACAATAAATGGTGATAGGCAAATTCATATTTGGAACAACTTCCAAATATGTCAAGAACTTCCTAAGCCATACAACCTCCTTCGCTGCTTCGCAAGCTGCGACGTACTCAGCCTCCATGGTGGAGTCAGTAATACAACCTTACTTTATAATCCTCCATACTATAGCTCCTCTATTAAGAGTGAACACTGATCCTGATGTGGATTTCCTCGAATCTACATAAGTCTAAAAATCAGAGTTAGTGTATCCTGCATGGATCAAATCCTTTGCGCCATACACAAGCATATAGTCCCTCGTTCTCCTAAGATACTTGAGGATGTTCTTAACGACACTCCAGTGATCATATCCCCGGATTTAGGCGATATTCGCTAACTATTCCCCCTGCATAGCATATGTCGGGTCGAGTACATAGCATGGCATACATCAGACTACCGACAGCTGAAGCATAGGGAATGCGTCTCATATCCTCAACTTCTTGAGGTGTCTTAGGACACTGTTCCTTAGACAAATGAATTCCATGCCTGAAAGGTAAAAACCCCTTCTTGGAATTCTGCATCTTATATCTAACCAACATCTTGTCAATATAAGATGCCTGAGACAGTGCTAGCGTTTTGTTCTTGCGATTCGAACGATTTGGATTCCAAGAACAAACCGAGAGCCTCCCAAATCTTTCATTTGGAATTGGGTCGCTAGCCATTGCTTAACGCTTGATCAAGAACCCCGCATCATTCCCAATGAGCAAGATATAATCTCACGTATAGAACTAAGAAAGCTACGAGTGGTATTGACTATCTTCTTGTAAACACAAGGCTCGTCAATATTCTCGTTTCAAAGCCATAAGATTTGATCGCGATATCAAATCTTATATTCCAGGATCTAGAAGCTTGTTTCAATCCATAGATAGATCGTTTAAGCTTGCAAACCTTTTGCTCTTGACCCTGAACTATGAACCCCTCTGATTGATCCATATAGATACTCTCTTCAAGATTATCATTCAAAAAGGCTGTCTTGACATCCATTTGCCAAATTTCATAATCATAAAACGTGGCAATGGACAAGAGTATTCTAATGGACTTAAGCATGGCAACACGGGAGAAGGTTTCTTCATAGTCCACCTCTTCCCTTTGAGTATAACCTTTTGCCAAAAGTCGAGCCTTAAAGGTTTGACCCTTACCGGCTTCATCTCGTTTCCTCTTGTAGATCCACTTGCAATCGATAGGTCTTTCACCATCTGGTTGATCTACAAGTTTCCAGACTGAATTGAAGTACATTGACTCCATTTCAAGGTCCATGGCTTTAATCCACTCGTCCCTATCTATATCATTCATTGTCTGTTTATAGGTCAATGGATCCTCAACGCCATCATCAGGTATGACGACTTGGGTTTTAGTCAAACCCATGTAACGGTCGGGTTGTCTAACATCCCTCCCGCTACGTCGAGGCATACTCAACACTTGAGAAGGACCAGCTTGATCAACAACTTTTGTTGATTTATCTGTAGCATCCCTGGAAATTTCACTTAAGACAATCCTGCTTCGAGGCTGATGATCTCTCATGTGGTCTTCTTCTAAGAACGTGGCATTTGTCGACACAAACACCTTGTCCTCTTGAAGATCATAAAACATACCACCTTTCGTTTCATTAGAGTATCCTACGAATAGGCATAGTTTTGAACGATGTTCCAATTTCTTTGGATTGGACACCAACACATGTGTCAGACATCCCCAAATCCTGAAGTGACGTAAACTCCCTTTACGCCATTTCCATAACTCATAGGGTGTTTCTGAAACACTCTTAGAGGGAACCATGTTCAAAATATATGCAGCATCTTCTACTCCATATCCCCAAAACGAACTAGGCAGCTGAGCGTAACTCATCATGGATCGAACCATGTCTAATAGAGTTCTATTTCTCCTCTCAGATACACCATTCTGCTGAGGTGTATTGGGCGATGAGAGTTGGGATACAATTCCATGTACTATCATATAGTCTTGGAATCTCAAATCCATGTACTCTCCACCTCGATCTGATCGAAGTGTTTTAATCGTTTTACCTAATGTGTTCTCAACTTCTGCCTTATATTCCTTAAACTTTTCAAGGGTTTCAGACTTATGATGCATTAGGTAAAGATAGCCATACCTAGAATAATCATCAATGAAACTGATGAAATATTCATACTCTCCTCGTGCCTTGACATTCATGGGACCATAGAGATCCGAATGCACGAGTTCCAAGGGTTTTTTGGCTCTATAACCTTTTTCAGAAAAAGATCTTTTAGTCATTTTTCCTTCGAGACAGGACTCACATGGTGGTAAAGAGTTGTTCTCTAACTGACTTAGGAGACCACTCTTGACCAATCTCCCAATCCTATTGAGATTAATGTGTCCTAGTCTTAAGTGCCAAAGATAGGTACTAGGAGAAAGTTTCTGTCTTTTATTTCGAGTATCAGTTGTTTTAAACATCTCGGTGTTTAAAATAGCTTTTACTTTTGTTGGTCTTAACACATATAAGTTGTTTTCAAGTTTAGTAGAACACATTCGTACACCTCTTTTGCAAATGAATGCTTCATTATGATCAAAAGATACTTTATACATATGTTCAAGTAAACAAGGGATAGATACAAGATTTCTTTTGATTCCAGGAACCAAAAGTACATTTTCTAATAAAACAAATCTATCTCTAAAGAACAGCTTCACTACTCCCACTGCTTTGGCTGAGACAACCTTTCTCGTTCCAACCCCCGGCAGCTTTATCTCCCCATCCGCAATTCTTTGCCGGGAACTAGTTTCTGAAAAAAGAACAAACATGGTTAGTGGCTCACGAATCTAATATCCAAAGGAATCATCATGTTCCACTAAACATGTTTCAACAACAAGTAAATCATATTTACCTTGTTTTTTCTTCTCAGCTTTCTTTTCTGCAAGGTACTTTGGGCAATTCCTCTTCCAGTGCCCGTCACCACCACAATGGAAACATTTTCCTGTGGCCTTAGCCTTGCGTGTGGGAGCTGGTCCATTCCCTTTGTCCTTCTTCTTCTTCTGAATACCCTTATTCTTGGTAAAAGAAGGACCAGACTTGGTCCCTGAGGACGATTCTTTTAGGAACTTCTTCGAAGTGACAATATTTGCCTCCTTCTCTTTTCCTTTTGATTTCATCATGGATTCAAAAGTCTCCAGCTCATTGAGGAGGGTAGTCATGTTATACTCTATTTTATTCATCACCGCATTGGTGCGAAATGGCAGGAAGCTATTCGGAAGAGATTCCATAATAAAGGTTACCTGATTTTTCTCATCTATGATAGCCCCATTTACTTCAGCCACGTTGAAGTGGACCATCATGTCAAGGACATGTTCCCTAACAGAGGCTTCCTCATTCATACGAGAGTTGTAAACGTATTTGAGAGTATCATAATGGACTGATAAGGACGGTTGTCCGAACATCGCCTGTAATGAACCCATGATCTCCTTAGCAGTGACCATGCTCTCATGCTTCTTAGATAACACATCAGATATGCTGGCTAAGATGTAGACTCGGGCCTTCTCATTAGCCCTAATCCATCTGTCATATGCATCCCGAACAATTCGGTTTGCTGTTGAGCTGGGAGGGGGAGGACATTCCTCCGTTAAGACGAACCTCAGATCATCAAAAACAAGAATCGTATTCAAGTGTGATTTCCAGGTTCCATAATTATCACCGTTGAGTTTATTGAAGGCGAGTAATTGGATAAAAGAGTTCGACATGCTGAAAAAGAATGAATTCTATTAGTGAATTGTTTGTAACCTATCCAATTTAAGAATTTAGCAAAAGTAATAATGTACCCATAAACTCATTATTGTTTTTGCAACGATACTTTAGTGAGTCAGAGCAACCGCTACCAAGGGGCAGTCAATCACTCTTTCACTGAACCAAGACATTCTTGACTAAATGTTAATACCGGAATAACTCTTATTCCTATAACATTCTAGCTATCGCTACTTTGGTCAAGAATTTACTAACACTTAGCAATTCTTGTAAGTGTGACCTGCCATTTTCAAACCTCAGAGGTCGGCCCCAACAATGCTACCGAACTGGAGAGACAAAGCTGGGAATGGACCTAAGAGACTCTATCCCTTTCTGGAGTTTGAGTTGTTCTGAATCCCATGTTACATCCCTCCGAATGGATGGTGCTACTAAGGGCAACCTGCAGGCGCAACATGGGAATCTCACGGTCCAACCTAATGGAGGAGACCGTAGGATGTGTTGACATACTTCACTCTCCCACTTACTATAAATACTTTCTCCATTCACCTTGCTCTTGATTTATGCAAACACCATCCGAATGGGGATGCCCTATTGACATCACGAGGCCGAGCATAAATCTCTTTGTGTGAACCGAGAGAGCGTAAGAGGAAATTGATATATCATATATACCTTTTCACTCCCACTAAGTATTTTAAACAGTTTGGGTATACTTTTACTTAGGCATATTCCGGCTAAAATAATATGACCTAAGTCTACCAATATAACAATTATACTAGAATTACCTAAGTCTATTAACCATTTAATAAACCTAAGTCTATGAGTTCAATTTATTAACATTTAATAAACGCCACTCATGAAAGATAATTTATAAACCTATGGATTAAATTCACTCCCAGGTCAGTTCCTAGGTAGGGGTGTTCCGTTTCCGTTAGCTTAAATATCCCAACCTAGCCAGAACCTTCCTTAGTCAGAGTCCCTCTTTAATCAAAGTTTATAAATTATTGGTTTCCTAATTCTAATCTTATTAGAACTAGATAACCTAAGGTCTAATTAATTCCAGTTCTAAAACCATTTTAAAACTAATTAATTAACCTTAGGTTACATGAATTTCTATGTTATAAATTGTTTCATCATTCATCACATGAATAAACATACATTTATAACAAATTCATCACATGAATAAATGCATAGCAATTATATGTTTAATTTTTAATTAATATAACCCTTATATTAATTATAATTAAACATATAATATTTGTTTCATAAATTAATATAACTCTTATATTAATTCTTATGAAACCCAATTAACATGCATACAATATATTATAACACTTATAACATACTTTCAATGCATGGAGCATGCTTCCTATGGTGGGATTTTAAAATCTATATGACATACTTTATGCACATATAATCAGGGATTTTAATTAAAACATACATTCACAATGCATAAATAATTAAACACACTAAAGTGGACTGGTTTTTGCATCTAATGCAAGAAAACTACTAAATTATTACATTAATAATCTAGGATTAACATCAAACCACTTCGAACTCTTCGAATTTGGGTCGAACCAGCTTGCAAATGTGTGAACCGGACCTTCAAAAGGCTGAACCAGGCTGTAAAAAGCTGAACCGGGCCTCCAACTGATGAAACGAACCTCCAAAATGGAAAAACCGACCTCAAAATAGTAAGACCGATCTAAAACCATCTGAACCGGACCAAAAATAAGCCGAACCGGTCCAAAAACCATTAAACCGGTCAAAGTCAACATTTAACAGCCCGCTGACGTCACTGATTGAAGTGCTGATGTCATCGTCTTCTTCTTAATTTGAAAGACATTCACACGCGTGCTTGAAATCTGGTAGAAATTGAAAATAAGAAAAACAACCTCTGTTTTAAGTTTTTATGACCTCTCAAGCTTCTTTCTTCAAATTGAAGGCCTTCTCGAACTCCAAACGACTTGAAATTTTTACAGCTTATTCTACACACATTAATGCTCAAACAAACTTGAGCAATTTTAAAATAAAGCACAAATTGATGCTCAATTTAAGTGCCAAAACAAGAAGAACACTTTAGATGTCCAAACAAATTGTATTTAAAAAAACACCCACCACAGAACACAATTGATCAAATTGAGTGCTCAAAATTGCTCTGATACCAATTGAAAGAGTCTAGATTAAGAAAATGAAAGCAATTTTGGATCTTGAACACTCTAAGTTGATCAATTTTGTAAAATAAAAAACATGCTCAAAGCTGGAAAAACAGAGGGATAGAAAACTCAACTTTGAAGATCAAATTCTCTTCACCCGGTCGATGGTTTTCAACTCAAACACTTCGTGGATAACCGTTAGAGTCTTCCCTACTATCCTCAGGTCTTAGAATGGATTGTGAGATCCTAGGTTGAGAGAATTTGGAAGAAAATACCTCAAAAGTTACTAATTCGAGAATTTAGAATTTTCTGCAAAATTCTCTCAAAACACCTCAAATCACCATTATATAAAGCTTCATTAAGCTTTATTAGAGTGACAACTCAAGTGTGATGAGGATGGTTTGAGATGGAGGTGGCTAAGTTTGGTGAATTTTGAAAATGAGGAGGATAGGGCAAGTTGGCAACTTGATTTTCATGAAAATCATGAAAATCACTCATTTTACAATTAATTTTAATTCTAAAATCAATATTAAATTAATTTTTAATTAAAATTAATATAATTAATTAAATAATTAAAAATTAATTTAATTAATTAATTTTTAATTTAATTTAATATCAAATATTAAATTAAATAAATTGTCCGATCTCGATCGATTTTTCGAACATGAATCCTTATTCATGCTATAAACCGAACCAATATTTAAATCATATTTAAATATATCCACCTCTTTTTAATCGTAGTTTAATTCATAATTAAGCTATGTCTCATTAAATATATCACATATAATTAACGATTTCTCCCAAAACCGAATTCGAACAATTCAAATTCTTTTCTCTCAAAATGTTACAAGGCTTAGTCCGAGTTAGTAAGGAGAACCTAATGGACATATAGATCATGAGCTCGACGATAAGAGATTAACCGGCTAAACTCTTTAGCCTAGCTAATCTGAAGGGAATCGAAGTCCCGCAGCGGAAGCGACTGCGAATCGCGCGCTCTTGATTTAGTTACAACGATAAATTCAAGAACAAATATAACTAGATTAAGCATGTAAAAAAGAATGGACAACAAGAAAATTACCTTTGAAGAACCTTTCTTCAAGCACTCCTCTCTCCGACGATCACGATCTCAGCAACAGAAACTCCAACATGTGAAGACACGACCACCGGATCTTCTCCGTTGTACTCTAGGTGAGGGAGGAAGGTGGGTTCCCTTTAGGAGATGTGAGGTATTTTGAGAGAGATGTGTGCTTTGGAACTCTTCCAACAACACAACAAGAGAGCTTGTAATTCCTTTTAAATTTCTTAACCTAGTTGCATCTCATGCAACCATATATATAGAGAAATAGGATGGAAATGATCATCCTACCCCTCCTTTAATCTCTCTTTAGTATATAGTTTATATATGAATCTAATTCACATTAAAACTATATATTATATCAATTATATCACATATAATTGATATAACACCTCAAGTATGAAATTAAACACTTCAATTTCACTCCTAACTTTATACCCTCAATATTACCATGTTGAGCCAACGGAGGGATCTAATGGACCTACAGTTCATGAGCTCTAATGATGTGAGATTAACTGATCAAACTCTTTGATCCAGTTAATCAATATTCACTAACTACATGTCACTCCACTATAGACTTGTAGTTGCACTCTCCTCACTGTAGATATTATTGTGTCCACTGATATAGTCATTACCCATGAGTCGACGCTTCACAGGTTTTTCGTAATCACAGCTGGGTCAAATTACCGTTTTACCCCTATGATTACCTCTTTGCTCCTTAAGCACTACTGATCCTCTAATGAACAACAAGTCTAAGGTCCTACCTTAGACTCATACCCTCATAGAGGGCGGGGCCCCGTTGTTCAAGACACGAGTCGGTTCTTAAGGGAACAACCTATCTAATTCCTTAGTGTAGGAATGAGTGAATTTCATCTTGCTTGCAGTTAAGTTTCCGGCTACCTACGAGGTTACGTCCCGAGAAGGTAGGCTTATTGAGTCGGCCACAGTGCCACTCTCACCCATACTAGTGTAAGGACAAACCCCCTATAAGGGGAGTTCTTAACTTGCTCAGATTTAGGTCGAGTCACTAATGACCATCTATAAATTATTAGTCTTATCTTGTTAACAGTGTTACACTAGTTAGACTAATAATTTGCGATCCAGTCTTGTATGAACTCTTCATACAGGATGCCCCCACTCGCATGTCAACTACATGAATGAGTTGGATTACCTCATTTGTACTAATTACATAGTGGGTCGCATCCATGGTGTTACCAGAATGAGGTTCCCAACCTTAGTCTTATACCATAGACCATTTAGGTTATATTCTTGAACTCAACCCAAATAGTGTCCACTACACTAACGTTCAAGATAAATGTTATAACCTTGGAGCTTAGTTTATTGGATTTATCAAAGCAAGACTGTAATTCTATCAAAACAAATAACACTTTATTTAATTGATCAAAATTACACAAGTTTAGGGCATAAATCCCAACAATCTCCCACTTGACCTAAAGCTTGTGGAGTACTAAACATTATAGTAATATAAATACAATAAACTAGGGCATTTAAACCCCTTTGTACAAAATACTCCCACTTGCCCTAGTTGGGGAAGACTTGTAAACCTAGACCTTCTAGGTGACTCTCAAATACTTTAGCCGTGAGAGCCTTTGTAAAAAGATCAGCAATGTTGTGCTCTGTGAAGGGATTTTGAATTCCCACAGTGGAAGACGTTGTGAAACGTCGTTGATCCGTTGTGTAATTCCTATCTTAAAATTGAATCTATCTCATAGATCCTAGGCTAAACATGCAAAGAAGAAGAAATAAACATTAAGTAATGGATACTAACCTCTTGAAGAACTCTTCTTCAACGTTTTCTCCTTCTCCGGTCACGATCTCTCTCGATCCGACGTTCTCCTCGAACACAAACCTCGATCCAAATAGGGAGACACCTCCAAAGGGTCTTCTCGGTTGTTCTCGGGAGGTTGAGGGAGAGTAGGTGGGACTCCCTTTGGTTTTGGGTGAGGAGAGAGTTAGAGAGAATCGAGAGAGGATTTGAGAGAGAATCACTTGCTCTCTTTGGATGGAAATCCAAAAAAATGGCAAATGGCATACCAAAGACTTCTTGCAAAGCCTTTAAATACTATTGTGTGATGGAGTTAAAACCTCCACCAAATCACAATTTTACCACAACCATATAATATACAAATCACATTTGTATATTATATAATATAAGGTATCTCATACCTTATTATACAAATCTCATTTGCATAAATGTGGAATTATAAATTGAATCACATTCAATTTAATTTCTCTCAATTCAATTTCTCCAATTAGCACTAATTAATCAATTAGGCTATACTATAGTTTATTATGAATCTCATTCACATCAAACTATATATGTCATCTATATCTCATATAAATGACATAAATACCCAAATAATGAATTTGAACACTTCAAATTCACACCAAACTGTAAACCCTCAATTTGTCCAATTTGAGCCAACCGAGGGACCTAATGAACCTACACGTGACGAGCTCCAATGATCCGAGACTAACCTGTCAAACTCTTTGACCCGGTTATTCAACATTCATTAGCTACGGTAACACTCCACTAAAGCCCGTAGCTGCACTCTCATTACTGTAGGACAAGTTGTGTCCATTGATATAACCAATACCCATGAGTCCACCCTTCACAGGTTGTTCGTAGTCACAGCTGGGTCAAATTACCGTTTTACCCCTGTGTCTACCTCTTGCTCCTTAAGTCTCACTGCTCCTCTAATGAACAACTATGTTGCATGGTCCAACCATAAACAACAACCCTCTCAGGCCAATGAGAGAGTGGGACCCCGTTGTTCAAGCCACGGAGGCAAAGACTTAAGGGAAGAACCCCTCTAGTTTCCTAAGTCGGGAGCAGTGAATTCCTTCTTGCGTAGTCAAGTTCCCGACTCCCACGTGGTCACGCCCCACAGAAGGTAGGCATATTGGGCAAACAACAGTGGCCACCCTCACCCGTACTAGTCAAAGGACAGACCCCCGCAAACAGGAGTCTGTGACACGCTCAGGATTAAGGTCGAGTCACTAATGGTCATCTACGAATTTATTAGCTCTATACTGTTAACGGTGTTACATCAGTAAGTCTAATAATTCACGGTCTAGTCTTGTACAATCTCATTGTACAGGATGCCCCCACTCGCATGTCAACCACATGAGCGAGTCGAGATCACCTCATTTATATCTAATACAAAGCGGTCGCATCCACGGTGTATCCGAGGATTAGGTCTCCAACCCTATCCAGTATCATCGTAGACCGTTCGGGTCATTAACTCGAACGTGATCCCCCCTGTGTCCACTACACACCGTTCAAGTTCTTAGTTCTCTCATTAATACAATGACCACGGAGCTTAGTTTATTGGATTAAATTTATGAAAAATGCGAGACACAAAGTTGAAATAAATAACTCTTATTCATTTACAACTTGGAATATTACAAACTACACGAGATGAAGACATACATCCCAACAAACTCCCACTTGGACTAAGCTAGTGGAGTACATGATACATTTCTCAAATGTACAGTAAAGTAATACAATAAAGTAATACAATAAACTAGGGCATTGAATACCCCTTTACAATACTCCCACTTGCCCTAGTCGGGGAAGCACTCGAAGACCTAGACTCTCAGGTGACCCTCAAACACCTTAGCCGTGAGGGCCTTTGTAAATGGACCCGAAGAACGTTGTGCTCGAAGCTATCTGCGTGATTGCCACGTCTCGCGGTGCACAATCTCTCCGTGTCGAGGTGATACTTACGCTCTATATGCTTGCCCCTTTTATGACTCAGAGGTTCTCTCGAGTTGCTCTCTCGCACCACCGTTGTCACAAAGCGGTGTGATTGGCAAGTTCATATTTGGAACAACTTCCAAATCCATCATGAACTTCCCGAGCCAAACAGCTTCCTTTGCAGCTTCACAAGCCGCAACATACTCGGCTTGCATCGTGGAATCGCGATGCATCCACCGCTGATGCTTCGTCACACTCTGACTCCTCCATTCGGAATGAAGGTTGACCCGAAGTGGATTTCCTAGAATCCTTATCGGTCTGAAAGTCAGAATCTGTGTATCCCGTAAGGATCAAATCCCCACTCCCATACACAAGGCTGTAGTTCCTCGTTCTCCTAAGATACTTGAGGATTGCCTTTACGGTGTCCCGGTGATCTAATCTGGATTGGATTGATACCTACCGACAATCCCAAGCGCATAACGGATGTCGGACCTAGTACACAACATGGCATACATCGGGCTCCCTACGGTGAAGCAGCATAGGGATTCGTCTCATATCCTCAACCTCTTGAGGCGTCTTAGGACATTGATCCTTAGACAGGTGAACCCCATGCCTGAAAGGCAGCAAGCCCTTCTTGGAGTTCTGCATCTTATATCTAGACAACATCTTGTCAATATAAGATGCCTGAGACATGGCTAGCGTTTTGTTCTTAGGTTAGGACTATCGGATACCTAGAACATATCGTGCCTCTCCCAAATCTTTCATTTGGAATTGCGAAGCCAGCCATTCCTTAATGTCAGTAAGAAATCCTACCTCATTCCCAATGAGAAGGATATCATCCACATACAATATAAGAAATGCGACAGTTTTGTCGACGATTTTCTTGTAGACACAAGGCTCGTCAACATTTTGATTAAAGCCATAAGATTTGATCGCCTCATCAAACCTTATATTCCAAGACCTCGAGGCTTGTTTCAGTCCATAAATAGACCTTTTAAACCGGCAAACTCTTTGCTCTTGGCCTTGGGCAATGAACCCCTTGGGCTGGTCCATGTAGATGGTCTCGTCAAGGTTGCCATTCAGAAAGGCGGTCTTGACATCCATCTGCCATACCTCATAGTCATAATATGTGGCAATGGTCAGAAGGATTCTAATCGACTTTACCATGGCAACAGGTGAAAAGGTTTCCTCATAGTCAACCCTTTCCACCTGGGTAAAACCCTTTGCCACCAGTCGAGCTTTGAAGGTCTGCACCTTCCCATCTACGCCACGTTTACGCTTGTAGATCCACTTGCAACCAATAGGTTTTACCCCATCCGGTTGGTCCACAAGCTCCCAGACGGAATTGAAGTACATCGACTCCATTTCCTGGTCCATGGCTTTAATTCATTCGTCTTTATCAACGTCTGCCATTGCCTGATCATAGGTCAATGGATCCTCGTAGTCATCATCAGGAGTGACAACTTGGGTTTCAGCTAAACCCATGTAACGTTCAAGTTGTCTCACAGTCCTCCCACTACGTCGAGGCATTCCCAACTCTTGGGAGCGGACTTGACTAGACGAGTTAGGATCAACAACACTTGTTTTCGTACTAGCACCATCAGCAACTCTTGCTGATGAACTGTCCATTTCATTCAACACAATTTTACTCCTTGGTAAGTAATCCCTGATGTGGTCTTCCTCAAGGAAAGTGGCATTTGTCGACACAAGCACCCTATTATCCTTAGGATCGTAAAAGTAACCACCTCTAGTCTCTTTTGGGTAACCTACAAAGAGGCACAACTTTTGATTTGTCACAAGCACATGTGTTAGACAACCCCATATTCTGAAGTGACATAAACTACCTTTACGTCCTTTCCAGAGTTCAAAAGGTGTTTTAGAAACACTTTTTGAGGGCACACTATTCAAAATGTATACTGCGGTCTCCACTGCGTAACCCCAAAAAGAACTAGGGAGATGAGCATAACTCATCATTGATCGAACCATGTACAACAAGGTTCTATTTCTCCTTTCCGATACACCGTTTTGCTGTGGTGTGCCAGGAGCTGAGAGTTGGGATGTAATTCCATGTTCTATCATATAGTTCTGGAATTTTAAATCCATGTACTCTCCACCTCGATCCGATCGAAGTGTTTTAATAGTTTTACCTAATTGATTTTCAACCTCAGTCTTGAATTCATTGAATTTTTCAAGTGCTTCAGACTTGTGGTGCATTAGGTAAATATGCCCAAATCTAGAATAATCATCTATAAAAGAGATGAAATATTCATATCCTCCTCTGGCTTTAACATTCATCGGACCACAAAGGTCTGAATGTATAAGCTCTAAAGGGTCTTTGGCACTATAACCTTTTCCACTAAAAGGTCTTTTAGTCATCTTGCCTTCTAGGCAGGAGTCACATACTGGCAAAGAATTTTCACCAAAGACTGAAAGGTCTGGAGTTCATTTAGAAGGGAGGTAAGATTAAAAGTAAGCTTGTTCATAACAACATTACTTCTAAACTGCAGGAAACTATCTGGAAGGGTTTCCAGAATAAAGCTGACCTGGCTCGATTCATCGATGGAAGCACCATTCGACACCGCGATGTTAAAGTGCACCATCATATCCAGGACATGATCCCGAACAGATTTACACTCTGGCATCCCCGAGTTGAATATGTACTTTAGGGCATTATGTCGGCCCTGTGTGGACTGTTGTCCAAACATACCCTGCACAGAATCCATGATTTTCTTGGCGCTAATCATGCCCTCATGCTTCTTGGCTAATATGTCAGACATACTTGCCAACATTCGAGCCTGACACCTGAGGACACTCCTCAGTTAGCACAAACATCAGATCATCCACTACCAATATAGTGTTGAGTTTTTTTTCCATGTCATCATATTCTCTCTGGTTAACTTTTCCGCACCCAATGAGAAAATTATAGAGCTAGATATTTTTGCTGAAAAAATCTACAAACAAACTTGTATGAGTTTCTTGTTATAACTCTAATCTAATCATGTTTTAGCTAATTATCAAATGATTCCTAGGCCATTTATAATTTGCAATGATACTCCAAAGGTTTAGAATGTATGACACCGAAGGGTAATAAAAAACACTCCTCCTCTGGATCAAGACACTCTTGACCAAAACCTAATACCAGAATAACTCTTATTCTTATAGGTTTTAGTTACCATTTTTTCGGTCTTGATACATACACAACTTATGTACCCCGCTAGTGTAACCCTCTGTCTTTAGATCCTAGAGTCTTGATCCAATAAAATCCGCCGAAGGGAGGACTAGATTGGAAAATAGTCTAAGGAAATCTTTATCCCTTTCGGGTGTCTACTGTGTTCGATCCCCTATGATCAAGCCCTCCGAAAGGATTATCTGCTCTAGGCTAAACTAGCAGGCTGACCATAGTTGTCTAACGATGTAAACTGACAAAAGAGACCGTAGGTTTTGTTTTCACTAAACCTGCTCCCACTCACTATAAGTACCCTCTCCATTCACCTTGATATTGACTCATACAAACACACCATCCGAAAGGGGACGCTCCCATTTGCGCCACGAGGCCAAGTATGAGTCTCACGGTGTGAACTTCTTGGAGATAGTGTAGGTGGAAAAATATGTATCTCATACACTTTTTCCTCCCACTGAATACTTTAAAGTGTATAGGAATCTTACTTAGGCTAAAACCCGACTAATGGTTTTACCTAACTCTATCAATATAACTCTTATATCGATAATCAATATAACTCTTATATCGATAATCAATATAACTCTTATATTGATTTTATCCTTATATTAAACCTAGGATTTCTAGTTTATTAACCCCTTAATAAACCTGCTGACGCTACTGTAATTTATAAAGCTCTCTGATTAAATTTCACTCCCAGGTAGGGGTGTTCCGTTTCCGTCAGCTTAAATACCCCAACCTAGACAGAACTTTCCTTAGATAGAGTTCCTCTTTTAATCGTAGCTTATAAATTACTTGGTTCCGAATTCTAATCTAATTAGAACTAGATAACCTAAGGTCTATGATTTTCAAGTTCTAAACACTTTAAAACTAATAATTAACCTTAGGTGACATGAATACTATGTTATAGTGCTTGATCATTCATCACATGAATAATAAGACATTCATAGCATATTCATCACATGAAATATAATGCATGTCAATGTTGTCCATAAATTAATATAACAACTTTATATTAATTAATCATGCAAACTATATAATATAACTCCTTATATTATAAATGATGCATGAAAATACTTAACCTAAGGTGAGATTTCTAAAACACAAGTATACACTATGCATGGCAATAATTACACAACAATTGCATAATTAAAATAGCAAAAATAGGCCAATTTTGGCACCCTAGAAATAATTTTAATCAATATAATCTAATTATATTAATTAAAATTAAATATATTAAATATAAAACGTTTTTATAATTAATATATATAAAAAAATCCATTTTTTCGCCCGTTGCTGAATTCTGCGAAACGCCTCTGGCGTTGCAATGCTGATAGCAGCGTTGCAATGCTGCTCCTTGTCACAGCGTTGCAACGCCAATGAGAGCGTTGCAACGCTGTCGTCTCCTGCGCGCTCCTTCCGCAAGCGCAGCGTTGCAACGCCGATGAACAGCGTTGCAACGCTGCACACAAACAGAAATGAGAATCCACTATTCCTTACTCGTTTTCGCTCTGATCTTCTCAGAAACTGCTTTACCTCGATCGACACGGACATACAGACTCGATTTACAATTAAAATTGCCCAAAACACCGGGCCATTACATTGAACGATTCAATGGAATTGTAAATCTAAGTGCCAAAATTGAAAACATCTAATTTTTCAAAACCGTTCATACGTCTCATGCAAAACAGTAAATCCCACCTTGTTCTTGAAAAATCCAGAACATAAACCAAGAACGCAATTGGTCTCTGATACCAGTTGAAGGGAATCAAAGTCCCGCAGCGAAAGCGATTGCGAATTGCGCGCTCTTGATTTAGTTACAACGATAAATTCAAGAACAAATATAACTAGATTAAGAATGTAAAACAAAATGGACAGCAAGAAAATTACCTTTGAAGAACCTTTCTTCGAGTGCTCCTCTCTCCCACGATTACGATCTCTGCAATAGGAACTCCAGCATGCGAAGACACGTTCACCGGATCTTCTCCGTTGTTCTCAAGGTGAGGGAGGAAGGTTGGTTCCCTTTAGGAGAGGTGAGGTATTTTGAGAGAGATGTGTGCTTTGGAACTCTTCCAACAACACAACAAGAGAGCTTGTAATTCCTTTTAAATTTCTTAACCTAGTTGCATCTCATGCAACCATATATATAGAGAAATATGATGGAAATGACCATCCTACCCCTCATTTAATCTCTCTTAAGTATATAGTTTATATATGAATCTAATTCACATTAAAACTATTTATTATATCAATTATATCACATATAATTGATATAACACCTCATATATGATATTGAACACTTCAATTTCACTCCTAACTTTATACCCTCAATATTACCATGTTGAGCCAACGGAGAGATCTAATGGACCTACAGTTCATGAGCTCCAATGATGTGAGATTAACTGATCAAACTCTTTGATCCAGTTAATCAATATTCATTAACTACAAGTCACTCCACTATAGACTTGTAGCTGCACTCTCCTCACTGTAGATATTATTGTGTCCACTGATATAGTCATTACCCATGAGTCGACCCTTCACAAAGTTGTTCAGTAATCACGGTGGGTCAAATTACCGTTTTACCCCTGTGATTATCTCTTTGCTCCTTAAGGACTACTGATCCTCTAATGAACAACAAGTCTAAGGTCCTACCTTAGACTCATACCCTCATAGAGGGCGGGACCCCATTGTTCAAGACCTGGAGTCAGTTCTTAAGGGAATAACCTATCTAATTCCTTAGTGTAGGAATGAGTGAATTCCATCTTGCACAGTTAAGTTCCCGGCTACCTCACGAGGTTCTCGTCACGAGAAGGTAGGCTTATTGAGTCGGCTACAGGCCACTCTCACCCATACTAGTCTAAGGACAAACCTCTATAAGCAGGAGTTCTTAACTTGCTCGGGATTCAGGTCGAGTCACTAATGACCATCTATAAATTACTAGTCTTATCATGTTAACGGTGTTACACTGTTTAGACTAATAATTTGCGATACAGTCTTGTATGAACTCTTCATACAGGATGCTCCCACCCGCATGTCAACTACATGAATGAGTTGGATTACCTCATTTGTACTAATTACAAAGTGGGTCGCATCAATGGTGTTACCAGAATGAGGTTTCCAACCTTATTCTTATACCATAGACCATTTAGGTTATATTCTTGAAGTCAACCCAAATAGTGTCCACTACACTGATGTTCAAGATAAATGTTATAACCTTGGAGCTTAATTTATTGGATTTATTAAAGCAAGACTGTAATTCTATCAAAACAAATAACACTTTATTTAATTGATCAAAATTACATAAGTTTAGGGCATAAATCCCAACATAATCAACATTCGTTAACCACCAGGACACTCCACTAAAGCCTAGTGGTTGCACTCTCCTCACTGTAGATATATTTCTGTCCACTCGATATAACCATGATTAGTAAGTCGATCCTTCACAGGTCGTTCGTGATTAGAGCTGGTTGAGAATTACCATTTTACCCCTGTAATTACTTCCTGTTCCTTAAGTCCCACTGATCCTCTAATGAACAATTGGTTTGTGGTCCAACCAGCAAACCGAATCCCTCTCGGGCCAATGAGAGGGGTGGGCCCTTTGTTCAAGACCCGAAGTCAACACTTAAGGGAACAACCTCTCTACTAATTCTTAAAACGGGTAGGAGTGAATTCCATCTTGCAGAACTATGTTCCCAGCTATCTACCCAGACTTATCCTTGAAATGGGAGGCTTATTGAGTCGGCAGTCTCGAGCCACTCTCACCCATGCAAATCTAAGAATAATCTGAATAAACAGGAGTTCATAGAACGCTTAGGATTAAGATCGAGTTACCTAGGTCATCGTATGAATATACTCAGTTAAGACAGTAAACAGAGTTATGAAGTCTAAGTGACTATTTCGCGGTCCAGTCTTATGCAAACTCATTGCATAGGACGCCCCCACTCGAATGTCTCCACATGAACGATTTAGGATCACATCGTTTGTACTCTACAAAGTGGGTCGCGTCCATAGTGTCCCCAGGATAAGATACCCAGCCCTATCCTTATACTATAGACTGTTCTGGCTATAACTTGAACTTGATCAACTTTTATGTCACACATAAAGTTCAAGTATTCATCCTATAGCCAAGGATTCTTTATTGAATTAAGGTTACACAATACACAATTCACTTTATTCAATAACACCTTTACTGAATAAATTTCAATAAAAACTTTATTGCAAAATAGAATATACATTCAGTTTACAAAACCACGAGTTTTAGGACATACAACCCAACACCTCGGTTGGCTCAAATTTGACAAATTGAGGGTTTACAGTTTGGTGTGATTTTGAAGTGTTCAAATTCATTATTTGGGTATTTATGTCATTTGTATAATATATAGATGACATAATATATAGATTAATGTGAATGAGATTCATAATAAACTATAGTATAACCTAATTGATTAATTAGTGTTAATTGGAGAAATTGAATTGAGAGAAATTAAATTGAATGTGATTCAATTTAAGAATCAACAATTATGCAAATGAGATTTGTATAATAAGGTATGAGATACCTTATATTATTTGATATGCAAATATGATTTGCATATCATATAGTTGTGGTTTAATGGTAATTTTATGGAGATATTAACTCCACATCTCTCCATTATTTAAAGGCTTGGTGAGAAGCCTTTGGTAAGGTTGGTTCTCATTTTTTTGGAAATTCAAGTTCCAAGAGACCTCCATTATCTCCCAACTCTATCAAATCTCTCCTCACCCAAAATCCAAAGGGAGCCCCACCTACTCTCCCTCAACCTCCCGAGAACAACCGAGAAGACATTTTGGAAGTGTCTTGCAACACTGTTCGAGGTTCGATTCCAGGAGATCGTTGGTTCGAGAGAGATCGTGACCGGAGGAGGAAAGCTTTGAAGAAGTGTTTTTCAACAAGTAATGAAACCTTATTGTTTTCCTCTCTTTAATGCATGTTTAGCATATGATTAATGAGATTAATTCAATTTTAAGATAAGAATTATGTCTAAGTTGGGGTATTTAAGCTGACGAAAACGAAATACCCCTACCTGGGAACTGACCTGGGAGTGAATTTTAATCAGAGGGATTGTAAATTATAGTAGCGTCAACGGGTTTATTAAGGGGTTAATAAACTAGAAATCGTAGGTTTAATATAAAGAGTTATATTAATAAACATAGGATAGGATTAATATAAGAGTTATATTGATTATCAGTATAAGAGTTATATTGATAAGTTTAGGTAAAACCATTAGTTGGGTTTAACCTAGGTCAATTTCCTATAGAGTTAAAGTATCTAGTGGGAGAAAAAAGTGTATATGATACATATATTTCCATCCACATCTCCCCGGGGAAATTCACACCGTGAGACTCATACTTGGCCTCGTGGCGCAAACGAGAGCGTCCCTCTTCAGATGGTGTTTGTATGAGTCAATATCAAGGTGAATGGAGAGGGTACTTATAGTAAGTGGGAGCAGGTTTAGTGAAAACAAAACCTATGGTCTCTTCTGTCGGTTCACACCGTGAGATCACTATGGTCAATCTGCTAGTTTGGCCTAGACCAGACAATCCCTTCGGAGGGCTTGATCATAGGGGATCAAACATAGTGAACACTCGAAAGGGATAAAGATTACCTTAGTTTGTTTTTCAACCTAGTCCTCCCTTTGACAGATTTTGTTGGATGGGGACTCTGGGTTCTAAAGATGAAGGGTTACACTCACAAGGTACATAAAATAATGGTAACTAAAACCTATAGGAATAAGAGTTATTCTAGGATTAGGTTTTAGTTAAGAATGTCTTGATCCAAATGAGGAGTGTTTTTTATTGCCCTTCGGTATCATACAATCTAAACTTTTAGAGTATCATTGCAAATTATTAATGACCTAGGAATCATTAGATAATTAGCTAAAACTTGATTGGATTAGATAGTTTTTAGCGAGAAACTAATACAAGTAATTGTTTATTTCAACAAAATGTCTAGCTCGATTATTTTCTTTATTGGGTGCGAAAAAGTTAACAAGAGAGAACATAATGACTTGGAAGAACAAACTTAACACTATCTTGGTAGTGGGCGATCTTAAGTTTGTGCTAACTGAGAAGTGTGCTTAGGTGTCAAACTCGAATGCAACACGAAATGTTCGTGATGCATATGATCGATGGATGAAGGCCAATGATAAGGCCAAAGTCTATATGCTGGCAAGTATGTCTGACATACTGGCCAAGAAGCACGAGGGCATGATGACTGCTAAGAAAATTATGGATTCATTGCAGGGCATGTTTGGACAACAGTCTACATAACCCGACACAATGCTCTCAAGTATATATTCAACTCAAGGATGTCGAAGGGTTCATCTGTTCGGGATCATGTCCTGGACATGATGGTGAACTTCAACATCACGGAGTCGAATGGTACATCGATTGATGAATCGAGCAAGGTCAGCTTCATTCTAGAAACTCTTCCAGATAGTTTCCTACATTTTAGAAGTAATGTTGTTATGAACAAGCTTACTTTTAATCTTACCTCCCTTCAGAATGAATTCCAAACTTTTCAGCCTTTGATGAAAATTTAGGGACCGAAAAGTGAGGCAAATGTTACCAGTAGGAGTATTCACAGAGGTTTGACCTCTGGAACAAAACCAGTGGCTTTATCTTCTTCTAACCTGAAAGGGAAGAAGAAGAACATGAAGAAGGTTGGTAAAGGAAAACGGGTTGACAAAGATGCAATCCAAAAGGGCAATGAGGTCAAGGAGGTTGCTGACAAAGAAAAATGTTTCCACTGTAACAAAGATGGACACTGGAAACGAAACTGTCCAAAATACCTGGCCGAGAAGAAGAAAGAAGGTAAATATGATTTACTTTGCATAGAAACATGTTTAGTGGATAATGATAAAACTGCTAGGATACTGGATTCAGGCGCTACTAATCATGTTTGTTCTTCTTTTCAGGGAGTTGATTCTTGGCAGAAGCTACAGAAAGGAGAAATAACGCTCCGGGTTGGAACTGGAGATATCGTCTCGGCTGTAGCGATTGGCACGATGAAGCTTTTATTCGAAAAGAAATATATGTTGTTAGACAATATACTAGTGATACAAGGATTTACTAGAAACCTTATTTCAATTTCTTGCCTAATAGAACAATGTAGCTCTTCAATTAGAGCTATTAAGTGGACCATCTCTAAGTAATTAAGTTCTATTTGGTTTGAGCATGTGTTACTTTTGGCTAGAAGTTGTGCTTTAAGTGTTTGAATTATACTAAGTAATGATGAAACTCATTTTGCTAGATTAATGCCACTGTGATTTTGCCTAAGGAAAATGCTGGAGCATTCCTGTCAAAGCTGCAACATATAAAATGCTGGAGCATACTGAGCCAGATGCTGAAAGCTTGTGAGTCAAAGGCTGGAGCATCTATACAGGAGGGCACAAGGCAACAAATGCTGGAGCATTTGAAAATGATGCTGCAACATATCAATTGCTGCTGCAAAATCTTGCAACATGTTAAAGTTGTAGCTATGCCTGAAGCTTTCTGATTAAAGGTGCAAGCATTTGGACACGTGGCAGCCACCTCAATTAATGAATCTAAAAATAATTCATGAGTGGACCAATGATCAGCAGAGAGGTGGAGCACCCTTGCCATCAAAGCCCTTCGTTCCCAATTGACGCTAGATATTTAAGTAACCTATTCCTACAAATTGAGGGGAGGATACAACAGAGAGCAAAAGGAGCTAATTTCGATAAGGGGATTCTTTTACCTAATTTGGCAAGGGTAGAAGCTACCAATTGAGGGGAGAAGAAGCTGCCTTGGACAGAAAGCCAACCTCACACTTGGGAGCTGTTATCCACCTTTGTTCTTCTTCTTTCTTTGTCTTAAGTCCTTTTATCACTATGCTTGTAGTAGAATAGATTCTAATTTTCTTTTAGAAAATTTATTTGTTGTTAGACCTTGTCATGTTTACTAAGTTCAATGCAATTTTACTTTGCCATTTCTCTTTATTCATCATGAGCTAAATCTGTCAAGGGGAAGGATTAGGGGAGGCTTTTGAATGTAAGTTATCTGTGAAGGCTTGAGTTGCACTCATCCACTCTTCTAATTGGTGTGTTCAATAATAGCTTAGATCCGTTTGGCCAGCCGATTTAAGTTGTGTTTATTCTGAATTTGGGAAGATGAGGAATAAGTTGAATTCACTAATTAGGATTAGTTCTGATTAGGGGTTAGCCTCAGGGTAATTGAGGACACTAGGGATAGTGACTCACCTAATGAATGTAAGGATGTATTTAATAACCAGGCAAGTAATGAGAATTAGTTGTTGTAGCTCAAGATCTCTGCGAAGAATCTTTGAGAACTTGCATTAAGAGTTGGAGCAATCTTTTTACTATAGCATTTAGTTTGTTGAAGCATAGCCATCCCCCTAATTCAACCCCTGTCTTAGTCAACTGAAGTGCATTGTTGTCTAGTTTGTTGTTTAGTCAATTGAAGCTTAGATATTAATTTTTCCTGAGTTGTTAAGTTTGAGTTCTGTCTTTACCTTATGCAACTTATTCACTGGTTAACCTAAGTCTATTAAAAACGACTCATTACTTTAACTCTTCTAATATACAATTCCCTGTGGGATCGATACTTTTCTTATCACTTACTACAATAAGGCTGTGTATAAGCACATTAAGGTGTTTTGACTAAATTCATTGACACTCCTTACAAAGCATCAATTTCAGTTTCCTTTTCTTTCAATAAAGTGTTTATTTCAAAGAAAGATGTCGAATATGTACAACTTCATTAGAGAATGGTTTGTATGTTTTGAGACCAAATTCAGTCAAAACTGTTTGAACACTAAACTATTTCAAACAACAAACACACAAACTAAGAAACGTAAAATTTCTCCTAAAGAAAATGCTCATCTTTGGAATCTTAGGTTGGGTCACATTAATCTCAATAGCATTGAGAGGTTGATAGAGAATGGGCTTCTAAATGAGTTAGAAAAAAGTACATTACCTGATGTGAGTCCTGCCTAGAAGGAAAAATGACAAAAAGACCTTTTAGTGGAAAAGGTTATAGAGCCAAAGAGCCTATTGAGCTTATACATTCAGACCTTTGTGGTCTGATGAATGTTAAAGCCAGAGGAGTTTATGAATATTTCATCTCTTTCATAGATGATTATTCCAGATTTGGGCATATTACCCTAATGCATCATAAGTCTGAAGCACTTGAAAAGTTCAAGGAATTCAAGGCTGAAGTTGAAAATCAATTAGGTAAAACAGTTAAAACACTTCGATCAAATCGATATGGAGAGTACATGGATTTAAAATTTCAGGGCTATATGATAGAACATGGAATTACATCCCAACTCTCAGCACCCGGTATGCCTCAGCAGAATGGTGTATTAGAAAGAAGAAATAGAACCTTGTTTGACATGGTTCGATCGATGATGAGTTATGCTCATCTCCCAGACTCTTTTTGCGGTTATGTAGTAGAGACTGCGGTATACATTTTGAACAACGTGCCTTCAAAAAGCATTTTTGAAACAACTTTTGAACTCTGGAAAGGACGTAAAGGTAGTTTATGTCATTTCAGAATTTGGGGTTGTCCAGCACATGTGCTTGTGAAAAACCCGAAGAAATTGGATTCATGTTCAAAATTATGCCTATTTGTAGGCTACCCAAAAGAGACAAGAGGTGGATTATTCTATTATCCTAACGAAGACAAGATACTTGTATCGACAAATGCCACTTTCTTAGAGGAGGACCATATCAGGGAGTACAAGCCAAGGAGTAAAATCGTGTTAAGTGAGTTAGACGGAACAACAACAAAAGTTACTAATGGTGCTAGTACGTCAACAAGAGTTGTTGATACTAGATTGTCTAGTCAAGATCGTCCATCTCAAGAGTTGAAGTGCCTCGACGTAGTGGGAGGGTTATAACACAACCTGACCGTTACATGGGTTTATCTGAAACCCAAGTTGTCATCTAGATGACGATTGTGATGATCCATTGACTTATAATCAAGCAATGGTTGACAAAGACAAAGACAAATGGGTTACTGCTATGGACCAAGAAATGGAGTCTATGCGCTTCAATTCAGTTTGGGTTCTTGTAGATAAACTTTATGGGTAAAACCTATAGGTTGTAAATGTTGGATTTTATGTCCTAAAACTCGTAGTTTATAATTGATAAACATTTTTTCGTGTTTCTTCTTCGATAAAATTGTTATTGAATTAGTATACCATAATCTTGAATCCAATAAACTAAAGTCCCGAGGCTATTTAATGTAGACTTGAACTTTATGTGATGACATAAAACATGGATCAAGTTCGAGTATATAGCAGAAAATGGTCTATAGTATAGGGATAAGGTTGGGCGCCTTATTCTGGGGACACTATGGATGCGGCCTACTTTGTAGTTAGTATAAACGATGTGATCCTGAATCGTTCATATATAGATATGTAAGTGGGGGCATCCTATGTAATGAGTTTGTATAAGATTGGACCATGACTTAGTCACTTTTGCTTTATAACACTGTTTACTGTATAAAACTGACTAATTCAATTTTGATGACCTAGGTAACTTAATCTCAATCCTGAGCTAACTATGAACTCCTGTTTATTCGGGATTATCCTTAGATCTGCATGGGTGAGAGCAGCTCAACAGTGCTAGCTCAATAAGCCTCCCGTTTCAGGTGTAAGACCGGATAGATAACTGGGGAATAGGGTGCAAGACGGAATTCACTCCTACCCGACTCTAGGGATAGTAGATAGGTTGTTCCCTTAAGTGCTGACTTTGGAACTAGAACAAGGGGCCTCACCCTCTCACTAGGCTGAGAAGGACTAGATTTGTTGGTTGGACCACAAATCCATTGTTCTATAGAGGTTCAGTGGGGCTTAAGGAACAATAAGTGTTATCGGGGGTAAAACTGTATTTTGACCCAACCGAGACAACAAACAAACTGTAAAGGATTGACTTACTGGTTACGGTTATATCAGGTGGACAGAAATATATCAACAGTGAGGGGGGTGGAACTACGAGACTTTAGTGGACTGACCCGTTAGTTAACAAATCTTGATTAATTAGGTTAAAGAGTTTGAGCGATTAATCTCGGATTGTTGGAGCCCATAAACTTAGAACAGTATGATGGATTAATTCGAATTGTTCGAATTAGGAAAGGAGTTTTAAACCGACAGTTATATGTGATATAACTATTGGTTTTTTATGACACAATATATTCAAATGTGATTTGAATTTCAAAAATATGAATGCGGATTCATGTTTGGGAGGTCAAAATTAGTCTGGAGGGTCAAAACCGTAAAAAGTCAAATGGTTGACTTTTTTAGCTCGGGAAATGTCAAAGTTTGACTTTGACCAAATGGAAAAGACCATTTTACCATTGACTAGAGTTAGTGAAATTATCCAAGTTTTCTCTTGGACAATCCCACTAACTTAAGTGAACTATGTGTAAACATTATAGAATGACACATAACCCACTTTAGTTAGTGTTTTGTGAGGTGTTGCATTTTGGTGAGCTTTGACATGCATTTGATGCATGTAATTCCTTTATAAATAGGTTTGTTTTCAAAACAAAGGTTTCTTTTTGCAGAATTTTAGTCTTTTAAAAAAGAAGAAGTCTCACCAAAAGGTACTTCTTTTCCTTTCCTCACACAAAACTTTCAACCTCCCATTCTTCCTTTTTCAATCCTTCATTCATCGGGTCCCACAACCCGATTCTGAGTCCAGAGGATAGCGGGGAAGCTCAAGTGGTGGTCCGGTTTGTGTTCCGTTTGTGCTTTGGCATGGGGGAGAGAAGAAATTGAGCTACAAAGGTTGTATCTTCTTCCTTTTTTTAGTTTACTATTTTTTGTATGATTGCATGTTAATTTCTATTAAGTTAGATGCAATTAGAGTGTCATTAGATCCTTATTCCACTGCGTATGTCTCGTGTTCATCATGTGGTATCAAAGCATGCTTTAATTTTACTCAATTGTATATAGTGGGTTGTTATTTTTCATGTGATGAAATTGTTTGAAGGTAAAATTGGCTAACTGTTTTTGCATCGTTTAGGCTTTAATTTCTTGTTATAGTTTGTAATTTGCTCAAGGGTTTTGAGCCTTAATGTGTGCCCAATGAGTCTGTAAAATTTGGGAGTCAATAGAGTTGAAATTAGGTTGTAATTGGAGATACAATGGGGCGTTGCGCACTGCCGAAAAAAACTGCATTGTGTTGTTTTTTTGGAGCGTTTTTTCAGTCGCTGCCCGTGTGGTGTTGCTGCTGTTTTCAAGCTGGTTCGAGTCGGTTCGAAGTGTTCGAGATTTTTTTGGAGCTTGTTTTCAAATTATTTTGTAATAATTTAGTTAGTTGCTTGTTTAGGTGCCAAAACGGGTCCAATTTTATGCTTTGTTTTCTTTATGCATTATGAATGTGTTTAATTGTTTAAATCTTTATTGTGCATAAAGTATGCCATTTAGATTTAAATTCCCACCATAGGTTAGCATGGACATGCATTGAAAGTATGTTATAATGGTTATAATATATATAGTATGCATATTGGATTTCATGAATTAATGTAAAAGTTATATATAATTCATGATTTCTCTAAGTAACTTTAATATGGTAATTGATTAATTAAAATTTTAATTAATTAATTTAATTTGATTAAATTAAGTAAATTAAATCAATATTAAATTTTCATTCTATAATTATTATGTAATGAATATGGAATGTATGTTATAGATTTGTCAATTCTTTTTATAAGTGTTATAAAATCAATTATACTTTTTAAATCTATAACAAAGATAAGATGCATGCTCATTTAGGTTAACCATCGACAATCTCTTTTTCATAGAAATTAGGTCGATATCTTGTAAAATCGAAGTTACAAGAAAACTCACCCGACAAGATCTTGGCAAAAAGTCAGATAAGATGACTAAGGTTGAAAGGTTTTTAAGTTGACGGTTCACGGAACACCTTCTACCTGGAGATCGAGTCGGCGTCTGAGTTAGGTTAAATCGGTTTTATGAGCATGCGTGAGTGGTGTGAGGTAATAAAATTTGTTTATCACCTAGACATCGTAGGTTAAAATCCAGTATAAATGTTATACTTGGATGTTTCGCCTAGACTTAGGATATGTTTTAGTTAGTCGAAATATATTGCTAAGTAATTTATACCCTAAACGTCTAGAACACTTTAGCTAGAGAGAAGTAATGTACTTTTAACTCTAGCGTTCCTAAGAGTTCACACCGTGAGATTCATGCTTGGCTTTGGGGCACCCTGGGAGCGGACTCCATTCGGAGAGTGTTTGCATGAGTCAATATCAAGGTGAATAGGGGAAGTCGTTCATAGTAAGTGAGAGAAGGAAGTGTGTCAACGCATCCTACGGTCTCTTCCATTAGGTCGCACCGCGAGATTCCTATAATGCCCCTGCATGTCTGCCCTGGAGCAACCTTACCAATCGGAGGGTTGTATTATAGGATTCGGAACACCGCGAACTCCAAAAATAGATAGGGTCTCTCAGATCCGTTTTCATTCTTGTCTTTCCAATTTCGGGAGCATAATGATCTTGATCTTTGAGGTCTGAAAATGGAAGGTTACACTTACAAGAATCACTAAGCCATTGAAATATCGTTGCAAATATAATAATGATGGGTACATTAATTTTTGCTAAACTTGATTGGATTGTAAAGGTTAATATTTTTTACTAAAAATGATATGTTTTTTTTCAGCATGACAAGCTCTTTAGTTAAACTATTAGCTTCCGAAAAACTTAACGGCGACAACTACACAACATAGAAAACAAATCTGAATACAATACTAGTAATAGATGACTTGAGATTTGTCTTAATTGAGGAATGTCCTCAGGCCCCTGCCTCAAATGCTAACCAAACTAGTCAGGAAGCTTATGATCGATGGGTTAAGGCTAACGATAAAGCCCGTGTCTATATTCTTACCAGCATGACTGATGTATTGGCTAAGAAATCACGAATCCTTGGGCACACTAAGGCTATCATGGATTCGTAAAAGAGATGTTCGAGCAACAGCCGTCATCGGTTCTAAGACACGAGGCTATTAAGTACATTTACAACAAGCGTATGAAGGAAGGGACCTCTGTTAGAGAACATGTCCGGACATGATGGTCCACTTCAATATTCTGTGAAGTAAATGGTGGCGCCATCGACGAGGCAAATCAAAGTTAGCTTTATAATGGAGTCTCTTAGAAGAGCTTCATACCATTTTGCATTTAATGCTTCTCTGAATAAAATAGAGTTTAATCTGACAACCCTTCTTAACGAGCTCCAACGTTTTCAAACTCTTACAAAGGCTAAGGAGAAAGAGGTGGAGGCAAATGTTGTCACCACCAGGAAAGTTTTAAGAGGATCGTCCTCTAAAACTAAAGTTGGACCTTCAAAGAAAAAGAATGTTCAAATGAAAAAAAAAGGGCACGGGGAAGGCTCCCATGACGAACAAGGGAAAGAAAGTTGCAGAAAAAGAAAAATGTTTTCACTGCGACCAAAACGGGCACTGGAAGGGGAACTGCCCGAAGTCTCTTGCCGAGAAAAAAGCAGATAAAGAAGCACAAGGTAAATATGATTTACTAGTTGTTGAAACTTGTTTAGTGGAGTATGATACCTCAACCTGGTTATTGGATTCAGGGGTCACTAATCATATTTGCTTCTCTTTTCAGGAAACTAGTTCCTAGAAAAAGCTAAAAGAAGGCGAGATCACCCTCAAGGTTGGAATAGAAGAGGTTGTCTCGGCCAATGTAGTGGGAGACTTGAAGTTGTATTTCGATGATAGATATATCATACTTAAAGATGTTTTGTATGCTCCTAAAATGAAACGGAATTTAATATCTATCACGTGTATATTAGAACAAATGTATAAAATATCATTTGAAATCAATGAAGCGTTTATTTTCAGAAAAGGTATTCAAATTTGTTCTGCTATACTAGAAAACAACTTATATAAGTTAAGAGCAACTAAAGTAAAATTTGTCTTAAATACTTAGATGTTTAGAACAACCGAAACTCACAATAAAAGACAAAAAGTTTCTTCCAATGCCTATTTATGGCACTTAAGACTTGGTCACATAAATCTCAATAGGATTGGGAGATTGGTTAAGAATGGACTCCTAAATCAGTTAGAAGACAATTCTTTACCTCCATGTGAGTCTTGTCTTAAGGGAAAAATGACTAAGATATCTTTTACTGGAAAAGGTCTCAGAGCAAAAATACCCCTAGAGCTCATACATTCGGACCTTTGTGGACCGATGAATGTCAAAGCTCGAGGTTGGTATGAATATTTCATCAGTTTCGTTGATAATTATTCAAGGTATGGTCATATTTACCTAATGCATCACAAGTCTGATTCTTTTGAAAAATTCAAAGAATATAAGATTGAGGTTAAGAACCAGTTAGGTAAAACGATTAAGACACTTCGATCAGATTGAGGTGGGGAGTACATGGACTTAAGATTCCAAGACTATATGATAGAACATGGAATCAAGTCACAACTTTCTGCACCTAATATGCCTCAGTAGAATGGTGCATCTGAAAGAAGAAACAGAACCTTGTTGGACATGGTTCGCTCAATGATGAGTTTTGCTAAGTTACCTGATTCCTTTTGGGGACATGCATTAGAAACTGCTGTCTATATTTTCAATAATGTTCCCTCTAGAAGTGTTTTAGACACACCTTATGAGTTATGGAAATGGCGTAAAGGTAGTTTACGTCACATTAGGATTTGGGGATGCGCAACACACGTGTTGGTGCAAAATCCTAAAAAATTCGAACGTCGTTCAAAGTTATGCCTATTTGTAGGTTATCCAAAAGAAACAAAAGGTGGTTTGTTTTATGATCCTCAAGAGAATAAGGTTTTTGTGTCGAAAAATACAACATTCTTAGAGGATGACCACATCATAAGTCATCAACCTCGCAGTAGACTAGTATTAAATGAACTTTTCAAAGACACTACAGATAATGCTAGTTCATCTACTAAAGTAGTAGATAAAACTAGTACATCTGGTCAGTCACATCCTTCTCAAGAGTTGAGAATACCTCGACGTAGTGGGAGGGTTGTTCATCAGCCTGACCGTTACTTGGGTTTAACTGAAACTCAAGTCGTCATACCTGATGACGGCATAGAGGATCCATCGACCTATAAACAGGCTATGAAAGATGTAGACCGTGACCAGTGGGTCAAAGCCATGGACCTCGAAATGGAGTCTATGTACTTCAATTTCGTCTGGGTACTTGTAGATAAACCAAATGACGTAAAACCAATTGGTTGTAAGTGGATCTACAAGAGAAAACGAGACCAAGCTGGTAAAGTACAGACTTTTAGGGCTCGACTTGTGGCAAAGGGTTATTCCCAGAGAGAAGGAGTGGACTATGAAGAAACTTTTTCTCCCGTTGCCATGCTTAAGTCGATTAGAATACTCTTGTCCATCGCCACTTTTTATGACTTGAAATTTGGTAGATGGATGTCAAAACAACCTTTCTAAACGGCGATCTTGAGGAGAGTATCTATATGGCTCAACCAGAGGGGTTTATTGCCCTGGGCCAAGAACAAAAAGTTTGTCGGCTTCAGAAATCCATTTATGGGTTGAAACAAGCTTCTAGATCTTGGAATATAAGATTTGATACTGCGATCAAATCTTATGGTTTTGAACAGAATGTTGACGAGCCTTGTGTGTACAAGAAGATCGTCAATTCTACTATAGCGTTCTTAGTTTTATATGTTAACGACATTCTACTCATTGGGAATGATGTAGGTTACTTAACTGACGTCAAGAAATGACTAGCTACACAATTCCAAATGAAAGATTTGGGAGATGCACAGTATGTTCTAGGGATTTAAATTGTTCGGAACCGTAAGAACAGAACACTAGCCATGTCTCAAGCAACTTATATAGACAAAATGTTGTCTAGGTATAAGTTGCAGAATTCCAAAAGAGGTTTGTTACCTTACAGATATGGAATTCATTTGTCAAAGGAACAATGCCCTAAGTGTTGGGATTTATGCACTGAACTTGTGTAATTTTGATAAATTAAATAAAGTGTTATTTTTTTGATAGAGTTACAGTCTTGCTTTAATAAATCCAATAAACTAAGCTCCAAGGTTATAACATTTAATCTTGAACATCTATGTAGTGGACACTATTTGGGTTGAGTTCAAGAATATAACCTAAATGGTCTATGGTATAAGAATAAGGTTGGAAACCTCATTCAAGTAACACCATGGATGCGATCCACTTTGTAATTAGTATAAATGAGGTAATCCAACTCATTCATGTAGTTGACATGCGAGTGGGGGCATCCTGTATGAAGAGTTCATACAAGACTGGATCGCAAATTAATAGTCTAACCAGTGTAACACCGTTAATAGGATAAGACTAGTAATTTATAGATGGTCATTAGTGACTCGACCTGAATCCTGAGCAAGTTAAGAACTCCTACTTATAGGGGTTTGTCCTTAGACTAGTATGGGTGAGAGTGGCCTGTAGCCGACTCAATAAGCCTACCTTCTCAGGGACAGAACCTCGTAGGTAGCTGGGAACTTAATTGTGCAAGATGGAATTCACTCATTCTTACACTAAGGAATTAGATAGGTTGTTCCCTTAAGAACTGACTCCAGGTCTTGAACAATGGAGCCCCGCCCTCTATGAGGGTATGAGTCTAAGGTAGGACCTTAGACTTGTTGTTCATTAGAGGATCAATGATGCTTAATGAGCAAAGAGGTAATCACAGGGGTAAAACGATAATTTGACCCAGCTGTGATTACGAACAACCTGTGAAGGGTTGACTCATGGGTAATGACTATATCAGTGGACACAATAATATCTACAGTGAGGAGAGTGCAACTACAAGTCTATAGTGGAGTGACTTGTAGTTAATGAATATTGATTAACTAGATCAAAGAGTTCGATCAGTTAATCTCACATCATTGGAGCTCATGAACTGTAGGTCCATTAGATCCCTCCGTTGGCTCAACATGGTAATATTGAGGGTATAAAGTTAGGAGTGAAATTGAAGTGTTCAATTTCATACATGAGGTGTTATATCAATTATATATGATATAATCTATATAATATATAGTTTTAATGTGAATTAGATTTATATATAAACTATATACTAAAGAGGGATTAAAGGAGGGGTAAGATGGTCATTTCCATCCTATTTCTCTATATATATGGTTGCATGAGATGCAACTAGGTTAAGGAATTGCCAGCTCTCTTGTTGTGTTGTTGGAAGAGTTCCAAAGCACACATCTCTCTCAAAATACCCCACCTCTCCTAAAGGGAACCCACCTTCCTCCCTCACCTAGAGAACAACGGAGAAGATCCGGTGGTCGTGTCTTCGTACGGTTGAGTTCCTATTACTGAGATCGTGATCGTGGGAGAGTGGAGCACTCGAAGAACGGTTCTTTAAAGGTAATTTTCTTGCTGTCCATTCTGTTTTACATGCTTAATCTAGTTATATTTGTTCTTTAATTTATTGTTGTAACTAAATCAAGAGCGCGCAATTCGTAATCGCTTCCGTTGCGGGACTTCGATTCCCTTCAATTGGTATCCGAGCCCAATTGCGTTCTTGATTTATGTTCTGGATTTTTCAAGAACAAGGTGAGATTTACTGTTTTTGCATGAGATGTATGAACGGTTTTGCAAAATTAGATGTTTTCAATTTTGGCACTTAGATTTACAATTCCATTGAATCGTTCAATGTAAGGGTCGGGTGTTATGGGCAATTTTAATTATAAATCGAGTATGTAAGTCCATGTCGATCGAGGCAAAGCGGTTGCTGAGAAGATCAGAGCGAAAACGAGCAAGGAATAGCGGATTCTCATTGTTGTCTGTGTGTAGCGTTGCAACGCTGTTCATTGGCGTTGCAACGTTGCGCTTGCGGAAGGAACGCGTAGGAGACGACAACGTTGCAACGCTATCATTGGTGTTGCAACGCTGGGCAGAAGACGACAAGAAGCAGCGTTGCAACGCTAGAGGCATTTCGCAGCATTCACCAACGGGCGGAAAATGGATTTTATTATATATATTAATTATAAAAGCGTTTTATATTTAATATATTTAATTTTAATTAATATAATTAGATTATATTAATCAAAATTATTTCTAGAGTGCCAAAATTGGTCTATTTTTGCTATTTTAATTATGCAATTGTTGTGTAATTATTGCCATGCATAGTGTATGCTTGTATTTTAGAAATCCCACCTTAGGTTAAGTATTTTCATGCATCATTTATAATATAAGGAGTTATATTATATAGTTTGCATGATTAATTAATATAAAGTTGTTATATTAATTTATGAACAACATTGACATGCATTATATTTCATGTGATGAATATGCTATGAATGTCTTATTATTCATGTGATGAATGATCAAGCACTATAACATAATATGCATGTCACCTAAGGTTAATTATAAGTTTTAAAGTGTATAGAACTTGGAAAATAATAGACCTTAGGTTATCTAGTTCTAATTAGATTAGAATTAGGAACCAAGTAATTTATAAGTTATGATTAAAAGAGGATCTCTGTCTAAGGAAAGTTCTGCATCTAGGTTTGGGTATTATTTAATTTGGAAACGGAACACCCTACCGAGGGTGACACTGGAGTGAAATTTAATCATAGAGCTTTATAAATTACAGTAGCGTCAGCGGGTTTATTAAGGGGTTAATAAACTAGAAATCCTAGATTTAATATAAGGAGTTATATTAACAAACTTAGGATAAAATAAATATAAGAGTTATATTGATTATCGATATAAGAGTTATATTGATAGAGTTAGGTAAAACGATTAGTCGGGTTTTAGCCTATGTAAGATTCCTATAAACTTTAAAGTATTCAGTGGGAGGGAAAAGTGTATGAAATACATATTTTTCCACCTACGCTATCTCTGGGAAGTTCACACCGTGAGACTCATACTTGGCCTCGTGGCGCAAACGGGAGCGTCCTCCTTCGGATGGTGTTTGTATGAGTCAATATCAAGGTGAATGGAGAGGGTACTTATAGTGAGTGGAAGCAGGTTTAGTGAAAACAAAACCTACGGTCTCTTTTGTCGGTTTACTCCGTAAGACCACTATGGTCAGCCTGCTAGTTTGGTCGGGACCAGACAATCCCTTCAGAGGGCTTCATCATAGGGGATCGAACACAGTAGACACCCGAAAGGGATAAAGATTTTCTTATACTATTTTCCAATCTAGTCCTCTCTTCGGCGGATTTTATTGGATCGAGACTCTGGGATCTAAGTACACTCACGGGGTACATAAGTTGTGTATGTATCCAGACCGAAAAATGGTAACTAAAACCTATAGGAATAAGAGTTATTCTGGTATTAAGTTTTGGTCAAGAGTGTCTTGATCCAGAGGAGAAGTGTTTTTTATTACCCTTCGATGTCATACATTCTAAACCTTTGGAGTATCATTGCAAATTATAAATGGCCTAGGAATCATTTGATAATTAGCTAAAACATGATTGGATTAGAGTTATAGCAAGAAACTCATGAAAGTTTGTTTGTAAAATTTTCAGCAAAAATGTCTAGCTCTATAATTTCCTTATTGGGTGCGGAAAAGTTAACTGGAGAGAATATGATGACATGGAAAAACAAACTCAACACTATATTGGTAGTGGATGATCTGAAGTTTGTGCTAACTGAGGAGTGTCTTCTGGTGCCAGGCTCGAATGCGTCACGAAATGTTCATGATGCATATGATCGATGGATCAAGGCCAATAATAAGGCCAAGGTCTACATGCTGGCAAGTATGTCTGACATATTAGCCAAGAAGCATGAGGGCATGATTACCGCCAAGGAAATCATGGATTCTGTGTAGGGTATGTTTTGACAACAGTCCACATAGGCCCGACATAATGCCCTAAAGTACATATTCAACTCGAGGATGCCAGAGGGTACATCTGTTCGGGATCATGTCCTAGATATGATGGTGCACTTTAACATCGCGGAGTCGAATGGTGCTTCCATCGATGAATCGAGTCAAGCCAGCTTCATTCTGGAAACCCTTCCAGATAGTTTCCTGCAGTTTAGAAGTAATGCTGTTATGAACAAGCTTACTTTTAATCTTACCTCCCTTCTGAATGAACTCCAGACCTTTCAGTCTTTGATGAAAATTTAGGGATCGAAAGGTAAGGCAAATGTTGCTAGTAGGAGTTATCACAGAGCTTCGACCTCTGGGACAAAAACAGTGGCTTCATCTACTTCTAACATGAGAGGAAAGAAGAAGAACATGAAGAAGGTTGGTAAAGGGAAACAGGTTGAAAAAGTTGCCGCCCAAAAGGGCAAGAAAGTCAAAGACGTTGCTAACAAAGGAAAGTGTTTCCACTGCAACGAAGACGGGCATTGGAAACAGAACTGTCCGAAGTACATTGCAGAAAAGAAGAAGGAAGGTAAATAGGATTTACTTTGCCTAGAAGCTTGTTTAGTGGATAATGATAAAACAGCTTGGATACTTGATTCAGCGCCATCGATCATGTTTGCTCTTCTTTTTGAGGAATTGATTCTGGCAAAGAACTCTGTGCAAGGAGAGATAACGCTGGGTTGGAAATGGAGAAGTCATCACAAATTTGTAGTGATGAAGGCACAATGAAGCTTTATTTTGGCAAGAAATATGTATTGTTGGACAATATATTAGTGATACCTGGGTTTACTAGAAACCTTATTTCCATTTCTTGCCTTATAGAACAATATATTTTTGTCTCCTTTTCTATGAATAAAGTGTTCATTTTGAAGAAAGGTTTTGAAATATGTTCAGCTTCATTAGAAAATGGATTGTATGTTTTAAGACCTAATTCAGTCAAAATGGTTTTAAACACTGAATTATTTAAAACTGTAAAGGCACAAACTAAGAAACGTAAAATTTCTCCTAAAGAAAATGCTCATCTTTGGCATCTAAGATTGGGTCAAATTAATCTCAATAGGATTGAGAGATTGGTAAAGAACGGACTTCTAAACGAGTTAGAAGAAAATTCTTTGTCAGTATGTGAATCCTGCCTAGAAGGCAAGATGACTAAAAGACCTTTTAGTGGAAAAGGTTAGAGAGCCAAAGACCCTCTAGAGCTTATACATTAAGACCTTTGTGGTCCGATGAATGTTAAAGTCAGGGGAGGATATGAATATTTCATCTCTTTTATAGATGATTATTCTAGATTTGGACATATTTACCTAATGCACCACAAGTCCGAAGCACTTGAAAAGTTCAAGGAATTCAAGACTGAGGTTGAAAATCAATTAGGTAAAACTATTAAAACACTTCGATCGGATCGTGGTGGAGAGTACATGGATTTAAAATTCCAGAACTATATGATAGAACATGGAATTACATCCCAACTCTCGACTCCCCACACACACACAAAGAAAAACGGGTGTATCGAGAAAGGAGAAATAGAACCTTGTTGGACATGGTTCGATCAATGATGAGTTATGCTCATCTCCCTAGTTTCTTTTGGGGTTACGCAGTGGAGACTGCAGTATACATTTTGAATAGTGTGCCCTCAAAATGTGTTTCTTTGAACTCTGGAAAGGACGTAAAGGTAGTTTATGTCACTTCAGAACATGGGGTTGTCCAACACATGTGCTTGTGACAAATCCAAAGAAGATGGATTCACGTTCAAAGTTATGCCTATTCGTAGGATACCCAAAAGAAACAAGAGGTGGTTTATTCTATGATCCTAAGGAAGATAAGGTTTTTGTGTCGACAAATGCTATTTTCTTAGAGCAGGACCACATAAGGGACCACAAACCAAAAGGTAAAGTAGTGTTGAGTGAGTTAGACGGAACAATAGCAAAGGTTGCTAACAAGAACACTAGTATGTCAACAAGAGTTTTTTATACTAGTTTGTCTAGTCAAGCAAGTCCATCTCAAGAGTTGAGTATTCCTCGATGTAGTGGTAGGGTTGTGATGCAGCCTGACCGTTACATGAGTTTTGCTGAAACCCAAGTTGTTATACCAGATGACAAATGCGAGGATCCATTGACTTATAATCAAACAATGGTTGACAAAGACAAAGACAAATGGGTCATAGCCATGGACCAAGAAATAGAGTCTATGTACTTCAATTCTATTTGGGATCTTGTAGATAAGCCTGATGGGGTAAAACCTATAGGTTGTAAGTGGATCTACAAGAGAAAACGTGG
Organism: Trichosanthes cucumerina; assembly: GCA_036507285.1. Lineage (NCBI taxonomy): Eukaryota > Viridiplantae > Streptophyta > Magnoliopsida > Cucurbitales > Cucurbitaceae > Trichosanthes > Trichosanthes cucumerina. The sequence goes on from CM071840.1 coordinate 42,502,117, forward strand.
TGTAGATGGGAAGGTGCAAACCCTTAAGGCTAGACTAGTAGCAAAGGGTTATACCCAGGTTGAAGGGGTTGACTATGAGGAGACCTTTTCACCTGTTGCTATGGTAAAGTCTATCTGTATCCTTCTTGCAATTGCCGCATATTATGACTATGAGGTATGACAAATGGATGTCAAGATAGCCTTTTTGAATGGAAATCTTGAGGAAAACATCTACATGGACCAACCCAAAGGGTTCATTGAACCAGGACAAGAGCAAAACGTTTGCAGGCTTAAAATGTCTATTTATGGACTGAAACAAGCTTCTAGGTCCTGGAATATAAGATTTGATGAGGCAATCAGATCTTATGGTTTTGACCAGAATGATGATGAACCTTGTGTCTACAAGAAAATCATCAATAGTTCTGTCGCATTCCTAATTCTCTATGTGGACGATATTCTACTCATTGGGAATGATGTAGGTTATCTTACTGACATCAAGGAATGGCTAGCTACGCAGTTCCAAATGAAAGATTTGGGTGATGCGCAGTTTGTTCTTGGGATCCAGATTGTCCGAAACTGTAAGAATAAAACACTAGCCTTGTCTCAAGCATCTTACATAGACAAAGTGTTGTCAAGGTTTAGGATGCAAGATTCCAAAAAGGGCTTGTTATCTTTTAGACATGGAATCCATTTGTCTAAGGAACAGTGTCCTAAGACACCTCAAGTAGTTGAGGATATGAGACGGATTCCTTACGCATCAGTTGTTGGGAGCCTGATGTATGCCATGTTGTGTACTAGGCCCGACATCTGTTTTGCAGTTGAGATGGTCAGTAGGTATCAATCCAATCCAGGACTTGAACACTGGACAACGGTTAAAACAATCCTTAAGTATCTTCGGAGAACAAGGAACTACATGCTTGTGTATGGGGCTAAGGATTTGATCCTTACAGGATACACGGATTCTGACTTTCAAACTGATAAAAATTCTCAGAAATCTACATCAGGGTCAGTTTTCACTCTTAACGGAGGAGCTGTAGTACGGTGAAGCGTCAAGCAAGGATGCATCGCTGATTCCACCATGGAGGCTGAATATGTAGCAGCTTGGGAAGTAGCTAAGGAGGTCGTTTGGTTAAGGAAATTCATGTTAAATTTGGAAGTTGTTCTAAATATGACTTTGCCCATCACATCAGTGTATTGCGATAATGATGGTGCGCGATGGCAAATTCGAGGAACCCAGAAGTCACAAGAGGGGAAAGCACATAGAGTGGAAGTATCATCTCATCCGGGAGATCGTGCATAGAGGAGACATGATTGTCACGAAGATAGCCTCAGAGCACAACATTGCTGATCCTTTTACAAAAGCTCTCACGCCTAAAGTATTAGAGAGTCACCTAGAAGGTCTAGGTTTTCAAGTCTTCCCCAACTAGGGCAAGTGGGAGTATTTTGTACAAAGTGGTTTAAATGCCCTAGTTTATTGTATTTACATTACTGTAATGCTTAGTACTCTACAAGCTTTAGGTCAAGTGGGAGATTGTTGGGATTTATGCCCTAAACTTGTGTAAGTTTGATCAATTAAATAAAGTGTTATTTGTTTTGATAGAATTACAATCTTGCTTTAATAAATCCAATAAACTATGATCCAAGGTTATAACATTTAATCTTGAACATCAATGTAGTGGACACTATTTGGGTTGAGTTCAAGAATATAACCTAAATGGTCTATGGTATAAGAATAAGGTTGGAAACCTCATTCTGGTAACACCATGGATGCGACCCACTTTGTAATTAGTACAAATGAGGTAATCCAACTCATTCATGTAGTTGACATGCGAGTGGGGGCATCCTGTATGAAGAGTTCATACAAGACTGGATCGCAAATTATTAGTCTAACCAGTGTAACACCGTTAACAAGATAAGACTAGTAATTTATAGATGGTCATTAGTGACTCGACCTGAATCCTGAGCAAGGTAAGAACTCCATCTTCTAGGGGTTTGTCCTTAGACTAGTATGGGTGAGAGTGGCCTGTAGCCGATTCAATAAGCCTACCTTCTCAGGGACAGAACCTCATAGGTAGCTGGGAACTTAACTATGCAAGATGGAATTCACTCATTCCTACACTAAGGAATTGGATAGGTTGTTCCCTTAAGAACTGACTCCAGGTCTTGAACTGTTGGGATGTATGTCCTCATCTCGTGTAGTTTGTAATATTCCAAGTTGTAAATGAATAAGAGTTATTTATTTCAACATTGTGTAATAAATAAGAGTTGTTTATTTAAACTTTGTGTCTCGCATTTTTCATAAACTTAATCCAATAAACTAAGCTCCAGGGTCATTGCATTATGAGAGAACTAAGAACTTGAACGGTGTGTAGTGGACACACAAGGAGGATCACGTTCGAGTTAATGACCCGAACGGTCTCACTGATATATGGATAGGGTTGGAGACCTAATCCTCGGATACTGCGTGGATGCGGCCCGCTTTGTATTAGATACAAACGAGGTGATCTGACTCGTTCATGTGGTTGACATGCGAGGGGGGCATCCTGTGCAATGAGATTGTACAAGACCGAACCGTGAATTATTAGACTTACTGATGTAACACCGTTAACAGTATAGAGCTAATAAATTCGTAGATGACCATAATCATGAGCGTGTCACGGACTCCTGTCTGCGGGGCTCTGTCCTTTGACTAGTACGGGTGAGGGTGGCCACTGTTGCTCGCCCAATATGCTTATCTTCTCAGGGGCAGGACCACGTGGGAGGCGGGAACTTGACTACGCAGGAAGGAATTCACTCGTTCCCAACTTAGGGAAACTAGAGGGGTTGTTCCCTTAAGTGTTGTCTCCAGGGCTTGAACAACAGGGCCCCATTCTCTCATTGGCCTGAGAGGGTTGTTGTTTATGGTTGGATCATGCAACGTAGTTGTTCATTAGAGGAGCAGTGGGACTTAAGGAGCAAGAGGTAGACACAGGGGTCAAACGGTAATTTGACCCAGCTGTGACTACGAACAACCTGTAAAGGGTCGACTCATGGGTATTGGTTATATCAATGGACACAACTTGTCCTACAGTGATGAGAGTGCAGCTACGGGCGTTAGTGGAGTGTTACCGTAGCTAATGAATGTTGAATAACCGGGTCAAAGAGTTTGTGAGTTAGTCTCGGATCATTGGAGCTCGTCACGTGTAGGTCCATTAGGTCCCCTCGGTTTGCTCAAATTGGACAAATTGAGGGTTTATGATTTTTGGTGTGAATTTGAAGTGTTCAAATTCATTATTTGGGTATTTATGTCGTTTATATGAGATATAGATGACATAATATATAGTTTGATGTGAATGAGATTCATAATAAACTATGGTATAGCCTAATTGATTAATTAGTGCTATTTGGAGAAATTGAATTGAGAGAAATTAAATTGAATGTGATTCAATTTATAATTCTACATTTATTCAAATGAGATTTGTATAATAAGGTATGAGATACCTTATATTATATAATATGCAAATGTGATTTATATATTATATGGTTGTGGTAAAATTGTGATTTGTTGGAGGTTTTAACTCCATCACACAATAGTATTTAAAGGCTTTGCAAGAAGCCTTTGGTGTGCCATTTGCCATTTTTTGGATTTCCATCCAAAGAGAGCAAGACAATTCTCTCTAGAACTCTCTCAATTCTCTCTAAAACTTCTCCTCACCTAAAACCAAAGGGAGTCCCACCTACTCTCCCTAACCTCCCGAGAACAACCGAGAAGACGTTTTGGAAGTGTCTTGTTGTTCGGATCGAGGCTCGTGTTCAAGGAGAACGTTGGATCGAGAGAGATCGTGACCGGAGAAGGAGAAAACGTTGAAGAAGAGTTCTTCAAGAGGTTAGTATCTATTACTTATTGTTTACTTCTTCTTCTTTGCATGTTTAACCTAGGATCTATGAGATAGATTCAATTTTAAGATAGGAATTACACAACGGATCAACGACGTTTCACAACGTCTTCCGCTGCAGGAATTCAAAATCCTTTCATGAACAACGGAGCCCTGCCCTCTATGAGGGAATGAGTCTAAGGTAGGACCTTAGACTTGTTGGTCATTAGAGGATCGTGGTGCTTAAGGAGTAAAGAGCTAATCACAGGGGTAAAACGGTAATTTCACCCAGCTGTGATTACGAACAACCTGTGAAGGGTCGACTCATGGATAATGACTATATCAGTGGACACAATAATATCTACAGTGAGGAGAGTGCAACTACAAGTCTAGAGTGGAGTGACTTGTAGTTAATGAATATTGATTAACTGGATCAAAGAGTTTGATCAGTTAATCTCACATCATTGGAGCTCATGAACTGTAGGTCCCCTAGATCCCTCCGTTGGCTCAACATAGTAATATTGAGGGTATAATGTTAGGAGTGAAATTGAAGTGTTCAATTTCATACATGACGTGTTATATCAATTATATATGATATAATTGATATAATATATAGTTTTAATGTGAATTAGATTCATATATAAACTATATACTAAAGAGAGATTAAAGGAGGGGTAGGATGGTCATTTCCATCATATTTCTCTATATATATGGTTGCATGAGATGCAACTAGGTTAAGGAATTACAAGCTCTCTTGTTGTGTTGTTGGAAGAGTTCCAAGGCACACATCTCTCCCAAAATACCTCACCTCTCCTAAAGGGAACCCACCTTCCTCCCTCACCTAGAGAACAACGGAGAAGATCCAGTGGTCGTGTCTTCGTACGTTGGATTTCCTATTGCTGAGATCGTGATCGTGGGAGAGTGGAGCACTCGAAGAAAGGTTCTTCAAAGGTAATTTTCTTACTGTCCATTCTGTTTTACATGTTTAATCTAGTTATATTTGTTCTTGAATTTATCGTTGTAACTAAATCAAGAACGCGCGATTTGCAATCGCTTCCGCTGCGGGAGTTCGATTCCTTTCACTAAAACAACTCAAGAGGTTGAGGACATGAGACACATTCCTTATGCTTCCGCAGTTGGGAGTCTGATGTATGCAATGTTATGTACTAGACCTTACATATGCTACGCAGTAGGGATAATCAGTAGGTATCAGTCTAATCCTGGATATGATGATTGGACTGTCGTTAAGAACATCCTCAAGTATCGTAGGAGAATGAGGAACTACATGCTCGTGTATAATGCTAAGGATTTGATCCTTACTGGATACACTAACTCTAATTTCCAGACCGATAAAGATGCAAGAAAATCCACATCGGGATTTTTGTTCATTCTAAATGGAGGAGCAGTAGTATGGAGAAGTGTGAAGCAAAACTGTATTGCAGACTCCACAATGGAAGCTGAGTACGTACCTGCATGTGAAGCAGCAATGGAAGTAGTATGGTTGAGGAAATTCTTGAAAGATTTTGAAGTTGGTCCAAATATGCATCTGCCTATCACCCTATATTGTGATAACAGTGGTGCAGTTGCAAACTCAAGAGAACCGAGAAGCCATAAGCGCGACAAGCATATTGAGCGCAAATACCATCTCATCTGGGAGATTGTACATCGTGGAGATGTTATAATAACCCACATATCTTTTGAGCAAAACATTGTTGATCCTCTTACAAAGACCCTAACGGCTAAAGTGTTTGAAGGTCACCTACAGTCTCTAGGTCTACGAAGCTAGTATACTAGGACAAGTGGGAGAACAATTGGGCATATGCCCTAGTTTTATTGTATTCATATGTTTATTGTACTCATATGTTTCACACTTAAATTCAACATTGGGATATTCCACTAGGAGTTTTAGTCCAAGTGGGAGTTTGTTGGATTTTATGTCCTAAAACTCGTGGTTTGTAATTGATAAACATTTTTTTCGTGTTTCTCCTTCACTAAAATTGTTATTGAATTAGTATACCATAATCTTGAATCCAATAAACTAAGGTCCCGAGGCTATTTAATATAGACTTGAACTTTATGTGATGATATAAAATATGGATCAAATTCGAGTATATAACCTAAAATGGTCTATAGTATAGGGATAAGGTTGGGCGCCTTATTCTAGGGACACTATGGATGCGACCTACTTTGTAGTTAGTACAAACGATGTGATCCTGAATCGTTCATATAGAGATATGTAAGTGGGGGAATCCTATGCAATGTGTTTGTATAAGACTGGACCACGACTTAGCCACTTTTGCTTTATAACACCGTTTACTGTATAAAACTGACTAATTCAATTTTGATGACCTAGGTAACTCAATCTCAATCCTGAGCTAGCTATGAACTCCTGTTTATTCGAGATTATCCTTAGATCTGCATGGGTGAGAGCAGCTCAACACCGCTGGCTCAATAAGCCTCCCATTTCATGAGTAAGACTGGATAGATAGTTGGGGACATAGGGTGCAAGACGGAATTCACTCCTACCCAACTCTAGGGATAGTAGATAGGTTGTTCCTTTAAGTGTTGACTTTGGAACTAGAACAAGGGGCCTCACCCTCTCACTAGGCTGAGAGGGACTAGATTTGTTGGTTGGACCACAACTCAATTGTTCTATAGAGGTTCAGTGGGACTTAAGGAACAAGAAGTGTTATTGGGGGTTAAACTGTATTTTGACCCAGCCGAGACCACGAACAAACAGTGAAGGATTGACTTACTGGTTACGGTTATATCAGGTGGACAAAAATATATCAACAGTGAGGGGGTGCAACTACGGGACTTTAGTGGACTGACCCGTTAGTTAACAAATGTTGATTAATTAGGTTAAAGAGTTTGACCAATTAATCTCGGATTGTTAGAGCCCATGATCTGTAGGTCCATTAGGTCCCCCTGCTAGCTCATATGGATTAAACTTAGAACAATATGATGGATTAATTCGAATTGTTCGAATTAGGAAAGGAGCTTTAAACCGACAAGTATATGTGATATAGCTATTGGTTTTTTATGACACAATATATTCAAATGTGATTTGAATTTCAAAAATATGAATGCGGATTCATGTTCGAGAGGTCAAAATTAGTCTGGAGGGTCAAAACCTTAAAAAGTCAAATGTTGACTTTTTCGGCTCGGGAAAAGTCAAAGTTTGACTTTGACCAAATGGAAAAAACCATTTTACCCTTGACTACAGTTAGTGGAATTATCCAAGTTTTTCTTGGACAATCCCACTAACTTAAGTGGACTATGTGTAAACATTATAGAATGACAAATAGCCCACTTTAGTTAGTGTTTTGTGAGGTGTTGAATTTTGGTGAGCTTTGACATGCATTTGATGCATGTAATTCCTTTATAAATAGGTTTGTTTTCAAAACAAAGGGTTCTTTTTGCTGAATTTTAGTCTTTCCAAAAAGAAGAAGTCTCACCAAAAGGTACTTCTTTTCCTTTCCTCACACAAAGCTTTCAACCTCCCATTCTTCATTTTTCAATCCTTCATTCACCGGGTCCCACAACCCGGTTATGAGTCCAGAGGATAGCGGGCAAGCTCTATTGGTTGCCAGGTTTGTGTTCAGTTTGTGCTTTGGCAAGGAGGAGAGAAGAAATTGAGCTACAAAGGTTGTATCTTCTTCCTTTTTTTAGTTTACTATTTTTTGTATGTTTGCATGTTAATTTCTATTAAGTTAGATGCAATTAGAGTGTCATTAGATCCTTATTCCGCTGCGTATGTCTCGTGTTCAATTAGTAAGTGGATCTACAAGAGAAAAATGTGGTGTAGATGGAAAGGTGCAAACCTTTAAAGCTAGATTAGTAGCAAAGGGTTATACCCATGTTGAAGGGGTGGACTATGAGGAAACCTTTTCACCTGTTGCTATGGTAAAATCTATAAGAATTCTACTTGCCATTTCCGCATATTATGACTATGAGGTTTGACAAATGGATGTCAAGACAACATTCTGAAATGACAATCTTGACGAGAACATCTACATGGACCAACCCAAAGGGTTCATTGAACAAGGACAAGAGAAAAAGGTTTGCAGGCATAAAAGGTCAATCTATGGACTGAAACAAACCTTTAGGTCCTGGAATATAAGGTTTGATGAGGCAATTAAATCTTTTGGCTTTGACCAGAATGATGATGAACCTTGTGTCTACAAGAAGTTCATCAATAGTTTTGTCGCATTCCTAAATCTATATGTGGATGATATCCTACTCATTGGGAATGATGTATGTTATCTTACTGACATTAAGAATTGGCTAGCTACGTAATTCCAAATGACAGATTTGGGAGAAGCATCGTTTGTCTTGGGATCCAGATTGTCTAGAACTGCAAGAATAAAACTCTAGCATTGTCTCAGACATCTTACATCGACAAAGTGTTGTTGAGGTTTAAGATGCAAGATTCTAAGAAAGGTTTATTGACTCTTAGATATGGAGTTCATTTGTCTAAGGAACAGTGTCCTAAGACACCTCAAGAAGTTAAGGACATGAGACGAATTTCTTATGCATCAGTTGTTGGAAGCCTCATGTACGCCATGTTGTGTACTAGGCTAGACATCTGTTTTGCAGTAGGAATGGTCAGTAGGTATCAATCCAATCCAGGACCTGAACACTGGACAACAGTTAAAACAATCCTTAAGTATCTTCGGAGAACGAGGAACTACATACTTGTGTATGGAGCTAGAGATTTGATCCTTACAGGGTACATGGATTCTGACTTTGAAACTGATAAAGATTCTCAGAAATCTACGTCACGGACAGTATTTACGCTTAACGGATAAGCTGTAGTTTGGCGAAGCGTCAAGCAAGGATGCATCGCTGATTCCACCATGGAGGTTGAATATGTCGCAGCTTGTGAAGCATCTAAAGAGGTCGTTTGGTTAAGGAAATTCATTTTAGATTTGGAAGTTGTTCCAAATATGAGTTTGCCTATCACACTTTACTATGATAATAGTGGTGTTGTGGCAAATTCAAGAGAACCTCGAAGTCACAAGAGGGGTAAACATATTGAGCAAAAATATCATCTCATCCGGGAGATCGTGCATCGAGGAGACGTGATCGTCACGAAGAGAGCTTCGAAGCACAACATTGTTGATCCATTTACAAAAGCTCTCACGGCTAAAGTATTTGAGAGTCACCTAGAAGGTCTAGGTTTACAAGTCTTACCCTAACTAGGACAAGTGGGAGTATATTGTACAAAGGGTTTCAGTGCCCTAGTTTATTGTATTTTACATTATTGTAATGTTTATCACGTACTCCACTAGCATTAGGTCAAGTGGGAGATTGTTGGGATATGTGCCCTAAACTTGTGTAATTTTATTCAAATGAATAAAGAGTTATTTGATTTGATGAAATTATATTCTTGCTTTATAAATCCAATAAACTAAGCTCCAAGGTTATAATAGATCTTGAACATCAGTGTAGTAGAATCTAATTGGATTATGTTCAAAAGTATAACCTAAATGGTCTATGGTATATGTATAAGGTTGGAAACCTTATTCTTGTAACACCATGGATGCAACCCATTTTGTAGTTAGTACAAATGAGGTAATCTAACTCATTCATGTGGATGATATGTGAGTGGGGGCATCCTGTATGAAGAGTTCATACAAGATCGGACTGCAAATTATTAGTCTAACCAGTATAACATCGTTAAGGATAGGCTTAATAATTTATTGATGATCATTAGTGACTTGACCTGAATCCTGAGCAAGTTAAGAACTCCTGCTTATAGGGGTTTGTCCCTAGACTAGTATGGGTGAGAGTGGCCTGTAGCCGACTCAATATGCCTAGACTAAGGAATTAGATAGGTGGATCCCTTAAGAAATGAGTCCAAGTCTTGAACAACGGGGCCCCACCCTCTAAATTAGCTTAAGAGGGATTGATTTTATGGTATGACCATAGACTCGTTGTTCATTAGTGAAGGGAATGAAACTCCCGCAGTGGAAAACGACTTTGAATCATCGTGGTGTTCGTTGCGAAAAACCTTAAAACTGAATTTATCACATAAAGCCTAGGCTAAACATGCTTGAGAAGAAGAAAAACAGTGAGTTAATGTTACTTACTTGTTGAAGAACGTTTCTTGAAGATCTCCTTCTCCGATCACGAACTCTTCAAACCTCGATCTCTACGACCAAGATCTCTCAAACCGAATGGATTAGACACCTCCAATTGATCTTCTCGGTTATTCTCGATCGGTAGAGGGAGAGTAGTGGGACTCCCTGTGGTTTCGGGTAGAGAGGATTTGAGAGAGATTGAGAGATTGCTCTTTTTGGTGAGATTCCAAAAAATGGAAATTGTGTTACCAAAACCTTCTCACAAAGGCATTATATAATGGTGATAGGTGGAGTTGAAATCACCACCTATTTACCATTTTACCACAACATTAGGTTATGCAAATCATATTTGCATAACACATATAATAAGATATCTCATACCTTATTATACAAATCACATTTGTATAATTGTGGATTTTAAATTGAATAACATTCAATTTAATTTCTCTCAATCCAATTTCTCTAAATTAGCACTAATTAATCAATTAGGCTAACCTATAGTTTATTATGAATCTCATTCACATTAAACTATATATTATGTCAATCATATCTCATATAAATGATATAAATACCCTTTTAATGAATTTGAACACTTCAAATCCACACCAAATTGTAAACCCTCAATATATCTAGTTTGAACCAACCGAGGGACCTAATTGACCTACAGATGACGAGCTCCAATAATTCGAGACTAATCTGTCAAACTCTTTCACCCGGTTATTCAACATTCATTAGCTACGGTAACACTCCACTAAAGCCCGTAGCTGCATTCTCATCATTGTAGGACAAGTTGCGTCCATTGATATAACCAATACCCGTGAGTCGACCCTTCATAGGTTGTTCGTAGACACTGCATGGTCAAATTACCGTTTTACCCTGTGTCTACCTCTTGCTCCTTAAGTCCCACTGCTCCTCTAATGAACAACAACGTTGTATGGTCCAATAATAAACAACACCCCTCTCGGGCTAGTGAAAGAGTGGGTGCCCATTGTCCAAGCCCTAAAGATAGAACTTAAGGAAACAACCATTCTAGTTTCCGTAAGTCGGGAACGAGTGAATTCCATCTCACGTAGTCAAGTTCCCAGCTCCCCACGTGGTCTTGTCCCTAAGAAGATAAGCATATTGGGAGAGTAACTGTGACCACCCTCACCCGTACTAGTCAAAGGACAGACCCCCTCAGACAGGAGTCCGTAACACTCTCAGGATTAAGGTCGAGTCACTATTGGTCGTCTACGAAGTTATTAGTCCTATATTGTTAATGGTGTTACATTAGTAGGTCTAATAATTCATGGTCCAGTCTTGTACAATCTCATTGCACAGGATTCCCCCACTCGCATGTCAACCACATGAAGGAGGTGGATCACCTCGTTTGTATCTAATACAAAGCGAGTCGCATCCACAGCGTATCCAGGATTAGGTCTCCAACCCTATCCGTATACTGTAGACCGTTTGGGTCACTAACTCGAACGTGATCGTCCCTGTGTGCCCACTACACACCGTTCAAGTTCTAGTTCTCTCATAATTCAATGACCCTGTAGCTTAGTTTATTGGATAAAGTTTGTAAATATGTGAGACACAATGTGATGAAAAAATAACTCTTATTTATTTCAATAATGAATATTACAAACACGTACGAGATTTTGACATACATCCCAACAAACTCCCAGTTGGACTAAACTAGTGGAGTACAAAATACATTTCTCAAATGTACAATAATTTACAATAAACTAGGGCATTGAATACCCGTTTACAATACTCCCACTTGCCCTAGTCAGAAAGCACTCGAAAACCTAGACTCTCTAGGTGACCCTCAAACACCTTAGTCGTAAGAGCCTTTGTAAATGAATCAACAACGTTGTGCTCCAACGTTATCTGCGTGAATGTCACGTCTCCGCAGTGCAAAATCTCCCGTATCAGGTGATACTTTTGCTCAATGTGCTTGCCCCTCTTATGACTCCGAGGTTCTCTCGAGTTGGCTACTGCACCACTGTTGTCACAAAACAGGGTAACCGATAAGTTCATATTTGGAACAACTTCCAAATCCATCATTAACTTCCTAAGCCAAACAACTTACTTTTCAGCTTCACAAGCTGCAATTTATTCGACTTCCATCATGGAATCAACGATGCATCCCTGCTTGATGCTTTGCCATACTACAACTCCTCCATTCAAAATGAAGGTTTACCCCGAAGTTGAGTTCCTTAAAGTCTTATCGGTCTGAAAGTCAGAGTCTCTTTATCCTGTAAGGATCAAATCCCCACTCCCATACACAAGGTTGTAGTTTCTCGTTCTCCTAAGATACTTGAGGATTACATTTACGGCTGCCTAGTGATCTAATCCTTGATTGGATTGATACCTACTGACAATCCCAACTGCAACAGATGTCGGGCCTAGTACACAACATGGCATACATGAGGCTCCCTACAGCTGAAGCATAGGAGATTCGTCTCATATCCTCAACCTCTTGAAGTGTCTTAGGACATTGATCCTTAGACAGGTGAACCCCATGCCTGAAAGGTAGCAAGCCCTTCTTGGAGTTCTACATCTTATATCTAGACAACATCTTGTCAATATAAGACGCCTGAGACATGGCTAGCGTTCTGTTCTTCCGGTTCCAGACTACCTGGATACGTAGAACATACTGGGCCTCTCCCAAATCTTTCATTTGGAATTGTGAAGCCAACCATTTCATAATGTCAGTAAGAAACCCTACCTCATTCCCAATGAGCAGGATATCATCCACATATAATATCATAAATGTGACAGTGCTGATGACGATTTTCTTGTAAACACAAGGCTCGTCAACATTCTAATCAAAGCCATAAGATTTGATCGCCTCATCAAACCTTATATTCCAAGACCTCGAGGAATATTTCAATCCATAAATAGGCCTATGAAGCCGACAAACCTTTTGCTCTTGGCCTTTGGAAATGAACCCTTTGGGTTGGTCCATGTAGATGGTTTCATCAAGATTACAATTCAGAAAGGTTGTCTTGACATCCATCTGCCATACCTCATAGTCATAATATGCGGCAATGGCCAGAAGGATCCTGATTGACTTTACCATGGCAACAGGAGAAAAGGTTTCCTCATAGTGAACCCCTTAAACCTAGGTCAAACCCTTTGCCACTAGTCGGGCTTTGAAGGTTTGCACCTTCTCATCTACACCACGTTTACGCTTGTAGATCTATTTACAACCAATAGGTTTTACCCCATCCGGTTGATCCACAAGCTCTCAGACAGAATTGAAGTACATCGACTCCATTTCCTGGTCCATACCTTTAATCCATTCGTCTTTGTCAACGTCTGCCATTGCCTAATCATAGGTCAATGGATCCTCGCAATCATCATCAGGAGTGACGACTTGGGTTTCAGTTAAACCCATGTAACGTTCAAGCTGTCTCACAACCCTACCACTACATCGAGGCATTCTCAACTCTTGAGAACGTACTTGACTAGACGAGCTAGGATCAACAACACTTGTTGACGTACTAGCCCCATCAACAACTCTTGCTGATGTATTGTCCATTTCGTTTAACACGATTTTACTCCTATGTAAATGATCCCTGGTGTGGTCTTCCTCAAGGAATGTGGCGTTTGTCGACACAAGCACCCTATTTTTCTTAGGATTGTAAAATAAACCACCCCTAGCCTCTTCTGGGTAACCTACAAATAGGCACAATTTTGAACGGGGTTCCAACTTCTTCGAGTTTGACACCAACACATTGGTCGAGCATCCCCAAATTCTGAAATGGTGTAAACTGCCTTTACGTCCATTCCATAGTTCAAAAGGTGTTTCACAAACACTCTTCGACGGTGTTGGGATTTATGCCCTATACTTGTGTAATTTTGATCAATTAAATAAAGTGTTATTTGTTTTGATAAGATTACAGTCTTGCTTTTATAAATCCAATAAACTAAGCTCCAAGGTTATAACGTTTATCTTGAAATCGAGTGTAGTGGACACTATTGGGTTGACTTCAAGATTATAACCTAAGCGATCTATGGTATAAGAATAAGGTTGGAAACCTCATTCAGTAACACCATGGATGCGACCCACTATGTAATTAGTACAAATGAGGTAATCCAACTCATTCATGTAGTTGACATGCGAGTGGGGCATCCTGTATGAAGTGTTCATACAAGATTTGGATCGCAAATAATTAGTCTAACCAAGATAACACCGCTAAGTAAGGATAAGACTAGTAATTTATAGATGGTCATTAGTGACTTGACACGAATCTGAGCAAGTTAAGAACTCCCCGCTTATAGGGGTTTGTCATTAGACTAGTATGGGTGAGAGTGGCACATGGCCAGACTCAATAAGCCTACCTTCTCGAGGTGAGAACCTCGTAGGTAGCTGGAAACTTAAGCTGTGCAAGATGAAATTCACTCATTCCTCTACTGAGGAATCAGATAGGTTGTTCCCTTAAGAATTGACTCCAGGTCTTGAACAACAGGGCCCGCCCTCTATGAGGGTATGAGTCTAAGGTAGGACCTTAGACTTGTTGTTCATTAGAGGATCAGTGGTACTTAAGGAGCAAAGAGGTAATCACAGGGGTAAAACGGTAATTTGACCCCACTGTGATGACGAACAACCTGTGAAGGGTCGACTCATGGGTAATGACTATATCAGCGGACACAATAATATCTACAGTGAGGAGAGTGCAACTATAAGTCTATAGTGGAGTGACTTGTAGTTAATGAATATTGATTAACTAGATCAAAGAGTTTGATCAGTTAATCTCACATCATTGGAGTTCATGATCTGTAGGTCCATTAGATCCCTCTGTTGGCTCAACATGGTAATATTGAAGGTATAAAGTTAGGAGTGAAATTGAAGTGTTCAATTTCATACATGAGGAGTTATATCAATTATATATGATGTAATTGGTATAATATATAGTTTTAATGTGAATTAGATTCATATATAAACTATATACTAAAGAGAGATTAAAGGAGGGGTAGAATGGTCATTTCTATACCATTCCCCTATATATATAGTTGCATGAGATGCAGCTAGGGTAAGACTTTGAGAAAGTTTTTACAAGCCTCCTTGTTGTGTTGTTGGAAGTGTTACAAAACACAAATCTCTCTCACAAAATACCTCACCACTCCGGAGAAGATCCGGTGGTGGTGTCGGTGTTCGTACGAGTTCTTGTTGCTGAGATCGTGACCGTGGAGAGAGGAGCACTTGAATAAAGGTTCTTCAAAGGTAATATACTCGTTGTCCATTTTTGTATTTTATGTTTCATCTATGTTTTACGTTCTTGCATTTTCCGTTGTAACTAAATCAAGAGCGCCCGATTCACAATCGCTTCCGCTGCGGCGACTTCGATTCCCTTCAATTGGTATCAGAGCCCAATTGCGTTCTTTATTTATGTTCTGAATTTTTCAAGAACAAGGTGGGATTTATTGTTTTTGTGCATGAGATGTATGAAGCGGTTTTGCGAAATTAGATGTTTTCGATTTTGGCACATAGATTTACAATTTTTCATTGAAATGTTCAATGTAAGGGCCCGGTGTTTTGGGAAAATTTTATTGTAAATCGAGTCTGTAAGCCCGTGTCGATCGAGGCAAAGCGGTTGCGGAGAAGATTGGAGCGAAAACGAGCAAGGAATGGAGATTCCTATGGTTGTTCTGTGAATGGCGTTGCAACACTTTGTCCTCGCCAGCGTAACGCCATCGCTGCGCAGCAGCGCGTGGGTGGAGAAGAGGCAGCAGCGTTGCAACGCTGTGGCGTTGTGCAACGCTCGAGAGAAAACGACAAAGGCAGCGTTGCAACGCTGCTATCAGCGCTGTAACGCCGAAGACGTTTCACGGAAGGCAGCAACGGGCAGAAACGTTGTTTTTAATATATATTAAATATAAAAACGTTTTGTATTTAATTTATCTTTAATTAGTTAATTTTAATTAATATAATTAGATTATATTATTTAAAATTAATTTTAGGGTGCCAAAATTAGTCTAATTTTTGCTATTTTAATTATGCAATTGTTGTGTAATTATTGCCATACATAGTGTATACTTGTATTTTAGAAATCTCACCTTAGGTTAAGCATTTTCATATATCATTTATAATATAAAGAGTTATATTATATAGTTTGCATGATTAATTAATATAAGGTTGTTATATTAATTTTTGGACAATATTGACATGCATTATATTTCATGAGATGAATATGCTATGTATGTTTTGTTATTCATGTGATGAATGATCAAGCACTATAACATAGTATGCATGTCACCTAAGGTTAATTATTAGTTTTAAAGTGTTTAGAACTTGGAAATAATAGACCTTAGGTTATCTAGTTCTAATTAGATTAGAATTAGGAACCAAGTAATTTATAAGTTATGATTAAAAGAGGAACTCTGTCTAAGGAAAGTTTTGTCTAGGTTGGGGTATTTAAGCTGATGGAAACGGAACACCCCTACCTGGGAACTGACCTGGGAGTGAAATTTAATCAGAGAGTCTTATAAATTACAGTAGCGTCAGCGGGTTTATTAAAGGGTTAATAAACTAGAAATCCTAGGTTTAATATAAGGAGTTATATTAACAAACTTAGGATAAAATCAATATAAGAGTTATATTGATTGTTAATATAAGAGTTATGTTGATAGATATAGGTAAAACCATTAGCCGGGTTTTAGCCTAAGAAAGATTCCTATAGTAAAGTATGCAGTGGGAGGAAAAAATGTATGAGATACATATTTTTCCACCTACGCTATCTCCGGGAAGTTCACACTGTGAGACTCATACTTGGCCTCGTGGCGCAAACGGGAGCGTCTCCCTTCGGATGGTGTTTGTATGAGTCAATACCAAGGTGAATGGAGAGGGTACTTATAGTGAGTGGGAGCAGGTTTAGTGAAAACCAAACCTACGGTCTCTTTTGTCGGTTTACACCGTTGGACCACTATGGTCAGCCTACTAGTTTGGCCTGGACCAGACAATCCCTTCGGAGGGCTTGATCATAGGGGATCTAACACAGTAGACACCCGAAAATGATAAAGATTTCCTTAGACTATTTTCCAATCTAGTCCTCCCTTCGACGGATTTTATTGGATCGAGACTCTGGGATCTAAAGACAAAGGGTTACACTCACGGGATACATAAGTGGTGTATGTATTCAGACCGAAAAATGGTAACTAAAACCTATAGGAGTAAGAGTTATTCTGGTGTTAGGTTTTGGTCAAGAATGTCTTGATCTAGAGGAGGAGTGTTTTTTATTACCCTTCGGTGTCATACATTCTAAACCTCTGGAGTATCATTGCAAATTATAAATGACCTAGGAATCATTTGATAATTAGTTAAAACATGATTGAATTAGAGTTATAGCAAGAAACTCATACAAGTTTGTTTGTAAATTTTTCAGCAAAAAATGTCTAGCTCTATGATTGCCTTATTGGGTGCGGAAAAGTTAACTGGAGAGAATATGATTACATGGAAAAACAAACTCAATACTATTTTGGTAGTGGATGATCTGAAGTTTGTGCTAACTGAGGAGTGTCCTCAGGTGCCAGGCTCGAATGTGTCACGAAATGTTCGTGATGCATATGATTGATGGATCAAGGCCAATGATAAGGCCAAGGTCTACATGCTGGCAAGTATGTCTGACATATTAGCCAAGAAGCATGAGGGCATGATTACCGCCAAGGAAATCATGGATTTTGTGCAGGGTATGTTTGGACAACAGTCCACACAAACCCGACATAATGTCCTAAAAGACATATTCAACTCGAGGATGCCAGAGGGTACATCTGTTCGGGATCATGTCTGGATATGATGGTACACTTTAACATCGCGGAGTCGAATGGTGCTTCCATCGATGAGTCGAGCCAAGTGAGCTTCATTCTGGAAACCCTTCCAGATAGTTTCCTACAGTTTAGAAGTAATGTTGTTATGAACAAGCTTACTTTTAATCTTACCTCCCTTCTGAATGAACTCCAGACCTTTCAATCTTTGATGAAAATTCAAGGATCGAAAGGTGAGGCAAATGTTGCCAGTAGGAGTTATCAACGAGGTTCGACCTCTGGGACAAAAACAGTGGCTTCATCTTCTTCTAACCTGAGAGGTAAGAAGAAGAATATGAAGAAGGTTGGTAAAGGAAAACAGGCTGATAAAGCTGCCGCCCAGAAGGGCAAGAAAGTCAAAGACGTTGCTGACAAAGGAAAGTGTTTCCACTGCAACGAAGACGGGCATTGGAAACGGAACTGTCCGAACTACATTACAGAAAAGAAGAAGGAAGGTAAATATGATTTACTTTGCCTAGAAGCTTGTTTAGTGGATAATGATAAAACAGCTTGGATACTTGATTCAGGCGCCACTAATCATGTTTGTTCTTCTTTTCAGGGAATTTATTCCTGGCAGTAGCTAAGCAAGGAGAGATAACACTCTAGGTTGGAAATGGAGAAGTCGTCCCAACTGTAGCAGTAGGCACAATGAAGCTTTATTTTGGCAAGAAATATGTATTATTGGACAATATATTAGTGATACCAGGGTTTACTAGGACCCTTATTTCCATTTCTTGCCTTATTGAACAATGTATTTCTGTTTCCTTTTCTATGAATAAAGTGTTTATTTTGAAGAAAGGTTTAGAAATATGTTCTGCTTCATTAGAAAATGGATTGTATGTTTTAAGGCCTAATTCAGTCAAAATGGTTTTGAACACTGACTTATTTAAAACTGCAAACGCACAAACTATGAAATGAAAAAATGCTCATCTTTGGCATCTAAGATTGGGTCACATTAATCTCAATAGGATTGAGAGATTGGTAAAGAACGGACTTCTAAACGAGTTAGAAGCAAATTCCTTGCCAGTATGTGAATCCCGCTAGAAGGCAAGATGACTAAAAGACCCTTTAGTGGAAAAGGTTATAGAGCCAAAGATCCTCTAGAGCTTATACATTCAGACCTTTGGGGTCCGATGAATGTTAAAGTCAGGGGAGGATATGAATATTTCATCTCTTTTATAGATGATTATTCCAGATATGGGCATATTTACCTAATGCACCACAAGTCTGAAGCACTTGAAAAGTTTAAGGAATTCAAGGCTGAGGTTGAAAATCAATTAGGTAAAAGAGTTAAAATACTTCGATCGGATCGAGGTGGAGAGTACATGAATTTAAAATTCCAGAACTATATGATAGAACATGGAATTACATCCCAACTCTCATCTCCCGGCACACCACAGCAAAACGGTGTATCGGAAAGGAGAAATAGAACCTTGTTGGACATGGTTCGATCAATGATGAGTTACGCTCATCTCCCTAGTTCCTTTTGGGGTTATGCAGTGGAGACTGCAGTATACATTTTGAATAGTTTGCCCTCCAAAAGTATTTCTGAAACACCTTTTAAACCCTGGAAATGACGTAAAAGTAGTTTATGTCACTTCGGAATATGGGGTTGTCCAGCACATGTTCTTGTGACAAATCTAAAGAAGTTGGATTCACGTTCAAAGTTGTGCCTATTCGTAGGATACCCAAAAGAAACAAGAGGTGGTTTATTCTATGATCATAAGGACGATAAGGTCTTTGTGTCGACAAATGCCACTTTCTTGGAGAAGGACCACAAACCAAAAAGTAAGGTAGTGTTGAGTGAGTTAGACAGAACAGTAGCAAAGGTTGCTAATAAGAACACTAGTACATCAACAAGAGTTGTTGATACTAGTTTGTCTAGTCAAGAGGGTCCATCTCAAGAGTTGAGTATGCCTCGACATAGTGGGAGGGTTGTGATCTGACCTAAGCTAACATTACATGGGTTTAGCTGAAACCCAAGTTGTTACACCAGATGACAACAACGAGGATCCATTGACTTATAATCAAGCAATGGTTGACATTGACAAAGACAAATGGGTCATAGCCATAGACCAAGAAATGGAGTCTATGCACTTCAATTCTGTTTGGGATCTTGTAGATAAGCCTGATGGGGTAAAACCTATAGGTTGTAAATGGATCTACAAGAGAAAACGAGGTGTAGATGGGAAGGTGCAAACCTTTAAAGCTAGACTAGTAGCAAAGGGTTATACCCACGTTGAAGGGGTTGACTGTGAGGAAACCTTTTCACCTGTTGCTGTGGTAAAGTCTATCCGTATCCTTCTTGCCATTGCCGCATATTATGACTATGAGGTATGGCAAATGAATGTCAAGACAGCCTTTTTGAATGGCAATCTTGAGGAAATCATCTACATGGACTAACCCAAAGGGTTTATTGAACCAGGACAAGAGCAAAAGGTTTGCAGGCTTAAAAGGTCGATTTATTGACTGAAACAAGCCTCTAGGTCCTGGAATATAAGATTTGATGAGGCTATCAGATCTTATGGTTTTGACAAGAATGATGATGAACCTTGTGTCTACAAGAAAATCATCAACAGTTTTGTCGCTTTCCTAATTCTCTATGTGGATGATATCCTACTCATTGGTAATGATGTAGGTTATCTTACTGACATCAAAGAATGTCTAGCTACGCAATTCCAAATGAAAGATTTGGGTGATGCGCAGTTTGTTCTTGGGATCTAGATTGTCCGGAACCGCAAGAATAAAACACTAGCCTTGTCTCAAGCATCATACATAGACAAAGTGTTGTCAAGGTTTAAGATGCAAGATTCCAAAAAGGGTTTGTTGCCTTTTAGATATGGAATCCATTTGTCTAAGGAACAGTGTCCTAAGACACCTCAAGGAGTTGAGGATATGAGGGCGGATTCTTACATCACCGTCGGGGAGCCCGATATACGCCATGTTGTGTACTAGGCCTGACATCTGTTTTGCAGTTGGGATGATCAGTAGGTATCAATCCAATCAAGACTTGAACACTGGACAGTGGTTAAAACGATCCTTAAGTATCTTCGGAGAACAAGAAACTACATGCTTGTGTATGGGGCTAAGGATTTGATCCTTACACGATACACGGATTCTAACTTTCAGACTGATAAAGATTCTCGAAAATCTACATCAGGGTCAGTTTTCACTCTTAACGGAGGAGTTGTAGTATGGCGAAGCGTCAAGCAAGGATGCATCGATGATTCCACCATGGAGGTTGAATATGTAACGACTTGTGAAAAAAACTAAGGAGGTCGTTTGGTTAAGGAAATTTATGCTAAATTTGGAAGTTGTTCCAAATATGACTTTGCCGTCTCTTTGTATCGAGACAATGATAACAAAGTGCGTTGGCAAATTCGAGGAACTCAGAAGTCACAAGAGAGGGAAAGCACATAGAGCGGAAGTATCATCTCATCTGGGAGATCGTGCATAGAGGAGACGTGATTGCCACGAAGATAGCGTCAGAGCACAACATTGTTGATCCTTTTAGAAAGGCTCTCACGGCTAAAGTATTTGAGAGTCACCTAGAAGGTCTAGGTTTACAAGTCTTCCCCAACTAGGGCAAGTGGGAGTATTTTGTACAAAGGGGTTTAAATGTCCTAGTTTATTGTATTTACATTATTGTCATATTTAGTACTCCACAAGCTCTAGGTCAAGTGGGAGATTGTTGGGATTTATGCCCTATACTTGTGTAATTTTGATCAATTAAATAAAGTGTTATTTGTTTTGATAAGATTACAGTCTTGCTTTTTAAATCCAATAAACTAAGCTCCAAGGGTATAAGGTTTATCTTGAAATCAGTGTAGTGGACACTATTTGGGTTGACTTCAAGATTATAACCTAAATAGTCTATGGTATAAGAATAAGGTTGGAAATCTCATTCTGGTAACACCATGGATGCGACCCACTTTGTAATTCGTACAAATGAGGTAATCCAACTCATTCGTGTAGTTGACATGCGAGTGGAGGCATCTTGTATGAAGAGTTCATACAAGACTGGATCGCAAATTATTAGTTTAACCAGTATAACATCGTTAACAGGATAAGACTAGTAATTTATAGATGGTGATTAGTGACTTGACATGAATCCTGAGCAAGTTAAGAACTCCTGCTTATAGGGATTTTTCCTTAGACTAGTATGGGTGAGAGTGGCTTGTAGCCGACTCAATAAGCCTACCTTCTCAGCGACAGAACCTCGTAGGTAGCTGGTAACTTAACTGTGCAAGATGGAATTCACTCATTCCTCTACTGAGGAATCAGATAGGTTATTCCCTTAAGAACTGACTCTAGGTCTTGAACAACGGGGCCCCGCCCTCTATGAGGGTATGAGTCTAAGGTAGGACCTTAGACTTGTTGTTCATTAGAGAATCAGTGGTGCTTAAGGAGCAAAGAGGTAATCACAGGGGTAAAACGGTAATTTGACCCAACTGTGATTACGAACAACCTGTGAAGGGTCGACTCACGGGTAATGACTATATCAGTGGACACAATAATATCTACAGTGAGGAGAGTGCAACTACAAGTCTATAGTGGAGTGACTTGTAGTTAATGAATATTGATTAACTGGATCAAAGAGTTTGATCAGTTAATCTCACATCATTGGAACTCATGATCTGTAGGTCCAATAGATCCCTCTGTTGGCTCAACATGGTAATATTGAGGGTATAAAGTTAGGAGTGAAATTGAAGTGTTCAATTTCATACATGAGGAGTTATATCAATTATATATGATGTAATTGATATAATATATAGTTTTAATGTGAATTAGATTCATATATAAACTATATACTAAAGAGAGATTAAAGGAGGGGTAGAATGGTCATTTCTATACCATTCCCCTATATATATAGTTGCATAAGATGCAACTAGGTTAAGACTTTGAGAAAGTTTTTACAGCCCTCCTTGTTGTGTTGTTGGAAGTGTTCCAAAACACAAATCTCTCTCACAAAATACCTCACCACTACGAAAGGGAACCCACATTTCTCCCTCACCTAGAGAACAACGGAGAAGATCCGGTGGTGGTGTCGGTGTTCGTACGAGTTCTAGTTGCTGAGATCGTGACCGTGGAGAGAGGAGCACTTAAAGAAAGGTTCTTCAAAGGTAATATACTCGCTGCTCATTTCTGTATTTTATGCTTAATCTATGTTTTACGTTCTTGCATTTTCCGTTGTAACTAAATCCAAGAGCGCGCGTTTCACAATCGCTTCCACTGCGGGGACTCTGATTCCCTTCAGACAGAACGTTGTTCAAAATTTAAACGATAGTCTCCACTACGTAACCCCAACAAGAATCAGGGAGACGAGCACAACTCATCATCGACCAAACCATGTCCAACAGGGTTCTGTTTCTCCTCTCCGATACACCATTCTGCTGTTGCATACCAGGCACTGAGAGTTGGGACGTAATTCCATGTTTTATCATATAGTCCTGGAATTCAGTGTCCATATACTCTCTGCCTCGATCTGATCGAAGTGTTTTTATTGTTTTACCTAACAGGTTCTCAACCTCAGTCTTGTACTCCTTGAACTTTTCAAGAGTTTCAAACTTCCTATGCATTAGGTAAATATACCCATACCTTGAATAGTCATCTATAAAAGATACAAAGTATTCGTAACCTCCTCGTGCTTTAACACTCATCGGACCACAGAGGTCAGAATGATAAGCTCCAGAGGCTCTTTGGCTCTATATCCTTTTCCACTAAAAGGACGTTTGGTCATTTTGCCTTCAAGGCATGACTCACATACCGGTAAAGAGTTTTCTTCCAACTTGCTTAGAAGTCCACTCTTCACTAGTCTCTCAATCCTATTGAGATTAATGTGACCTAATCTTAGATGCCAAAGATGGACATTTTCTTTAGGAGAAACCTTTACTCCATTAGTTCGTGTTTCAACCGTTTTAAACAATTCAGTATTCAAAACACTTTTGATTTAATTAGGTTTCAAAACGTAGAAGTTATTCTCAAGTGAAGCAGAACATATCATGTTGCCTTTGAAACAAATAAACGCTGTATTCAATTCAAAGTTAACTTAAATACAATGTTCAATAAGGCAGGAAATGGAAACAAAGTTTCTAGTAAACCCTGACACTATGTACAAATTATCCAATAATAAGTACTTCCCTCCAAAAAAGAGTTTCACCGTGCGGACAACTGCAGCAGAGACAACCTCTCCGGATCCAACCCGTAGCGTTATCTCACCCTCTCGCAGTTGCTGTCAGGAACTAATTACCTGAAACGAAGAACAAACATGGTTAGTGGCGCCTGAATCCAATATGCATGCAGAGTCATTACTTTCCACTAAACAAGTTTCAGTTACTAGTAAATCACATTTACCTTCTTTCCTCCTGTCGGCAAGGAACTTGGGGCAGTTTCTCTTCCAGTTACCATCCCCGTTGCAGTGGAAACACTTTCCTTTCTCTGCAACTTCCTTGACCTTCTTGCCCTTCAGGGCGGCAGCAAGGTCAGCTTTGCCCTTCTTCATCATCTTCTTCTTCCCTTTCGGGCCTGAAGAACCTACAGATTTTGTCCCAGAGGTCGAACCCCTGTGAAAGGACCTGAAGGCAGCTTTGCCTCATCTTCTTGTGTCCTGATCCTCATCGAGGACTGGAAGTTCTGTAGTTCGTTAAGAAGGGTGGTCAGAGTGTAGCTAATTTTGTTCATAACAGCATTGCTACGAAACTGAAGGAAACTCTTCGGAAGAGTCTCCAAGATAAAGCTGACCTGGCTCGACTCGTCGATTGAAGTCTCGTTCATCTCTGCCAGATTAAAGTGGTTCATCATGTCCAGAACGTGTTCACGAACAGACGTGCCCTCCTTCGTCCTAGCATTGAAGAGGCTTTTTAGGGAATCGTGTCGGACCTCAAAAGATTGTTGTCCATAAACATTTATTGCAGAGATTCCATGATCTCCTTAGCGGTGATCATCACCTCATGCTTCTTTGCAAAAACTTCAGATAAGCTGGCAATGATATAGACCTTGGCCTTTTCATTGGCCTTGATCCATCGATCGTACGCATCACGAACACTTCGTGATGCGGTCGAGCCCGACCCCTGAGGGCATTCCTCACTGAGCACAAACTTTAGGTCGTTGGTTACCAAAATCGTGTTGATCTTATTCTTCCACGTTTGAAAGTTATCTCCTACCAGTTTGTCAGAAGCTCAAAGAGCGACAATTGAACTAGACTTTTTTGCTGAAAACAAGAAAAACTTTGTATTAGTCTCGCAAAAACTTTGAAAATCCAATCATTAGCAATTTTTTATCCTATGATCCCTAGGTCATTAAAAATTGCAATGATATCCCAAAGGTTTAGAATGACTGCCACCGAAGGGTGAACAGGAACACTCCTCCTCTAGGACGAGACTTTCTCGACCAGACCCTAAGACTAGAATAACTCTTATTCTATTAGGCATCCAGTTACCATTATTCGGTCTGAATCCATTAACTCTTAACGAATTCCATGAGTGTCACCCTCTATCTTTAAATTTCCAAGTATTCGTCCACACAATAGCCACCGAAGGGTGAACCACGAAGGAAAACCAACAAGGAAATTGTATCCCTTTCGGGAATTCACGGTCTTTCAACTCCCATGATCAAGGCCCTTCGAACGGATTGTCTGGTCCAGGCCAAACTAGCAGGCGGATCATAGGCGTCTCACGGTGTTAATCGAAAGAAGAGACCGTGAGTCCCGTTTTTACAGGTCCCTCTCCCACTCACTATAAGTACTCTCTCCATTCATGTTGATATTGACCCATACAAATTCCATTCGAAGGGAGACGCTCTCATTTGCGCCACGAGGCTGAGTATGGATCTCACGGTGCGAACTTAACCGAGATTTGTGGTCGGAAAATTAAATGTATCTTATACATTTTATTTTCTCCCACTCAGAACTTTAAGTTAATCGAGATTGACCTAGATAAATTGGCTAATATTTACCTAAGTCTACCAATATAACTCTTATATTAGATTAGCCTAAGTCTATAATCACATAATTAACTTAGGTTTATGTGAGTAAATTAATTAGCTTTTAATTAACGACACTCACAAGAATATAACCTATGAATCTCCAGACCAAATTCACTCCCAGGTCGGTTCCCAGGTAAGGGTGCTCCGCAAAGCGTTAGCTTAAATACCTCAGCCTTAGACAAAACCTTCCTTAGACAGAGTTACTAATTAGTCTCCATTCATAAGTCATATTTGATTTCTTAATTCTAATCTTATTAGAACTAGAAAACCTAAGTCTAATTATTCAAGTTCAAAACAATTTAAAACTAATAATTAACTTAGGTTACATGCATTTCGATGTTATAGTGCTTGATAATTCCTCACATGAATAATATACTATATAACATACATTCATCACATGAATAAATGCATGTCCATGCTTTTAATCTAAGAAATATAACACTTATATTAATTAAATTAAAACATGCATTATATTATAACACTTATAATATAAACCTACCATGCATACTATATATTATAACTCTTATAATATAAATATGATGCATGAAATGTTTAATCTAAGGTGAGATCTTAATCTATATGACATACATTATGCACATAGAATAATAAATTTCATACATCTCATGCATAAAATAAATTAAATAGCAAAATTTGACTGGTTTTGGCACCTTAGGGACATTAATTAAATTAATTAATATCAATATAACATTTATATTAATATTAATTAATAAATTTAATTTAAAAATATATTTTACAAATGAAATAATAAATAAAAAATAAAACGGTTGCAAGTGGGCCTCGAACGGCTACTCTGCACGTCCCTATACTGTCACTACCGCGCGAAATCCTCGCGAACTGCTCCACTACGCTCGCAGCGTTGCAATGCCGCCGTGACCAGCCTTGCAACGCTGCAGCGTCCAACGTTGTACTCAGCGCGCCCAATGCCCCAGCATTGCAACGCTACACCTTTGCAACACCCAACGCTACACCCAAAACAACCCTGACCTGCAGTAACACCTGGATCCACACGGACAATGTTGAGATGCCGAAGAACATCGTCTCAACGTCGTCGACAGAACAACAAACTCACTTGCTGTTCTTTGTCGTTTTTCACCCGATTCTGCTATGATTTCTTCACAGCAACTCTTGCCACGAACGACACGGACTTAAAGACTCGATTTATATAATAATTGCCCAAAACAACGGGCCCTTACATTGATCTCATCAACGAAATGTAAATCTAATTTTAAAATGCCAAAACTGAAACATCCGACATGCAATACCACAATTCATTTCATGAATTAAAGCATACCTACCTAATTTTAAGAAAAAACAGTTTGCACAACGAAAAGCCAACAACTTGTCTCTGATACCAATTGAAGGAAATGAAACTCCCGTAGCGGAAAATGACTTTGAATCGTCGTGGTGTTTGTTGCAAAAAACGTTGTCTTAAAACTGAATATATCACATAAATCCTAGGATAAACATTCTTGAGAAGAAGAAAAACAGTGAGTTAATCTTACTTGTTGAAGAACGTTTCTTCAAGATCTCTTTCTTCGATCACGAACTCTTCGTACCCTCGATTTCTACGACCACGATCTCTCGAACCGAACGATTGGACACCTCTAATTGATCTTCTCAGTTGTTCTCGTTCGGTAGAGGCAGAGTAGTGGGACTTCCTGTTGTTTGGGGTAGAGAGGATTTGAGAGAGATTGAGAGATGAGAGATTGCTCTTTTTGGTGGGATTCCAAAAAATGGAAATTGTGTTACCAAAGCCTTCTCACAAAGGCATTATATAATGGTGATAGGTGGAGTTAAAATCTCCACCTATTTACCATTTTACCACAACATTAGGTTATGCAAATCATATTTGTGTAACACATATAATAAGATATCTCATACCTTATTATACAAATCACATTTGTATAATTGAAGATTTTAAATTGAATCACATTCAATTTAATTTTTCTCAATCCAATTTCTCTAAATTAGCACTAATTAATCAATTAGGCTAATCTATAGTTTATTACGAATCTCATTCACATGAAACTCTATATTATGTCAATCATATCTCATATAAATGATATAAATACCCTTTTAATGAATTTGAATACTTCAAATCCACACCAAACTGTAAACCATCAATATATCTAGTTTGAGTCAACCGAGGGACTTAATTGACCTACAGATGATGAGCTCCAATGATTCGAGGCTAACCTGTCAAACTCTTTGACCCGATTATTCAACATTCACTAGCTACGGTAAGACTCCACTAAAGTCCGTAGCTGCACTCCCATTACTGTAGGACAAGTTGTGTTCATTGATATAACCAATGCCCGTGAGTCGACCCTTCACAAGTTGTTCGTATAACTGCTAGGTCAAATTACTTTTTTATCCCTGTGCCTACCTCTTGATTCTTAAGTCCCACTGCTCCTTTAACGAACAATAACGTTGTATGGTGCAACCATAAACAACACCCCTCTCGGGCTAGTGAGAGGGTGGGTGCCCGTTGTCCAAGCCCTGGAGACAACACTTAAGGAAACAACCCCTCTAGTTTTCCTAAGTCGAGAACGAATGAATTCCATCTCGCGTAGTCAAGTTCCCAGCTCCCCATGTGGTCTTGTCCCTGAGAAGATAGGCATATTAGGCGAGGAACTGTGACCACCCTCACCCATAATAGTCAAAGGACAGACCCCCGTAGACAGGAGTCCGTAACACGCTTAGGATTAAGGTCGAATCACTATTGGTCATCTACGAAGTTATTAGTCCTATACTGTTAATGGTGTTACATCAGTAGGTCTAATAATTCATCGTCCGGTCTTGTACAATCTCATTGCACAGGATGCCCCTACTCGCATGTCAACCACATGAAGGAGGTGGATCACCTCGTTTGTATCTAATACAAAGCGAGTCGCATCCACAGCGTATCCAGGATTAGGTCTCCAACTCTATCCGTATACTGTAGTGTTGAGATTTATGCCCTAAACTTATGTAATTTTGATCAAATAAATAAAGAGTTATTTGTTTAAGTAAAATTATATTCTTACTTTATAAATCCATTAAACTAAGCTCCAAGGTTATAATATATCTTGAACATCAGTGTAGTGGACACTATTTGGATTGTGTTCAAGAGTATAACCTGAATGGTCTATGGTATAAGAACAAGGTTGATAACCTTATTCTTGTAACACCATGGATGCGACCCACTTTGTAAATAGTACAAATGAGGTAATCCAACTCATTCATGTGGATGTCATGCGAGTGGGGGCATCCTGTATGAAGAGTTCATACAAGACCTGACTGCAAATTATTAGTCTGACCAGTATAACGCCGTAACAGGATAAGACTTATAATTTATAGATGGTCATTAGTGACTCGACCTGAATCCTGAGCAAGTTAAGAACTCCTGCTATATGGGTTTGTCCTTAGACTAGTATGGGTAAGAGTCCCACAACTCTCCTTCTACCTAAGAAGAAAAACCGAGAAGGCCTTTTGGAGGTGTCCAATTGTTCGAGGTTCGGTGAGATCGTGATCGTTGAGATCGAGAACGGGAAGTGTTCGTGACTGGAGAAGGAAATCATGAAGAAAGGTACTTCAACAAGTAAGTGCATCCTCTTACTGTATTTTTCCTTCTTTATGCATGTTTAGCCTAATTTCTATAGGATAGAAATGATTTTGAGGAAATGTTTTCATAATGAAACCACGACGATTCAATCGTTTTTCCGCTGCGGGAGTTTTATTCCCTTCAGTAATCACAGGGGTAAAACGGTATTTTGACCCAACTGTGATTACGAACAACCTGTGAACGGTCGACTCATGGGTAATGATTATATCAATGGACACAATATAATCTACAGTGAGGAGAGTGCAACTACAAGTCTATAGTGGAGTGACTTGTGGTTAATGAATATTGATTAACCGGATCAAAGAGTTTGATCAGTTAATCTCACATCATTGGAGCTCATGAACTGTAGGTCCATTAGGTCCCTCCGTTGGCTCAACATGGTAATATTGAGTGTAAAAAGTTAGGAATGAAATTGAAGTGTTCAATTTCATATATGAGGTGTTATATCAATTATATGTGATATAATTGATATAATCTATAGTTTTAAAGTGAATTAGATTCACATGTTAACTAAATGCTAATGAGAGAATGAAGGAGGGATAGGATGATAATTTTCATCCTAATTCCCTATAAATAGTTGCATAAGATGCAATTTTGAGACTAAGCTTTTGTAACCCTAGAGTTCTGCATTTGTTGTGTTGTTGGAAAAGTTTCAAACACAACTTCTCTCAAAACCTCCACACCTCATCCTAAAGGAACCCACATTCCTCCCTCACTTAGAGAACAACGAGAAGATCTAGTGGCGGAATTTCACACGGATCAGGTTCGTTTTGTTGGGATTTGTGCCCTAAAACTCGTAGTTTGTATTTATGTTCTAATTAATGTAATAAAGTGTTATTATTTCAATAAAGAGTTATTGTTCGTTACCTACGAGTTTGCCTTTATTTAAACCCTAAATCCAATAAACTAAACACTCAAGGTTGTTATATGAATCTTTAACTGAATGTAGTGTACATATAAAGGATCTCAGTTCGAGATACAA
Organism: Trichosanthes cucumerina; assembly: GCA_036507285.1. Lineage (NCBI taxonomy): Eukaryota > Viridiplantae > Streptophyta > Magnoliopsida > Cucurbitales > Cucurbitaceae > Trichosanthes > Trichosanthes cucumerina. Next base: position 42,532,417 of record CM071840.1, read on the forward strand.
CCTAAAGGGTCTATAGTTAGGGGATAAGGTTTGGGTACCTTACCCTGGTAAAACTGTGGATGTGGCCCACTTTGTATTTGATACCAACACTATGATCCTAACGTGTTGGTGTAGATGACATGTGAGTGGGGATATCCTATGTAATGAAATTACATAAGACCAGACCACGAAATAGTAACCTCTAGCTGTAACTCCGTTGACTAGTTAGGTTTCTATTTCACTAGGATGACCTAGGCAACTTGATCTCAATCTCGAAAGGTGTTACGAACTCCTGTTCGCGAGGAATTGGCCTTTGACTAGTATGGGTGAGAGTGGCTAGATTCGCCGACTCAATATGCCTACCTTCTTGGGGACAAGACCGAGTGAGCGGCTGGGAACTTAACTTAGCAAGATGGAATTCACTCATTCCTGCCTACTAGGGTAAGTAGAGGAATGTTCCCTTAAGTGGTGTCTCCGGGACTTGAACAAATGGCCCGACCCTCTCATTGGCCCGAGAGGGACTCTGTTTGTTGGTAGGACCACAAACAAATTGTTCATTAGAGGAGCACTGGTACTTAAGGCACAAGATATAACCTAGGGTAAAACGGTAATTTGACCCGGTGGTGTTACGAACATTCGTGAAGGATTGACTTGTTTGTTATTGGTCAATATCCATGGACACGTAAATATATCTCAAAGTGAGAAGAGTGCAAAAGTGGACTTTGGTGGAGTGTTCCGATCCAACGAATGTTGATTGGGAGGTTAATGAGATTAATCGAGCAATCTTGTATCGTTGGAGCTTCTGATCTGTAGGTCCATTAGGTCCACCTTCTAGCTCGTAAAGGGTTCTTAGATCATTTGAATTTGAAATGTTCAAATTCATTAGGGAATATATTTAATGTATATGGATACGATATAATATATAGTTTTGGAACTATATATTATAAATTTAATGTGAATATGATTCATATTAAATTATGTGAGAGAATTAAATTCACATTTTAAATATTAAATTCAAATGTGAATGTGATTCACATTTGGAAACTATAGGTTAAAATTTAATGTGCATTAGATGTGCATTAAAACTATAGGTTAGAGGGAAGGATATGATTAAATATGATTTAATCTTAATTAAATATAAGATATTTAATTTGATTAATTAAATATGATTTACTTAATGTTTAATTTAATTTAATATTAATTTAATGGAAACGTGTCAGAAGGACAGGTTCCCATCGATGGGGAGGTGATCCCTCGTTTTATTCCTTTCCAATGAAGGAGAGGAGGTTGATCGATCTGAAAGTTTGTGAAGAGTTCTCTCTGTAAGAATTCTTTCTCTCTCACTCTCTAATTCTCAAAAAAAAAAAAAAAAACTCTTCCAATTGTTGGATCCTTCCCACCAAGGAAGATCTAAGCACTCAGAGATATAGAAGGTGTTCTCTGTTGGTGGTCTCCTGCTGGAAAACTAAGAAGTTGATTTACTGTACAACCTTTGGAGCAACAAGTTGCTGAGGAAAGTCTACAAAGGTAATAATTACCTTTCTATTCTTAGTTTAATTGTTAAACTTTAATCATGTCTGCATGTATATCTCCATGTTTTAATTAGATTAAAAGCATGCTTGTTCTGTATGTTTTTGTCAATGTAATGATTTTTGTTTCAACTAAAACAATCAAGCAAATTACGATCCCAAACCACCTTTCCACTGCTCAAGGAGATCAGATCTCCATCACGTTTTGCTGAGATCGTGATCATTGGAGAAGGAGCTCGTGAAGAAAGCGTTCTGCAAAGGTAATCTTCTTGTTGTCCTAATTAGAAATGCATGCTTAATCTTAGTTATTTTGTTCTTGAATGAAATCTGTGTAACAAAATCTTGAACACGCGATTAACAATCGCTTCCGCTGCGTGATTCGATCCCTTCGATTGGTATCAGAGCCCAATTGTGTTCTTGATTTTGTTCTGGATTTATCTAGTGTCTCACCCCTCCCGAACTACCTGCTAACTTAGCCCGACAGACGACGTGAAGCCAACAGACATCGTTCACCTCTCTAACGATACTTGTTGACCCTGTTTTACCTGATAAGCATACTATACTTGTATAAGAAATACTTTAAACATAACACAACAGAATATTGATAATTACGAAACCTATGTAAGGAGTACCCCTACTTAAGACTCTTTTGAAAACTGAAACAGGTATGAGCATCACAACCAAAACCCTACCCAACCATGGTTTACACAACCACAACCTAGAATGTACACACAAACATAACTACATAGTTCTCTCAAAATAACCTACGATACATATAAACTTGCTATACAACTCCACCCACGTACAAAATATCAACCTCGTGGTGCTACCAACAGACTATGGCAGGATATCAGGCATCGGGAGCTCGATTTCTACCTGAAAAGTTTGAAAACATAGAAAAATTAGCTATGAAGCTCAGTGAGTGACTGAGTTTAAGATCTAATAGCTCATAAACCGTATCACCTTGAAACCTATAAGCATATGCATATGTAATCAAGCGTTGAACATAAACGTGTAATCATAATAACTTTTTCAGAAAACCAGTAAGTACATCAATAAAATCTTGCAAGGCATATCGATAATATTAACCCTTATAAAACCGATGTCAATCTACGTTGTATAGGACACACCCAGTACAACCAACGTTTACTCTACAATGTAGTGGGGCCCACCCAACACTCACGACAGCATTGTTTTCACAGAGTACACTCAACGTCGACAACAGAAAATGACCTGTGTGCACACGGTACTACACAACCTTGGCTCAATATCTTAGTCATTTACTCACTCGAGTCACCAAAAAACACATAAAAATACCTAAACATGCCTGCTTATCTTTCTTTCGTAAAACTCAAGCTTACTCAGTTTGTTCATAAAAACTGGTAATCATTAAATAATATTTTCTAGTACATGCTTTCTTGAAATCATAACATTTTCACTAAATTTCGGTAACCAACAAACATATGCTCACATATAAATTCCATCAGAAAATCTAGGCTCACAACGAGCACTTGAAATCATTTTTAGGAAAACATGTATGCTCATAAGTATGTGTTCAAAAATACATAAAGCATCTAAGTAATTTCATTCTAGGAAAACCTTGTACTTCCTTAAGCATAATTCAAGCATAAAGATCGTTTTGGAGGTTTATTTTGTCACTCACAGCGTTAGAACTAGAACCTTGCTTTGTACACTCGACCTATTTCCTCTTGGCCTGTCAAACAAACCAAAAACAAGCATTAGAACCTCGAGCTCAGGAATTTCAACCTTAAAAATACAAAAAAATACTCCATCTATTTTTCCAGCATTTTATAAATTTCATGCCCTGACTTCATACTCTCTTAACTTCTTCATTACTTAGCTAAAAAGGATGTACTTTATACCAAACTCTTCCTTTTTGAACCCTCTAAAACTAATATGAAGAAATAAAATTGAAATTCCAAACGGATTTGTTCATAAATACCTCGAAATCTTCTTCCTTAAAAACAAACTTCTGCTATTTCCAGATTCGTTTCCCTGCTGCACCCTGAATTTGACCTGAAATTTAAAACATCTTCCAGTCGTTTTCTTCATTAAAGTTGTAGGAAATTAGATAAGATTTCCAACTATACCTATTACATCTTTTTATTCGAATCCTACTAATCAGCACGACCCAAAAACCAGAGGGTTCTCAGATTTGACAGCAAAATCTTTCCTCTGCCTTCCTCTTAACAAATCAGTAACTTAGCTTCAGAATTTGCTCAAGCTTCCTTCACACATTTTGTTCAAATTTGAGTTAACTTTCAAGAAAATTAAACGTCAATGCTTACCTCTTCTTGTGGAGCTCGAAATGATCTAAACATCAGAACTGGCGTGGATTGATCATAGAATTGCCATGGAACATTGAATTGAATCTTCCCCCTTTCCTCTTCAATTTCAACTTCAGAAGTTCACCTTCTTCTTCCTCTCAATCTCTCAATCGAAGCTGTACTTTTCTTTGTTGAGAATGTGATGAAAATGGGAAGAAGGCGAGTTAAATAATAATAAAAAATCCTTGGCGGTGGTGGGTTACCACCATCCCTTTTTCTTTTCTTTTTTTTTTAAAAAACAATTTCCTTTTAATTTCTTCATTGTCTTTTCTTTTTTTTTTTTTTAAAGAAAAGCAAAGCAACCAATTATAGTAAACATTTTCTTTCTTCTTTTCTTTTGTTATTTTTTTTTGTTTTTTTTAAGGAAAATCCAAAGAGAGATCTCGGGTTTACAACTTACCTCCCCCTTAAGAAATTTTGTCCTCGAAATTTAGTAGTCCTTAAGTGAAAATTGTCGAATACTTCTTCCTCATTTGGTCCTCTAACTCTCAGGTTGCCTCCTCTACTTCGTGATGTCTCCAACGAACCTTCACGAGTGGGATCGTCTTGTTTCTCAAAACTTGTTCTTAGCTGTCGTGGATTTGAACTGCATCCTTTATGTAACTCATGTCATCTTTCAGCTCAACTTGTTGTGCTTGCAACACATGTGTCGGATCTAGAATATACTTCCTCAACATGGACACATGAAAAACATCATGTACTCAAGATAGTTCTGCTAGCAACTCAAGTCTGTAGATTGTTGGCCCAACTCGTTCTGATCTTATAAGGACCAATATACCTAGGACTTAGTTTACCTTTCTTGGCAAAGCGAAGGACACCTTTCCATAGGGATAACTTCAAGAAAACATGATCTCCGACCGGGAATTCTAAGTCATTTCGCCGCTTATCTGCGTAACTCTTTTGATGATCTTGAGTTACCTTCAAATTCTCTCTAATTACCTTAATATTGTTCGTCGTAATTTTCACCAACTCAGGACCGATTAGCTTCTGCTCTCCTACTCTGTTCCAACATACAAGCGTTCCACACGGTCTTTCATCCAGAGCCTCAAATGGTGTCATGTTAATACTTGACTGATAGATGTTATTATAAGTGAATTCCATAAGTGATAAGTGGGTATCCCAACTTCCCTTAGACTAAAGGACACATGCTCTCAACATGTCTTCTAATGTTCGGATGGTCCTCTCTGACTGGCCATCTGTCTGATAATGGAACGTTGTATTAAATTCAGCTTTGTCACCCATAGCTTTCCGTAAGTTAGGCAAAAACTTAGAAGTAAATCTCGGGTCTCTATCTGAAACTATGGACACTGGCACTCCGTATTGACTCACAATTTTTTCGACGTAAAGCTTAGCAAGATGATCAAGTGTAGACATCTCTTTAATCGATAAAAATCGTGTTGTCTTAGGGAGTCTATCCACTATTACCCAAATACCATCATGTCTACTAGAAGTACGTGGTAATCCAAACAGAAAATCCAAAGCGACATGCTCCTATTTCCACTCCAATACTGACAGTGGATTAAGGAGTCCTCCTGGACTCTGTCTAACTGGTTTAAACTGTTGGCATATCAAATATCTGTCGACACAATCAGTTACCTCCCGCTTCATCACAACTACCAATACATTCCCTTTAAAAGTTTTGTACATCTTAGTGTTTCCTAGATGTAAAGTGTAAGCTGAACTGTGAGCTTTCTCTAATATAGCATATTTAAGCTCACTAATACTCGAGACACATAGTTTTCTCTGCTTAACTATGGTTCCGTTTGTTCTCATTTTAAATTCTGCCTCTGGGCCCTTTTTGGACATTCAAAACATTTTCTGCAAGTTACTATCCTCTTGTTGTCTTCTCGCAATCTCTGCTACGAGCAAAGACCTGACCTAAAATTGAGCTAAAAGACATCCTAAATTCTCTGCAGTCACAACTGCCTTAGAATCCATAGAGTACTTAAAAAGGTTGCTCGAATACCACACAAGGCGTACTTAGGAAGTCTTGACTTCCTGCTTAATGCCTCTGCTACCACATTCGCCTTACCTGGATTGTATTCTATGGTACAATCATAATCTTTAATCAGTTCTAACCATCTTCTCTGTCTCATATTCAACTCTCTCTGATCAAAGATATACTTCAAACTCTTATGATCTGTAAAAATGTGACCTTTCACCAAATAAATAATGCCTCCAGATCTTCAATGCTAAAACAACTGTTGCTAGCTTAAGATTGTGGGTAGGGTTATTACACTCGTGCTTTTTCTTTTGCCTTGACGCAAAAGCTATTACTTTTCCTTCTTGCATGAGCACACACCCTAAACCTTGCCTCGAAGCATCACAGTAAATCACATACTTTTTTCCCGTTACAGGAAGTGTTAGAATAGGTGTTGTAACTAATCTATTTTCAGCTCCTGAAAACTCTGTTCACACTTATCTGACCATTCAAACTTAGCATTCTTCCTTGTTAAAGTTGTTAAGGGTAATGCTAATCGTGAGAAATCCTCAACAAACCGTCTGTATTATCCTGCAAAGCCTAGGAAACTACGTACCTCTGTCGCACTAGTTGGTCTCTCCCAGTTGACTACAACTTCCACTTTATGCGGATCCACACTAACTCCATTTGCTGAAACAACATGCCTAAAAAACACTACCTGATTTAACCAAAACTCACATTTGGTGAATTTAGCGTACAACTGTTTATCACGTAGTGTTTGTAGAATAATCCTCAGATGCTCCTCATGGGCTTTCCTGTCAACCTAGTAAACTAGTATGTCATCAATGAATACTATCACAAACAGATCAAAAAACTGGTGGAAAATCTTGTTCATGCGGTCCATGAAAACTACTGGTGCATTCGTTAAATCGAATGTCATTACTAAAAACTCATAATGCCCGTACCTCGTTCTGAATGTTGTCTTAGGAATATCTGATTCCCTAACCTTTAACTGACGGTATCCTACTCTTAAATCGATCTTAGAAAACACTGATACTCCTCTTAACTGGTCACACAAGTCATCTACACATGGCAAAGGATGCTTGTTACGTATCATTACCTCGTTTAACTATCAATAAACAATGCATAATCTTGGTGTACCATCTTTCTTTTTACGAATAACACTAGAGCTCCCTAAGGCGATACACTAGGTCTGATGTATCCCTTGTCAACTAGTTCTTGTAACTGCATCTTCAACTCCCTGAGCTCACTTGGAGCCATTCTATACGGCGTTTGCGAAACAGGTGTTGTCCCTAGTAACAATTCAATAGTGAACTCAACTTCCCTATCAGGTGGCAACCCTAACAGATCGGCTGGAAAAACATCAAGAAATTCGTTCACAATAAGAACATTTTTTGGTTTTAGTTTTTACTCTTGCATCTCCACTACGTGTGCAAGAAATGTCGTGCAACCTTTCCTCAATAACTTCTCAGCTTTAATGTTTAAATCAAACTCGTAGGAATAATCTTCCTTTCACCCCTGAAAACCATTTAGCCAAACTTGGTTTCTTGAAAACCACTTCCTTTCTATGACAATCCATGGAAGCATAATGAATAAATAAGAAATCCACTAACGTATTGTAATCTTCTAATAAAACCTCACAATCCCGCAACACTGCATCGACTAGTAAAGCATCACAAACTGGAGTGTATAAAACTAACTTCTCAAATAAGGGTTTTAGCTTCCTATTCAGCTTTGTTAAGAATATACTAGAAATAAAGGAATGCGTAGCACCTGAATCTATTAAAACACTTACAGGTACATTACAAATAGTAATCGTACCAGTAACACATCTGGAGATCATCCATTTCTTGTTGAGCCTTAGCGTAGACCTTCCCCTGTTGCTTAGGTCTCCCTACAACTCCTTTGTGTCTAGCACCGTTGGTGCCCTCTCCTGCAGACTCTTTGAAACTCTGTTTTGCTGCTCAACTGCATGCGGGACTAAACTCCTGGTCCCTCGTGCATTTGCATTTGGTGTGGACAATCCCTCTTGACATGTCCTGGTTGTCCGCACTAGTAGCACGTACCAACACTCACAAGACAATGACCTCGATTATTTTTGCAACAAATCGCACATGGAGTTTTCCTTGCTTCACTGGCAATGGACTCTTGCCCTCTCTGCAGTCTTGTTGCTGATCTAACAGACTAACAAGGTGCTCTCTAACTTTGCCTCTGATAGGCATTACCCACATTCATCTTGGTCGATGCCTGGCTAGTAGCTCGATTTTTAAAGTCTTATCGACTTGAAAACATTTACTCCAGGTGTGAACCTCCGCTGCTCACGACCTCGAAAACTGCTTGTTGTCGAAGCACCACAACTAGGCTCCACCACTGCCTTCTCCTCTGCTATAGTCTGCTCAACACGTAGGGCAGTCTCTACTAGCTAAGAAAAGTCAGTCCACTTAGAAATAGCTATGATTGGAGTACGTATCTCAGGACATAATCCTCTTTCAAACCTTCGACACCTGTCACTCTCAGATGCCACAATCACATCAGTATATCATGACAACTCGTATCCCTTCTCTCGTACTCAGCCACTAAAAGTGACCCTTGCTTTAATTTCTAAAAATTCATCCCTCTTTGCCTCGCGATGTCACACCCCCTTCCATACCACCTGCTAACTTAGCCCGGAAGACGGCATGAAGCCAACAGACATTGTTACCTCTTAACAATACCTGTTGGCCCTGCTCTACCTGGTAAATATACTATGCTCACATATGGAACACTTAAAACTTAACACAGCGGAAACAGGACAACTATTAAACATACATAAGGAGAAACTCTTCTTAAGTCTCTCTTGAAAACTAAAACGACAAGAGCATCAGAAACAACACAAGACAACCCATTGTTTATACAACCTCTAATGCACACTCGACTATAACTACATAGTCCTCTCAAAATAAACTACAACTCATATCGACATGCTAAACAACACCTGCCACGTAAAAAATATCAACTCGTGGAGCTTTCAGCAGACAATGGCAGGATGTCAGGTACCAGGAGCTCGATTTCTACCTGAAAATTTTGGAAACACTGAAAGAATAAGCTATGAAGCTTAGTGAGCGACTGAGTTAAAATCTATAATTCATAAATCATATCACCTGACAACCTATGACCATAAGCATCTGTAACAAAGCGTTAAAAGTAAACGTGTAATCATAGTAGCTTTTTTTTCCAAAAATCCAGCAAGTATGACATTTAAATCTCGTAAGGAATATCGATATTAATAACCCTTATAAAACATATAACAATCCACACTGTGTAGGGCACATCCAGAATAACCACGTTTACTCTACGATGTAGTGGGGCCCGCCGAGCACTCTCATCGTCTTTGTCGTAGTGGGGCTCGCCCAGCACTCACGATAACATTGTTGTCACGGAGTACACTCAACGTCGACAACAGAAAATGACTTGTGTGCACACGATACTATAAAGCCTCAGGCTCAATAACTCAGTCATTTACTCAATCGAGTCTCATAAAATAACATAAAAATGTTTGAACATGCCAGCTAGTACTTACTTGCTCGAAATCATAACATTTCCATAAATTTCAGAAATCAATAAACATATGCTCATGTATAAGTTTAATCAGAAAATCTAGGCTCACATCGAGTATTTGAAACACATTTCAAGGAAAACATGAATGCTCATAAATATGTGTTCCAAAAGAAACCATAAAGCATTGAAACCTTTTCATTCTAGTAAAACATGCATTTAATAAAGCATATTTAAAGCATATAGATCATTTTCGAAGTTCGTTTTGTCACTCACAGTGTTAGAACTAGAACCTTGGTCCGTACACTCGACCTATTTCCTCTTGGCCTGTCAAACAAACCAAATCCATGTATTAGAACCTCGAGCTCATGATTTTTAACCTTAAAATTACAAAAACCACACCATCCAATTTTCCAGCATTTCACAGATTTTATACCATGTCTTCAAACAGTCATAACTTCTTCATTACTTATCCAAAAAGGATGTACTCTATACCAAACTCTCTCTTTTTGAACCCTCTAAAAATCATATGCAGAAATAAAATTGTGATTCCCAACGGATTGGTTCGAAAATACCTCGAAAGTGTCTTCTCTAAAAACAACCTTATGCTGTTTCCAGATTCGATTTCCTGCTGCACAACAAATTTAACCTGAAATTTAAAACATCTTCCAGTCGTTTTCTACTCACGATTTCTTTATGAAAGTTGTAGGAAATTCAATAAGATTTCCAGCCATACCTATTAGAGCTTCTGATTCCAACTCTACAGATCAGCACGACCCAAAAACCAGAGGCTTCTCAGATTTGATAGCAAATTCTGTCTTCTGCCTTCCTCTTCACAAAACAATAGCTTAACCTCAGAATTTGCTCGAGCTTCCTTCACGAACTTTGTTAAAAAATGAATTAGTTTTCGAGAAAACCAAACCTCAAGTATTACCTCTTCTTGTTGAGCTCGAAATGAGCAAAATATCAGAACAGGGTTGAATTCATTACCTTGCTGCTATACAAACAAACTTTGAGTTCTCCTCCCTTCTTCTGCAACTTTAACTCACGAAAATCACCTTCTTCCTCTTCCTTTCTCCTTCTCCCACGAAACCCTCAGCTTCTCTTTATTGAAATGAGAAGAAAATCGAAGGAAAATGGGTTATTTAAGAAAAAAAACATAGGTGGGGGTCCCACCTTCCACTTTCCTTTTTCATTTTTCCTTTTCCTTTCTTTTCTTTTCTCTTCTTTTCTTTTTAAAACAAAACCAACCATAATATATTAACCTTTTCTTTCTTGTTTTTATTTGTTTTTTTTTCTTTTCTTTCTTGAATTTCAAAGAAAGATCTCGAGTTTACACGTGGTACGTGCTAGGGTAATACTTGTACTCGAATATACTTCTAAAAGTTTGCTAGTCTAAAGTATGTGCATCAGTACACCTGGCTAATATTGATTTCCATCATCCTTCTACCTCCTTCTGCAGCAGGAATGTGGCCAACTTGACTTTGCGCTCCTCAGGACAAATAATCACATCAAAATATTTCTCAAGCATATCCAACCAAACCTCAGCATCAGTTGGATCTGTGGAACCCTCAAACACTGTGGCTCCTAATTCCTTTAGGCGTTCTATTCTATATGTCTTGTCTGGATCACTTGGCCCTGCTCTCTATGGCTTACCTACCTCCTTTGAGGAAATAGGATGCTGCTTAATTCTGGCCCCTATCTGGACTCTCGGGGCATTAGATCCCCTCTCAGATTGGACTTGGGTAGGATCCTACGTCCCGTCCTGATCCTGCTTGCGTCGTCTGCTAGTACGTGGTGGCATGACTTCTATAACATATCAACATACTAGACATGTAATGAATCCTTAACTTAAATGCACAATTCTAGACTTGTGTTCACATTCTAGTTCTGACTGGACTTACTCTTATCCTTACTTGTACCATGCTCCGCTAATTCTATTGAATTAACTCAATAACTTGCTATTTACTTTTTAGTTTCTTCTAGAGCTAACTTGCTCTGTCTCATTTCCCACGGAGCTAAATGCTCTAATACGAAGTTGTCACACCCCCTGAACTACCTGCTAACTTAGCCCAACAGACGACGTGAAGCCAACATACATCGTTCACCTTTCTAACGATACCTGTTGACCCTTTTTTACTTGATAAGCATACTATACTTGTATAAGAAACACTTTAAACATAACACAACAGAATATTGATAATTACGAAACCTATGTAAGGAGTACCCATACTTAAGCCTCTTTTGAAAACTGAAACGGGTATGAGCATCACAACCAAAACCCTACCCAACAATGGTTTACACAACCACAACCTAGAATGTACACACAAACATAACTACATAGTTCTCTCAAAATAACCTACGATACATATAGACTTGCTATACAACTCTACCCACGTACAAAATATCAACCTCGTGGAGCTACCAACAGACTATGGTAGGATATTAGGCACCGGGAGCTCGATCTCTACCTGAAAAGTTTGAAAACACAGAAAGAATGAGCTATGAAGCTCAATGAGTGACTAAGTTTAAGATCTAATAACTCATAAACCGTATCACCTGGAAACCTATGAGCATATGCATCTGTAATCAAGCGTTGAACATAAACATTTAATCATAATAACTTTTCAAAAAACCAGCAAGTACATCATTAAAATCTCGCAAGGCATATCGATAATATTAACATAAAACAGATGACAATCTACGTTGTATAGGACACACCCAGTACAACCAACGTTTACTCTACGATGTAGTGGGGTTCGTCCAACACTCTCATCATCTTTGTCGTAGTGGGGCCCACCCATCACTCACGACAGCATTGTTGTCACGGAGTACACTAAACGTCGACAACAGAAAATGACTTGTGTCCACACGGTACTACACAGCCTTGGGGTCAATATTTCAGTCATTTATTCACTCGAGTCACAGAAAAACACATAAAAATACCTAAACATGCCTGCTTATCTTTCTTTTGTAAAACTCAAGCTTACTCAGCTTGTTCATAAAAACTGGTAATCTTTAAATAATATTTGCTAGTACATCCTTGCTTGAAATCATAACATTTTCACTAAATTTTGGTAACCAACAAACATATGCTTACATATAAATTCCATCGAAAAATCTAGGTTCACAACGAGCACTTGAAATCATTTTTAGGAAAATATGAATGCTCATAAGTATGTGTTCAAAAATACATAAAGCATCTAAGTAATTTCATTCTTGGAAAACCTTGTACTTCCTTAAGCATAATTCAAGCATAAAGATCGTTTTGGAGGTTCATTTTGTCACTCACAGCGTTAGAACTACAACCTTGCTCCGTACACTCGACCTATTTCCTCTTGGCCTGTCAAACAAACCAAAAACAAGCATTAGAACCTCGAGCTCAGGAATTTCAACCTTAAAAATACAAAAAAAATACTCCATCTATTTTTCCAGCATTTTATAAATTTCATGCCCTGACTTCATACTCTCTTAACTTCTTCATTACTTAGCTAAAAAGGATGTACTTTATACAAAACTCTTACTTTTTGAACCCTCTAAAACTAATATGAAGAAATGAAATTGAAATTCCAAACGGAGTTGTTCGTAAATATCTCGAAAGCGTCGTCCTAAAAAACAAACTTCTGCTATTTCCAGATTCGTTTCCCTGCCGCACCCTCAACTTGACCTGAAATTTAAAATATCTTCCAGTCGTTTTCTACTCACGAATTCTTCATTAAAGTTTTAGGAAATTGGATAAGCTTTCTAACCATACCTATTACATCTTCTGATTCGAATCATACTGATCAACATGACCCAAAAACCAGAGGGTTCTCAGATTTGACATCAAAATCTTTCCTCTGCCTTCCTCTTAACAAACAGTAACTTGGATTCAGAATTGGCTCGAGCTTCCTTCACAAATTTTGTTCAAATTTGAGTTAACTTTCAAGAAAATCAAACTTCAACTCTTATCTCTTCTTGTGGAGCGCGAAATGATCAAAACATCAGAACTTGCCTGGATTGATCATAGAATTGTCATGGAACATTGAATTGAACCTTCCCCCTTTCCTCTTCAATTTCAACTTCAGAAGTTCACCTTCTTCTTCCTCTCAATCTGTCCATCGAAGCTGTGTTTTTCTTTGTTGAGAATGTGGAGAAAATGGGAAGAAGGTGAGTTAAATAATAAAAAAAAAATCTTTGGCGGTGGTGGGTTCCCACCATCCATTTTTTTTTTATTTTTTTTAAAAACAATTTCCTTTTACTTTCTTCATTTTCTTTTCTTTTTTTTTTTTTAAAAAAGCAAAGCAACCAATTATATTAAACATTTCCTTTTTTCTTTTCTTTTGTTGTTTTTTAAAGGAAAATCCAAAGAGAGATCTCGGGTTTACATCAAGAATAAAGGTGGGATTTACTGTTTTCATGTGATGAATGAACGGTTTTCAAATTAGATGTTTTTCGTTTTTTGCACCATAGATTTACAATTTTGTTTCATTGAATCGTTCAATGTAAGGGCCTGGTGTTTTGGGTAATTTTAATTGTAAATCTAGTCTATAAGTCTGGGTCGATCAAGGCAAAGTAGTTGATAAGAAGAATGGAGCGAAAACGAGCCGAAACAGTGGAGACTGCTTACTGTTCTGTGTGTAACATTGCAACGTTGTTCATCAGTGTTGCAACGCTGTTGAGGCAGTCTTCAAGCTATAGGAGGTGCAGCGTTGCAACACTCCAGTTAGCGTCGCAATGCCAGAACGAGGAGACGATAACATTGCAACGCCATCACGGGCGTCGCAACGCTGAAGCTGTTGAGGTGCGCGACATGAAGGAGTCAGCGTTGCAACGCGATCCTCAGCGTTGCAACTCGTGTTGCAACGCTACTGGAGTAATGCTTCAACGGGCAAAAACGAACAAGGTGCAGCGTTGCAACGCCGAAGGCATTTCAGAAGTTTCACAGCAGGCGGAAAACATTTTTATTTATATATATATTAAATATAAAAATGTTTTATATTTAATTATATGTATTTTTCTTAATTTGTATTAATATAATTAGATTATATTAATTAAAATTAGTTTTAGGGTGCCAAAAATGGTCTAATTTTTTTGGTATTTAAATTATGCAATTGTTATATAATTATTGTCATGCATAATGTATGCTTTTATTTTAGATATCCCACCTTAGGTTAAGCATTTCCATTGCATCATTTATTAAAGTGTTATATTATATAGTTTGCATGTATAATTAATATAAGGTGTTATATTAATTTATGGACAACATTGACATGCATTATGTTTCACGAGATGAATATGTTATGTGTGTTTTATTATTCATGAGATGAATGATCAAGCACAATAACATAGAATTGCATGTGAAGGGAATCGAATCCCGCAGCGGAAGCGATTGTGAATCGCGCGCTCTCGATTTAGTTACAAAGATTACATTCAAGAACGAAAACAACTAGATTAAGCATATAAACATAATGGACAGCAAGGAATATTACCTTTGAAGAACCTTTCTTCAAGTGCTCCTCCTCTCACACGATCAAAATCTCAGCAACACGAACCACGAACGGACGAAGACACGACCACTAGATCTTCTCCGTTGTTCTCTAGGTGAGGGAGGAATGTAGGTTCCCTTTAGGTGATATGAGATGTTGTGAGAGAGATGTTTGTGTTTTGGAACCTTTCCAACAACACATCAAAGGCTTGGAATCACTTAACCTAGTTGCATCTCATGCAACCATATATATAGGGAAATAGGATGGAAATGACCATCCTACCCCTCCTTTATTCTTTCTTTAATATATAGTTTATATATGAATCTAATTCACATTAAAACTATATATTATATCAATTATATCATATATAATTGATATAACACCTCAGGTATGAAATTGAACACTTCAATTTCATTCCTAACTTTATACCCTCAATGTTACCATGTTGAGTTAACGGAGGGACCTAATGGAACTACAGTTCATGAGCTCCAATGATGTGAGATTAACTGATCAAACTCTTTGATCCAGTTAATCAATATTCATTAACTACAAGTCACTCCACTATAGACTTGTAGTTGCACTCTCCTCACAGTAGATAATATTGTGTCTAGTGATATAGTCATTACCCATGAGTCGACCCTTCACAGGTTGTTCGTAATTACAGCTGGGTCAAATTATCGTTTTACCCCTGTGATTACCTTTTTGTTCCTTAAGCACCACTGATCCTCTAATGAACAACAAGTCTAAGGTCCTACCTTAGACTCATACCCTCATAGAGGGAGGGGCCCCGTTGTTCAAGACCTGGAGTAAGTTCTTAAGGGAACAACCTATCTAATTCCTTAGTGTAGGAATGAGTGGATTTCATCTTGCACAGTTAAGTTCCCAGCTACCTACGAGGTTCTGTCCCTTAGAAGGTAGGCTTATTGAGTCGACTACAGGCCACTCTCACCCATACTAGTCTAAGGACAAACCCCTATAAGCAGGAGTTCTTAACTTGCTCAGGATTCAGGTCGAGTCACTAATGACCATCTATAAATTACATGTCTTATCCTCTTAACGGTGTTACACTGGTTAGACTAATAATTTGTCGTTCGGTCTTGTATGAACTCTTCATACAGATGCCCCCATTCGCATGTCAACTACATGAATGAGTTGGATTACCTCATTGTACTAATTACAAAATGGGTCGCATCCATGGTGTTTCCAGAATGAGGTTTGCAACCTTATTCTTATACCATAGGACCATTTAGGTTATATTCTTGAACACAATCCAAATAGTGTCCACTACACTGATGTTCAAGATATATGTTATAACCTTGGAGCTTAGTTTATTGGATTTATAAAGCAAGACTGTAATTCTATCAAAACAAATAACCTTTTATTTAATTGATCAAAATTACACAAGTTTAGGGCATAAATCCCAACAGCATGTCACCTAAGGTTAATTATTAGTTTTAAAATGTTTAGAACTTGGAATTAATAGACCTTAGGTTATCTAGATCTAATTAGATTACAATTAGGAACCATATAATTTATAAACAATGATTAAAAGATCAACTCTGTCTAAGGAAGGTTCTGTCTAGGCTGGGGTATTTCTGTTGTGTAAACGGAACACCCCTACCAGGAGGCGACATGGGAGTGAATTTTAATCAGAAGGTTTATAAATTATAGTAGCATCTGCGGGTTTATTAAGGGGTTAATAAACTAGAAATCCTAGGCTTAATATAAAGAGTTATATTAGCAAACTTAGGATAAAATCAATATAAGAGTTATATTGATAAGTTTAGGTAAAACCATTAGTCGGGTTTAGCCTAAGTCATTTTCCTAGAAAGTTAAAGTATCCAGTGGGAGGAAAAGTGTATATGATACATATTTTTCTACCTACGTTTCTCCGAGAAGTTCACACCGTGAGACTCATACTTTGCCTCATGGCACAAACGGGAGCGTCCCTCTTCGGATGGTGTTTGTATGAGTCAATATCAAGGTGAATGGAGAGAGTACTTATAGTAAGTGGGAGCAGGTTTAGTGAAAACAAAACCTATGGTCTCTTCTGTCGGTTCACATCGTAAGATCACTATGGTCAGCCTGCTAGTTTGGCATGGACCAGACAATCCCTTCGGAGGGCTTGATCATAGGGGATCGAACACAGTGGACACTCAAAAGTGATAAAGATTTCCTTAGCCTTTTTTTCAACCTAGTCCTCCCTTCGACTAATTTTGTTGGATGGGGACGCTGGGGTCTAAAAACAAATGGTTACACTCACAAGGTACATAAGAAGTGTATGTATCCTTACCAAATAATGGTAATTAAAGTCTATAGGAATAAGAGTTATTCTGGTATTAGGTTTTGGTCAAGAATGTCTTAATCTAGAGGAAAAATGTTTTTTATTACCCTTCGGTGCCATAGATTATAAACCTTTGGAGTATCATTGCAAATTATTAATGACTTAGGAATCATTAGATAATTAGCCAAAACGTGATTGGATTAGACAAATTTCTAGCGAGAAACTTATACAAGTTCTTTTTGTAAATTTCAGCAAAATGTCTAGCTCTATTATTTTCTTACTGGGTGCGAAAAAATTAACTGAAGAGAACATGATGACTTGGAAAAACAAACTTAACACTATTTTGGTGGTGGATGATCTAACGTTTGTGCTGACTGAAGAGTGTCATCAGGTGCCAGACTCGAATGCTACCACTACAACAAAAACTATATTTCTTGACGCTTATAAAATGTCGAATGTTGCTTTACTTGACGTTTTTCAAACCGTCAAGGAATCTACCGTCAAGAATAATATACAATACTTGACACTTATAAAGTGTTATGTATAGTCTTTTTTGACGCTTATAATGTGTCATTTTTAACATGAAACTTTGACACTTTTTATTCGTCAAATATAGTTTTATCTTGACTTTAAAAAAGTGTCAAAGTTGTGTTAATACTTGACGTTTTCTTTGTGTCAAATATATGTTTATCTTGATGTTTCAAGAATGTCAAATATAAATTACTTGACTATTTAAATGAGTCAAATATAATTTTATCTTGACGTTTCAAAAATGTCAATAGGAATTAGATCTTGACACATTATATATGTCTTGTTGTTTTGTTTTTTTTTTTCAATCTATTAAATATTTCTTATTATCTTGAATTTTCTGCACTATGTTCCAATAATTTATTATATTGAAAAATGCATAATTTCATCAACCAACACTACACACTTTAACAAAATTCACATCTTTAACAATATCAAACTATTAAGCTCATGAACAATTCTAAAATTACAAGGACTTATCAAACCTCATGTCAACAATTCAAAAATTAAAAGTACTATTGTAACGATCCTAAGCCATAAACTCAACTACCATTCAAGGAGGTTTACAAAACAAGAGAACTTTACATTCACTATCCTAATACACTGTAAAGGGTTTAAACATGAAACTTATTGACAACATTATGACTAAAACTTTGAAAACGTCACCATAATTCTGCAACACTTTTGTCACCCGCCAAGTAGTTGAGTATTACCTGTAAAACACAACATTAAGCAACAAGGGTGAGCATAAACATACTAAGTAAGCAGCCTACCTCTAATAATTCAGAACTCTAAAACATGCAACGAGTGAATTTACTCAATCATGCCAACCCCTCTTAAAACACAACGATCTCGAATACTGGTTACTCATCTGCCTACTCCACTCACTCCCTCACATCTCGAATAGTGAAGGAAAGCAACTCTCACGCTAATCCTAAGAAGCATGCTCAACGGGAGGGAATGAGATCTAGCCTAATGTCATAAACGTCGATCAAGGAGGACTAAGATGATTAACATACTTATAACACTTACAGGGTTTGAAAAAGATTAAAATGCACTTAGACTTACCAAAATGGCTTAAAGCCTCGCTAGTTGATGCTCAAATCAACTTCCTTTTGCTAAATCGACTTACATGGCTTATGGTTAACCAAAATGAACCTATTCGTGTTATGGCCCATAGATGAAAGTATTAAAAAACTACAATTAAAAGGTATTCGAGCAATATAACCAATGTAGGATAATTTAATCTAGTTTGAATGAGCTTAAAGGGACCAACCTTGCAAAAAGAGTCAAAACGCTTTGCTGAAAGTGTGTTGGAGGATGCCTATATCACACTCAAACTGCAAACTAAAGGTTCGTACTTGTTAGAACCAATGCTACATTACTGAAATTGATTTAAGAGAGATTTAAAACATGCAAAGCGTAACGACCCTAAATTCTAGGAGTAAACCTAACTTGGGCGTTACTTAAGACACGTCGTTCACTCTAAAATTTTGGCAGCATAACGAGCTACTAGAACTTTCCTAAAATTTCAATGACCTGTTTTAACATCAGAAACACTTAAAAAACAAACCATTCTTCCCAGTCACCCACTAACTTCAAATACACAAGGGTTGGTGTTCAACAATCAGATATTTCTCAGCAGAACAAGACTAATTTCATAAATGCTCAAAACACGACTTATGACTTAAAACATGCCAAGAAAGTTCAGCAGAACAAGCAATCCTACAAGTGTACTTAAACCAGAAAAGTTCCAACAACTCTCAAGTGCTAAACTAGACTAAAGGGGGAAAATGGACTTCATAGCCTCACAGTTCAACGCTTAAAGGAATAAAAAGTTTGTTAGAAATTGCATCACGATGCCAAATAACCTAAAAATTGTGTTTCAACGCGAAACTAAGTTTATCAAAACTATAAATATACTCGTCAAAATAACACAACAATTAAACTGAATGGAAGGTGCAACTGTAGGCTGTAAATAATTTGTCTAGGAGGTCCAGTGATGATGATTATGAAAGTTTAGAGTATAAAAAAACCAACATACAGTGCCAACTTAAGGTTATAATATGTAAAATACGTAAACCATTTAGAAAACTCCCTATGAGAATATAGAAAATGCCTCATTTTTTTTCAACCAAAATACAACATATCAAGATAAACTATAAAGACTCTTTAGCATACTTTGAGGCGAAAAATAACTCATAACGATCTAAAAGTACCTATGGAACCTACAAAGTGGCGAAAAAGTGTGTAAAATAAGTTTAAGTGTCATTTTGACTCTTAAAGAAAATAAGAAAGTGCCTAAAGTGAACCTAGTTTGTTTAAGTAGCATACTTTAAATTCAATGATTTAGTTTATAAAGAATATGTCTGTAAAGAAAAAAAAAACAGTACTTCAAGACATAATGTCCTAATCTAGTTTGTTTGCTTTGTCATATTCATTCTACATAAGCTCAAAGGGCATGAAGATAAGGAACAAAACATAATCAAGAACAAGTTACAAATGAAAAACTAAAAAAGGCACTTGATATTTTTAGGGCATTCAAAAGTCAAGTAAATGAAAAAGGCCTAACCTGTGAACAACTCAGTCAGGTGAGCAATTAAGCTCCAACCTTCACGTTGTGGCCATGCAGGCAGTGAAGCAGAAGAAGCTATATATATTAGATTACCACGATCTCCTCCTACCATATGTAGCAAAGGTACGAAAGCTGAAAGGCAAGACATTATATGGTTCAAGGACATTATTTTTTTTAAACCTAGATAGTACTTTAAGGCCACTAACTTAGTAGACCACCAATGGACGGAAAACCACAATAGAAAGATGTTTTCACACCATTTTGGGATGCCACAAGGGTTTGGCTTTGGAGGATTGCCAAAGCTCATGTTCTTACTCATGATACTGGCTACCACAAACTTGTTAGTCACTTGTAAACATCATTATTCTTTCAACATTATTAAACTGCTTAGAATTACAATTATTATTATATCTTTCTACGTACTTGAAATGATTTTATGCTTTTATATATGTTGTTTAGTACAGGCTTAGAACTCATTGTTCTGTAGAACCTTACATCATTGCTACGCATAGACAATTAAGTGCAATGCATCCGATTTATAGACTCTGGCATCCCCATTTTTTATATACTATGGAGACCAATGCAATTGCTCGTGCAGCTCTTATTAATGAAGGAGGACCCATTGAGACCACATTCTCACTTGGAAAATATTCTATGGAATTTAGTTCTCTAGCTTACGAGAAGCATTGGCAGTTCAACTTAGAAGCTTTACCTGCATACTTAATTCATAGGTAATTCTTCTTGCCAACTTTAAATTACAATTTTTGTTTTTTCCCATCTTTTGCTTATTTGAATGGATTGTTGTGTTGTGTGTTTTGCAAGGGGATTGGTTGTTGAAGATCCAAATGAACCTCATGGCCTTAAGCTGACTATTGAAGACTACCCTTATGCCCATGACGGCCTAATCCTTTGGGATGCAATCAAAGTATGGGCAATGGAATATGTCAATCACTACTATCCAGATCCAAGCCTTGTAAAATCAGACGAGGAGGTTCAAGCATGGTGGACAAAAAGAACAGTAGGCCATGCAGATAAAAAAGATGAACCATGGTGGCCAATCCTCAACACTCCACAAGACCTCATTGATATTGTCACAACCATCCTGTGGATTACTTCAGGCCACCATGTTGTGGCAAACTTTGGACAATATTTTATTCTAAGATACTTTCCAAATCGACCCAGAATTGCAAGAGCCAATGTGCCCACAGAAGAACTTACAAAACATAACTACCTCCTCGATCACTCAACTATACCTACCTCAGTCGCCTCGATTCTCCAACCTAGGTAACAAAAACAGACAAATGGAGGTTTGAGAGAAAAGACGCAGATTGCAAAAACTACCTGGCGAAGGTAGAACTCGATTGAGATTGAGACGAACGAAGCTTAAAGACTATGCAGCTTCAAACAGCACGACGACGGTGCTACACCTCGCGGCGGCACAATGGCGGAAGTCGCAATGAAAGGAGAAGAAGAAAAACAGACTTACGGTGGTTGAAGCACCTTGTCGACGAACGGATCGACGGTGCGAGGATGAGACGGCGTTGACTCGGAAAGGCAGAGAGGGCACCAACGAGGAATCGTGGCAACGTTCCGTCAAGCTTCCGGTGGCTCGATCGGCGTTCCATGGTAACGTGAGGCTGCCGGCGAAATTCGAAGGCGAGAGGAGCAGACGAAGGGTCTCGCGTGCGGCTGGGAGCGTGAAACCTTTGCTTCTTCTTCTTATTTTATATATAATAATAATAACAAGTAAAATAGGGCAAGAAAATTAGATTTACACTTGACGTTTTTAAAGTGTCAAGTTTTATCGTAGCGAGAAAAAATCCGAATATTTGTCAACCTCCGTGTTTTTTTAATTTGACATTTTTAATGTCTCAAGTTTTATGGTAGCGTGAAAAATCTGAAAACGTTCGTCAACCTCTGCCTTTTTTTCATTTTCTTGACGTTTTTTTTGTTTAAAATCTATTTTACTTGACATTTTTTCATAAAAACGTCAAGTAATTAAAAGTTGCAAGTGTCAAGAAATGTAGTTTTTCTTGTAGTGTACACAAAATGTTCGTGATGCATATGATCGATGGATCAAGGCCAATGATAAGGCCAAGGTCCATATGCTGACAAGTATGTCTGACATATTAGCCGAGAAGCACGAGGGCATGATGACCGCTAAGAAAATCATGGATTTAGTGTAGGGTATGTTTGGACAACAGTCTACACAAGCTCGACACAATGCCCTCAAGT